>OY037011.1:20319638-21519638 GCA_955831195.1 Pilophorus perplexus | reverse complement strand
CATCCGGTCGGTCGCTACAATACCCCTCGTGTCTGTACAGGGTGCCGCAAGTACCCTTAGTATTGCCTATATAAACAGTTTTTTTTTTCCTTGAAAACCAATATTTTCCAATGTCATAAGCCCTTCTTGGGAGGAACTGTCCCTGTTACAGGCTGAGAGGGGATTTTTCTTTCCCCACAATAAGGGCCTATAACCTTTTCGCAATAATAAGAAATATTTCCGTTGTGGTTAATTTCATGGTAAATTAGCTTAGTGACATTAAATGTCTACTTAAAATTTTCAAGTAGAAGAATAAGACATTTGAGGGAAAACGGTTTGTACAGAAAATATCGTATACACATTATAGGGTGCATGTTGAAAAACTTCGAAGCTGATTTTCTCAGAACGTCGGTTTTAACTATAAGCCCTTATTGCACGGACCTCCTCAATTGTAACAACAGCCCGTATATCCGGAACATGATATTTCTACGCGAATTTTGCAATCCAGCATGTCAATATGCTGCGTCCCATTGGCGCAAAACTACTAAATAGATTTTACCAGTCGATAATGTCAATCAACAACAATGGGTTTTACTCAACAAGCAATTAAGATCTTCTAACACAATTGTTTTAAATTCAAGCTATTGAAGTTCTTTTTTTTTTTTTTTTTTTTTTTCTTCAAATTAACTAGCTATGAAGAATGAAGACTGCATTACCAAGGCATTTTGATGTCTACAAAACCGTGTAATTTTTGTAATTCTTGTAGTCCTTAGTAAGGAAATATTATTTTATTATCTGTTGAAGAGCAGTAGCCCATATTGGGGAATATATTCTGCCGAATGTCAGGGGGTTCGCCCTACTTACAAGTTCTTTTTGCTTCTGTATTTTAAGTAGGTACCTACCACTGTATACCATTGCATCACGTTATGTTTTTCTCGCGGAAATGAATAAATTAAAAACAACAAACAAACCCATAATTTTCTTCCACCGTATACAACTTTTTATGGCTCCCGTAGATAAGGAATAATTATTAGGTATTCTATTACCAGGTAAGAAACAGGGTGGACCGCCTGGTTTCTCTTGTTGCGCCTTGCGTTGTATAGGTACCATCACTTCCAACTTGTATACAATCTATAGATGATAGTCATATCGGAAGCGAAACTTTTTTTTTCCAAGTTGCGCGACTTTACTATCAAACGATACCGACTCCAAGCAGCTCAAAGATATTATAATATCTTCCACAATCTCTCTACCGACCCTAAGTATACTTAGGGTCGGTAGAGAGATTGTGGAATCCCGAAGATGGAATGAAGAGCCTCCGCCAACATTTTCACATACCTAGTTTCTTGCGGGTAAGCTGGTTTCAGATGCGTGAATGGAATTTATTCAACGGCGACGTATAAGGCAGTTTTCACTTTAGCCGATGGGACACCTTGAGCTAAGGAATGTTCTTCGCGGCGTTATTTACACCGGTTGATTCAATTGTTTGAAGCCAAGTTCTGAGCCAAGGTCGAGAAGATTTTTACGCATTTAAATTTTAGTTTTTAAGAAAAGTGGCTAGCCTGAATTGTTGTATTGTGGAAAACAGTTAGTGCAAACCCGGTTCGGGCATATAAATCTCTTTTGGGTCTGGCTTTCAACACCCCTGACTACATAGTGCGGGTGGTGCTTGGTCTCACCCACGTAAAATACCTGGTAGTGAAGGCAATGGTCCACAGATTAAACTACTGGCTATAGTCGGTTGGTGGGTGAAGCTTGAATCAATGCCCCCGGAGAAACTCCCGAGGATCAGCTACGATAGGTTGATGTTGAGGAAATGAAATAGGAGTGGATTATTAAGAAACCCTTTGTTAATTTCTCTGCTACACTATCACCAATCTACATCACTAATTCTCACCGTGTCTGTGGCTATATACATATATATATAATGCCGGATTTCACATAGGTATTGACTACAACATAATATAAGTATATTATACTTATTATACTAATCTCGTACTCTATACTGTATTTGCTGCAAATCATCATACAATAATTGTAACTATTACTGTCGTTATGTAATTATTACTGTCGTTCAAGTGCAATAAAGAAAATCTATAACGTAACCTCCAGATTCGAAGTGAGTTCGATTATCAGAGCATTGAAAGGGGATCAAGAAACTTCAATTTCAGCTGCCAGAATTCATTTTGGAGTAGATCTCCACATGGTTGAAGGGCCTAAAGCCGTGTTATGCCTCCTCATTGCGTCAGGATTAACACCCGGCCTCCGTCTAGTGCGAAACAGTCCACTCCAGACCGTCAAGGTGGCAAACGCTATTTCCAATCGAGTAAACAAATCCATCAATAGCTCGTTTATCGGCTCTTAAAGGGGGCCGAGCAAACGCGCACTGGGTTGATGGGTTAGTGGCATTGTGGAAAGAGAGGCTCCTCTCACTTGACCCCTGAATGCTTCGGGTTGTTCTCCTACATATCCCCCCCCCCCCCCCCCCCATCCAACATCAGCATCTGTTGCACAAGGGAGAAGAGCATCATGAAGATCCAGTTTCGACACATTATTATTCCAAACTCTTCAACCCTCTTAGTTTATTAAGTGTGGCCGAGCTTTTCCCTAAACGAAGGTACGTATTCAGAAATTTCCATGGCTGAGCAACAGTTATGGTTTTCTATTTGAGTAGAAAATTTCTACTAGAAATTCTGGTGGCTAATTTTTCGGTTTTCTACAGTCTTACACAAATCCGGACTGAAACATTGTTATTCACGTTTGGGGATCCATAACCTCTCGGGATCCATAACGGACACGTGTTTGTGGACAAAAATCTATGCTGTAACAGTAGGAACCTGAAGTTAACAGTTAACTTCATGTTACTGCTGTTACTCAGTTACCGAACAGAGTACGAAATGTATTTAAATGTAAAAGTATACTTATGAGTCTTATCTGAGAATGAGCATACGGAAACTTTCTAAAATTTTCAAAAAATGTGTTTCACTTTCCTTAGAACGTGTAGAATACAGAGAACCTCGCAATTATAGCGTGTTTGGTTGTGACTGAGACGTATTCATTATTTGAAGCAGTTCGAAAATCGGACTACTATCAATCGTCATGAGCGTTATCAAGCTCGTCTAAAACGTATACATTCTCGTCTAAGACCTAATGGAAGTATTGAAACTCACTCAATAATTATATTATATCGCATTATATCTATCACATCACATCATCATCATATCACATCATCGTATTTCATTTTTCAATGAATTGGTAGCTGTAGAGACCAGACAAAATTTTGACTAGCGTCAATCGGTCAATTTCACCTTCAATTCGTCTATTTAGCCGATTCCGAATGAAATTGATTCTATTCTAGCAACTTATCTTTTAACAAACAAAAAATTAGAGATACATAATGACCATTAAAAAATCCATGTACAGTGAAAAGTTGTGAAAAATGTTTAGGACAGTACTTGAACGTTCCGTCAGCGTATATAGTATCCGATTCACAAAGAAAGCCAGCATGTGAAAGTGTACCAAAAATTACAATATTGTCCTCAGAATTGTTTAGGAGCTAGAATTCTTCGTCATATTTCGGTGTTCGTAACGTCATTTTATTTAAGGCTACGTGCACTTCAGTCAAATTTTTGGGCATTGCAGGTAACGCTTTTCTTCTAGCACTGTACACATTCCGTGCTTACCATTCGTGTTCAGAAAAGCTCTACTCTGCCTGTTAACGCACCTCCACTGTACCTCTCCTGAAGACATTACCCGGTACTTATTGAATTTAAAATTATTCAGTAATAGCATTACTGCACCACGCTGACTAACGATTTCGGAAATTTCGGGCGGTGAGGTCATGATACGGCCGAGGACGGACTGACTAGACGAGTCGGCGGTTTGTTGACGGCCTGATAAATCACCTTTAGACGAGATAACACTATCTCTTCCCGACCACCGGGACAGCGAGTAGACGAGTTCACACTCTGGACGAGTTTACATAGCAGTATTTTTAGACGAGCTTGATAACCCCGATCGTCATGTTGGGAAAGTGCACCGTTCTTCTCGGTCGTCCTTGAAAGTTTTGTAATCAATTTTCTATACTTAAGGTATACCTATAGGTATCCATGTACACAATGTGTACATTTTGATGTCATCCATTGAGTCCAAAATTTTTTATTGCAACTTTCATTTGTCGATTTTGAATGACTCAAAAAACGCACTGTGCGTCGGCCTCATTTTCGCTTTGACTGGGCTACAATAGGTAGGTATGTTTTAGTAGTTCTGTTCGAGCATAACTACGAAGGCCACTGGACTCTGAATGCTGTAATGTTCACACTATAACACAGTGTGTATTCATAACTAGTACCCACTTTTATACAATGTCATGCACCGACGTTCACTCTGAATGAAAAACGGCACTCGAGAACTGCCCAGCCTCACTTATGCTGTATCACCTCGCAAAGAGATTTCCAGTTCAAGATTTCATTCCGAAAGGAGAGGGAGCCTATTAAAATTCCGATATGGTCGTAAAGGAGCCAAACGTATAAATCATTTGATGCAACCCCGTCCGGGGTCTCTAATTCCCATCTTGATAGCCCCCGCGGAGGCCCTGGGTTGACCTCTTCAAGCGTTATTGCTCTTCGCCTTCAGCAAACAACTGGAGAGTTATGGATCATCCCTCCTATTAATAGCACCGGGAAGCCTAAAATTCAGGGCTTGTCAGCTTGTATACTAAATGTAAAACGATAACACGATTTTATTTTGCTAAAATTTTTAAATGTAGACATTACACTCTACTCTCCATCCGTGAAGTTTTCAGCCTGATCACCCTAATCCGTGGGGTACTATGAGGCTCAAAATGGTCTTACGTGGGAATTTGGAGGAAATAGGTAAGGGGTTGAGTGTCGTTACCGAAATAGGTTTAACGTAGAATCCAGTAATTCCAGGCCGAACGGGGTGTCGTTTTCAAAGTAATTTAGGACGAAGAAGCCATCATTAAACCTACCACCATACAAAAATACAGTTTTTAATAAAATAATTTTAATATAATTATTTTTAAATTGATTTTTATTGACAGAATAACATTTTGGCACCATAAATTTCATACAAAATATTAAAACAGCAGGTATACCTACACGGTTCTCCTTCTAGAACTAGAACAAATTTGTGACCGCAAGGTTTTCAGACCGATCTCTTCACCCAGCGGAAATTTATCGGGCTCCAAAGGGGCTATAGGAGGGTTTTTTGAAACATTCGAAGTTGGTGGTCGCATGGGGTGTCGTTTTCGAAGTATCTTTGAATGTGAAATCAAATATTAGGGGTCCAGACACCTGGGGTGCTAAAGGTATATATAATATAAGTATACTTGGGGGTTATTTGGCTTTCGAAATACCTTAGCCAGGAGGTGCAGCCACAAAGGTTTGGTAGATGGTTCCCAGAACATGAGACTCGAGCGTCAGATCCTCAGAAGCAGGCTGCTTCAAGCAGCCAACCCTAAATACGGGGTTATGGATCGCATTTATACTTAAATGTGAGATAATATTGACAACTTCAGGGGGAAAATGAATCGACTGAAGGAAAATGTCCACGTAGGTAATAAAAATAATTTTTAAAAATCACCAAATTAGGAAAGCTCGGCGCGTATCCCTAAAATCCAGGTTCTCGGTGAAGGGTATTGTCGGGGGATTTTTGCTGATCATGATTTTGATTTTGTCGGGGGATTTGGATGGGTTTGATTTTGTCTTTTGTATCCGTGGGGGATTTTCGGAAGGAAAGAGTCAGCGGACCACTCTGTATCTTGGGAAGCACTAAAATAACCGAACGACAGTGCAACGAGTTGATCCGACGCGCCTGTAAATGTTTGGTTAGACTACACAAGCAGTGCATCTGTGATATGCGTAAGTATGTTTCGTGCTGAAGGCGCGTAATCCACCTTAAAGTTATCAGTGGGGGACTTATATTATAGGAAGAAGGAAAAATCAGGGGACAAAATTTAATAAAACCAGGCACATACACCTGGGATATTTTTTAGTAGGTCCTGCTGATAAATATCCTAGGTTTATGTGCAGAAAGACGGATTTGGATAAGGAAAATTGACCCCTGAGGCCAAGGTAGCACGTAATTGCAGCTAGAATTTGTTCGACAACTTCCTGTATTCCTCTCTCAACCAACTTTAGCGTGCACATAATAATATTTATGATGTTATTATTATTTGAGCGGGTTTATCACTCATCTTCGGATCTACTTGTTGGCTGTGATTACCAATAATTGTATTTTTCCCCTCAATTTTGGAAACAACTGAAAAAAAAAAGAAGCTAAACTGGCAACAGGTACCTACCACATCAGTTATCTACTATTAACCATTTCAAATTTTCTGCAAACTTTTCTCAGCACTGTTCGGGAAATGTTTGGGAGGATTTTCAGAGTTGAGGAATGAAGAGTAATTTACTCTAACTAACCTTTATGCAGATTTGAAAACTTTAAAAAATTTCAAATCGATGGAAAAGAGAGAAACTTTTGGATGTCGATGTTTGCTAGTCTTAAACATCGATGTTGCGTTCCGCATTATTATAACTTCTATTGTTTCACTATTTCACCATTTAAGTTTAAAAAAAAGAAGAACTATTCCTTATATTAGCCCTTCTCTGTAGGAGCTAATGTTGCACGGACACAAAAATATTTAGCAGCAAGCTCAGTGAAAACGTGTGGCAGTTCTTGAAACAAAAAGGTGGTTCCCCAGCCATGGTGGCCATGGAAGATCATGAATGATTGGTCTCGTACATCCTTTGTTCATCCTTTATGTATAAAGGTTTATATATAAACTGAACATTGAAATAATAGATTTTTCTAACAATAGTATCCCTCTTTTTCTTCTCTTTCTTGTTGTTATAGTAACTATATACTGTTGTTGGACTCTATTCGGTGGTCCTCTCTTGTGGGGATTTTATTTTTTTCTAGCAGTGATAGAAGCAGATAACTGCTTTACCCTTGATGTGCATATGAGGGCCAAATGCCAGACATTTTCTGAACTTCCTACATCCATTGACTAAATCGATAGCTAGCGTCTACATCGATGTTGGCTAATTATCGTCCATCGAACTCGGGATGCAAATCGGTAGTCAACAATCAGTTTTGACAATCATGTTTTCATTGAAAGCTCACAACAATTGATTGCATCAATTAATCGGCCCGAAAAAATCGATTTCTCCTAAAACTTGATTTTTAGCCACAATATGAAAAAAATTATTAAAACCAGCAAGTATCAAGTAAATTGGTGGATAATGAAGTAGGTACCATTAAATAGGTGAAATTAAAATTGAAAATTTTTCACCTATCAAAATTCGGTGGTTTCCAAAAATTAATATCTAATGGAACTGAAATAACATCAGGACAGATTCTGTCCTATAACACAAATTTTACCAAATGAGGTTGGGGTGAGTTAATTCCATCAGCTGAAAAGATAAAAACACAAGAAAATGGAGGGATGGAAGACGGGAATCTCTGATCTGATCAACAACAATCAAGAACCAGTAGGTGTGGTAATCTTCCTGTGTCTTCAGAAAGATTTCTCCTTGTGGACATTAATTGCTGTTCTATGGTTGGTTCTCTTTTACTCAGTGATTGAACCACTTGATGTTTCAAAAACATCCGACAACCTCCCTCGCGGCGCGCCTACCGACTGTGTTTCTTAGTGTCAGTTTAGGGTTGGCATTAAAATTCAATGTAGTATCACATTAATTTTTGAATTGAAGTTATTAGCAACACTTCAATGATCTATAATATAGATACATATTATGTAGGATTTAATTTATTTAAAACCGTTCGAATTCCATTCGGATTATTTTGAATAGGTGGCAGTGTGAAGACAACCTGTCTTGGCGGTTTCTGGTACCCAATCAACTGCCCAAACGCCAGTATTTCATAATTTCGCGGTCGACACTCAAGAACGTACCTACTACGTCGTTCAGACCAGATTTCACTTTTGGGCTCCTGAATGGAATCGACGATGTCCGTACATGAATGGGATTACAGTCCCGTTTCATTATGAAGCTGAGGCTATGATAGCCTCAGCTTCATGTCCGATGTTATCACATCCTATCCTCACTCTTCAGATGACAATCAACTCAACAAGGACAACAGTTGCCAAATGACTTAACACAAAGCACTCATCACCCTTTCGCCGATATTTCGAAACGAATCGTTTTCACCCTCAAAATAGACGGAGACGTCCTTTCACTCCTCATGTGCGTGCGTTCGCAATTACTGCGATAATAAAGTCCTCCAACTGTTCGAAGTGACTTGTTTTCTATCAACTGATTACTTCAGAGCTCGTAGATAAACGCTTTGATAGATGCCATTTTAACGATTCTGCGAAGGTGACGATGAGAATTAGCAACCTGTGTGTTTTCATCTCAGGTTCCAAGAGATACACACTGAGATGCAAAAGCGGATCTTTTTCTAACCAGATTTGAGATGGCAGTGGAATTTTTCGCGCTCTGTTGAATGTTGCCATCAGTTTGTTGCAAATGTGTTCCATGCCCCTTGAAAACGACTTCAAATAATAAATCATATGGCAGTTAGTTGCAATGGTAGATGTTCACACTAGGTAGGTACCAAGTGAGTTGCAAAATTTGCAAATGTGCTTTTTTACGTTCAAAGCTTCAGTCGGTAGTACCTGTTTCTTTGCGCACCTAATGGTGGCAAACCCGTTGTGTCAATAATAGGAAAAATCGGGTTTTTCAAACCCCTTTTATTGACACCCTTGAAATACATTATTTTTTCTTAAATGGGACAAAGAAACAGTTGCTTAGCAACTGAGAAACACGATCAACTGTTTTACAAACAATCAGACTCAAATAACATGCAAAGGACACAGGTAAATACGAAAAATACTCACTCACCTCCTAAGCAAAAACGCCAACAAAATGCAGGGATTCTCGCCTGACGAGGAAATCCTTTTGTCAAGCCGTTATCTTATCCATGGCTAAACACATTTTTAGCGCAACCTTTCCCTCAAAAAATGGAAAGGTGCCCTCATCTCTTCGACTTTTTTTTTTGTTGGTGTGTGTATCAGGATCACGCCCGAGCGGCTGAACAGATTTTCATGAGGGTGGTTTCATTGTGATCAGCGAGTTCTGGGGGTGGTTACAGGCTATCAAAATCACTCCGTCGTCGACGATTCGTCCGATCCCGACGACATAGTTTGGTACCTAGTGTGTCAAGTTACGGTTTTGGTTTCATAGTACAGGTGACAGAAAGGTTGCGCTCTTCTATTCAATTCAATTGATGGCTTGTATTTTACTGCCACGGCTTTTTTGCGTTTTCCGAAGATTCCCTCATAACGGAAAGAAAGACTTCATTGCCTCAATTGTGGAGTTTGAACCTCCTTGTAACAAACAATTCGCCTCATTTATTGATTTTGGTAACGAAATCGCAGATTGAAAATTGTGAGTTATGTAATTTGGAAGGGAATTCCAGCCGGGAATCGTCGCGACACCTGGTACAGGTGTAATATACCTGGTAGTAAATCATAACCGGACTGCAATATCTTTCTATTCCTTACTCGATCGACTCTTTGCACTAAATCAGTGATATTTCTATATCCTAAATATTGTGATGCTAATGTGCATCGCAGCTTGACACCTGCAACGCTGTTCAAATCAGGTTTTAAAAGTTTGAAACATGCTAGTGACCGTATTCCGCAACGAAAAAAAAAAAAAATCAAGTGAAAAATCTCAATCAAAAAATATATATACTTACACTTTCAGATCAAAAAGAGGAAAATGAGGAAAGAGCCATAAATACGTACCCCCACTATCATAAACGAGTAACATTTTATAATATTTTATATAGGTATTATGTGACCATCCACAGGATAACGTAGAAGAACATTTTTCAGCAAAGCGAAAAATGAAGTCTGGGTCAAAAAATCTTCTTTTCTTTAATTTTTTTTTTTTTTTTTTTTTTTTTTTTGCGTCTTTGTGAAACTTGCTTTTTCCCAAGCTGTTCAAATAATCATAACTTTTCAACGGATTGAGACATTGCAAATCTGACAAAGACATCGCGTTCAAGAGTTTCTCGTCTAAAAGGGAGGACTATAAACCGTATTTAGAAATCCGGAATCTACCTAAGGGACGTTTTCCTGTGAACGGTCACAAATTGCCGAAAACTGGCGCAAGCGCAAGAAAGAATACCTAGGAAAATAAGCAAATTAGAAAAACTTCGAACTCTTTTAACTTTTTTTTTTCTATAAAATGACTATTTACAACATAATTTAATACAAAAATAACAAAAACACTTTAAACCCTATCAACTAATTACAGCACAGCGAGGAGGTCCGAGTCGTTAGGTCGATGGATACGATGGCTATCGCTTGTAGCCGTTGGGGCTTCCCCAGGAATTACCTCCGAGATCTCCTCCGGAATAGTCGGAGTGGGTAGGAGCGGGGTAGTTGTAGCCTGAGTTATGCTGGGGCTCGGGATAATGAGCTTCACCTGAAATCAAAGTTCATGATGAGTTCTGGTTATCATAATGATCAAGTTTTATAGTTTAGAATTAGATAGACAGTTGCCAAATAGCAACGCTAAACAAAATTCGTCATTTTAATTGATGAAAAACTAGAAATTCAAATCTGTGGAAGGAACAAAAGCCTAGGTTTGACGCCACACTACAACTCGGTTCTCATTGGTTGTTGATTCAAACCCATTTGCAGCAGGTTGGCGAACAAAATCCGGAGTACGAGGTTTCAAGTAATTTTCAAGAGAATTAATGAACGTTAGGGTGTTGATGAGCTACGAAACTCGTGGCAATCGTTTTCTTAAGATTTATCTCCATGTTGGAAATTGTGAGGATCGAATTTCATCATTCTGAGAGCCGAAAAAGGGCACCAAGTAGGTACCTTCTCCTTTTTTAGCCTTCCCAGTACATACAGGACGAAACTCAGATGTTTGCCCATTCTCCTACAGTACCTTCGTATTTGACGTCAGCGTGGAATCCAGTTTTCCAGTCTGCGTGGTAAGTGACAATTTGGGTTCTGCCGTCGGGAAGGAGAACTCTGTAGGATCCTTTCACGTTGTGTCCATCGCTGGTTTCCTGCTGGCCGAAGTCAGTTCCGTGGTGATGGTCCTTCACGTGGTACCCAAACTCGTAGGGTTTCGCCTGCGAAAGAACAAAACAAAAAAACACTCATTAAACTGCTCGGTTGCAACGGTAGCTCGAGTAATCACAATTTTAATTAACTCATCCCCGAACACGTACAACTGGTTCCCTCAAATCGATACACCTGCATCCATTAACCAGTAATTAGAAGATGCGGTTATGCGAAAACCGGTCGGGGAGCGGAATTTAGACTACAAGTAGCCTTCGTGCAATCTTCGTGACCTGATTTGAACACCTACTGTGATATGCTTGTGGCGGGAAGGTATTTTACCGGGTAAATTAGGTTTTAAAAGTTCGTAATAATGAATATTACACGTAAGCAGAGGGCAGGATGTAGGTCAATGAGTGAGATAGAAGTTTATCGTTATAAACAAAAATTGAGCTCGTATCTCTAGAATTTTTTATAAAATAACGTGCTCTGGTTTCAACAGTTTTTTAGGCTTCGGGCCGGTTTTACCCGTGACTTAACGTAAACCCGAGTTTATATCCGCCGGTATATAATAATAATAGTTCAATTTCGACTTACAACCCAGTCTAAAATGTAAGTGAAACTGAACCGTAGAACTAGGCCTGCAACCTGCTTGCTACTTCCTCAGATCCCCATAGATTTGAGCAATCGGGCTGAACTGCCCAGGGTCTATATTTGAAATTGAAAATTTGTTGAAGTTAAATACTAGCCGCGCCCCCCTCTCCCGCCCGGGGGGGGGGGAGTAGCGTAGTAGTAGTCCATCAAGATGGAAAAAGCCTTTTCTCCCTATATCTAACGGTTGAAGATACCTACATGGACGCTATGGAACTCGGTATTAAACCCATTTTTACCCCGGGGATTCCACACGCGTGGGACACTTCAGGACAACAGAGATCACGGTGCACCGGTAATTTTTTCCATGGAAAACATATATAAATTACAGTGATCAGTTGGGACAGCTTGAAACAGATTTCTATCTCAACTTTTATTGATCGCGCGTCATCACTGGATAAAACCAACTTCATAACCCCCCTCCCTTTTGGTCGTAAAAACTCGAAAACCCGAAAAAGCCCTTCCACACATCAAATCTGACTCAAATTTCTTCGAAATTGGGCTATCTGTAACAAATCTGCTCGGCCTCTTAGAATTGAGAAGTTGCGCTCGGTGCGAAGTACGCGCAACGGGTGTTTCGGACGTAAAATTTAACCTAGAATCCGAATCCGCGATAAAAAATGGGGGTTATACCTTAAACAAAGAACCATAGTTGCGCGCAGTTTCACGGGATTTTAATGTACCTAGCCTGTATTGGTAAGGCAGGCCCACCGAATCGTTTTTTAAAAAACCGTCGAAATCCGTTCAGCCGTTTAGGCGCCTTTTAGGCACGACAGACACACTAATCACGATGGAAAACGCCGCAGCTCTCTATTTCTAATGATTGAATACATGAGTGAATACATTGATTGAATACATGGCACATAGTATGTTCTGGAACACTGTTGAGCCAATGATACACCAGTTGGGTAAGCTCCAAACAGATAAATCTCCAACATACTTAACCCATCATTTTCAGTGGAATTCACACTCTCGGGAGGCGTTGAACTCCAAGACAAAAATATTGATTATAATAAGTGGCAAAACTCATATTGATAAAACCTGGCCTATTAAGTAGTGTTTTTTTTTTTTTTTTTTTGTGTGTGTGTGTGTGTGTGTGTGTGTTAACCACCTGGTTTTCACAATTGGGACAGGAGCCGACCCCGCACTGTACTTAACAAAGCTTTAGAAATTCTTGCTCCGTAGCGTTCAGAGGTGAATTGTCTACCGACAAGACAGGTACTACAACATGTGATTAACTTTCGGTCAAACATTGGTGTTCGTCCTGATCAGCCTGGTTCGAACCGACTGATTTGTAAACAGACGTTTCACTGGCGCCATCCTGTCCCCCTAAATCAGGTTAATATAATATATTAGAAAATTTAATATTATTTAATATTTAATATTATTTCTTGATTTGAGAGTGATTATTGTACGTATAATAATGACAATTTCAAAAATTAAAAATAATACTCAAATAAGTTCTATGCTCCCAAAAGACCAATCGAGGACCTCAGGGGGTCAAAATCCCAATCAGCGATTGTGATCCCCAATTGGCATTTCAGAGCGTTTAAAGCCGTATGAATACCGACATGACGAGTTATATCAGACTGGTAGCGAGGCGATTACCATGAGAATCTATCGACGCTTATCCGATAATTACTATTCACTCTCCCGAATCACGATTGGGATCATTTATTGGAAGAACCCACATTGGAAACGCCGGAGTGCGCTCACTGAGAAGAAAACGGAGACGCATAAATTAGAGCACAATCGCGAAAGGAGGAAGCGGCGTTTATGGTTTTGCATGCGAGATAACCGGCCATCGTCCACCTCGAGAGTGTTTCACGGTTTCGTAACTCTTCGACTAACAATATTAATTTACGCGCATCCTTCAATTTAGTCGGAGTTTATGAAGCCGAATTCCGGTTGGTTTCTCGTAGCTTTCAAGCGAATAGGGAAATGTCGAACCAGGCCGAGTTTCTATGGTCGAGTGCCTACTTAATGGATGATTCGTAGATGATTCCTAGGTCAAATCGTTCATAACCGTAGTGTTAACGAATAAGGTCTTTTTGGGTTCTTGAGGGTTGGTCAATTTGACCAACCCTCAAGAACCCACAAAGACGGTATAAATACGCTACTGGTCGAGAAATTCAACCCTTATTAACGAATAAGCTCTACTAGGTTTCCTGATTTCGCAAAACTTGAACATTTAATTCCGCAACGCACCTCAAATTGGTGGTCCCACATCTGTCCAAAGATGGAATAGAAATTTTTTTTAATCATTTTTTTTTTTCAAATATATTTTTCAATGACACCGAATTAATTTTTGCACAATAATTGCGGTTAATTACTACTACATCAAAGAATAATAAACACTCGTGTACAATTTGCAGCGTTTTTGAGTCAGAAATGCTGATTGTATACTCAATAACGTGTCAAAACATGTAGGTACCTACCTACTAAATTATCCCCTGACTTCTTTTTGACCTCATTTTTGGATTCTACACATTCAAAAACATAAAACTACCGATTTTCAGCCAGATTAGTCAAATCGCTAAGATGCTATGATTTTCCTTCCCCGAAATTGCTCAAATAACGCATTGTGCGGCGGACGGACATTTCGCTTTTTGGAATCTACATAATATTATATGGAACCTTGAAATGTATAATGACAAACTTCGAGGCCATCAACATTTCGACCTCCGACACGAATACATAGATACATAGATACATCGCATACGTACATCTGTGTACCTATAGGTGTGAAAATTTCTATTCAGGGAATAATTATTAATAATTACTCCCTGAATAGTTCACCAAAACGGACAAAATTACACATATTCCCCTGAATATTCATGAAACTATTAAAGAATTTTAGGGTCAATGAAATGTATTTATTGTTTAATATTATTGTTTTTTTAATTTTCATTTTAAGTTTCAATTTTTCCCATGACCCTAATAAACATAAAGATGAAAAAACAAAAGCTTTTTAATAATTCCCATGGGAGCTGCAGCTACTCAGAGACGTCCTGGGGGAATGGGCCCGGGTACCGAATGTCGACTAATACTTTTTTCTGAAAGAACTTCATAATTTGAAGCCTTAGCAGTGAGTTTTGGGCTCCTACGGTGTAATACAAATTTCCAGGGCACTTTAGAAAATTTCAACTTTGAATCTGGAGGGAAGAGTGGTGCTTCCAATAAGTGCTCTCTGGTGGTCAGCCAATGAACTAAAAGCACGAATTCAGAGAGATCCACGAGATCATAAAAGGTGAAATCGCAAGGAAAATAGTCGTTTGGATTTGTTCCGACGCTACCGTGACGGGCCAGACCATATTCATGTTCCCCAACATAATATAACCAAAATAAAAAATATTTTTTGTACACTTTCTACTTTTTGTGCGAGTGCACTCTGGCGGATTAGTTAAAGTGTCACCGCGGGAAAATTCAAAACGCCAAATATTCACTAGTGATTTCCTCTGCTCAGACACCTAATTTCTCAGTGCTAACTGTACTGAGTACTTTATTCATTATTAGTTCAACATGTTCAGCCGAATTTTCCCATTTCTCTGCCCTTGTTCCCTAGCAGATCATCAGCGCTCCGCCATCTCTACCGAGTCCCCATGGCAAACGATAATCGTGCCCTGAGCCACCCCTTGACGATCCCCCCTTGCCGCTTCCCACGATGGGGCGGCGCTGCAGCTGGGGCTCCAACATCGTTGAAAAGGACTACCGGCTATAAAACAGTGCTTGAAGCGGAGGGAACGTTCGAGTTATAGAGAGCGAAGTGCAGCGGAACGATCGAATCAACAAAAGTGGAGGCAGACTCGACGACTTATAACCTAATGAGGTGACATTTCTTGACATTCAAGTCAACTACAGAAACACCGACACGAGAATGAGTGAATAATGAGTGTTGGAACTAGGAAGACAGTATTAATTGAATCTACCTACCTTCACACGTAATTTTTTTCTCCCATGTGATCAGTTTTTCACTACAGTAGTTAATAACGCCAATGTGAAAAGATGATATAATTTCGCTATTCATTCTCTTCTCAAAAATCCTTTCGGGCTTGAAATTTTATATTCGCTTTCAAACATGAACAAATTGGTACTTGTGCTAGCTTTGACCACGATGACTCGAGGAAAACCAAAAGAAAGTGGAATCGTGGACTACTGTAATTCTCAGTATAATTGTGGCAGTACGCAACACTACGGTTGTCAACACAAAGAGAGCTCATATGTCGCCGGGAATATTAAGATTGAAGTTCAAAACTCTACTGAGCCGCTGCAAAATTGGTTGGCAAAAATCAACGACTTTCGCAATGAAGTAGCAGGAAGTAAGACCGAATTTGGCGGAAGCTCAAACATGCGGCTGATGTCGCGAGATCCTGAACTGGAACGTTTCGCCCGGATTATAGGGTCAAACATATTGGGAGATGTACCGGTTCCTAGTCCGCCTGGAGGCTGGATCCGGGATGTGTGCATTGGAACTAAGGATCTAAAGTTAACAGCGGCTATTATTCACTATTTTGGCGAAATTGAGATAGTTGTAGACGATTTTATATCAAGTATGAAGAAGGTGTCTCTTGATCCCCAACTGATCGAATCCTTCCAAATTGAGCCTGTTGACATTTATTCGAGCGTAGACCGTGATACTTTATTGTTATCTACCCACAAAATGGTCGCCACTGCGATGCTATGGGCACACGCCACAAAAGTTGGATGCAGTATTATCGACACATCACTACCTGATAAGCAAATAGGAGTTATGTCACTAGGGGCACTCGTCTGCATCACTGGAGACGGATCGAACACTGTTGGCCGGCCCGTCTACCAGATAGGGCCAGCTTGCTCCGAATGCCCAAGCAACTCTCAATGCAAAGCAGATTCCCAATGGCCGAATCTCTGTCAAGATGGAAGTCCAATTGAACCTGAAACTGCCCCACCAACGGAACCTGAACGCACGTCAGATTCAGCCACCGGAGTGCACTTGAAGAAATTTCCTGCGGTGCTAATGGCCTTCAGCCTCCTCAAGAACACATACACGGGCTAAGTGCATCGCAGAACTCCTCCAAGACATCCTCCAAAGAAAAGCAGAAGTACCTTTTCTACAATAAATCAGTCAATTCCGGTCTCACACTTGATTGAATTCTTATTCTTAATAGTTAGGGATAGCGAATTATGGTGGCAATGGTGGGCTAAACAGGGCCTCATGTCATTAAATGTCATGACATCAAATTTTGATGTGCCGTAAAATAATTGTAGGTACCGAAAGCAAACATTTCAACCGTGAGGAACCCCTCTAGGTAAGCCAAGCTTTAAATAGGTACAAACTCTTCCATTAAGCTCTCCCTTGATGATCATGGATATGTCTTTCCCATCAAGGAAGAGCATCAATGGAAGTGACCGAATTAAGTTATTAAGTGATTAAATTTTGCACAAACGAAGCCTTCTCAAAATCAAGCACCGGTTATAAAGATTTCAGAATCAAATTTTCATTTCAATTTACCTTAGTATTAGAGCTATCACTAATGCTCAACAATGAGTAGAGGTAACTGAAAGGAAATGTAGCGCTGGGTTGATTGATCAAGACCCCTGGAGAATACAGCATCAATGAAAGCCTTGTTGGGAGTGGTATACAAGCATTCAAAATTTAATTTTGAACCTTCTTCTGTTTCAAATCGACATTCCAACCCCTTCCTCATGGAGGAATAGAGAGGAGAGTTCACTGAATAGGACTTCATGTGCCATAGTCGACGGTGGCGCTATCCCTACGGAACGTAGTGAACTACTTATACTACCTTCAAACCCGACTAGAGTGAGCCACTAGGAAAGGAAGGAAGGAAAGCCCCAATTACCTCACTAAACGGATTTATCTTCCACTGTTGTGCTACTACAATTAAAGGAAAAATTGAAGGAACCAACTCTGAATAACGAATTTCGTTAAACGAAATTGATTGTGTAGTTGTGTACAATGTGAATGCAAACGACACGTCGGAATTCGCAGGGCGCCATCTTCTGGTTCAGTTTTGGTAACTTACCACCTTCCAAGTTCACTACGTCTCGTAGGGGTCGCGCTGCAGTCGCAATCCCCCCCCCCCCCCCCCCCGCCGTTCCATCACTGGGTTGGCGTTTTGGGAACGCGGTTTAACACAGAGTGAGCTCTCCTCTCTATTCCTCCATGCCCCTTCCTAGAACGATTGGAGTCGTACTGAGTTGATTTTCACCAATTCTTCAATAATTCAATTTTTTGACTATAAGCTAAACACATCTTCTTTTATTCCATCAGCTACTGAATTCCCTGCAACCCCGTCCGAAACGAGTCCTTGACCGGATCAAGGGGGACTCGACTTCGCAGTGGCTGACCGTTCTCCCTACAATGACAGATGGGTTCGATCTCTCAGCTAGCCAGTTTCGGGATGTAGTTGCCCTCAGATACAGCCGTACCCTTGCAGCACTACCCGATGCGTGTGATGGGTGTGGGGCAGTATTTACTGTCTCAAATGCCCTAAACTGCATGAAGGGTGGCCTCATCTAACGAGGCCATGATGCAGTCAGGGATGAGACGGCCATGCGGGCTTAGGCGGCCTGGGGAGGAGTTGCTCTTGAGCCGGTACTGCAGGAAGGGACTGAACCCCAACCCCAACCAAATAACCTCCGTAAAAATACATTCTGTGTTAAAAAAAAAAAAAAAAAAACGGATGTTACAATATTCGTCTATTCTCGTCCACTCATCCATATTGAACTGGTGTTCCTTATTGGGCCACACTTAAACACCAAGTTTTTCGCGCTTGCGCAATTCTCAAACGTGGCAACCCTTGTATTCCAATCAAGTGGTCCCGCACTCAGCCCCACAACAAGTTTCCGCTCTGGATCGACTTTCTTTTCATGCGAGATAATGACGCTTATCTTGGGCCCGAGGGTTCGCCACTTCTGGCCATCCCGATTCCCCTCGCATGGGCCTTACAGTGGCACCCAGTTTACAGAACCTCAGAATGCAACGCTTGACATAACATCTAGTGGATCATATGACTTCACTGATTTCACCACATCAAAACGCCTCGCATTTGCGGCAGTCGTTTCAGAAGTTGCCCAAGTGCCGCACGATTTTCCAGATTCGGCAGTTTATGAACGTTTGCGTATTGCCTTTTTTGGGGGTTCAATTCAACTCACTGGGAAAAAAAAAACACAACTAATAAGCCTCGAAGTTTTCAGACTCATTTTGGTCTACTGTGTAACTTTTGGTGTCGGTAGTACTTCCTCGGTCCACTAAAAAATGGTGAAGCGTATTGCATCTCAATGAGTTGACCGCCTTCGAAACAGGGTCAGTAGGACTGTTTATCTCTGCGGCCTCCAACGACCCTGATACAGATTTCACTTTTTTTTCGATGTTTTGATTCTTTCCCCTCACACCAAAAGGAGGCTATCAGTTTCACTTTCCGGGTTCTAACGCGCTTTGAACGGTGTCGTCATTTCGGAGAGGCTTTTAACCGCGAAGTTTGTAAACTCATTTAGGACACATCCCCGTCGATCTGGAAACCTCCGTAGCCATTTATGGAGCAATACCTGAAACCGATACCGGCCAGCTACTTTACACATAAGAAAGAATGCAAAAAAAAACAAAAAAAAACAAAAAAAAAAAAAAAACAAACGAAAACATTGAATTTGCGGGAATCCAAACGAATGAAGTCGATTTTGGTGTAATACTCTCTACCAACGATTTAGTATCAACCAACGATTTCGAGACGGGTATAGAAAATATCGATTGTCACTCATGATCCAAGATCTCATTAACACCACTTCAAAATATTCAATCCACGCTTTCACATCCTGTGGAATATTAAATATAATATTTGGAATAAGTCAAAGTACAGAAATTTTCTGTACTTTGACTTATTCCAAAGTGCTGTTAGGATTTCATAAAATTCCTTCTCGCCCTGGTAGGGGCATCCCAGATATCAGGTATCACCCACAGCTACCCCATAAACAGCAGATGTGGGGAATCTGGACTGATTACCCCACTCTCATCTCGCGGATCGCCAGCCCACCAGAGCTAGCGCCGGCAGGAGGAGCGGGTTGTCCTACAGACCCCCTCCTCACGCCGGCGCCGCATTTATTTTCGTAGACAGGGGGCTTTACTCCCGTCATTTGACATTTAACTGTTCATTATACCATTGCATGGTTATAAATACTCGCAGCGGGACAAATATTTTCGCGCAAGTTGGTGGCCCAGGTCACCGTTGTTGACATCTCAACTAAGGTGGCCTCCCCTGGCGACAATTTGTCTGGGGAAGCCTGCGGGCTGGCTTTCGTAGGTACTGTGAATCTAGGGCGAACCAATATTGATGTTGACACATCATCTTCAGTATTGGATTCCCCTAGATTCCCTTCCGGACTCCACCGCAATCCAGACCAACACGACACTTCGTGCCAGTCTAGAGATAGCGGGACTCACACTTCTGCCTCGATACCGCCTCCCAGGATAGCAGATCATGTCAATTCTTGTTATGCCCTGGGTAGGGGTATTCAGGTAGGTACTCCCTCTTCCTCCAAAGACATCGGGGACAAAATCCCAGTTACGCTGGAGAGCTTTCCCAAAACACACCACACTTATAATGACAAACCTATTAAGCAGCAAGGAACTCATTTGGTGCATGTAGGTACACCTTCAACATCCGTCAAGCAGGGTATCCTACAGCTGATATGGCATTTTTTACTGAATTTTGCTTCCGAGACTACCGAAGGTAGCAGAAGCATTGTATTCACTTTTGAAGCAGTACCGCATAACCACTATAATAATATTATAGTGGCATGCCCTACAATGTATGGCATATGTCACAATATGTAGATAATGTAAAAATGTTCAAAATCTCTACGGTTTACCCCTGGACATTTAATTTTGAGATGGAGCCCTTCTGGGAGTACAAGAGACGATTCAAATGACAGGCATTCTCCTGATCACCTGAGTGAGCTAAAGTCTCTCCTGTTCTTACCATTGTGCTTAATTTTGTCACCTTGTTGCTTCCGTAAATTTTGGTGGATGTATTTGGACGTATATCGGGGTAGTCTTTGGCTGCGAGGAAGCTATGTGTCATGTCCCTCTTGGCAGGGTATTTTTTTATTATAATTATTGTCTTTTATAAGCTCTACCAAAATTAATGTCTAATTTCTGTTAAGCTTCCACCTTGGCCGAGCGTTGCTGAGGCGTCAGAGCATAGTTGGCTCGACCCTTGGGGACTGGGGTTCATGTCCCGACTCTTCATAAAAAATTTGAAGGGATTTCTCTGGGGCAAAGCATTTTGGAATCAGTCGTGAGTAAAGAGCAGAGTCTATGTTCAGTCGCTCCATATAGTGAGAACACAACAAAATCCACTTTACTTGAAATACATAATATGTATTATATATTATATAAAATATTACGTAGTTGGTAACGTTTTCTGGCTCATATCTGACTGGCCACAGTTTGCCCCAATATTGTATTCAGTTTGTGTTGGCAAAAGCGAAGAGTTTCGTCCGTTTATCTTGGCTGTTAGTTTTATATGTTATTCGGGGGGGAACATTTGTCTTCAAGTTGACACAACTTCAGGACTTGACAGACTCGAAACAAACTACACTTCCGAGTTTGAATTTTAAAACGGGGCCCCCACAAAGGGGAGGCGAAACGCGAATCTCGAACACGCCGGCTGCATACGTTCAGCGTAATTACGACGATACCCCGTCGTGGTATTCACGTGAGCCGGTCCGGAATATTTCCGCTAGGGTGGGACATGACTCGTGTACTGAGTCACTTGAGACCTCCAGTTTATCAAGAGGTTTCCTCTGTGATCTATCAACGAACTGTCACGGGACTGTTATGCAGTCCATAGCTGGGTGTTTACGGTGAAGACCCGCAAACGCAGGAATAGTTCAAACAAAAAGCAACAACCTACCAGGCCTTCCCATCACATAAACACACCTTCCTCAACCCATGTCGCACCCAATGGACATTGATTTATTTGGATTAGCTTCAATTTCACTGCCGGACGTGAAAGGAACTCAACCGAACACCGGTAGTCATGTCCGAGCAATTATCGAATCCGATATACGTGCTGACCGGTTTTCACTTTTACCTCCTGCAAGTGAGAAGCCTATTAAATCTTAATATCAGTCACGGTGAACTCAGTGACTTCACAGATGGCTAACACTGTGCAAAACGATAACTTAACAATCAGAGCCCCCATCAACTCTGTATACTCATGTAACAGTCATCGTGGAAGCCATCGCCCTTCCTGTATCCGACGGAAGCAAGCTTGTGGTTTCCTCGAGCTTCTTACGTTCTGTATTGACCTGTAATTGTGCGGTTGTGACCTTTTTCTTCGACAATTCTACTGTTTGGCTGTCCAATTATGGTATTTGCCTGTCGTTCAAGCAATGGGAAACATTCAGAACGTTTTAGCAAAGTTGGGTGTGCCATGTACCCAAAGAACAAAAACGGAGGCGCACAAACGCAGCGGTGAACTAGCACTCACACCGAATTTGATCGACATCTCACGTAGACTTTACTAGTTTAATTTATTGGTAAAACCACCATTACGAAGACCCCAACCGATTGAGGGCCTCAGGCGGAGGAAGATTGGGCACGAAGTCTGAAGAGGTCATGCTTAGGTGTTCATAATCAGTTAAGGTCCCTTCCCTTGGGTGCAAAGAGAAAAGCCAAAGGGAATACTTGACTGGTCAATCAAGGCCGTTAGTTCGAACTAGGGGGCCATCCCTTGCTGGCCAAAGCCAGCCAACCCCCATCCTCCCCAAACTGGCCTCAGACCCCTTCTACTCGCTTTTCAATAACGAATAGTTCCCCCCCCCCTTTTTTTCTTACAAAAATATAGGATGAAAGTACAAGGAACTTCGTTTGCAGAGTGCCTGTCCCCTCAGTGTACTTGTTCGTTGCCAAAATGAACAGGTCTTCCCAATCCGCTCACACCAAGAATTCCCTTATGAGGTTGGTTGCATTTTCTAGCTGACCAGCTGGAGAGGTACAGTACAGGCAACCTACAGGAATAAATAGTACAATTTTTATTGTTTCTCATTTCGAAGATTAAATCGTAGGAAATATACCTAAATTTTATATTTATATTAAATTGAATTTTGACGAACATGATGGCTTGGGATCACCTTGTGATGTCTTGTCAACTGCACACGTGGGAGTATTCTTATTTATTTTTTTCGCCCAATTTTCTACTCCCCTTTTCTTTCACCGAAAGTAATGTTTGGGTTGAGGCTAATTTTGGTTTATTATTCTTGGAATAATACACCTATGTTTTCGCGACGGGGGTCGACGACTCCGATCGGGCTCAAAATTTGACATTATCCGTTTCAAGAGGTCTACATTCTAAATCCGAAATGTCCGTCCGCCGTACGCCGTCCGCCGTCCGCCGTCCAGGCCGTTTTGGGCAGTAGGAATTTTTTTAAAAATCTGAAATTTTGAAAAAATACTTGGTTTACCATCTAGTTGTGCCCGCAAGGTTTTCAGTCCGATCGCCCAAACCCGTGGGGCTCTATGGGGCTAAAATGGGGCTACGGGAGGGGTTTTTTTTTAAGGCTTTTAGCTATGGGATCGAGTTAGGTGTCGTTTTCGAAGTATTTTTGGACGTAGAATCCATTTTTTGGGGTCCCGGAACGAACCGATTTCACTGGGGCGATCTTTAGGGCTTTCATGGGGCTAAAAAAAGCATTTTTGAAGGATCCCAGGATGTTAAATATTTTTCGAGTAACAAATGCAGAATTTTTGAAAAAAACACATTTTTGAACAAAAAATCCAAAAAAAAATTTTTTTGAGATAAAAATCCAAAAAAAAAAAATTTTTTTAAATTTTTTATTGACAGAGTCAAATTTCTGCACAAGTAACGTATATCAAAGAATAATAAACCCTTGTGTAAAATTTGCAGCGTTTCTACTTGCAACAAGGGGCGGGGTGAAGGTTTGCGCCTAACTTTTCAGTGCTCCCCTCGGATTGGATTAGCGCCCAGTCTGCCATCGCCCAGAGCCTCAAACTTGAGAGAACTAGGGATGAAAAAATAGTATCGACCTTTTTGTAAAATGTAGATATTTAAAATATATATTCATATATATATATACTTTGCGAAAAAAATTAACAACAAAATCAATACTAGCTTCGCAGTATCGGACTAATAGGTTTTTTTTTTTTTTTTACACCAATTTCATTGAAATTTCTAAGTTGACCCAAAAGAAGTTTGCCAGTTGACAAAGTGAACAGAATGAACCTTAGAAAACGCCTGCCGAGAAATATTCAAATCCCATTTCTTTGCGTAAAACCCTAATGCAACTTCGAAAATTGCTGTCCCTTAAATATATCGATTGAAGAACGTCTCAGTGTGTCAGCCATGGAACATTCAGAGACACAATAGGTTTGTTCCAGGTCTGACTGCGTCTGTCGACAGAACCCGACAGCACATACTCGCGCTATCGGTTTCCGTCCAACTTAAGATCGACCTGGAACAGAAGTTTCTAAACTGCGCATGTCTCCGGCGATTTCTGTTAACATTCCGTCAAGCCTGGAACAAACCTTATGTTGGTGCTGGTAGAGATCGAATTGTGCATTAACTACCTACTGTCTGATAAGATTATTTATTTATTATGAGATTATTATGAGAACAAGTCTAACACACTAATGTTATGAGGAGGACAGCATCATGTAAATACAAAAAAGAGTAAATATCGGTACCTAACAAATTTTGTAGCCGAATTCGCCAGTTTAAGAAGCATCAATTATTTTTTAAGTACCACGTGGTACTGTACATCCCCAACTCTAGCGTCACTTTAAAAGTTTAAAAGTCAAGACGCTGGTGCTGGACAGAGTAGCATAAGTTTAGCGTTAGTTAAGGTACCTAAGTTATTCCAACCTCCAGAGATGAAAAAAAAAACTGACAATCGTTTCAAAAATTCAGCGAACCTAAAAATTACCTAATTCATTCAATCTATAATATTGACTTTATAGGTAATATAAAATTTATTATTATTTAATAATAATAATTTATAAAATATTATTATACTAGCTGGGACACCCGTGCTTCGCACAAAATATCAAATTTCCCTTCATCACCTATCAAAAATGCTTCACCCGAAACACCCTTAGCAACCCGTCCACTCGGAATTTTTCTTAGTAACAACGCTTGTTGACGTTTCTGGTCACCCAACATGCAGGGATGCCATATAAGAGAGGGTAAAATTACGTAACTGTCCTCATAATTTCAGCTTCGTTTGTGACATTTCGTGCAACGGTTTTCCAGTAGCTAGTCCAAGGTTAAAGCATGCTCCATGCTATAATTATTTTTGTGTTAAAACACCTGAGGGGGGGTTAGGGGAAAATTGGCGGGTTGTTGTTGTCGGCGAAAGTTTTGGAGGAGCAGCATGAGGGAGATGAACGCATGAGGAAACTCTTGGTTTCCCTGTAGGGCTGCTGATTCGATGACAATGGCCACGCCCAGCTGAACCAAAGAATCGCCTAGGCACATCTATAGAGTACTGTTGGTCCTACATGGAGGCCACGAATCGCTCGAAATCCCAAGGTGTTGCCGCATCCAAGACGGATTTTAAAAGTGGCTCTTGCAGATAAGGCACTAGAGTTGACTTGGCTTGGTGGCACGACTTCCAAAGCCAGGACACTGAATCGAATCGTAATCTATATGCAGTGGACCCAGAAATAATTTATAACTTGCTCAGGGAACCGAAAAATTCCATTATGAACAAAATCGCGACAAGCGAATCTCTCTTCCTGTACATTTTACACAAAATAATAATAAAGTCTTGTCTGTTGTCTTTTCCTCGCTTTTCATTTCCTTTTTTCGTGTTCTTGGCTCCAAGTAGGTAATCCCTCCTTTCTCTTGTTCCATATCTCGCATTCTGAAGTGCTGTTCTGCTCAACGCAAGGAAGTGAATACTTGAAGAACACGTGATGCATGGGGGTGTAAAAAAAATGAAAGTTTAACAGACTAAAGAGTTGCACCTAATAGTTACTTGTAATTTCTTCTCAGTGCCGGACTTCAAGCCAGTTTCCGCTTTCACCTAAACGGGAGCTGCACCGAGCGTTGAATATTTTATCGTTACATCGACATTGTGAGTGCATCTGCCCACGAAGAGGTGCAATTAGGTGCCAACGGTTTCATTCCACGATTCCCATCAGCGTAAAACACGAGGCTCGTAATTTATCCATTGTTGACGTTTGGGGCTTGACCGTGGTTGGGGGGGTCCATATGAGCAAATTAATCAACCGAAACTCTCTCTTCACTTCGTGGAAACCTTAGTCGGAAGCCATCCAAGATGAGTTTACTTGGTTCCCGTGTTTGACGAAGTGGGTATTTAGAAGGGGGAAACCACTCACGGAGTCAGTTACTCTGATGATGAGAGGTGCTCAATGTTGGAACGTAAATATCAGGACAATGGATTCGCTAAAGCAGTCAAATTCAAGACAAAACAAACACCACGTGGGAAATTCACTCAGAGAGAATTGCACGTTGTAAGAAGAATCGGATTTGATTTAATTAGGCCGAAGAGTTTCGGTTCTTAAGTATCCAGACGAAAATTTTGAATTGCTGTTTTTATACTGACGATAGAAGCTCTTCCTAAACCGAGCTAAAACCTGAAATGTTGACGGTAAACTCGGTTGTCCGACTAGTTGCCTCCCCAAAATTATCAGCTCAACAAAATGGCTCATGGGGCTACAAATGTGGCCACAAGAGGGGTTTTTGAAGAATTTAGGATACGGGGCCGAGATGGGTGCCATTTTTTTTAAGTATTTTGGCACGTAGATTTATTTATAAAGGCCTCAAACCCATATGGGTTTTCAAGGAGCAACAAATAGGGTCGAGGTTTGTAAGCTCGTCTACCGTCGCCTTGTAGAGTCTCTATATTGTAGAGTGCTACCTTAGTCTCTACAGTAGAGACTAAGGTAGCACATGTAAACTCGTCTACCACATATTTCTGCTTGATGATGCTAATATGTAAACTAGTCTAGGGTCACTTTGGGAGAGATCAGAAAACTTGTAGTAACAGGGAAGTGAGAAAACAGTCAAAATATCATCCCAGTTAAAATAAATAAATTTCAAAAAATTTCCGTCCTCGGGTGCAAGTGGCATCAGTTCATAAGCAAAACAATCTTCCACTTCTCACGGTTCTAGACAAACGAGTCCATAGCACCATACAATCCAAGTCCGATTTCGCTCTGCTTACTCGCATATTCATTTGAAATACGTAATAGTTGGACTTTTTGTAGGTACCAGGACTTAGCTTAGTGATATCAGCAGCCTATTACCTGAATACTTGGCCATAAAATGGGAGCGGCATTATGAATAGCAACTTTTTTGAATAGCAGTATTTTTACCGCTGGCTAAATGGCTGATGTTCCAAAAATGACAATATTATCCTCGGAACTATTCAGAAGCAGAAAGTCCTTGTCAAATTTTGGGGTGTAATGTATCACTGTGGGTTTCATCCAACGCTGCATGAATAGCAATGAGGGCCACGGCTAGATTTCGATGAGATGTGGTAGAATTGGTGGTACCTACACGACTTTACACATGACTGTTACTGATTCGGAACAGTTGGTAGACGAGCTGATTATCTGAACATTACATTTATGCGTAAGTAATCAAACTTGGCAAGAAAATGAGAACATTTGGGCTATTTTTCCAGGATCAGCGCCTAAAAATCTATAGAAATCAGTTGCAAATCTGGAGGCAGTTTTTTGGTCGTGTAGGTACCTGTTTAATCGAACCCATTTGGATGTCTCTTCACTAACCACTCCCGAAAAATTCATGAAATCTGTCATAATAATTAATTCATCATCTCTGGTATTTATATCAAGTAAAAATGGTTAGCCATTAGCTTATCCTCTTCTTGTCTAACCCCATTATTTTACCTGACGTGGGTTGAAGTGCCGTTCCGAATTTCTTCCTCGATCGTTAAAACACCCTGAACACCCTTAATCCTACCGAATGCTTCCGCCGGTTGTAACGTCTTGGGGCGGTCGTTACAACTGTTACAGGCGTCGTTTGGTCTCAAATATTAATGTTGTGACGTCAAGAAAAACGCTGACATCACCGGAACTGTGAAGCACGACACGTTTTATGAGAAGTAGGAAGGAGGATATCAAACGCTTTAGGGGAAAAGTTTCGGAAGGACTGCCAAATGTTGCTTTTCGATTGTAAGGATCCTCAGAGGATGGAAATGCTTCTGGGGAGCGTTAGCTGATTCCAAAATCATCAATGGTCCCTTCATACTTGATGAGATTGAGGCAGCTCCCTAAACCAAAAAAACAGGGTTCAACTTCTGTTCAATAATGGCAGGACATGGAGCAGTCAAAGCTAATCTCAAGCTTTTCACCAGATGACCCCCCAGGTTGAAGGGACCACGCAGTCAATTGGGGTCTGATTGTGGCGGTAAGCAGCGTCACCCTTTCTGCCATAGTAAAACCAGTAGCAGGTATTCGCTTGATGGCGACCTTGTGGACGACACCATCGGAACTAGAGGGGTACTGCCCAGAAGCATCTTATGGCTGAGACAGTAGACCATGGAAGGAATTGTTGGAGCATTGGCCGCTCTGGATGAGATGCTAGTGTGTGAAGATATTGTTAGTCCATATCAGGGCAGACACGACAGCAAGGCGCATTGACCATCTTATGTCGTGGTAAGAGGGACCAAAGATGATGAACTCCAGCAAAGAGGGGTCGACTGAGGAGACGGTAGACTGACCAGAAACTTCGAGATTTGAAGACCGTTGTATTACGAAGAAATCTGGCGGAGGATGAAAATTGGCGGAAAAATGGAGTAAGTAGTGAAAGTCAAGAGCCACTCAAGAGAGCTCCAGTGCTGAAAAGGCATCAGTTTTGGACATATTAGGATCCTCTACACGTTCAGTTTACCTGCGCAGTTTTTCACGAGTGACGTCATGTCTGAGTGATTTATCAGCGCAAACTGATGAAACTGCACAGTTCTCGCAGGTTTTTGCTCGGGCCGTTGGACTTAATAGCTTCGGTCAGTTTTCTTCGACGTCGTGGTACCAGTCGCGTGTCACCAATTTCTTGAATTTATGTAAATAAAGTAGAATTAGGCCAAAATAAAACAGTTGCCTTGATAGCCTTCATTAAAGGCTATTGTAATCTGCCAGAATTGAATTGAAATTGAAAAACAATCCCGAGTTTTCACGTTCAAATTCAAAACCGAGAGCAAAGACCCTCTATACTAGAAAAAACTGAGCGAAATGGGCCGAAAACGAGGGGCAAACTGCAACAACTGACAGGTGCCTCCACAGCTTCAGTTCAGATGACCATACAGTTTTTTGCTCAGTTTTGTCCTCATGAAAGCTCCCCAGGTAAACTGAGCGTGTGGGAGGCCCCAGTAGTTTCATGGTGGAATCATCGAAAGTGTAGTCAGGATGAGAGCCAATGCTCATTATTATTTAATAATATAATATATTATTGCATAATATGCAATAATATATTATATTATTTGCACATATTATATGCATATGTGCTCTGTCACACTCCACGATCAAATTTACTACAGACTGGGGATATCGAATCTTCGAAAAGGACGTTGCAAGTAGCTCTGCGATCATAGCAGCGGTTTTTCAAAGAGTGATAACCGTGGGCCAACTGAATCGAAATCATCGACGTTGATCAATTTCGCTGGATGCCGTAAGGAGCGCTCCGCTCATACGACGTTTCGATGCGATTTTCGACGTTTCACTGGTAAAAGCAGGAGGAGACTAGAGGTACTCAAACTTAACCACACTAACTATCTGATGAGTGAAGCAGACCCTGACTTGATGGAGTGAGGCAGAATACTATAATATGGATATTATCTTGGAATAATTGCAATTATTGCAATCATTACCTGGTAGTTAAACATCGAAAGCCCAAACAAAGTGAGTCTTGTTAAATTTGGTATCTCGTCGTCTCACCTCATGATGTTCCTCGTGATGATGATAGTCCTGACCCCCGCCGTAACCTCCGTCACCACCGTGCCCTCCGTCAGCGCCTTGCCCTCCGTACCCTCCGTCACCGCCGTAGCCCCCGTTTGAGTAGCCGTTTGAGCCGCCTCCGGAATAGCTGCTGTAGTCGTTCGTTGGGACTCCGTACGACGAGCTGATGTCGTTGTGATGGTATACCGGAGGTTCAGCCGCTATGGCGACCACTAGAGCACTCAGCACTGCTACCTGGATAAGATATAGATAAAGCATTATATTATAATATGATTTTATAATAATTAATTACTCACTTCTGTGAGCGATTACACATTTCACTGAGGCGCAGCGTGCATACAAAATCGGTGATGAAGTGATGGTGGAGGGGGGGGGGGGGGTTCGATCAATTAACCATTTCATGTACCTTCACAAGCTACATTTTTTATAATCTGTGGTGGCCAAATGCAGTAATTTCGGCAATTCCACCGCTTTCCAATCATTCTAAGGAGAAAATTGCATCCAATATCAGAACATGATGATTTGTTCCAAAAATTCGTAATGGGGCAGGTCGACATAGGAGAAATTTATAAAAACTTAAATAATAAATAAATAAATAATAATATATTGTTAGAAATTTCGGATTGCAAATTAGGAAGGATTACAGTGGTCATATTGTCATAAATGCAAAATTAAATAGTAAAAACGCTGCAAATTTTACACAAGGGTTCATTAATCTTTGATATAGATTAGGTACTTGGGCGAAAATTTATTCTGTCAGTGCTGAACTTTTTCAAAAAAAATCCAATTTATATTTATTCGGAAAATATTAAAATTTCAAATTTTGACCTCCTGGGATTCTTCAAAAATCCCATTGTAGCCCCATGAAAGCCCCATAGATTACCACGGTGAAATCGGATCGTTCCGGGACCCCCAAAAATGGATTCTACGTCCAAACATACTTCGAAAACGCCAACTAACTCGATCCCATAGCCAAAACCCTTCAAAAAACGCCTCCCGTAGCCCCATTTTAGCCCCGTACCGCCCCACGGGTTGGGGCGATCCGGCTGAGAACAAGATTGGTAGGTCTACCTATCGTTACCGTTCTTAATTTAGTACATTTATTTGTACATAATAACATTAAACGAAAATTTATAATCAACTAAAGTTATAACCAATCTAGGTACGCAAAATCTACACGGCCAAGCCACAAAAAATCTTCAAGGCTAAAAAGGGCTACATAAAATCCTCATTGGCCACTTTGCTCCGTTTTTGGGGGCATGTCGAGTTTGGGGGATTTTGTTGCCTGAGAGTTAAGGTGTCTGTTCTTTGTGTGAAACCATCCAACGGACAAAATCGAAAATGAAAACTAGGCCAATGCGTCCGGTCCCCCCGAAGGATTTAAGGTATTCAAATTCATGTTTTCAAATTCAAATGACAGTTTTTATAAGTACTTACTTACTTTTACCTGTATTTAACAAAATAAAAACTAGAGAGTCTGCAGAATCATTTGATTAATATCACAAGGTAATAATAAATGTTACCTGAGATTTTCTATGCGTTATGAGCTATTTAGTGTGATTAGAGAGATCAGAAATGTAAACAAAACCTAATGATTGTTTTATTGAAAGTGTTCTTTGAAAGTAGGGTAAAACACCCAGTCGTTGGACACCTTAACAGCACTTCTCTCACGTTTTTACTTACATGCATATATTATCTGGATGGATTTTTATGATATTTTTTTTGTTTTGTTTTGTATGAATTCACGAAGACACAACTTTTTTCAAAAATAGCCTACGTACTATGATAATTTTGTGATTATTGTCCAAAGTTGAGCTTTCATTTTTTTTCCAAATTGCCAGTCGTTGGACAATGTTTCCGATCGTTGGACATCTGGAAATTATCGTCGTAAAACTTTTTCCCGTGTTTCCTGGTACATATTTTAACTAGGTAAGTAGGTACTTATTGGGAAGTGTGAGACATGTTATTCATTAATAACCTTGAAGATCGGATGTGAATTATTCACCTTTATTATAAAGGTTGGTAATTACAAATCGCTTTCAACATTTTTCAACGCTTACCAACAGGGGTCAGTCAGCTTGCCATTTTCATAAGGAATCCACACATTCGCGGCCGCTCGACTTTTTCACAACAGTAAAACCTAGTGAGGTTATTGCATGGCTGTAACCTTCTTTCCTTCTTATTCTTCGAGCTTCACAGTTTTCGATGATATATCACAACACTACGAAATGTTCGTCACAACTTCAGAAAAACGCTGCAAATTTTACACAAGGGTTAATTATTCTTTGATATACGTTACTTGTGCAGAAATTTAATTCTGTCAATGAAGAAATTTTAAAAAAATTTTTTTTGGATTTTTATCTCAAAAAAATTTTTTTTTTTTGGATTTTTTTGTTCAAAAATGTGTTTTTTCAAAAAATCTGTATTTTTTACTCGAAAAATATTTAACATCCTGGAATCCTTCAAAAATCCCATTTTTAGCCCCACGAATGCCCTAAAGATCGCCCCAGTGAAATCGGATCGTTCCGGGACCCCAAAAAATGGATTCTACGTTCAAAAATACTTCGAAAACGACACCTAACTCGATTCCATAGCTAAAAGCCTTAAAAAAAAACCCCTCCCGTAGCCCCATTATAGCCCCATAGCGCCCCACGGGTTTGGGCGATCGGACTGAAAACCTTGCGGGCACAACTAGATGGTAAACCAAGTATTTTGTCGAAATTTCAGATTTTTTAAAAAATTCCTACTGCCCAAAACGGCCTGGACGGCGGACGGCGGACGGCGTACGGCGGACGGACATTTCGGATTTAGAATGTAGACCTCTTGAAACGGATAATGTCAAATTTTGAGCCCGATCGGAGTCGTCGACCCCCGTCGCGAAAACATAGGTGTATTATTCCAAGAATAATAAACCAAAACCTGGAAACCGTACACTGTCCAACGACAGGGGGGGGGGGGGGGGGGTCCAACGACTGGGTGTTTTACCCTATAACTGTCTTGAAGTTGATCTATGTAGGACGTACCTAAGTGTGAAGTAGGTACCTACCCAAATAATATCAGATAAAACGAAACGCATAAGATGAAAAAGGTGCTAAATACTTGGGTTCGCAAAATGTGAAAATATTTTTTATTTTTTTAACGTCCAAGATGACCAAAAATAGCGGTTTTTGCCATGAGCACTGATGAACGCAGAGGAAAATACTTTGACACATGAAAATTGAAGCTATCAACTACTGTAGTACATTATCTTATCAACATTTTCACGCCTTCTTGTTTGTTGTAGTTCAACTACAACAAACAAGAAGGCGTGAAAATGTTGATAAGAAATCGGAGTCCTTTAAAAAGACTCTTTTTTTCTCTCGTGAGTAATGAATCTAGGAAAACTATAAACTCATAAATGTATTTACTTATAGAAGACACTTGTTGAGATTGTGACGACAGAGGTTCGGAAGTGATTGGGTTATAAATAACGTCAGAAACGGATTAAGTAGGCCTACGTTGGCTGACGAGATTTTTATAGGATTTAATTCGTTTACGGCGCGTTTACTGGTTCGTACTTTTACATGTTTACTTGCAATTTGTGAAAATTTGAATATTATAGGAATTTAAATCTTAATGGGAACGAGAAGTGGGACCCGATTCGTTCCATGCCGTTTTTTGTCAAGGTTGAGCCTAGGAGCTCTGATTTTTCCAAGTTAAAAAGTTCGATTCTACTCCGATTGTTTCGTGTCATTCAATTGTCCAATTCAACCTAGGAAATAATGCTTAAACAAAATATCGCCCACTATACAGTTTTTTTTTTTTAATAGCCCGTAGAGAACACGTCGCTTCCTTATCATTGGAATAACGACTTTGCAATTCTCAAACTAGAGTAGGTAGTTGTGCTAAAACGAAATTGCTCGAGGCGCCTTCGGCTCAAACCGGGCAGTGAGAACCTGTATAGCGAGGATGCGGGGTACCAGAAGGTGTAACCCAATTGATGCATTTTTTTATGTAATTAGCGGCTCCCGACCGAAACAAATATTGGTCAGATAGGATCCTTAGAGGAGTTATGAGACCCCTAATGAAAGGGGGTTGTTGGCCAATTTCAGCAGATAGCGCGATCCGAAAACGCGTGAAACGGGACCGCCCGGAGGCCTGTCGAGATGGTCAACACAAAAAACTAACCTATTTAATTTAGAACGGCCCAGGCTCTAATCCGACTTCTAGTTTTACCCCGAAAAACTGGAAAATAACAGGGCTGACATCCCATTACTTGTTTCAAACACGAAACCACCAAATCGCTAGTGACGAACATAAATAATCAACGTAGCGATTAACAAAAATTGACCAACGATTTCTATTCCGACTTTGGAAATTGCTCCCATTGATGAAAGATCTTTGCAATAGTGATCGACTCTATCCAATCCACTTCACTTTTCACGTATTTATCACTCAACTACACTAAAGCAGGTCACGGTTCTACTTTTCAGGCCCGCATACATCATGTCATCCCACATTGAAAAGTCCCCAAAAGAAAACGTGGATTTCTCACGGAGTTCTTCGCGTCGGGGAATTCGACCCCAAAGCAGGGAGTTCATTAAGTACCTATTATTTTATTTATTTTTTGTTTTTTCAATTCAGATGGAAGGACTTCAAAATTCAAATTGGAACAAATCAGTGGAGTGGGAGGGGGGGACTCGAAAATCGAGTGAGGGGGAGGGGGGTATAACGAAAAAGTACCTTTATTTGATTTTGAGGGTTCCTAGCCATTCAGAAAGCTCGGCTACGTATTCAATATTTTGGTTCGTAGAACCCACTAAAAAAAGTTTGAGGCAAAACTCGACCCCATCACAGTAAGGTAACCCTCGTCAGTGAATTTGGCGTTCAGAGAAATACTCGTTTTAATCCCAAGTTTGAGACATCATTTTGTTGGTTTTTCTAATAATTATTATTTGGCTTTTTTAAGTTGACGATTTTTATTTTAGAAGCACTAAAGGTGCCACGTTCATCACTGCTACATCAATAATTGATTAATAAATAAATTAATAAATAAATTATTTATTGAGTTAGAGCTCAATGGACAGGAGGGGATAATATCATATTATCATAATATCATATTATGACGAATGCCTGATTTTTTGCGAACTCGTTTGTTTTCTGTAACAGACACAAAGCCTATAGAGCAGAGAAGAGACGATATGAATTTTGTGTAAATTCGTAGTATACCTACATACTTACATTGTTCCTAAAACTGGTTCAGTTAAAAGCAAATTATTTTTGTGCCAAAAAGTATTTATTTAGGAGTGGTTCTGAACAATTTCATTTTTTCTTTTTTGTTTACATGGAAAAGAATATTATTATGTCTTTTGGCTGGGGGTCAAGGGATTTTTCTCGACACTTTTTTTTTTTTTTTTTTTTTTTTTTTTTAATAATTGGTGTGACATAATATGTCATGGATATTATCCATGATCTGATGTTTTTCCCTGATGGGGAAAAATTAAGTACCTATAGCGAGCGAAGCGAGAGAGAAAACTAGGCTGGTTTAGTGATAAGCATCGTATTCTTTAAAAAATATTATTCAGCTGTTGGCACAAGTAATGCAACAAATTATTTATTTTGTTTTTTGTTGTAGTGATAAGCATCGTATTCTTTAAATGAATATCAGATATTCTATAGATTCTATGAGTTGAATAATTCAAATTATTTGAGAAATGAATGCTTTTTATTTCTGTTAACGAACCTGCTGTGAACGAGCTCAAGTCAACAGAAGAATCTGATGGGATTTGCATTGCAGACTGACGTCTAACCGCAAAATCGAACCCTTATTCCGTCTGCAAGTAATTATCCACTAAGTGGATGAACAAGTCTTGTTCATAATTTCTATAAAATTAGGCATTTAATGCATATACAGGTTATCAGCTTTGTCATCACGTTCAGTGTTAGTTGAAAGCCTTTTTTCAATTTAAATAAATCTCAAGGCATCTACATGATTGCGTCTTTCCTATTGACATTAGATTACCTTAGGATTTTCATCTATTGAGGTTGGGATTCCTATGAAATTTCCGCCCAAAACTAGCTACAATAACTATTATCAAGTTTCGCCAACCTTAATATTTTTTCTTCAACCTTTCCGGTTAAGTAAGTAGGTACTTTCCTCAACTGAACAAAAGTTGGCAATCACTGCGGTAAACCATGTTATCAAAATGGAATAAGAGGATATTTGGGCAAAAAAAAAAAAAAAAAAAAAAAAAATCAGACGCCTGGAGAGGATGTGGCTAAGAGGACTGACACAGTCCAGGACTGGGATCTGAAGTGAACTGAACCAGGTGAACTTAAGTCCAGTCTGTTAATAGTTTGAATGAGCTATCCATGGTTTACCGATAAATCTAGTTGAATGCAATACTCGAAATGCTAATATCACGTCCAAAAATACTTCAAAAACGATAATAACTCGACTCTCCATTACTACCAGGACGCACCTCTACATCAATGGTCAATTATGGTCAATGTCAATTAACTAAGCCAGACGCATCTCACCTTCGTCTAATTAAATCTAAGCTTAGAATTGTTTGGAAAAGATGAGCGATTTTTGTGGTGAAACCTGTTTTGTCTTAATCGGCCATTTTAATCTGAGCTTGAATTTAAGAACAGTGGAAAAACCATCCGGGAGTTGAAATGCCACCAAATTTGACTATGGCAGTTTTACCTCAATATCCTCAATATCGGATTCAGAGTGATATTAGTTCAAACTCCTATGTACAAAACCCTTTTAAAAATTATCAATGTTAGTTTTCCACCTTCATTGTGTGATTGTGTGTGCAAATGTGATTAAGGGTTGTGCAGTCATCAACAAAAGTGAATCGAGCTGTGAGTTTAATGCGTATGGGAAATATTTTGCCGTTTCTCCCAACTTTCAATGTTCTGACAAGTAGGTAGTGAGTTCTACAGTCAATACCTCGACAGGGAACCAACTTGTGTGCTCGGGATTCAGGGAACGTATCCCCCCCCCCCCCCCCCCCCGGGACTCGCTCCCGCTGCTACTTTTCCACGAAGGAGGAAACGCGAGAAAGCTGGTAACGAAATTTAAATGAATTCTAAATAACGGATTCGCCTGATGTATGCGGAAGCGAGCCCCGAAAACCTTCTCTTATTTCCACGGGTCGCGAGTTTACTTGGAAATTTCGTCTTTCGGGAACCCCCGAAAAGGGGGTTGGCACAAGTTGGCAACATTATTTGCGAAGGGCGGAGCTGGAATGTAAATTTACGATATTTACTTCTCTAAGCTCTCTCTCTTAACCCCTCAACTACCCTGAGCAAATAAACTACTTTGGGCCGAACTTGAAGAAATAACACTCCGCGTACCCTAAACTTTAGCAGGAATAAAAATCACATAATGAGGAGAGACAAAACTGTTTGAGAACATGGGACTTTTTTTTTTTTTTCAGAGCAAATCCGTACGGTTTAAATTGTATGAAACGTGGGAGCAAAGACATTTATATACTATAAAGATGCAAAAGTACGTGTAGCCTTTTGTTTACCTACATTCATTTGAAAGGCTTCTTCCTTCAAGGTTAGATTTGAGTTTGTTGCCCATTGACGATCGTGTTTTCTTTTCTCTTTTCCTCTCACTTATGGTTTATTATTTTCAGAATAGTCAACCCATGTTTTCGCAAAAGGGCAAAAAATCTAGATCGACCTCAAAATTTGTCATTTTGTGTTTCATGATGATTTATTGGTGTTAAGAGGGGTTTTTTTTTTTTCTTTTTTAATTTTGGCAATGAACTCAGTTCACCAAACTCTCAAACCATGGGGGTCTGCAAAGGCAGGTTTGAGAGGTTTTTGAAGGGTTGTGGCTTGGTTAGAAGGCATGCTTGGAATTAAAATCGATTATTGGTGAGGGGGGGGGGGGCTGAGAACCATCCGGCTACACAACGGGATCTATGGGGCTTCTAAGGGATCGCAAATGGGGCTATTGAAGGGCTTGAGGTCGAAGATTGAATGAAGCGTCGTTTTCGAAGTAATTTCGGATGTACGTATACATTTCTATTAGATTCATCAATTGGTTTGTGGGGTCAAAGTATCTCAAATTCCGCTATTGTCAAGCTGTCGGCAAATTTAACCCCATTATAAGGACTCAAGTGGGCATACAAAATTGTTGTTGAAAGGGTAAGAAAAATCTCAATCCTACCGTCGTGAAGTCAAGTACGAAACTCCAAAATAGCAACTTATCACTTTAATAAAACCAGAACTATCAAAGTGAATACTAATTTAAATAGTTCTATAAAAATAAATACCTGGTGAAAAATGAGATTATATTAGCCACAGGTTAACCATCGCTCCAATGTTAACCTGTTACTCACCTAGCTCTTAATCTAATTTTTCAACAATTATTCATTTTATTTGTTCTCTTTGATGTGGAAGTTTCTGACTCATTTTTACGACGGCAGGGGGCATGGTTCCTCCTCCATCACCAATCATTCTTCATCAATTTATCTAAATCCATTAGCATTCCCTGATTATGGGAATACTTTCCCGAAAGCTCGGCAGTTGTTAACCAATATCCGTGATTGATTCATAAATAACTTGGGTACCCTTCATCTGCCCTAATATTTCAGAAGTTCCCCCCCCCCCCCCCCAAACAGGTATAGGTAGAATTTAGAAAAAATATGTAGCTAATATGTAAGTATGTACCTATCATTTTTTTTTTAATTTCTATTTTTTTAAAAAGTTACTTATATTGTTGTTGCACATTTTATACAAAACAATAATCAACCCCTGAGTAAAATCAGCATTATGATTTCTGTTAACAGCAAAGTGCAAGATTGAAAACTTGAAACGGTTGAAACATTAAACAGAAATTTTCTTACGAACAGCAGATTTCAAGACTTTTCACTTAGTGAAAACATAGGAAAAATTAGTTTTCCAAATTTATTCAAATTCTAGACATGACTTTGTTAAAAATATACTTCAAACACTATTGGTTTATAAACCAATAACAAGGGTGTCTACAAATTAATCACACCACAGTATTAAAATATATAAAATATTATTTAAAATCCATTTTCTTGTAATGTGAAAGAGGAACCTGTGAAGGTGCTGATTCTTGTAGTAGTTTTCCTGTGCTCAACATAAGTGTAGGTACTCACGTGCACTCCTGGGTTCAAAACATTGGGTGCGTAAGGCTAACATCCACGATACTCAGTTGAGCCTGGTTTTTGGAGCCTGTGGAAAGTAGTAATCCTACCGCGACGGCAAAAAAAAGAAAAGCCGGCAGTCCACTGCACGTACCTTGATGGTGGTCATGTCTTCTGATTCGCGTTCTCTCCCGGTGAGGTCTTTGCCACTTGCACCCCCTACGACTTTTTCTTTTATACTCGGAGGCACAGTGGGGGGTAACAGGTCCAGGCCCTGCTCGGGGGTGTACAGACTTGTGGCTTCTTCGGGGAAGGGACTGAACCCCACTCGACAAACTCAGCCCCTTCGCGTACTTGACTGCTGACCAGTTGGGACATCCCTTGTTGGGTACAAACCTCCTGTGTTGACCGGACATATCAGATAAGATTCTTATGGTACATAACACCGGAGGTTCGTACACGTCTTTCCTGTACGCACTTCTGATGAACCAATCCGGAGCACTCTCTAGATTATCTTGTACTTGTACTTTAAGTGGGCTAATAGGATCCAAGGGTTAATGGTATCTCTCAAGGTTTAATGAAATCTGAAGGCTTCTCCTGTAATCCAGCTGGACTGAACTCTGTTAGGGGCATTCTATACCTTGAATGAACCACAATTTGACAGCTGTTCAAACAAAGCTACTTTCGTATCTCTATAGACAATCGTTTTTAGTTTTCTGAAAACCGTTCATAAATAGAGCAAAAACTTTGAACAAGTAGGGTAATGGGATCCACTATTTTGAGTGGATTACATTACCCCATAAACGTACTCCATTAACCCACAACTGTGTTCTCTCCCTTATTCCCAGAAGAAAATTTAGCTGATTGTAAACATTTAATGTTATTTTCAAGTAAATCAAACTTTTCAGATGCCAAAAACATACTATGTTATTATACGAGGAAAACGTTGAAGGCTGGATGGACCGCAGAAAGCCGAAAATGCCTGTTGATGCCATCAACTCCGGCAAAATGAAGTTTTGGGGTTTCAATTTGACTATGTATCGGTTCTGCCTATTTAGAATATTATTCGTTCATTTCATTCATTTCAGTCTTAATTGGGCTGCGAGAACGCGTATTATGGATGAATTGCCAAACGATGCGGCCACATAGTAAAAAAAAAATCATTCATTTATTTGAAATACCTACTATGTAAAAACAATGAAGTTGAGTTCAGTCTTTGAATGAGTTATCAACTACCTATGCGAAGTTCCAAGAAATTCTTCAATTAACAGCCAATTTCTAATCTAGAAATAGCTATTTCCAAGCTCCTGTTATACCGTTATACTGTCATGTGTTTAATAAATAAAAAAACTAGCGGGCCACCGGTCTTCGCCTGGGCTGTGAAACTGAACAACGTTTTTATGCAGAATCTGTGCTACGTCAGTATATCAGAGTTATAAGTTGCAGTCTTATTATTATTAGGTACAATCCTTCATTTGTTAGAATCAATAGAATATTCGTGAGAATATAGAATATGATAGAAACAATATATTTTGAATAGAGCAAATAGTTTGCTTAATTGGTTTGTCTTAAGTAACTTTATCTAACGTTGAACCTTGTAAATAAACCCAGAAATTCAAATTTTGGGGGAAGCTTTCAGATGGAGGTGGTGGTGGACTTCCATTCTTGATCTTTATCTTTGCAGGCGATCAATGTTGGCGTCACTGTCTCGCATTTCTTGTTTAATGTCTTGGATAATTTGTTGTTGATCATATCGTTGTGTGTCGTGGGTGTATTGGCGAGGTTTCTTCTGGTATCTGTGAAATATTCATATGTAGTCTCCTCATTGCATGATTCATTCCATCCCCTTAGTTTTGCGGCTTGCTCTGTATGTTGATTAACTTCGACTGTGCACTGATTTGCCCCTAGGTTTTTCCCTTGTATTTTTTCACCTTCTTCCATGTGATGGACATATGAATCGTCTCTTGTACTCTCAGAAGGGCTCTCTCTCAAATTTCGACCTCCAAGGGTGAACAGGAGAGATTTTAGCTCACACAGCTGATCGAACAGTCATTAAATGACTGTTCAAATTTTGAATCTTCTCAAATTGTCCTTGAAGGGGGGGGGGGGGGGGGGGGGGTATAGCTAGATAGAAGAAGATTGGTATTGAACCGGTGAGGTTTCGCTTACCTGGATATGCAGTTCCGATTACCACGCATCGGATTCCCCAGTCTAGAATGAACGAGGTTGAAAGATGCGCGAAAGAGAATAGATTAGGGTACAATTCTGTGATAGGCAGAAATTTTTTGTTTTTGCTTGAAAAATATTTAACCTCCTGGGATCCTTCAAAAATCCCATTTTTAGCCCCATGAAAGCCCTATAGATCGCAACAGTGAAATCGGATCGTTCCGGGACCCCAAAAAATGGATTCTACGTCCAAAAATACTTCGAAAACGACACCTAACTCGATCCCATGCTAAAAGCCTTCAAAAAAACCTCCCGTAGCCCCATTATAGCCCCATAGCGCCCCACGGGTTTGGGCGATCGGACTGAAAACCTTGCGGGCACAACTAGATGGTAAACCAAGTATTTTGTCAAAATTTCAGATTTTAAAAAAAAATCCTACTGCCCAAAACGGCCTGGACGGCGTACGGCGGACGGACATTTCGGTTTTGGAATGTAGACCTCTTGCAACGGATAATGTCAAATTTTGAGCCCGATCGGAGTCGTCGACCCCTAAACCTAGGTGTATTATTCCAAGAATAATAAACCAAAATAAGTGGTGGGAGTAAAAAGGTGGTTACCGGAGGGATTTTTGGACTTTGAACGCATTGTGGGAGGGGGGGGGGGTTGTGAAACTGGGGACTGTGTGAATCAGAGGCGGACATAAAATGAATCGATATTTCATAGAAAGACACTTCATGATTTTTGGGTTTTTCCAAAATATTTACTAAAATAATAATAGAATATTATTATTGATCTGATGGCGGTACAAAGTTAGCCGAGACAGGAAAAAAAAAAAAAAAAAAAAAAACAGTATACTAGTGTAACGGCAATAGGATAATCCAGGGAACCCCAAAATAGGATACTATGCGCAAAATTTCTTCGCAAACGACCCCTCATTCGGCCTCCTTGCGAGAGTTCCTAAAAAACCCATTTGCAGCCTCATAGAGCCTGGTGTAGTCGGACGGTCTGAGACCCCCCGTACAATGTCATGGTTTCTAAATTCCAAAATAATTCCAAAACGACACCCCATTTGACTCCCTACTCACAATACTTCAAAAATCCTTATTTTAGCCTCATAGAGCTCCACTGTGTAGCGTGTCAAAACTGCAAACCTGCGATAGGGCAGAAAGTCCTTCAAAATCCTCATGGTAAAAAATCCTGGTTCCATCCCTGGACAGCGGCAAACACAAGCATGAATCCCGGTGACATATCCGATGTCTGTGCAAATGACAGCATCGTTTGATGTTTGTTTTAATAAGGGAGATAATAAACTAGCCGGAGATAAACATGATGGTACACTCGTTACGAAGCGAAATCCATTCCATGTTCATTATGAGGGTAAATTCATAAAAGGCCGGCGAGTAAACAAAAAGGGTATCGCGCCAGCACTTGATTAATTCCCGTTTTCATGAGAGGGTGGGAACTATTAACAGAGAGCATGGGAAAGCAAAATGATGTTTGGCCGTTTGGGAAGAAGAGTTTGGCCATTACGGGCCCAAACAATCGCAATTAGGCCTGGCCAAGATTGAGCAAACAGTGGTGGAGAGAGGGCTTCCCCTGAGAAATTGGCAACAGGAGTGAGAGAGAGAGGAGGCGTAATCTCGAAATTAGGAACTGTTGCAACTATCCGAAGTCCTTCTCCAAAACCCCAAGTTCATTGTTGGGTTACGGAGTGAGCGGGGTTTGGACTTCTTAACTAAAACGTTCGTTGCGACTTGGATCGATCCAGTTTCGGATTTCCAGAGTTCGGAGCGTGACTCCTTCACGGGGTCCCCAATTTGAGGAACCGGTCATTATTATAAAGGGCAAATCATTACTGTGAAAACGTCCCCGCACAGACGAAATGTTAAGGTTTAATAGAGTTTACTTTTCATCGGAGTTATTTAAACCTTCGTGGGTTTATTTTTCAATCCTGAACAACAGTCAATTAGTCACATTACAACGCTCTCATAAATTTATGAGATTTATTAGATCGATTATGAAATTTGACGATCTCTAGTTTCTCAAAATGATGTAGGGATGTACAAAACGCTGCGAATTTTACACAAGGGTTTATGATAAGTACTTTGATATAAATTGTGCAAAAGTTTCATAACTGTCATGAATTCAAGTTTTCCTCGTCCCCTCACCATTGCATAATCCGGCATTTTCAAAAAATCGGCACTTTTTTCAGTTTTTCTCTTCAAGCTCCAACCCAGTGCATTTGTGGAAATTTAAGTCTCCATATAAGAATGTTGACAACAAAATGTCCCAACAAACTTGATACATATACCAAGGTATACCTAGACATTTTTTAGTACCAAGCGTATTCGAGCTACGAGAGGGCAAAAAAAGGATGAAAACAATTTTCCTCCAATTATAATAATTATAATCACCAATAATTATTATTGGTGATTCGGCCAATTTGTCACCTTCTTTCCACTTCTCACCTCGAAAACAGGGGGAAGACTGTATCTCAGCGAAAGGTTTATTGAATGAAAGTTGTAGAGACTTTAATTTGCTTTAAAATCCAAGTCTCAAACAAAATTTACGAGCAATGGGGAGGAGAGGGGTCAAATTTAAGAAAAACCGAAAATATGCGTATTTTGGAATTCTGCTCCGGAGCACCGTTTGATGTTGCAACTAAAAATGCAACATAATTGTTTATTTAGGTTTTTATTTTATATTTTGCCCTTCCGCCATTTTGACAAAACCGCCAAAAATCCGCACTTTTTCAGATTTGGACCTCCAACTCTATCCCAGTGCATTTTTTGACATTCAAGATTTAAATAAATACGTAGACAACAAAATTTGCGGGTAACTGGCAGGAGTGGGGGACAATTTAACAAAAAAGAGAAAAAATTCATTTTTGTGATTCTGCTCTGGAGCACCGTTCGGTGAAAGTTTATCGTTTTCATGATATATTGAAAAAACAACAACAAAAATCCTAACTTTTCGCGGTTTTTATACTGCCAAAAGGTTAGCACAAGGTTTTCAGGGTTGCAAACTTTGGTATGAACTCCTCCAAGGGACCCTAACAACATATAAAAACTCCGCAAATAAATCAAGTTTGTGAGGTTTGCCCTTTTTCGGGTTAGATTAACTGGCCTAAAACCTAACGCTCTCATTAAATCTTTAAATTAAATAGTAAAATTGACTTTGAACGATATTTAATTTATAAAGATTTAGTATTCGCCGATTTAGTATTCTTGCATAAGCTGAATGACAAGATTGACTGCCCATCTCTACTCGCCAAGTTCCAGTTTTCCACTCCTCGTCTTACCAGTCGCCAATGGCGACTCGCCATCCCGCCTTATTTCACGTCCCGTTCTCGGCCTTGAACTATTTAATAAATTCCCCTCTAAACCGAATCCGCCGTTCAGCTAATCTGCTCATCAATCACCACCCCGAATTTGACTTTTTCTTCAGTTCCCAGGCCCAATAAATTATATTGTCGTCCCGTGTTTCATTTTAGATTGTTACTAAATACCCGTATGTTCCTTTTTTTCATTTATCGGACTGTTGCAGTTATATTTCTTTCTTTCTCTTTGTATCATTTCCATTTTAAATTGCGCTTGCCCGTATTAAATAAAATAAATATAAAAAGAAAGGAGAAGAGTATTTAAGTACCTAATACAGTGGAAGCCGCTTATGAGAGACACCGGTTAAGGCAGACAGCCGTTTAGCAGAGACAAAATGCGAAGTCCGCAATCAAACGGCATCAACACACAGGTTTTAGGTCGGCTATGAGATAAATTCTGATAAAATCCTACCTAATTCGGTGCGTCTTACAATAATTATAATTATTGGGGGCCTATTTTTTCCCCACAAATTGCTTTCCAAAAACTGGGGTGCGTCTTATAATCGGTTAAATACGGTAATATGACATAATATTATTCCGATATGACGATATTCCAGACTACATTGTAGTATGCACATTCGTGTGTATGTATTTTGGTCCTTGAAAAGCCAACTTCGCTTTTGAGAGACAGCCGCTTAAGAGAGACAAAAGGGTCACTATCTCAATGAGATTGGAACTGCCAGATGGTGCAGAGTTGCTGATCCAAGAGAACGGATGGGCAATGAAGGTGACTTCTCTGCTTTTTCCTTTTAACTTTGTATTTAGGCAAAATACATAAGTTGGAGACCGGTTTCGAGCTACACGCTCATCTTCAGTCCTATAAAACAAACACTCGTAATTACCAACTCTAATCTACTTACAAATTACTATGAAACATTAAAATTTTAATAAAATAAAATAAAAAACATAAAATTTTAATGTTTCATAGTAATTTGTAAGAAGATTAGAGTTGGTAATTACGAGTGTTTGTTTTATAGGACTGAAGATGAGCGTGTAGCTCGAAACCGGTCTCCAACTTATGTATTTTGCCTAAATACAAAGTTAAAAGGAAAAAGCAGAGAAGTCACCTTCATTGCCCATCCGTTCTCTTGAGACAAAAGGGCTCTGCCCTTCCACTGTAATTTCATTACTTTGCTCATTTGTTGGTTTTTATTCGCAGAAATCAAACTATATTTCGTCGTGTCCATTGCAACACCACGATATTGAGATATCGATACCAAAAGTTCATAATAGCTGAGTTCGCAGAGTAATTCTGGAAATTCCGAACCGTTCGGCGCATGCGCAGTAGGGCCTTTTGCAAGGGCCGCGGATGGGGGTACATCGGCTCCCAGGATGTCCCATTCAAGTTCTGATGCTTTGCGAACGCAGAATTCGTTCAGAATCGTTTGGAATCGATTCTACAGTTGATTCCCCCCCCCCCCCCCCCCCCCCAGAACTTCCCAAACTGATTCCGTCTGCCTCCTCGATTGTGGAAATTCACACACGCGCGATTAATTTCCCTCTGTGATCTCGTTGAGTTCCTTCGTAGTGACTACTTTTTCGTTGGCGGAGGACCGATGTTTTGTCAGTTTTAATTCCTGGAAGCGTTGGAGTTCTGATTCGATTCCGAACTGCCAGAACTTACCTGCCAGTAACTTACAGGTACCTACTCTGTGAACGCACCTAATAATATCCTGCATCGAATGGTACCCAAACAGTTGAAAAAAAAAAAGTCACTAAAAGCGCTAAAATCGCCAGTGGACTGCGTATAATTTAAAAGCGTGTAATTTGAAAGTAGTTTTATGGCTCTCCTGAAAAACTGTAAGAATGTGATCTGATCACATGTCGGAAAAATAAACAAGTTCGGTCGAAAATCCTTCCAGTGGCCCAAAATGAAAGGCACCGGTCAGTCACGAAAAAGAAATAGGTCTTCAGTGAAGACAAAATCGCAAAGGAAAATATCTGTATTCAATTGAATACAGTACGGTTTAAACCATACCGGGAACCTTTCCAGATAGGCGAAAACTAATCCGCCAGAGCACACTAGCACTGAAATGAGAAAAGAGACCTGATTTCGTGGTTTGTTCTGTTGGTCAACTTGCGCAAATTTGAATCGCTAGAACATTTACCGACCATTAAATGGTCAAATTTTGACAACAACATTTACCGAAAAATCTCGGAATAGGAAGGAATATTTATTCCGTGGCGAAAAATGAAGGATGAAATCACAACAAAATTTAATGGAGGTTCTCTGCTTGATGGTAGCTATCTACTCAAGGAGGTCTTCTAACCTCCTTGTATCTACTTGAATAACCTTATTCTAACCTGCGCTTAGATAACCAGCCTGTGAGCTTGCATCCTCCCGTCCAATTTTTCAGCTTTCTACTCGAAGACCGAGTTCGCGGTTCTGCTCAAAAAATTAATTTTTGGTGGCTGGCCAAAAATTCAAATTGCACTGGAGGGGCTCAATACCCACTTTTCTCGTATCCGGACTTCCCATTGACGAACCTACGCAGTGTTGCACTGGACACGACGATTAGTTCTTAAGGACGAATTCGTTTTTATGACGACCTAATGTCATTTTGAGAGTTGTAACATTTGGCCTTACAATCAGATTGCTTAATACCCCATTTGAATTTCCTCGAAGTACAGTAGAAGAGTAGGCTGAAGTCAGTGGGATTGACAGTTTACAAGGAGAATGCTGACGGTCATAAGCGTTGAGAAGAAGGTAATTCACCCACAATAAGCCATTTCCGAGCTCATCTCGCAGCGAATGGCTGCCCACTAAGACATGTTGCTACGGCTTGAAACCCATCAAGTTGTAAATACTCGCATTGTCGTCAACTATGGAAACAAGGTCTGGGCCGTTTTTCTCGTGCGCGCATCTGCTCTAAAAATGAAAGTCGCAAGGTCGAGAGGTGGTTATTTGTCCGTTTAACAATGATGAAAGCTTACGACCTTCGTGGAAGAAGATTTATAGACGGGTGTGGGCCTTGAAGGATATGTCAAAACATTAAAAGGCGACGGGGTTTTGCGTGAAAAACCACCAACAATTGTTGACACTTTTAAAAATGGCCACTTCGTGAGATGAAACGACAGATTCATTTTCATTAAACAATTTGTCTTGTCCCTGTTCTTCAGTCTGGCCATGGCAGTCTTGTCCATTTCATCAGCTGCGGCCATGGCATACAAATACCTTAGAAAGAGCAAACGTTAAATTTTGGTGTAACGGATAGTAGTTCATGAGTGTGGTAACGCTTTTCGATTCGCTAAACTTCAAAGTGACCGTGTGAAACACCTTTTGGGCTCACTGAGAATTAACTGCTCGCGTTGTTTGTTTTCGTAAATACGGTGGCGAGTGGTGTGAGTTCCTGAATTATTGCGCTCTTTTCAACTGGCGTGAAAACATCCAAGAATTTAACCACGTTACCGAGGGAAAAGTTCTAATTGATGTTGGCGGTTTTCGGCATATCGAACATCCGTATGGGGTAAGGATGGGGTCATACCCATGATCAGTGCATGGAAGATGGAAGTGGTCCTAGCTCCGCACTTTTCTCGCTTGCTCTCAAACTTCAGCCCTGTAGTAATCAGCTCTTAATTTTTCACCTTGACAATACTAATATGGCTTGGAAGGGAGAAACCCTAGAGTGGAGTGAGGAGTCCCTTCTACTGTCCCGCCAGGGACGATGGTGAGATGCGGCTGGCTTAGTTAATTTACATTTTTAATGATGGTGAGGTGCGTCCCAGTAGTTATGGTGAGAAGCGGCCCCCTCCACCTCCGTGAAACTTCAGGCCTTAGGACAAGATTGTAGTCCAAAGGCAATACTCGATAGGAGTAGGCATACTTCATCTTTTACCGTTCGTTTTTTTTTCTCTCAATTTTGAAATCACTAATCCCAGAGGTTGAAACTTGTGAGTGGAGGCATGATAGAAGAAGAAAAGTTGGTCGTTGCCCGAAGCTCCTCAATGGGCTGGCCATTGGACAGCTGTCGAGGATAGAAAGGAGGTCCTATACCGGTTTCAGCGTAGCCAAAGCTCTTAGGTGTTCTTTGGAACATCCATGTGTGTTGGATAATGCAATGGCATGGGATTCTTGAAAGTTTTCCCAGGTCGTCTGTCCAAAGCGTCTTGGTGACTTCCGTCAGGAAGGTGTCAGTGGAAGCACCTTGCCCACAGCCTTAGTACGTGATGCTACTGGTTTCTGTGGGTTTAACCAGAAATACCGCAGGTTATAGTGGTTTGGCGATTGGTGAGGAAGTTGATTTCTCAGTAACAATGCTGGCAATCACCAAAAAATGAGTTATCAGAATCCTGGACCAGGACTGAGTCAGAATGCGAATCGAGCTCCTCAGGTCTGAGTGAAAAACATTCATTAATCAATGCCAAAACGAGTTGAATCGCAACCTAAATGCCTTTGAGAATGCAGGGCGGTCACCCCAGACCCACCAGCACTGTCGTGAGGAGAAAGAGGCGACGCCTCCACGCTCCTGTGCCATAAACCCCGATGTGGTTAGGCCTGGCATCTAGTGGCACTTAGGGGAACTAGGAAGGAGCGATGTTGAGGTGATCTGGCTTGGGCACTTTTCGGTACATTGTTAGATTCACAACATAACTTTATAGTGTTGGTACGACACCTCGTTCAACCTCCTGGCCAAAGTCCTTCAAAAGCCCCCTAGGGGCAGAGTGCAGAGTTGTCAGAACCCTACGTGTATCCTACGTCCAAAAATACCTCAAAAACCCCCCACTCCAAAACCTCCACTCGACCCCACCTGTAGCCCCTTTTTAGCTCAACAGTTTAGAGCGATTGATCTGAAAACCTTGTGGGCAAGAAGAGAGCGCCAAGGTATGGAGGCGTTGCAGCTGCTCTTCAGGGTCTATGGCGTGGGGGCGTTACTTGCACAGAGGGCGTCTGCTCCTCAACCCAGCTGCTACACCCCCCCCCCCCCCCCCCCCGCTATCTTGTAAACACGGACATAGCATTTTTAGAATCTACAAGTCGTGAAACATTATAGAGCCACATTTTCGGGCTGGACTGTTTTTTTTTGTTTTTTTTTTTTTTTTCTGAGTATAATAAACCAAAAGTGATTAATTGACAAAGGTAAAAGACTGGCTGAAAGCCATGAAATTTAATTGTATGAATGTTAGCAAAATTTGAAACAGTTGATGAATGAATGAAAGGGTGATGAATGAATTTAACTACAGTGGATAATTCAGAGACCTGAAAATGGACGAGTTTTGACTTATCATCTGTTGTCATAACAGTACAAAATTATCGTTCACTTTCCACCTTCAGACCTCCACTTTCCTTGATTGGGGTCAAACCATCATAAGGCAAGTGCTTGGAGTTCAACGTTTGAACCAATTTTCTTTTCGAGATTTCCCCAAGTCTGTTACTTATATTGATTGCCCTAACTATCGGTTGACTTCCCAATCCCGTTATATAATATGAATCATCTTCAAACTTAGTTGGAGGGCATTATTAAAGTTGGGTTCTGAAAACGGCCCAAAACTTTATATGACAGTTTGTCAATTAGTTCGCCCCCGATTTCGAAGGGTCGCGGCCGCACAACGCCCGATATAAATAATTATTGTAGGCACAGGCAGAATTCCTTCGGGTTATGTAACGTTAGGGCACTGATAGAAGGCTGGGAGGGTCACCCATTCACGTTAATCCGATAATTTGGCCCCTTCGGATTCTCGTATATTCGGGCCTTGGAAGGAATCGGGTCTGCGTTGTCCCGTTGGGGGATGGATCTGCTTGTAACCGTGAGTTGGTAACTTGATCTCCATTCCGCTTCTGAAGAGGAAGGCTGAATAAAAATGCTCGAGTTTCGAAACCGCCGAGTTAAAAAAAGGTGTTGCGAAGTTAATGATAACTTATTTTAAAAAGCTGCGCTCAACTTCAAGATGAAAGAAGCTGCTGCAAGTACGCCGTTTGGTTTATTATTAACAGTTGGGGTTAACTGGATTTGTCTCCGATTTATAATGTGGTTGAATGAGTCTGTGTAGTTGCGTTCCTGACTATGTGGTATGGGAAACAAGGTCAAAGAAATGGAGAAATTCGGCCGAACATAGTTAAACTACTCGTAGTTACAAACAAAGTAATAGGTACCTATTTTAACTAAAAAGGCCAAAATCAGAAAAATATATTTAAAAAGTTCTGATCAATATTAATCAAAAAATATATCAAAATCCAAAATTCCTATACACCTAAGTACCTAAAAGTATAGGCAAAGAGAAAATAAAGTATAAAAAAGTAAATAATATTCAGCTGACAAACGTTCAGGCTGATAACCCCAACCAAAAATTAAAAGCTGTGATTGGTATTGAGAAGTTAGGTGTCGCTGCTAAGAAAAGTGATTAGTACAACTTAGTGATTATTTGGCATTCCAAATTCAGGACGCTCCCCAATGAAGCTAATCCGTTAGAGTGAACTCGCACAAAAAGTAGAAAGTGATAACAAAAAATTATTACGTGTGATTTGTTGTGTTGGTGGCCTTAACATGGCGATAGGTATTATTATTAGGTACGGTTTGTACGTGTTTGGAAGGATCAGGAACCCTAAAATACTGATTTTATCTCCAAAATTAATTAAAAAACGATACCTTCTACAACCGTGAAAATAAGCCGAAAAATTCCTCTACATTTGGCTCTAAGCTATAAGCCTTTTTAAAAACTACGTTTGCGCCGCTCCAAAAGCCTTCATTTACAGCAGGGCTTCGTTCAGCAAGAAGCGTCAGAAAGTAGTTAGGTGGTAGAGTTTTCCTTATAAAGTCAATAGGTGTATCTAGTAGCGCTTATAGTTTATTATCTGTACAATAATTAAAAAGCGCAATTTTTTCATAAAATCTAAAATTTTTAATTCATAAAATTTACATAAAAGTGCACGAGTGCTTCACAAGTTTTCGTCAACCCCTGAAAAAATTAGAGCGATTAGCTCTGTGGAGTGTGAGGGGGGGACCCCCCACCCGCCAGGCCTCAGACCCCTTCTATCCGCTTTTCGATAATGAATAGTTTTTCCTAAAGAAATTCGATCCTCGTGAGGGGGGTGGGGAATGGGGATGCAGTCCATTTAACTGATCTCTCACCTTTTCGCCCCCCTCCCCCCCTCACAATCCACAGAGCTAATCGCTCTAATTTTTTCAGGGGTTGACGAAAACTTGTGGGGGTCGATCGATAGTACCCTTGGTGGGTCGGGGATTGGCTGGCTTTCGCCAGCAGAGGGTGGCCGCCTAGTCGTAGTTCTAGGCCTGGCGCAAATGTAGGGCCATTTTTCCAATTTTCCCATAGTCCGATTGGCGCAAACGTAGTTGTCTGTGTCGGCGCAAATTTGACTATGTTAACATAGTCTGACTGGCGCAAACGTATGGTAACCCTTCAAAAGCCAAAATTGTTTAGCCGTATGGAAGCCCCATAGATACCCATGGTAAGGTCGGATGGATCTGGGACCCCAATAAATGGATTCTACGTTAAAAACAAATCCTTCGAAAACGACACCCTACTCTACCCCTGACCAAAAACCTTCAAAACCCCTCAAGTAGCCGCAAGGGTTTGATCGTTCGGCTGAAATGATGGCGGGTACAAATATATGAAACCCCATCCTCCTACACTGTGGGGATCTGTGGAGTTGCATTTGGGCTTTTAATGATTTTGGCCACCAGGCCGAACGAGCTATCGTTTGCGAGGTAGAGTCCATTTTTTGGGAGTCCCTTGCCTGTCTATATTAAATAATTGAATAATTTTCCAATTTTCCAACTTCCAATTTTTACATACTATTTTTTTTTAGATTTATAAATTGGCAGAATCAATTTTTTTAATTAAAAAAAATTAGGTATATTGTTAGCATCAACTTTTTTTAAATAGATACTTTGACTGGATTTTTTGTGTGCTCAATTTGTACAAAAGAATAATAGGCTTTAGTGTTGAATTTGCAGCCTTCTCCTGAACGAAAGATGTAATTTTGTTTGGACAATTTATTGCAAGCCATATTCATAATACCTATATAATGAGAGTTTCTTCCAGGCGTTGCTACTACCCCTACTAATTATTTGGTTATTTGGGTATCGACCCACATGAAATAATTTGAAGTTTGAAAATTATTTTCAAACTTCAGAGTAAGTAATCAATTTTCAACTTCGAATATTTAGCCAACTGTTGAACTACTAACAAACTAGGGACCATCTCTAGTAAAACTTGTTCAGGAGTTTTTCGTATTCCTATTTTCCCTTAAGTATAATGGTGTTGAAGAAGAACGTCGGGAAAGAAGGAGAATGAAAAAAGTCGAGGTTGAATCTGAGCGGCCAAGTTGGAAATAATCTGGAAGATCGAAGCTCTTTTCGGAACAACTGGCCCAAAAACCCTTCCCTTTCTGGAAATGGCCCTTTTAAACCCGACCTGCCAAATTGAGACGGGCTGACGTCTATTAGCGAAGAGGGTCTTACCCTTCCCTCCATTAGAATCCATTGAGCATTTCCAGCCTCATAATAGGAAGTAAAGACTATTAATCACGGCCGTCCCTACTATTAGGGCTTCCAGGTCTGATTCCTTCAGACGTCAAGGTGAGGTCATTCGGGTTCAATCTACCAACCCACGGGATAATTATTTCGCTTTAAATCCCAGAGAACTTCGCCTTCCGGCCAATTGATTTACCTTATCAAGCCGGTCGGATATCACTCGGACGCCTCGTTAAACCCTTTCAATCGTGTAATTAGACCCGAAAAAAATTGATGACGCCGAATAATGATGGACTGCACCCTCTAGGATGCTAAAAGATGCCTCAGGTCTATTCATCCCAATGAAAAACGGTCTTTTCGTATTTTAAGGTCACCTTTGGCAGGTTACGCCCACGAGGGATAATTTTAGCTTCTTCACGTAACAGGGTGTTTCTAATGACTGGAGTAATTAAGACCGTACACAAACATACATGTAAAACAGCCGGGTTGCATCAAGATACTGGTTATGAGATAACCGGGGTATTCAGGCTTTACTAAAGGTATAACACTTTCATTCCAGTGATAATCCCTTTAATGCGGTTAATACGGCTGTCAGATTTTTTTCTTCTATACTAAAAATTTTGTTTTTTCCTCGTTCACTATGAAGAGACTTGGATGTATCGTTGACGTGAAATAAACTCACGTCTGAACAGTCAGGGAGGGGGAGGGGGCATGCTATTGGTATTAGCTATTGATTTTAAAAAATGATATTGGTTTTCAATCTGATTTGCATTGGATATATATATATATATATATTTTTTCAACTTTTATTGCACCACGTTAATAAACTTATTTGCAATTTACAATTGATGTATGTATACTAAATGACTTGCAACAAGCTATGACACATAACATGGCTTCCATGTGACTTGTTGTTTTGTGTAACTGACGCACTAGTAATCACTCACTGAGCTAACTTTCACTGGGCACCCCACTCCCACAGGTTATGAGGTTTTGTTCTTTCAAGTCTTCTGAGCAGGCCTTCAACGTCGAGGAGCTGGACAACCTCACCTCGTTGGTGATGTGTCCCCATAGCCTCTGCTGATGGGCTAATGCTTGAGGATATAATGGGGTGCCCCTCCACCCACCAAGAAAGAAAACCTGGATCCGCACCTGCGTTTGACAAGTGCCATTGGGCACACGGGCGATGGCAGTTTAGGGGCGTCAGTTCAAACAAAAACAGTCTTTAAGTGACCAGATATTAGTTTCTAGGCAGCAGAAACCTATTTCTGGGTAGCAAAAACCAGGAACGTAATCCATTTTGGACCCCAGATTAGAGGACCACAGGTCAAATGTAAATACTGCCAATGAGAGGTTGGGTAGGGGGGGGGGGGGGAACACCCCCCCCCCCCCCTCACCACTTCTCTGGCTGTATTGCCATTGCCAGCCCACCGGAAGTAGTCCCAGCGGGAGGAGCAGGTCGCGACTCAATTGCGAGATGTTGGAACACAAGCACAAGTGGGTACACGTCCATCACCCGCAACCTATATAGAGTGTCCCGCAAGAGGCTTGGGCCATGGTTCTCATTTGGGTCATTAAGTGAGCAGAAATCGGTTTTCAATCTGCTGAAACCTATTTCTGAGGAGCAAAACCTGGTTTTCAGTCAGCATTAACTTGGAACTTCTAAGGAGCAGAAAACTTTTTTAATATGCAGAAATTACATTTCACATAATATGTGAAATGTAATCTATATATATAAAAAATAATCAGTATTTTGTTGGTGATCGCATAACTTGAGAACGGCTGGACCGATTTGGCTAATTTTTTTTTTATAATGTTCGCAAAAGCTTAAGGAAGGTTTTGATGTGCTACAACGTGGGTCTGAAACCCATCGATCATACGATGCATGTATGGGATGTGTGGGATGTATGGGATGTGTGGGATGTATGGGACGGTGTATGGGATGGATGGGATGTGTGGGATGTATTGGATGGTGTATGGGATGTATGGGATGGTGTATGGGATGATGTATGGGATGTGTGGGATGTATGGGATGATGTATGGGATGTGTGGGATGTATGGGATGATGTGTGGGATGTATGGGATGATGTATGGGATGTGCGGGATGTATGGGATGTATGGGATGTGTGGGATGTTGGGATGGTGTATGGGATGATGTATGGGATGTGTGGGATGTATGGGACGGTGTATGGGACGTATGGGATGTGTGGGATGTATTGGATGGTGTATGGGATGTATGGGATGGTGTATGGGATGATGTATGGGATGTGTGGGATGATGTATGGGATGATGTATGGGATGTGTGGGATGTATGGGATGATGTGTGGGATGTATGGGATGATGTATGGGATGTGCGGGATGTATGGGATGTGTGGGATGTATGGGATGGTGTATGGGATGATGTATGGGATGTGTGGGATGTATGGGATGATGTATGGGATGTGTGGGATGTATGGGATGATGTGTGGGATGTATGGGATGATGTGTGGGATGTATGGGATGATGTATGGGATGTATGGGATGTGTGGGATGTGTGGGATGTATGGGATGATGTATGGGATGTGTGGGATGATGTATGGGATGTGTGGGCTGCATATAATTGGTGATAGACGGGAATTTGATATTTTGTACGGTATGTAAGTTTCACGTTCTCGAGTTATGCGATCAGTTAACTCCTGATTATTATTGTTGTGTGGTTGCTACCTACGAACAGAATGATGATGTGATTGGAAAAACCCCTAACTTCGTATTGATGTATTGGATGTGCGGGATGTATGGGATGTATGGGATGTATGGGATGGTGTGTGAGATGTATGGGATGTGTGGGATGTATGGGATGATGTGTGGGATGTCTGGGATGATGTATGGGATGTGCGGGATGTATGATGTATGGGATGGCACACATGTATGGGCTAGCATGTGTGTCAGTTTGTGGTTTTGCAGTTTAACCGTAGAGTGCAGCGAAGCGCGCTGGGTCAGCTAGTTTCTGCATATAATATTATTGTGTTTCTAGGGAGCAGAAACTAACGATATAATCAAAGGTCTCAAAGCCACATTTCGTTCCAAATTTTCGTCAACTTTTTAAGAGAGCCGAAAAAGTATTTAAAAACCTTGTGGGAGGGTAGTTTTTTTATTCGAAATCAGTAGGGTTGAGATATCGATAAACCACGCAAACTCAAACGACGCAAAATCAAAAATCCTATCAATTAGATGAGGTGGTTAGGGAGAGATAACGACTCCTCTGCTGGTTTGAATACTAAATTGTTTATTTCGGTAAACAATTATAGCCAATTGTTCAGACCTGAATGTAAGTTCAACTACCCCAAGTCACTCTGGTAAGCTCATCTAGATATTTCTTTTTCACCCAACCTCATGTACTTAATAACAACTTGTTCAAATTTACCTCAGTATGTAAACTGCTAAAAATTTTCAATTAACTCTTATATAAATTTAACTATTCAAAAATTCAACAGTCACTTCAAATAGATTCATAAATGCAATTAATTTAAACCTTCATATTCAAATTTACCTCTGTATAAATTCAAAATTCACCATGTCAACTAGGTCACCTAGGTATGTCATCATTTTCTAGTTTACTGTAGTTTTACTTATCAAATTTTTTTTAAATAATAATAATTATTATTATTCTTTTGAAAAGATTTTCTATTTCTATTTTCGGAAACGATGGAGACAGGATTTCCAAACCTCATTCCACGAGAAGCTTTGTCAGGGTTTTGGCCAGGGAGTGGAAAGTAGTAGCCTCTGGGAGGCAAATCTCAATAAAGCATCCGCCATTTTATAGAAGTTCGTCGAAAAATTGCTTGAAACTGTGGGAATCATGAAATTTGACAAGGATCGATACTTGTGTTTTGCCGGCGGAAATTCAAACCCACAAGGCTTTCCTCTCTCGCGTTACACAATCTTGATTTGAGGATTAGCGGATTAGGGTGTGAAGCCTCATTCACCTGAGTCCGCCCGACGCGATGCCTTTCGCGATCTTCGAGCAGATTCCTATCTCAACTAATCATCGCTTTCTTGGGCACCCTCGTGCATGCAGGTTGCCTCAATTATGCCACACACAACAGCAGTTCTTCCTTTTAGTTAATTTACCGTATCTTGTTAATTCAGTTGGCTTGAAGCGACGGCCACCACTGAGGAGACCACTTACGTGTAGATTGCGTTCGATCAGACAAATAAGTTGTTGATATGTTGTTGTTGAGAAATCGTACAAAAGTTAATGGTTTTTTATTTAATTAAAAAAATAAGTTACATCCCCGTGTAGTGATAGGACTGATAAGAGATCCCCAAAGATAGAAATTATTTCGAAAGCCTCCTGGCCAAAGCCATTCAAAAGCCCCCCTTTTTTTAAAGCTCCATCGGGCTGCGGAACCGAGTAGTGGTTTTGTCTAAATAAAATTAAAAAAATATTGTGTAGATTGAAAAAAAAAAAGTCTGTTGCCCTTAATAATTAAGGACAAAAGGAATTCTTATTCAGAGAGTAACAACCAAAATATCGCTACTGCCTTAATGATAATTTCGGCAGCCACAACCGATCTCATGATGATTGTTCATTGTATTTTCTTAAGAAACACAACTTGACAAGTTGAAACGTTGAACCTGAATACTTCGTGGGCGGCTTTCAGGGACGTGGATTGTGCAACAACACTCTTGATCTGAGATTCGCTGACGCGGATGATCCCCCTCCACCGGCCTTGCATCACCGTAGGAAGAGACCGATGAGCTCCCAGAAGTGGTGCAAGGACCTTTGTGCCCAAGTGCGATACAAAAGGCAGATATATCTCCGTTCCCAGATCCGCCACGGATTGAGGATTCAACGTGCGTCGTCCGAAAGACGATGAACTGATAAAAAAAGACGGAGAACGTATACTGAGTCACATTCAGAAAACCACAGTGATGATCGTATTAGGACCTATGCATTTACATAGAACTCGTAGATTTTTTGGTTTAATACTCACTCATAAATCAACTCAGTTTTTGCGAAGTGGATCAACAATTTTGATCCCCTTAAAAATGTGCCCTAATAATATGATTCTATGTATGTGCAAACGCGGAAACATTTACACAGGGGTTTATAATAATTAGGTCTCAGATTCATATGCTCGATAAAATCACCAAATATGGTCGAAAAACAAGTGTTTTATGTTCAATAGCATATCTATATGCTCGAAAATCCATTATATGCAAATATTACGCTCGAAAAACAACGTTAGAATCTGCAGAAAGGAATGTGAAAATTAAAAATCCACAACTTATGGGGCTATAGATTGGGATTTTGAAGGACTTGGGCCAAGAAGTCGAATGCGGGGACATATTCACAGTGATTTTGAACCGAGATTCAACTTATGAGAGGCCTCAAACCCATCAGGTACCGTGGGGCTCTGTGGAGCTAAATGAGAGCCACTGGAGGGCTTTTTGTGCATAGAATCCAACAGTGGAGTCTCTTGACCATCCAAACACTAGTCAGGTAGATATAAATAATTTATATTAAAAAAAAAGAGGGAAATTCGTAAAATTATTTTATGAATTTCCTTTTTTTTTCTTTTTTTTCAATGATTTTTCATTGACTGATTTTCATAATCAGACAGTGACGACGATTTTTCCCAAGTCGCGAGTTTTTGAAACTCTCAATTATTTCCTTTTTTGACTTAGAACTGGTGGTTTCCTTCTACCTTTTTGGTACATATTTGAAAAGTGAGCAGGCGAGGGTCACCATTGGTCATTAACAGCTTGTAAAATGTATCGAAATGCAAAATTATTGGTAACGAAGTGTTTGGTTCATTAGTGACCAAAAAATGGTTTGGGTTTATTATTCTTGGAATAATACACGTAGTATTTGTGTATTATTGTGAATTGTGTATTTGTGGAGGTCGAAAATTTTGATCGGCCTCAAAAAATTTGTCATTAAAGGTACATTAAAGGTATGATTTAGGTAAGATGTGTAGATTCAAAAACCGAACTGCCCGTCCGCCTTGCGAGCTATTTAGGGCAGTAGGAATTTGTTTTTAACTGAAATTTTGACAAAATACTCGGTTTACCATCTATTTGTACCCGCAAGGTATTCAGCCCGATCGCCCAAACCCGTGGGGCGCTATGGGGCTAAAATGGGGCTACGGGAGGGTTTTTTTTTAAGGCTTTTGGCTATGGGATCGAGTTAGGTGTCGTTTTCGAGGTATTTTTGGACGTAGAATCCATTTTTTGGGGTCCCGGAACGATCCGATTTCACTGTTGCGATCTATAGGGCTTTCATGGGGCTAAAAATGGGATTTTTGATGGATTCCAGGAGGTCAAATATTTTTCGAGTAAAAAATAAAGAATTTTTGAAAAAAAAATCCAAAAAAAAATTTTTTTTCCAAATTTTTTCTTTTGATACAGAAATAATTTCTGCACAAGTAACCTATATCAAAGAATAATAAACCCTTGTGTAAAATTTGCAGCGTTTTTTATTGATGTTTATTTTTTGCGCAGTTTACACAAAAGAACAATAAACCCTTGAGCATTTTTTTTACATTATAGTTATCATCATTCGGCCGCCGAACTGATTCAACTCAAACTCCTTCAGAAAACTTCACACTGGTCCATCGCCGGTTTTCCCTTGTAATTTCTTCTCTGCGTATTTTCGGCCGTTGGCTTATAAACCAACACATTTCCAACTAACCTCAACCACTGCAAACTCTCAAACTTGTATTTCCCTTGTAAGTTAGCTTTCTGATGAATTATGCATCAAAGGGTGCCCAATTTCAACATTGAGCAAACATGGGTGGTAATTCGCCCGAAAGGCAAACGGAGATCCAACACCAGACTCGGTAAACCACCTGCACGAGATAAGGCTCTCGTCAAACATTCATTTTCATATGTACCCATCTCATTCAGTAGGTACTGTTGAAGTCGCACAACACGCAAATATTTTAACGTTATCAAAGATCAATCGTAGAAAGATGATTTACGGTAAATTGCCTAAACTATTAGATTATTGTAGGCAAATTGATAGGCTCTAACCAATGGCCACGAAAATGAACAGAGAGCAGATTCCGGTCGGTTGTAGGAGCTCACGTGAATGTAATTTATTGGTCGAGTGAAAGGAAACGCTGATAGTGGAATCTTGGACTGGCCGATCGGTGGGGATGTGGATCCAGGCCATAACGGTGGAACCTTGCTAAATAATTGAATTTCCCAGACATCTCACCCCTCCTCAATGGCGGTGCACTGGAGCAAGACGTCTGCTCACACTGCGTAGTCTCTGTTTTGTATCTATACAATAGTCCACGCAGAGGCTGGTCCCAATAAAGAGGAGACGTTGAGCACAGAGTTGATTTGGAACTACAGGATAAATAGAGTGATGGCAAGCTTTCGAACTGTGAGTTCTCATCACCGCTTTACCCTCAACATTACATTAACCTTCGGTCTGGATTCCAGACCGATTCCAGACTCTGGAACCCCATCCCTAAACACTTTGGCACGTTAGTGCGGGCACTGGAGGCTGGTGAGGAGAGGTAATATGGTATATTACTCATATTATGACCCTGGCTCTCTACTTCTGACGTGAAATGCTTCCGCAGCCCTCTGAGCCTACTATCAAATGACAAATAAAAAATTTCCTCCTGTGGGGTGTATTGCCGCTTGAGATTTTGGCCGTTGTATTGGAGGACACCCCCAGACCCCCGGATATTTCTGTTATGATCAAGGATCAAACCAATGGAACACAGAATGTGTTTTTCGGTGATTCCATAGAGGGATGGTAAGTAATCAGTCATTCAGCCATACTTATATTAACACACACACAACTAAGGCTTCTAGTATTTCTAGGATTCACCTCCCTCCCTCTCCAGCACCTGGAGCGTTGTGCCTGCAAGATTTTCAGTCCAATCGCACAAACCCGCAGGGTTTGTGGGGCTCTGTGGCGTTAAAAGGGGCTATAGAAGCGTTTTTGAAGAGTTTTGGCTACGGGGTCGAATTAAATTGAAGCACATGAGTCAGCATAATTTGAAAAAGGCGATATAGGGTCATCAGAACTTCGGACATAACATATTTTTGAAATCTACACATCATGAAACGTTTAATAACAAAAGTTAATATTGAGGCAGATTAAACTTTTTGACAAAAGGTTACAACTTTTTGATCAAAACTAAGACGTGTTAAAAAAGAAGTGTATTCTGTAGGATGGATTATTTTTTCGACTTTCTGACATCCTTCAAAAGCTCCTCCTTGACTTCCCCATAGGCCTAAATAGGATGGTTCTGGGGGGCCCAAAAAAGGGATTCTACGTACAAAAATACTTCGAAAACGAAACCTACCTAGTTCGACCCCACAGCCGAAAACCTCCACAAACCTTTCCGAAGCCCATTTTCCGCCCCACTGGTTTGGGCGATTGTGCTGAATACCTTGCGGGTACAAATAGAATCTGATGGTAAACCGAGTAAGTACTTTGTCAAAATCTCGAAATTTGTCAAAAACTTTTTACTGCCTAAAATGGCCTGAACGCCGTCCGGACATTTCATTTTTGGAATCTACACATATTGAAACGTATAATGACAAATTTTAACGCCGATCAAAATTATTTTCGACCCCTGTCGCAAATACTTGGGTTATTCCAAGAATAAATAAGGTAGAAAAAACCTGGTGTTATGCCTACCTATTTGGGCGCCTCTTTCGAGTTCATCATCACTGCGTCAACAGTTGGGTCTAACCACTATGCTCAACGTTACCTAGAATGTACAAAAACACAAAAAATTAACCCCTATATTATTCCAGCGTAAAACTAACCCCTATATTGTTCTAGCGTAAAATTAACCCCTATATTGTTCCAGCGTTTGGCCCTGTGGATGACAAATAGGAAGCCCAAAGGCTCGATGTGCATCACATCCTCCCACGATGGCTCTCTTATTCATTGTTGCCTTAACTTTTACATTCAACGTGTATTTCACGCGGAAATGGGCCCCAGCGGAAATTTAGGACGTGTCGTCAGAAAGTGTCCCCCCTTTGCGTAAAAAATTAGGCCACCGGACAGAAGGTTAATGACGATATGGAAGTGGTGATGAAAAAAAGGCTCTTAGATGGGCATTTTCCACGAAATTATGAGGAAATATTTTAGTTTCATGTTGTTCACTTTGTCCCATCCTGATTTCCGAACCATCCTGAGAAACTCGTTGAGCTGCAGATAAACTTCATATAAGTAACTATAATAATTGGTGTTCTCATTACCACCAGTGGTGGTGGTCCACCACCCTATTAATTTTATGAAATCTAACTAAGGCCAATTCATAAAATTCATCTGTAGCTGAGAGTGCACATTCATTTTTATGACCTAAGGATGCCTAATAAATTTCAGGAGAAGGTTCAATTAAAATTCAGATTTAGGAAGTGGAAAAATTGTTTCCAAGAATTGCCCATAGGTTCAGCCTTCACAAAATTGTTGTACGTACATTTGTGTCTTCGATACTGCAAAGAGAGAATCTGATAATTAATTTGGATTACAAATCTGATAAGAGGATTCGAATTTCCAACCTGTAATTCCTCTCGCAAAGATACGAGAATCGCTTCAAGCCCGAAAATCGGGAGGGCGTGACCGAATCTCCTTCCAAAGGTTGTGCCATCCTTTTGTTTTCAAAGGTCTGATCTAATTAAAGGGGACTAGGACTTTGTTGTTTAAACATTAGACATGAAGTTGGCCACAACAATTAGCGACTTTGTTCCCAATTAAAGACCGGGCATGTGATGTAGAAGTCCCAGGGAAGTTCTATTGTTACGCGGGCTCGACGTGAAGCCGGTGCTTAGAGCTGGTCATCCTCTTGAAAAAAAAGGCCCCATTTCCACGTTTCAAATCCCCTTATTTACTTTTGAACTATATTCAAAGAAGAGTTGATGTAACTATTCTCATTGCCTCACATGAGTGTTGCTTTTAGTATACCTACCTAACTGTTGGATTGTTTCAGGGCTGAAGTGTTCGATTGTCATCTGCTAATTAATTATTGAATGAATTAATTTTACTGGTACCTATTCTCATTTGTGGGGGAAAACCCCACACGCGAGGTACCTACTCTGCGACCAGAATCAGTGAACAGAAGGTGGAAGCGTCACCCTTAACTGGTGAATAGCGAGCAATCTACTCCCACGCACCTGAAAGCGGTACGACACTCCTTCCCTGCACATGATGATCGGCGGTTTCAGGTGGGTCCTCCATCTGGACGCTCCAGAGAATCTGCACTGCTCGCCTTCGTGGGATTTTACCTCATGCGTCCCACGACAGCTTACTTGTATCCCCGGTCAAGGAAAATTAAATACCCAATGCGTGCGTCCCGGTTTTGCGGTGCCCTGAGCGCTCCGTGTGGTGGCCAACTGTACTACACCCGTGAGTGTGGTACCTGTGGTGTTGTGTGGCTCTGATGCAGAAAGTACGGTCATGATTTGCTCACACTCCTGATCTTACCCTGCTGGTGGGGAAAATACCTAAAATCCCAGACTCTGTCCAGAACTAATGAGGATTAAAATCGTCTCAACATTTAAAATAAGAAAGCTGGGAGCAAATGCGCCCGTTTGCGCGCATGGGGTCACTGCCCACCCAGTGTCGCCCCTGCCCAGGGGGGATCCCAAGTCGGTAGGAAATAAACCCGTAATTTGTTGCTTACCGCTTATCAGTAATCTTAATAGGTTTGTTCCAGGTTTGAAGGAATTTTAACAGAAATGACCAGAGACATGCGCAGTTTAGAAACTGCTGTTCCAGGTCGATCGTAGGTAGACAGCAGTTGGACGGAAACCTACAGCTCGAGTACATATGTGCGGTCGGGTTCTGTCGACAGCTGTCCAACTTCTGCCGACAGACGCAGTCAGACCTGGAACAAACCTATTGATAAACACAAATATACCCACCGACGCGTTCTGAACTAGTGGTATAAGCCAACAATACTTCAGATCCCTCGAGCGTCCTTAGGCGTTTCCTCTTGTCCACCCCATAAATCCCTCAACTGCCGATTTCATTAGAGCCCTTCAACAGATGACGGACCATTAAGTTTCTACAATCGTGAGGCGATCCCAGTTACACCCGTTTCCCTCGTAGATCCATTGTTCGGACGGAATTGAAATCCAGGTATTGAGATTCCACCTGTAGATTTCATTCCATCGTGGAAAATATTTGAGCGAAAATGTCCTTCGGGTTTTTTTTACCGCTGAGACCCTAAATCCGCCGCGGAAAGGAGATTTCCTGATCCAGAAAACGAACTTGGTCAGGTGGACAGGTTTATTGTGAGCTTAAAGGGATTCTTTCATGAAAGGGCTCTTAAAGATATTTAACGACTTACATAACCCAAGGACCTCGCGCTCCAGATCTCTTCCATCTTCCCACCTACGAATGAAAGTTCCTGCAAAGGACCTGAGCGCCGTAAATTGGGTTAATACGGTCCTTATGATCCATTCAGGACCACCTCGGTTATTTTGGTGCTGGACACAGTCTCGGATTGGGTCTCCATCATCGTCAAATCTGCCCTCCTGTGGAAAATCGAAAGCTGTTAGATTATATTCTATCGATTATGATTACGGATAAAAGTACAGAAACCTTTGCCCTTTTTACACAATGGGTTTATTAGGTGCTATTTCGTTGAAAATTGTGCAGGAATTTGATTATGTCCATAGAAAACCATTTAAATTTAAGATAACGCTGCAGATTTTACACAAGGATTAAAATTTAATTCTTTTAGTTATATATAAATACAAGATGTATTTAATAACAAATACAAGATGATTATAAATTTTATAATTATCTTCTACAGACTGTAAGAAACGTCACTTCATGTCAAAATCAAATGGTTTTAAGAAATTTAAAAATGTTCATGTGAATACCTACTCCGGTGAGAGTATTATAATTACGGGAGACTTCATAGTAGTCCAAGGGTAAGTTTATCAAATGCATTTGTTACCGAGATTAAATAACATTTCAACATTTCATTTTTCCAAAACACAATAAGCGTGGACAATCATTGTCACACAGAAGTAAGTGTAAAATGTAAATAAAATAACAGTAAAAACATTAAAGTGAAGGACATTATTATCAACTATCAATAGAAGATAAAAAAAATTAATTTTGAAAAAACAAAAAAACAAAAATAAATTGTCTCAATTTAAAAAACAATAAAGCCCCAGGAGGCAAATCGCTGAGTAACGCTATCAAATTTTAATAGAGTTCATCAGTAATAATTACTAGTAACAGGTTATTTATTAGCCTATTCAGGTTTAATCGATTTATGGAAAAAAACGACGAATCATCAACATAGAAACGAGACAGCGGAGGTGATTACCAACCGGGGCTAAGGGCGCTCTCTTGGCCCAATGAGGAACTAACTCACAAATGGTAACTGGCAATATTAGGTACGCATTCTAAAGGCTTTAATAATATAGATTGCGTTAAAAATTACCCGTTGGTTTACTTTTGAAGTATCATTTCCAGCGGATGATTGGCATATGCTATTTTTGGGTGTTCTGTGCCCATACATATATGTACGCCCTTATGAGTGAACGCTCGTCATTGACAAACAGAAATAAATAAATTTGTTCCACTTGGTTGGATGGACATTTTTTTAAATTCAATTAGGGGAATGGGTTAACCTTTTGACCAAAAAGTTGTTTTAAAGCCTCCCAATAGTGATGAACTCGTTCTGTTTTGACGAGAAAGGAATGGATGTTTCATGCAGCTCATCAGAGATGTATAAAATGAAAAACAATTTATTTGTGCCCTCTTTAAAGAAAGCCCCTCGAAAATGCGGTTTTCTATTTTATGAATGGTCGTCGTTGATATTCAATTGGTTATGTTTTCGAATGACCGCTCACAGATACCTACAAAGAGTAAAGCCATTAATATTGTATTGGAAAAAGCTTAGAAAATCCTCACAATCGTAATTAAAAGGTATTTATTATTCCATTTTGATTGGCAATACGGTGCTGAGTTTTAACCTTCTTCTGTAGGTACACTGATGAAGTTTTTAATAAATTGAAACATCGGCTTGGAGATTAATGACTTCCAATATACCCCACATCTGATACCTGCCTGATTATTCTTCATTAAGAGTCACGAGAGGCTTGTAGTTGGTGGTCCAATGTGAAGAAACTACAGGTCGTTTTCATTTGCAAAGGTACTTTGAACATTAAATGTTCATGTTGAGCATTAAATTTTAATGACCCTACAAAAGAACCCCATTACAACAAATCGTACCTATCTAATTATTGTTTGTAGTAACCTCAATAAACAGTAAAATACGAACAGTTCGATCCAATGTGAGGGACATAACTCTTCACTTTTCCAAGGACCTCCCAAGTTGTACCTATTAGATAAATGTAAGTTCTTCTCGAGTTACCGATATTTCTCAAAATGTCACGGCACGGTGTTTGTTTTGTATCAACCCCAGTTTTAGGCCTTAGGCCAATTTCAAAATAACGTTCCGTTGTTCCTAAATGATGATTACCACTGGTGATGCCAACGTCTTATATTTGGGGTGCCAGGTAATTACCAACGAGGTTCCATCAGGCGAACAGTTCAGAGTTACTCTGATTTAGTTTACGCCCTCATCAGAACTAATACTAGTAGCACAAATAGGTACTCCGGGTTTTACGGGTGCAGATAGAAATGTCATGGGCTCATCGGCAATTTTCAAAACAATTTGTCGGAACCTTTTGTCGGAAGCATGATAAGGTTATGGACATGGAAAAGGATTTGTTCTGAAAAAACGCCGACATCCCACGGACATTGACCATCCAACTCCCAGACTCACCTTGACCAGTTCTCATTAGATTGTCGAAGGCGAACTAATTTAGATATTACCTACTCGATGCCATCGAGTCGATGGGCTATGCAACCTTTACAGCATTTCCTTTCAAACTACTAATGATTTTTAACCGCCCATTGTGCGACTATCCACTTGCAGAAAGAACACCGCACTCCAATGGGTTTCAAATTTGGATCAACATTAAATCTAAATTGAATACTTTTCAACGCTATTCAAACCGCATAATTCATACCGTTTTCAGACAACTGTGGACGTGGCGAGTAGGGATGGGAATCGATATTTTAAAAATATCGATAATTAGTTACGAAGATACGTTTTGTTTGATTATTATTCTTGGAATAATACACCTATTATAGTACCATACACCTATCATACTTATCGTATACATATTACATAATGAAATAGCGACGGAGGTCGAAAACTCTGATCGGCTCGCAAGGATTTCAGCCCGATCGCCCAACCCGTGGGACGCTATGGGGCTAAACTGAGGCAACGGGAGGGAGGTGGTTGTTTTTATAGTACCTAGCTCGAGAGCAAGCGCTCCTCATAGGAAATCACAATACCTAATTATCATTGCTGACCAATAGAAGAGGCATTACAGTTGTGCGTAGAACACAAAATTTTTGTTTCACCTCAAAATCTGTTATTTTACATTTAGATTCCAAATGAAAGAATTACACTCGTTGGACAATCTGCTTTTTTTACGATATCATCTCACTTCCGGGTAATAGTATAATCTCTTTCCATGTTCAAGTCCCGAAGTGAAACTGATCAGTACTCGAGTATTCAGAACAATTTGAACACCCCATTGAACAACGAGGACAGTCATGAGGGCGACCCGTGTGGCCTTATGAAACAATCTCAACTATCTCGTGACCCCTGGCTGAGGACTTGGCAACAAATTACTTAATTGGAATAATGAATAGAACGAAGGAACTCCGAAGTCGGAGTATGCGAGGGAGTTTCAAGATTCAATATCCGATAATTGGCCCGACGGTTTACTTTGGCGTACGGGGGAGTTGGGAGCTTGAAGGGGACCCATTCGTGATGGGGTTACGTTGGTTCGGGTTGAAAGCGAGCGAAAATAGTTACCGTGGCACGTTGGCCAAACTAGATTTGACAAGATGGAGTTGATTGAGTTTGAAGTACTCCGAGCCCGTATGTGGAGCAGCCGACGTATTATGTGCGGCTAAAGATTTATAATATTTTAGAAAATTAGCCACAGACTGCCGCGATGCGAAGGGCCATTTATTTACTTTTCAGATAAGTAATTAATTATAGGAGTAAGGAGTTAAGAGGTACGGAAACTTGAATCCAGTATATACCAAATAAGGACAAGATTCAATATAGAGGGCGGCAGAGCAATACCCTATACCTATCGTGATGTTTTGGCGAAAATGGGTTATGCATACCACTGGATACGGTGAGTCGATCTAAATACGTCGTTTTGAGAAAGTGATTACACCGTATCGTAAAAACAATGGATAGGGTGACAACGAACAGATTTTACAGCAACTCAAAATCTCGACTTGAATTGAAAAAATGTGCAGTCTTGTTTTTCCCGATGCAGCTGGATACCGTTCGTCTGAAAATACCCGTCCGCAGCTTTGGTTCATTTTAAAAGAGCAACCTGCCTCAAAAACATTTTTGTAGGTATTTTCAATAAGTACCTATACTTAATTAGTTGTCCAGGCTCTCTCCGCAGACAACAAATAAAATATTCAAATATCAGTGATTGGAATAAACGAACATAAATTGACCAAAATTATACCTATAGTCTGTCTGCAATGTCGTTGTGCTCCGAACCCGATCCCAGCGGCCGACGAGAGCACCAAAAAACGGGGAATTTTCCAGATTTGGGCCATTTATTGGGGGATTTTAACCCTTGAAGCGGCACACATGGAAGAAGTTTCTCCCCGTAATCCTAGGGCCTTTTTCTGCTGGTTAACCTGCCTATTTCACTTATGTTTACTGGGAACTTTTCCGTTATCCCCCCCCCCCCCCCCCCCCCACTCGAGTTTGGTTGCGTTTCGGCCGCTTAAGGTTTTCAATCATTCCGAAACTGTTCTCTAGGGTGAGTACCCTTTCCGCGCAATCACAATTTTGGGTACCAGTTCCGCGCGGTTAATCCTACCAGGTCCGCGCGGTTTATACTACCAGTTCCGCGCGGGGCGAAAAAGGTCATTTGTGCATGAAAATGGTGAGTGAAGAAAACGCTGAACTTGTTGCGTAGTCGCTCGTTTCTTTTTCATCAAAGTGATGCTATTTAGCTGCTTATCCATAGAAACTTGGATATTTTGCAATAAAAGAGAATAGTAATTATTACTATTCTCTTTTAAATTTCGCGTGAATAGATTCACATGCATACTAGTGCGCGCTGAATCTGTTGTTGGTGATGCCCATTGGGTTGGAGGATAATATTATCGTCCCCCTCCGGGCAGAAGGGCGAATATTGCAAAACGGCGATTTTGAGTTAGGGCACCCATCTTTTTTATTTTCTCCTCCTCTTTCCGAATTTGAAAAGAGCGGGACGATCCAATCACTCAGAAAGATGCTATTTGAGGTTAAAAAAAATTTGTTGGGGCGAATACCTCTTTCCTCTCTGTTACTCTGTGGGCGAATATGACAATGAAACGGGCGATATGACAATGAAAATTTCAACATCTGATTTAATCGCGATTTCCCAAAATTCAGATTTTGCAATATTCGCCCTTCTGCATTTAGGGGGACGTTATGCACATGAGTCGAAGAGATACCATGCTAACAATTTTTTCTTTTAATATTAAATATTTAAAAAAAAAAAATTATGTTGTTTTTTTTTATATTAAAATTTAATATAAAAAAACAACATATTTAATATTTAATATTTAAAAAAAAATTTAATATTTTTAAAAAAATTAAATATTAAAAAAAAATTAAATATTAAAAGAATAAATAAGTAAATTTTATTTTTTTTTAAATAATATTTTTAATGTTTAATATTCAGCGTACCCGCATACTTTCAAGTCAGCAGGCATGACTGGAAGCACTGATCTACCTGCAGGAAGATCAGTGCTTCCAGTCATGTCTGCATGCCTGAAGAGCTGAGTGTACACTTCTTCAGTTTTCGATGGAAAAAGACACCAAACAACGGTTTCCCTTTTTCACTATAAGTAACTTCGACCGGATTTTGAGACATCCCGAAGAGACTCTCGAACACGAACGCGAAGAGACTGTCGAACACGAGTAAATGACAGATCGGCACTGAGCTAAGAGGATAACTTCTAGGACCAAATAAGGAAGAGAAGCTGAGCTTCAGCCTTGTTTTTCGGTCAAAGTAAGATTATAATATAACATTGTGGACGCGACAGTCAACAGGATAATTTCAGTTGCTATAGGGTAGGAGGAAGATCTCTGTAGATTGCGCGGAATTGGCGAAGCTTTCGGGACTGGGCCGCGCGGAACTGGCAAGGATTATCTCACAATTCCAAGCCTCTTGCGCGGAACTGGCGTTCTCCCGTTCTCTACTCTCGGATAACAGGTTACATGGCATTTACAGAAAGGAAAAATAATCAGAAGGAAGGGAAAATAATCTTGTTAAACATTATTAAAACAATTATAATTTTGAGGAAGAAAGTTCATAAATTTCTTCTGCCAATTCAACATCGATGTTGCAAGGCTGAAACAACGATGTTGCGATAACATCGGTAGGGTCACCATCGATGTTCGATAACATCGATCATCGATGTCCGATCCCTTTTTTTTCTTTCTCGTTCCATTTTCTAAGTCCTACTGTTTTTATCAAAACTCAACATGTCCATCTGTTTCAATCAAAACAGCACATGTCCAACATACTTTTCGCCATAACATCTCATAAAATGGCTATACAATTTTGTGATCAAGGGACATGATTGAAGTGATGGCAACGAACATTTTCATTGAGTTTTCAAGGTTCAAAATGTTAAGGGAGCTCCGCTTCACGTTTTTCCGCTCTCCTGTAAAATTGTTGAAAGTGGACATGTTAAGTTTTGATTGAAACCTCCTGAAATTAATTATTAATTTCTCTCTCAAGAGCTATATGCGGGGTCTAATTCGACCGAAGGCTTTGTGAATCAAGATCAGGAGCGTCGGCCTCAAGAAAAATCCCTTTGCACAACCCCCCAGGGGTCCCAGAAGCTGCCGTCATCTTTTACAATGGACAATACCGGATTAGCGTTGCCCCAACCAAAAGAAGCAGCAGGTTGAGTCGAACTTCGCACAATTGCTCAACACCCATTTGGAGGTTTTGCCTTCTGAATCGGATGAAAGGGGGTTTCGACGCTGTTCGAACTACCGAAAATTCCCACCTCCCGTTATGAGGCCGTTGCTAATTTGACAGTGATTTCACTTAGGGGGGGTTGAGTTTTTTTTCCAGATGGGAGGATTCATCACTCAGTTCGACTTCACATTCGACGGTTCGTAAGGTGATTTAGGCTCAGCGAAGGGTCATCTTCATTGTCTCGGAACATTCTGAAGGCGCCCAATCTGAGGATGTAATCTCGTAACTCTGCAGCTCGTAAATGGCCGGAATGCCTATCACATAACTGAAAGAAATTCCATGACGTGCAAGCCACGAGCTCAGTTGTGTTTATGAGTTCATAACACCTACATCTGCCGAACCTTAAGAACCTTTACCTAAGATTAAATATATTTCCAGTTATACCTAAACACGGTTAAGAGTAACAGTTGATTTGATTCGCACACGCACGAGCTCGCATTCCAATCGAGACGACTCACTGCGAAATTGAATTCAACTTGACAGAAAAAAACGGGAGTTCCCCCTCAATCTATATTGGCCCTGTCAAGAAACTATTACGATCCGTGGAGAATATAATTATTCGAAACCACGGGATCCCGTTGGGGCAATGCAACCGGCCCGAGTACGGGTGATGTGACTCACATCATGTGAGACAGTCTGGACGTTGCACTCCAAAACGCTACTTGACCCAAAAGGAAAATGGTCGTTGGACTAGCCCGGTCAGAAAAGAGCACTTGCCGTAGTAATGACCTTGTCACAATTTTGGTTTATTATTCTTGGAAAAACTAGCCGCTCCGGCTCGCTTTGCTCGCCTACACACCCAGCTGGGGGGGAGGGGGGCTGCGACCCCCAGACCCCCCTAGAAGGGTAAGTATCATCGATGAACACGTTCAATCCCCAACATCAAGGTCAACTGCACCTTCAACGTCAACCCCCACCATGTATTTTGGCAACGCCAATTAGGCAATATCAATCCCAAAATACATAGATACATAATATATATTTTGCAGCAGTACCTACTCTATTATATTGTAATATACTGCTCCAAAATACATACTATCATCACTCTAGCTCTCGATCTGGGACAGCTCAAACCCCATTTTCAACATATTTTACCCGTCGTTTGCCCATGGAATTCACACTCTCGGGACATCTTACATCACTTGGGACACAGGACGGGTAGATCTCATAGACCTTGCACACGACTCTATTTCTAACATTCTATCTAAATGCGTGGCATAGAATTGGATATACATATCCTATATGTATATAGCTTGTGTGGTTTTTGCCGACGGTGCAGAGGTCTTATCCAATGAGGTGGTTAGGGACAGAAAACGACTCCTCTGCTGAGTACTAATTAAATCAATTAAACAATTCTAGCGAGGGGAATTGAAGCGCATCATGAAGGTCATTAATTTTTTTATAATAAAGTTTTCCAGGTTCGTAGGTATTCGATTTATTACCTATTTTTAAACTCGACGTCAAATTAGCGAGGAGATAATAAAATTCCCGAGTCTTAGCTGATTTCGGAAGAACAAAATTTTGTGTGAGATGATACGTGTTCTATCCCGATGATGTATCAACCCCTCTTATTAAAATTCGGATCGCTACGTAGGAAGGAGACAGTGGGAACGCCGAGCTCAATCGGACCATAAACAAAAAACCTCCTAATCGTCAACTTCAGATCAAACAATGTAAATACCTACCTACATTAGAGACCTGAAATTTTGGCAAAATACTCGGTTTACCATCTAGTTGTGCCCGCAAGGTTTTCAGCCCGATCGCCCAAACCCGTGGGGCGCTATGGGGCTAAAATGGGGCTACGGGAGGTTTTTTTTAAAGGCTTTTGGCTATGGGATCGAGTTAGGTATCTATTCGAAGTATTTTTGGACGTAGAATCCATTTGTGGGGGTCCCGGAACGATCCGATTTTACTGTTGCGATCTATAGGGCTTTCATGGGGCTACAAATGGAATTTTCGAAGAATCCCAGAAGGTCAAATATTTTTCAAGTAAAAAAACAAAAAAAAATTTGAAAAAAAATAATTCCAAAAATGATTTTCGAAAAAAAAATGTTTTGTTTAGGTATATTGTGCGTCAGGCATAACAACGTTGAGTAGGTTTTGAGGAGAATCAATACACCAATATCATCACCTCCCTAATTATTAGGGTACAGCGCAACTCAAAATGACATTAAAACTTGACAAATACCTTTGCAGAGACCGTTGCAGCGGATTTTGGTTGATTATTCTTGGAATAATAAACCCTTTAATCGCGACGGAGGTCGACGACTCCGATCGGCCTCATAATTTGACATTATCCGTTTCAAGAGGTTTAGATTCCAAAAAACGAAATGTCCGCCCGCCGAACGCCGTCCGGGCAATAGCCGTTTTGGGCAATAGGCTTTTTCTTTGTAATCTGAAATTTTGAAATTTGAAATTTTTTACTTGGTTGCATCTAGTTGTGCCCGCAAGGTTTTCAGTCCGATCGCCCAACCCCGTGGGGCGCTATGGGGCTACGAGAGGTTTTTTAAAAATGTTTTCGGCTATAGGGTCGAGTTAGGTGTCGTTTTCGAAGTATTTTTGGATGTAGAATCCATTTTTGGGGGTCCCTGGACGACAAGATTTCACTGTGGAGATCTATAGAGATATCAATATCAAAGAATAATAAACCCTTATGTAAATTTTTCAGCGTTTTGAATTTACGGGGCATGTCCCGTGAATTCAATTTTAGAAGGAGAAAACGAATGGTCCCATCTAATTGGTATTGGCATTCAGCATTCTGAATCATAATAGAAGCACGCGTCCTTCCGAAGATGTAAACGGGACGTAGGAAGGTTTCGTTTTCGCAGTAGAAAGTATATCTGGTGCTTTCAGGCGGCTAAGAGGCTTACTAACGTCGTTCATGTAGTATCCAGACTGTACTACCAGAGGGCGTTCGAATGAAACGTGACTCGAGGCGTCCTGGCTGTGGAGGCTGCGACCTGCGACCATCTGCAAAATTAAGAAACGTTTCAGGTTTTCACTCAAGTTATTAAAATATTATCCTAGGATGTAATATAATATATTACATAATAATATTATGGAGCGTTACAGGCAGGTACGCAGATCTAGAAATACAATAATCACTGATCATTAATCAATCACGTGGAAAATTCCAAAATCCCTTCTGGCCAGAGTTTACATTATTGATGTTTCCTAAATTTTTCGGACCGTTCCATCCGTTTTTCGGAACATAAAATTCCGTCTTTACCATTCTTGAATTGCAATGCTTTGAAAACACTTATCTGGTGTCTTCCAAGGTACTGATTTCAAACCTAAAAATTAAGGCTCGGATTTCGTTTTTTGATGCATGTTGATCCAAGCCCTACGTTTGAGATTCGTACTTTGGCATTTCCCGTAGGTCCCGAAAAAACGAACGTATTTAATACGCTGATATGCCGAGTTGCGCCGTATTCTTGACTTCCTCCTTCTCCCAGTTAGATGCTTTGTTTTTATTAAATTTATTAATTAATTAATTTAATATACCTATTTATTTTTTGTCTTTTGAGTCATTCTCCCTCAGTTGAAACAGCAAGAGAATGATTGTAATGGAAAGTAGTGCTTAGGTATTAAAACAAATGGCTCACGTTGAGCCTAGTGCAAGAAAACAACTAGGTATAGGTAGGTACCGTGCCGTAGAACGGGGTTACTTTCATGATTTTTTGGGCGAAGGAATGAATATGTACCTATTACCCGCTGAAATTCATACAGGCGAAACTAAAGAGCATCACGTACACATTGTGTATTATACACATAATAACTCTGAATAATAAAATTTACTATTTAATAGTTCTGTCCGAGTTATAAGTCCCATCGTTACCTACTCATAAGGCCGCGGTGAACTGTCCAAGTTGTAGGTACCTACCTACTACTTTTACCCCAACGTTTACCAACTGTTGTGGTACACCATCTACTTGAAGCAGTACTTGAAGCAGATCTGCTTCAAGAAACTACTTCAAAACAAAGCCCCTTGAACCTGATAACACCTGATCAAATTAATTCGTACATACCTACATGCACATCACTATTATAAAAGTGATACGATAAATCCAATGCTGAACCCATTAGGTAGGTACTTACGACGGAAACTACAGTCAGGATGCTTGGAAAGCCGAGGGAAACAATTAATTTTTTGGCAAATTTTGCAGCACACCTCCGAAACGTCAAAATTTCGATCTAAAATACTCAACTGATAGGCCTCATCAAACAAGAAGAAGAAGAAGTGTGGTTATTTTCACGGTCCTGGCGAACATATAATATTATGTAGGTAGGTACCAGTGAACCCCGTTCTGTCTGCATTTAGTAGGAAATTTAATGCTCCTTCATTTGGATAATAACAATATTGCCGCAGAACAAATAGTTTCGGAGTTATAAGCAAAAACTTTAAGTAGGTACCTAAGTGCCAAAATTTTGGAGTTGTTTGCGAATATCTCAAAACGCATACCTACCTGAGCCGAATTAAATTTTGAACAGATCCAACAAATTGTGTTGGATCTGTTCAGAATAATACCTAACACAGAATAGGACTTAACTCCTACCACCTCCTTTTTCCACGTCGGTCTCATTTCCGCTTCGCTTATAAAGTAGGTACCGTAAGCACCTACGTGATAATATCATAATAATATATTATATCACTTAGTGATACCTAGGTACTGGACTATTAATCCTGGGAAAACGTGCACAAAAATTACCCAAGTAACTACAAAATTACCCGTCACTGTCGGCACTTGTACCCTAATCCTAGAGAAAGGAGCAGCTTTTTGGTACCTATATTATAAGGTGTGAAAATTCGTTTTTCGAACCATAAAGCCCCAATTCAGGAGACATTTGATGAAAAACAAACTATAAGTAGGCACCTACGTAATTGGACGAACACCGTAGATTCTAGGGCCTAGAATACCGATGCATTTATACGCGTTTATTCTGAAAACCGCGGTTTTATGCATTTGGTCCCAGAGAGATGACAACACTAGGGGAGACCGGGGCGTGTTGGCATATGGGGCTAGTTGGCACGCTGCCTTTATTTCTTGCTGTTGATAAGAGAGAGCGCTGGCGTCCCTAGGTTCGGAGAAGTTCCTCTAGGCAGCATCTCCCAACAAAGTTTCAGTTTCTTCCGCCTCATCGTTTAGTGAAGGGGCGACATTTTCTACTTTTCCAAGTGGTGAGTAAACTTTTTCATTTGAAGTTTTTTTTATTTTGAGCATCTTGACATTGAATTAGAGCAGCTTTTTGAGACGGTTTTAGATAGAGGACTTAACTGTGATTGGATTAACATAGCAAAATCGGTTATCGTGGTAGGTTACGAGTCACAGCATCCATCTTGTTTGTATAATCGCTGTGGGGCTAGTTGGCATAGGAACTGGTGGGGTTAGTTGACATAACGATCAGGCCTATGCCAACTAGCCCCATACATTATTTTGAATGATTTAAAAAAAATTAGCTACCTACCTAATGGTAGAAATTGAAAGAAGGTAGTTAATTATTGTTGTAGTAGGTATTCAAGTAGGTAGTTAATTATTGTTGAAGTAAGTGATGTATCAATTCTTGTTTGTAAAGCATTTTTCTGAATTGTCGCTCCGTCATTCGTTACTGATCGCTCCGCTCCTGAAAGTGACAAAAATGGCGAACTGAGTGAACTTCAGACTACACCAACAAGCGTTCCACCAACCCCTCTGTGTTCATCACCATCTAGTGGATCCCAACCAGTGACCCCAGAGGAAATACGCTCATTCCCGAAGGCCGGGCCCCGAAAGCAGTCTACTCGTGGAAGAAAAAGAAGGACTGCAGCGGTTCTCACGGATACCCCGGCAAAAAATGCAATTGCAGCAGAAAGAGCGAATCGGAAAAGGAGAAATCCAAAACCACCCAAGCAGCCCAAGCAGCCCAAGACTGCGAAGAGAAGAAATAAAAAACCTGAACCACCATCTGATTCTGACGAGGCATCATCTGACGTCATCAGCTATGCAGAAAGTGAAGCTAGTCTAGGCCCCCTTTCTGACTCTGACGAAGAAGATTATTGTCTCTCAACACCAACAGCGTCACAGACAAAACCGACAACCTCACTGGATTGTAACCAACAACCTCACAGTGACGACAGACATTCCCTGCCATCACATCCCTCTTCATTGGATGCACCTTTCAACATCGGAGATTATGTGTTGGTGAGATATGATGGGCGGAATTATCCGGGGCAAATAGTTGACCAAGACGAAAAACAATATCGCGTATCAACTATGACGAGAGAAGGGAAAACTTGGAGGTGGCCAGAACAGGAAGACATTATTTGGTACCAAGACACCAAAATCATAAGAAAATTGCAGCCACCTATACAAGTGAGCCCACTCCCTACTTATATCCTTGACCTGACATTATAAAATTATTATTATTCCATGACTGGTGAAGGTGACTCGTACCTAATGTTTGATTTTGTTAAAATAAAGTTCGTTTTTCCGTTCAAATTGTTAATTTATTACTTATGCCAACTCACCCCAGCCTATGCCAACACGCCCCAGTAGGTATGCCAACTCGCCCCAGGCATGGGGTTAGTTGGCACACAGAGGAGCATTCAGGAAAAGGGCTAAAACTGTCTGTTAGAACACAATTTAATTAATGAGTTATAGGGGATCTTGTAGCCAAGCTGCAGGGCCAACACCAGCATTAATCAGAAGCTCTCAGGTATCGTTTGAAAAAATCAGAAAAATCAAAAACCAAAAACCATGCCAACACGCCCCGGTCTCCCCTAATAATTATTAGCTGATGGATATCAAAAGATAATAATTATTGTAAAAAATCGAGCACCGAAAATTTAATGCGTAGGTATCTATTGACGTACTGTAACAGTTACATTACCTACGTCAATAGATACTGTTTTCTTTGACTCTTAGGAGCAGCCACCAAAAAGCTCTGATTTCTCAACTGTTTGGAAGCAAACGGTGTCAATTTTACCTAAGGGTTTATTATTCTCATGTACAGAAATTAATTCCGTGACAATTAAAATCATTAGGTAGGTACCTACCTTTAACAATTTTTCCCTGATAGTAGGTTTAAAATATACTAACTGTACTTGTATGCTGTTGGCCCGACACTGTTGGGACAGATAAGCTAAAACCTAAAATTGATTCAATGTCCATAATAATTATGGAGGAGGTCATTTTCGAAGTAATTATTACTTCGAAAATGACCTCCTGAGTAGAGTCGTTCAAATGCCAGGTTTGTGGCCCCATAGATACCTGGATGTGGTCGGATGGATCCGGGACCCCCATTTATGTTTCGAAAACACCCCAGTTACGTTCCTAATCAATCCCCTTCCCAAAACCCTACAAAAACTCCACCCGTTAGCCCCACGGGTAGATCGCAGAATAAATTGAAAACATTTTAGATTTAAAAAAAAAAAAAAAAAAATCCCACCGCCCAAAACGGCTTGAACTACGGGCGTTCATTGTATGTTTGTAATCGACACGCCGTAAAACATCAAGGGAAAATTATTTATCCCCTGTCTCATAAAATAATAAAGCAAAATAGATTTTTTTTTTTAAATATTTAATGATTGATGAATTAATTCCAAAGCTTACACCAAACTACGAAAGACACCTCCCAGATCTTCAAACACGACGTGCTCTTTTTTGTTCTCAATTGCACATAATACTATATAGGAAAAAAGTCGAAAAACCATCGCAAACAAATTTATTACACCAATAACTAACAACCAAGTGCTTAAAATTAGATAACAATAAATTATTTTGGGCAATCATTCTTTGGGTTACATAGCGTCAACACGTCAACTACGTTATAACGTGGTTAAAACAGTGAAAAATGACAATCGTACTATGAACAATAAGTAGCTGGGGGATTATCCCCTTAACTGCTAGGTGACAAGTATTGGTCCTTTTTGAAGGGGGTTGTGAAAGCACTTTAGACGGTAACTTACTCAACTAGAAGTCACTCAATTCTTAAGCTATTCAACTAACCTTACTGTAGAAAAAAAAAAAAAAAAATCCACTCTGAAACAACCTGATCGGTTTTTTCTGATGCTCCAACGAATGGTTTGAAAATTTGATTTGATTTTTTTTTAACTCACAATTAAAACATTATTCCTCTAGCGTTGAAAACTTGAGAGTGAAGTATGTACCTATACAAAAAAATCATATCTAATGAAACTAATTGTCACTTAATCTGTTTAGTTCTAATCAACAGGAACTTTTTGATTGAAAATCATAAGTGCGTAGTACAAAATTATATGATATTTCTAACTCGAAACTGTCGAATAATTTGGTGAGTAAACCAACACACCGACACTGGGATAATACGAGTTATCGTATCTGCCGCTGTGTACAATTTGAATGCCTACAACCTGGAAAGCGAAATACATCTGGGGGCCTTTTAAGGTGCCCAGTAACGTGAATGTTTACATTCGTAGAACATAATGAAATTTGATTAGGTAGAAAAGTTCCAAAGTGAGCATGATTACATAAGATACACTCTCCAATTATATTTTGGCGATATGGTGATACAATAGTAAATTAAATCGTCAGAAGTGCATAAACTAGGTAGGTAATTTTGTATTTAATCGAGTTTCGAAAATCCCTCACCTTAAAGCTTGGCACTAAATGACTTTTTCCGTTTCTACAATCGAAACGGTTGGTATCGTTTGTTACATTAGGGGTGTTCATGGTCGTAAATCGAAAGTTCAATTAGAGTCGAAACGTCGAAAAAGTGCACTTAGCGTTCCTGTCGGTGATGATAAGCTTGATTCAGCTAGTGATAGGAACATGAAGGAAGATCATCAACGAGATAAGAGGTTATCAGTGGTTTTAAAACCTGCCACTGCAATGACAACGCTACTTTCAACCACTTTTACAACTTCACAATGCTCTCAGAGCGTGCAGAGGCTCTTCGAAATTTCACTTTTTGGATGATTTGACGTTGCAACTACTGGACCATGAAGACCCCTATTAGGGGTCTTTCACCATGAAGACCCCTATTAGGGTAGTCTTTTAGTAGTTTTTACCGTCGAAATGTAAAAAATCCAAGAGCATGTAGCGCTCCTTGCATCATTCAGTGAGAATAATCAATTCATCTGGTATACAGTTCAAGAAGTAACCGTTATCATAGAGATGAGGTTATCACTGCTTTGAATAACTGCCCCTGGTTTCACATCGCAACTTTCATCGACCTATGTAAATAAACGCCCGCTGCCTGTGGTAGATCAATGAAGGTGGCCACCCGAGACAAAATAGTATCGAGTAGTCATGAGATTTGAATGACAAATAGACATGGGCCTGAGAGTGCTATCGGATACAAAATCCCACAGGTCTCTAAGAGCCCACTAACAAGTGGCCATACGTATTCCTGATCTCGACTCAGTCTCCCAATTTTTATGCCCTTGCAAGATTTTTGGGTCTGTCGGAGACTTTCACTCATTTGTCACTTCCACCACCGACCAGTTTTCACGTGGCTGAGTTTTTCGATTATTTTATTTATTATTACCTATCAAAATGAGTGGAACTCCTGAAAGTGAGTGGACTGACGATTAAACAGATTATTAAACTAACCATTCAACTGTCATGAACTGTAAGTGCACCACGAAATTGTGTATTGCTGGACATCTGGTGTTTCTCTAAATCAAGAAGCAGTACAAATTGCAATGCAGACATCTGAATGAAATGTTTAATCTGCTGCATCTTCCAACAGTATGGAACAAACTCCCAATTTGTTCCGTCGATCCACCCTTTTCCTCATCTACTCGTAACACTAGCTTTTTGCAATTTTTAGGCAATAATAAAAGCAATTCCATTCTAGGACAAAATATGACAGCTGAGGCTATCATGTCTGTCGAACCTTTCTCACCATGAACTCCAGTGGAAACAAAATATCCAGGTCTCGCGACTGCTGTCGCTACCCAGCCATACCAATCAGTCTCGAGAGCAAAAGCGATCTGGACAACCCGTGAGACTAGTCTGGAGATTAGCCTCAGATGGACACCACCTTGACCATTTACCTTAAGACACCGGTTCCTTTTGAAACATCTTTTTCGACGATTCGATGTCAAAACTACGAACATGACCCCTGTTCATTCCCCCCCCCCCCCCATAAAATCACCGTCCGTGCGTTTTCCTACATGCACTGGCGCCCTCTTCATACACTTAAATGTCATAATAATGCGCCCATCTCAGTGAAATTTTCGTGCCATAGGTGTGAATGTGTCGTTTGTCAGGCGATGCAAAGCTCCAGGGTATTTGGGAGGTACGAGCAACTTGTTACAAAATCGATCAGCCCTGCATCCCGGAACAAACTTTCCTGCTGCCGTTTCTAAACTTTCCCTTTTATTCAACAGGTGGAGTTGGTAATCTCACATTTATTCGACCTTACTAGCGCGAATCCTCTCGAGGCAAATAAACCATCGCTTGGGAGACATCGTCCGGCAGACTGGTTTTTTTTTCTACTTCTCTAGTCTTATTTGTCATGAAGTCTTTAAAGGAATGGCACTAGTTTGAAGCGGGTTTCCTGACAAGCATAAAATGGTCGGTTCCTTTCCGACTTGTGACTTATAGTAATACGCATGTGAAGATAAAAGGTGGTCCACACCCGATGATTCTAACCGGTCTGAGACCACTTGACCAGATGGAGCCGTTCTGAATTGTCCTCATTCGGTATTAAATAATCTCTCCCCGACAACTTGACCGTATGAATTCGAGGAAGTTTCACGTCTCTTGACCAGTTTTCTGAGTCACGCACCGAATCATAACTCGAGAATTAGTGCTCGAGAACGTAACACGTTATAACACGTTGAATAGAGAAAAAGGAACCGAAAAACGACTTGTGAGCCGAGACAACCTTCACCGTTGTACAATACAGGAAGACGAGCGATTTGGACCAGTAGAAATAATGAAAATAGAGAAGACAAGGTCTCAATAAGCATGATAAGTCATCTTCTATCCTAAACTTGATCCATTCTTTCACAGATTCATACGAATTGGAAAAGGAGTGACATGTGAGGAAGTGTGAGAATCGAATTAGCTGTTCCAGGAGCGGGAGTGTGAGGCGATGGAAGGTGCTCACACTCGCTCACATTTCGGACTGTGAGTATGTGAGAGTGAGTTACCCCCTCTACAACCCGGTTGATAACTTTGTATACCCTGGCCATATCTCTTGTAACCTGACTTCAGATATTAAATATCTTCATATTAAATTCAAGTAAGCAAATTTTGCTTACTTGAACGTTAGTTGTTACTATTTTGTTTACCTTGGTGCTGTGGCCAACTGAGTTTCGCGTCACTCCAAGGAAACCTCATTCATTAACGTGCAAGTATGCCTACTTCCATGAAAAATCCGTTCCAGCAGCGTGAGTGCGTGAATGTAGCATCCACACGCTGACACTTACATCCCCTCATGTTCACACTCACACTCCAGGAACAAACCTATAAAGTGACTTTTTGTCGTTATCGTGCTCTTCTAGTGATGCACTCGCCAGACCAAGTCCACAGTATCTTTACATTTTTCGGACCAGCAACAGTAGAAATATGACTCATCCTCTTCCTCCTCCTCCTCACTAGGTAGCAGCTTTGATAATAATATTATGTAATTGAATTTACTTCGACCGACCTTTATTTTGGAAGGAAGTAACTCTTCATAAAGATTGCGGAAGAATTTTGCTTCTCCTCTTCAACGTTTGTTAAATTGAAAAGAATTACCAAAATAATCGTTTTGTATCAATATTATTTCATCAGGTATAAGAAAAGATTATCCATAATTTACAAGCAGTTGAATCATCAATAACAAATAATTTTTTGATTTTTATATAGATTTTTCAATTACACTAATTAGAATAATTCTAATTATTAGAAAATATCAAAATTTTCAACTCATCGTGATCTTAAAAATATACTTTTGATTTATTATTCTTGGAATAATACACCTATGTTTTCGTGACGGGAGTCGACGACTCCGATCGGGCTCAAAATTTGACATTATCCGTTTCAAGAGGTCTACATTCTAAATCCGAAATGTCCGTCCGCCGTACGCCGTCCGCCGTCCAGGCCGTTTTGGGCAGTAGGAATTTTTTTAAAAATCTGAAATTTTGACAAAATACTTGGTTTACCATCTAGTTGTGCCCGCAAGGTTTTCAGTCCGATCGCCCAAACCCGTGGGGCGCTATGGGGCTATAATGGGGCTACGGGAGGGGTTTTTTGAAGGCTTTTAGCTATGGGATCGAGTTAGGTGTCGTTTTCGAAGTATTTTTGGACGTAGAATCCTTTTTTGGGGTCCCAGAACGATCCGATTTCACTGTGGCGATCTATAGGGCTTTCATGGGGCTAAAAATGGGATTTTTGAAGGATCCCAGGATGTTAAATATTTTTCGAGTAAAAAATACAGAATTTTTGAAAAAACACATTTTTGAACAAGAAAATCCAAAAAAACTTTTTTTTTCGAGATAAAAATCCAAAAAAAAAATTTTTTTTAATTTTTTCATTGACAGAATTAAATTTCTGCACAAGTAATGTATATCAAAGAATAATAAACCCTTGTGTAAAATTTGCAGCGTTTTTGGTATAAAGAAAGGAAAGTTGAATTTGTTAAAAAAAATTAATTTGTTTACTTAATTGAATTAATTGAAACCCCGTTTTTGGATCAATATTGAGTTTTTTATATTTTGTCTTTTATTGCATTAATAGCTATTTTGAACGTATTTCTCTTTAGGTACTTAGCGAACCTTCCACAATAGAAAAAAGTTTTGCACCTCGGGTCGAATAAAAGGGAGGATTTGAATTCCGCCAATTCTTATTACCTGAGGGAAAACGACGGATATTGGTATATTTATTTCCGCCAATGGCCCGGATCCGGTGTTATTGAAATCCGCCAATGCCTCGGATGTGTTGCTATTGAAATCCGCCAATGATCTCTATGGAGGTAGGTAGTTGAAGTCCACAAGTTAAAAGGTTTTAATGATTGCATTGAAGAATTAGAATTGAGCTTTACACGGTTGTTATATCTTGCGACCGGAATATGGCTGAAACAGGCTCAGTCACAGTTCAGTTCACGATGTTTGGGCTGAGCGTACCTACCGTTTCTGGTGGCCGCACAACCAATGCTAGCGAGGCCTTTCACAGGCACTTCAACGAAAATTTCAACTCGTCGCATCCTTCCATTTACGTATTTGCAAAAGTGCTGCTCGACTTTCAGAAGGAGGTTTACGTCTTGATTAACGACATCACTGAGAAAAGAAAGAATACAAACACCTACAATACGAAAGTCAAGTTTCTCACGTACGTCCGCGATGCAAAAACTCGAACGTGGACAGCTTACCGCCTTGGAGTGTACGAAAAAAGTGGCGTTGTATTACGCCTCTGTCACGGGAAAATAGTCATGAAGGCTATTAGCAGTACCTAGTTTTATTGACATGTCCATTTCGGATTTCATTTTGATGACATGAAATACGTTGTATATCATAAAGCTTCATGGACGAAAATCGTGTTCACCCCTCTCACCCTGTTGGCGGAGATAAATAGTGTGGGGGCCGAGAAATTGGCGGAAATCAATCAGGGGGGAGCCGAGTGATTGGCGGAGATCAACAACACCTTCACCGACGTCTTGGCGCTTTTCAGTACGCTTAAACCCAACACACAACCTTTTTGGCGGAACTCAATACCAGCCGAATAAAAATGAAACACCCGAATAATTTCAGTATCCAAATTTTCAAGAAAGAAAGAAAGATCTGGGGGGTTCTTCGCCAGAATTTTGCGTTTTCGACTTCAAATTCGGATTGACCACTTTCAAAAACCCCTTCTAGCCAAGATTCGGCAGGTGCTTATTCGTTTAGGGAACGATAAGATTTTGATAGAGGTTAGCAACTGGATGTGCTTATGCTAACTCATGATGCCCTCAGTCAGGTTTCACGTGTATTATAAATTTACGGGAATTTCCTCTAAAAAGAGCCATCTTCGGCCTGAAAGATAAGTTTGGGTGTTTTGTGTCTATTTGACCAACAGCGGACAATTTTAAACATAGATTTTAAAATTCTAGTTTGAATAATTGGCCTCCAGTATATTATACTGGAGGCCAACAGTTTCCTGCTTAGATCTCGAAAAAGGTTCGTTTTAGCGAAAAAACTACTACCTACGTACAAAATTAAAGTTGATAAAATTTCTTAGAATACACCATCAGGTTTGTTTCAAGTTCTAATAGGACGGCCGCTAGAGCACTCTGAAGATAGACCATTTTCTTGTTCCAAGTGAAAAAATCCAGGAAATCTGAATCTACCGATGCACTACTATGCCATTGAGGCGTAATGTCTATAAAATGTGTTTCAATAAATAACTGATGCGCCTGGGTCATTATAGTTGATTAGACGATCGCTATCAGCGGACCTCTCATTTTGATCCTGTGACCAATCTTGATCATGTCAAAATAGTCTACTTCCATTCATTTTTCCTGAAAACTGGGTTTTTCAACCTACATTTACTGGGCTAAATACAAAATCTCAAAAGAAGCCTATCAGGAAGAAAAAGCGTACCAGCAAAAGGGCTCCACCTGGTCAGAGGAAGTCAACAGGATCTGTTTGATGTTTGTCATTTCTTACCATCAACCCCGGGTACCTTGTATGAAATGTCAGTGTGGTACCCGGTGTGATCCGACCAGTATTTGACTATTTGAAGTCTTCCGTCAGGCAGTAACACGTGGTAACTGCCTTTCGTCAATCCGTCTTTTTTGCTTTCCGTTTTGCCAAACTCCAACTTGTTATTCTCGTCGGACACTCGATACCCGAAGTCGTATTTGATGAATTCCTCGTCGTCCCAGTCCGGTTGGGACGGTTTGGCCGACGACTCGGACTGTTGAGACGTCGACGACATGGAGAAAGACGAAGCTGGAGGCATCGCCAGTGACGAGGATACAGAAGGTGACGATGGGTAGTCCTTGTATTTGTCAGAATGAGGGTTCGGTGGCGGGTGTGTACTTTTGATTCTCATTTCCGGTACGTGCTCATCCTGGACGCAAACAATAAGAACGATTAAAATAAATTTTATTTGTATGTATAGTACGAGGCAGTTTTTTTTTTTTTTTTTTTTTTTTTTTTTTTTTTGTGCACAAGATTTGTAGTCAGATGACTCCCTTCAGAATGAACTAAAAAATCGCAAACTCTTCATGGCCACAATGATAAAAGGGACCCCGCTTCGCTTGGCCATTCAATACAAACGGAATAGAGCCATGCTTCGCTCGCCCATAGCAAAGGTTGCAGCCAGGGAATTTTTACGGTGTTTAGGGGTTGGCCTGACAGCCTTCTTCTTTACCAAACCTCACTCGTCGCTGTTTTTCAGCCACCACCCGTTAGCGTCAATCACAAATCTCGATAGGGTTTCAAGGGATAACCTACTTTCTGTTTTTGAGGCTATGGGTCAAGAGATGCGTTGGACAAGCCAGGAGGTGCAATGTATTTTGAATTCTTGTTCGGAGCCGGATGTTACCATGACCAAGGGGGGCCTGACGTTTGAAAATGAAGCTTAGAATATGTAAAATGTGACAGTTTGCAAGACAGATAGTTGCAATTTTGGTTAATACATCAGGGACCCCTAGTGGTCCCTGGATTGGTATGCGGAAAAAACCTTCCTATTTCAGACTCGCTAGGAAAATACTTTCCCAGCCAAAACGTCACCACGGAAAAAACTTTCCCAAGTAAAAGTGAACAAGATAATCAACTCTTTAGGGAAATTCGTGCAAACAGTTTACCTGTGAAAATGGTGCAACGCGACTAGATATAAAGTTAATGGTAAGTACATCGGTTTGTCCTATATTCGACTAAATATATTGGTCTCTGGTGTCATTGGTGTCTTCTTCGCCTTCGTCGCCATTTACATTATACAGGGTGGCGCAGATAAACTGGGTGGATTTTAAATAGTCGCCAAATCGTTAATTTATCATGGTGTGGCGAGGGGAAAAAACCGTAGGCAGTCTATGGTGATAATTGCATTTAATAAAGTATGCAATTACAGGGTTCTCAAGGCGCCTTTCGCCCTCTCCTTTATCAGGATAAAGAGCTCATCAGGAGTTTAACAATACCTGCCGGCACATCACAAAAGTCTTAGATTGAGGTTCTGCAAGGAGCAGCCTCACGTTGCACAGAAGTAAATCCTTATCATCATACAATAATATAAAATTGTGTTGGCCGACGGCCGTGTGGTAGACGGCCGTGTGGTTTGTTGGTACGGGATAACGCGTTCCCGAGTGAGTTTTTTCACTTTACGCTCGCTGGCCGTTTAGGGGGTCGAAAAAATTACGAAAAAATACGAGCCGTATAGATCAGACCTGGAGGTAGACGTCGGTCAAATCGAAAATCCGAAATTCGCCCGGGAAATTCGTCGAAAATTCGTCGAAAAATCGTCTTTCTCCCGTTTGTCCTACGTTTTCCACTTTCAACTCGCGCCAAAGTCCGTTTAAGGGGTCGAAAAAATTACGAAAAAATACCAGCCGTATAGATCAGACCTGGAGGAAGACGTCGGTCAAATCGTAATTCGGAAATTCGCCCGGGAATTCGCCGGAAATTCGTCGAAAAATCGTCTTTCTCGCGTTTGTCCCACGTTTTTTCGGGTTCAAAAATACCCAGTAAGGAGCCATTTTTTGGGTATGGTATCCGCGAGCCAAATGCGCGCCAAAATATGGCCAATCCGATTCCGAAGTCGGATTTTAAAAAAAACCGAGGGGGAGGGGGCGATTTCACGGTGAGAAGACAATTGGATCGTTTTAATTCGCGCGGGGCCAGGGAAAATTCGTCGAAAAATCGTCTTTCTCCCGTTTGTCCTACGTTTTCCACTTTCAACTCGCGCCAAAGCCCGTTTAAGGGGTCGAAAAAATTACGAAAAAATACCAGCCGTATAGATCAAACCTGGAGGAAGACGTCGGTCAAATCGTAATTCGGAAATTCGCCCGGGAAATTCGCCGGAAATTCGTCGAAAAATCGTCTTTCTCGCGTTTGTCCCACGTTTTTTCGGGTTCAAAAATACCCAGTAAGGAGCCATTTTTTGGGTATGGTATCCGCGAGCCAAATGCGCGCCAAAATATGGCCAATCCGATTCCGAAGTCGGATTTCAAAAAAACCGAGAGGGAGGGGGCGATTTCACGGTGAGAAGACAATTGGATCGTTTTAATTCGCGCGGGGCCAGGGATCTTAGAAAACGGAGGGTCCAGGGAACTTTGATAGATGGAGAGGCCTTTATTTAAAAAAAGTTGAATTGAATTAAAAATAATAATTTCCTAAACGGTAAGCCCTAAAAATACGCCGATTTTTTCTATCGTCTCTGCTACGAATAGGAGGGGCCGAGCGGAGCGAGGCCTTATGTCTGAGTAGGGGTTTGAACGTGTCCATCGATGCTACGCACCCCACAGGCGGCAATACACCCCACAGGCGGCAATACACCCCACTAGGGGAGCGAGCGAAGCGAGCCAGAGAGACTAGTAAGTATATAAATTTAGATGTAATTTTTACCTTCCGGGTCCATTTGGTGTACAGGCCCCCTTTAGAGCGCCCCGCAAGATAGGGTTGGGGGTAGGCATACTTTATTAAATGCAATTATCACCATAGACTGCCTACGGTTTTTCCCCTCGCCACAACATGATAAGTAATATGGAAACCGACCAAACCACGCAAAATTCAAATCGTTAATTTTGAAAATATCGGGTTGAAATAAATTTTAAAATGTTAAGTAACAATGGAAATTTGTCGAAGAAAACAAATTTTGTTAATTATGAAAGATTATGTATACCTATCAAATGTCCTCCTCCTAGGGCGTTGCATTCATGGAGTCGGTCCTTTAGGTTTCACATTGCTCGCTGAAGCATATATGCTTCAGAATACATCGGAATTTATCGGGTTTTTCCAACATTTTTTTTATTGACAGATTTAATTTTCGAACATGTAACCTATATCAAATAATAATAAACTATTGTGTAAAATTTGCAGCGTTTTTAATTTTAATTTAACTACTATAGCTGGCAGCATGCCTATCTGCAATATTTAGCTCCCCTAGCTGCCTAGCTGCAATTTTTAGCTCCCCCTTCCCCCCCCCCCCCCCCCCCAGGAAGACTCACGCTCTTGGTAGGGGTTACACATTAGGTGGTTCACCAATCCCTAGTTGCCGACTCTCCATCTCTCTATTTTCGCTGACCCGATTCTTGGACAAGGAAAGTCATACTCGCCGCCAACGTGGTTTATATGCAATTTTAAGTAGCCAATCCCAGTTGAGATGTGGTGACGCAGCGGTCCACTATTCTATACAATTGGGTACCTGAGCCACCGCTCACTCTGACATCGTCAACCAGGTCGCACCATATCGCCGACAAAGGGGATCAATGTAGTGGCGACACGGGGTCCCATGGGACACCACAGCCTCTCAATTTCAATTAATGTCAATGCATTGTGTACATCCACAACGACCGAAGATCGTGAAATTTGCGATTATCCAGACTCTAGGAATTCCTCACATTTTCCGATACTTGCAGCATGGGTGGGGAAACCATTATGTCCTCTGAACAACTGGAACCCATGGCGGCTTTCGCCATTACGCACAAAACCATGGGCGTCAGTGATTTCACTTTCAAAGATATTCAAAGATATTTCAAGATAAGATAGGTCGAAGGATTCCAGGTTGGAGTGTCCAGGCGCTTATGGGGAAATCATCCATAAGAAACAATCTGTCTCCAACTCCACTGAGATTGTAAAATCAGATTGTCACTCCAACACTTACCAAATACAACATGGGATATCGTTCTCAGACTTCCACATTATTTCCGCCAACATTTTCAACCTGAAATCCTACGAGCTCTATTAAACCACCAACACAAAATCCATTAGGGAACCCTCTCCCTCCCACCAAATCTGACCTTGGACACATTATTTACAGTGCACAGGTTAGATTCCCTTAAGTTAAGTGGGCTGAGTCTGCCGGTGATATGGAAAATGTGTGGGATCCGACTGATAACTTAAATCTGCAGGACAAGGGGGGCCATGCACGAACATCTGTGGCAGATTTGATTCGCCAGTCTCATTTGGCAGATATCGCTCTATGTAGGATGAAGAATTGAAAAATTCATCTGCAGGCCTTTCATGCGTGAAATCTACCACCTCGTGTATATTCGATCCCATCGATAAGTAGGATGAAATACATTCAGGTCTGTCACCGACATTATGGTCAGGCAGATTCGACTTGGTTGGATCTCATCGGGTGATCGATCCCTATGCGGCGTAGGGCTTCAGACTACCATCTACAGATTTCAACTCTACCCGAAATCGCTTGGCTTGTCACCCACTTTCAGAATAATTCACAATTATTGTGAAGTCCTTCAAGGTTCAAACGATATTTTAAACAGCAATTTGAATTGAAGAGACTGAACAGTCTCTTCTTTTTCCACTTGGCCCCCATCCCTGCAGTCTCAAAAACCGAGTGTCGATCAAACGAAGGCCACGAGTTTGACATGGCTGATACGCAACCACACTGTAGTGAATACCAACCAAACGACTTATCCAAGACTTAGTATGAAATAGTACCTTTATTGTCCCTACTGGCACTGGGCTGTAGTGATAGACCGGCATCTTGGGCTGATCTGGCCCACCTGGAGCAGAAATACCTGAAATCATGACGTATAGATCAGTATACCCTCAAACCTCAGGTTACAAGACACTGGTGTGTATATTTGTTAAATGCCACAGTTATTATTCTGTTCAATTGAATAAATTGGACAAAAATGTATAGCCTGATATTAAAATATAAAGCGAAAAAATTATTTCCATTTTTAACCGTAAACTTAAATAATGTTAGGAGGGGAATATCCAACTGGATGCTGTAGAGGCAAAACACAGTCCAACCGAGTAGATACATTAGGCTGGCTGGGTAGGTACCCCTCCCCTGATCTGCGACAGCCCGACTTGGTACAAAACGATTTTCGTCATATTTGAAATGACCTGGGTACATATCATGGTCTTCTACGAGAGTGTCATGAACGCCATTCAGTATGCCTTTTTCTAAATCCGAAACGACGGCTGTTGGTGACAGCTTTAGTTCGTGATAGGGCTGCGAAATCGATGTTTTGGGTGCGATGTTTTTACAATATCGATGTTTGTTCTTTTCCTTTGTCATCAGTATTAACTCTTTTCAATCTCATCAAGCTCATGTTCTGTTTCTCTTCTCACTTTCCAACTTCCAATTCAAATAAGGTGATAAATCTTAAAAAGAAATCATTTTGTTCCATCTCCTCCAATAAGCAACCTATGCCTCCCAAGAGTGAAGTTCGGAAAATTTTCGTAAAAAACTGCAGGAAATTTAGCTAAAAGCAGGTTATGTTACCGATCGCTGAAAACAAGTGGAAATACCACCAATCTACTCATCATCTGGAGGCTAAGCACGACGCAATTTTCGCTAAACATTTCGGATCATCGAACTGCTCTATCATCTTCGGCCTGAATGAGACCTTCGACCTGATGTCGATTGAAATCTAGAGTCGCCGCTGGGAGCCACTTCACATTGCTTGGAAGTTTTTATTGACATGAAATTCATTCCGGTTTGGACGATGTCGCAGCCCTAGTTCGTGATCCTCGCAAAGGTCGTCAAGAATCGAGAAACACTACGTGGCCTCCTTTTTGCGTTAAAGTAGCCATGGATGGAAAAAAATTGGAAAAAATGGCATGATATTGAACTGTGTAAAGGCTTGAGCGAAAGACGTGTGCTGGGAGACGGAACACTGTTTGCGGGCGGAAAAGTACACTTTGCTCGGGCATCGTTTAGAGCTTGAGAAATTAGCATCCCTCGTCAATTACTTTACCCTCTAGTACCCACTTGGGCTATCGCTGGAAAGCGGGCGTCGGCCGTCATGTACCCAGTTGGACGATCCTCTGCTAGGACAGATAAGGGACCTTAAAAACTGTAATTCGGACTTCGAAAACAACATAATATCACTCGATCTCCTGACCAAAGTCCTACGATATCCCCAATTCTAGCCACACAGACCCCCACTGTATAGTCGGAGGGGTCTGAAACCCCCAAAATGGATTCTGGGTCCAAAAAGACTTCGAAATAGGGATGGGAAGACCGTGACCGGATAAAACCGATATCTGGATATTTCTTTTTAATATCCGGATAGATTGAGGCCGGATAAAAGTGGGTTGATCCAGTAACCGTGTATGTGTATCAGATATTCGTACTTTTTCAAAAATTCTGAAAATCCAGATGCTTGATATTCGTCCGATCGGAGATCCGAAATCCGGATATTACTTTTGGTTTTCCATCCCTACTTCGAAAACGCCACATAGATACCCTTTTTAACTCCACATGTTGCCGCACTGGTTGGGACGGTTGGGTACCAAGTATTTTGTGAACATTTCCAATTAAGAAAAAAATAATACTACTACCAAAGTCGGCGTGGACGGAATTTCCATGTGCCAAACCAAAAAAGGACAAATCTTGAGGCCGACCAGAACAGTTAGGCCTTGTTGACCCTCGTTGAGAGAAAACAGATCATCAACTTCAAAGCAGAATAGAGACAAGAGATAGCACATCCAGTACTACCAGCTCTCCCAATGATTTCACTTTGTCTGCGCCAAATTTCCCTTTTGCGCAAAAATTTCCCACGTGACTACGATATTATTAAAAAATAAAAATAAATACATGTAGGTATGTATACATAAATAAATAAACATTGAACAAGCTGGTAGTTGCCAAAAAAAAAAAAAAAACGACAGAAGCTGGTGGTCACAGGACAACAGGACATTCAACGCGAAAACGAGACTGTCCTGTTCTAAACAGGATGTGTGGTCACCTTATGAATTATGAATCAAATCAAGTGTTTTTTTTGTTTTTTCTAGTGAAGTCTTTATTATACTTGCAGCCGTCTATCAGCTTCAATGGAAGGATTCCCTGAGTTTGAATTCTTACGGTGAGAACTTAGAAAGTAAAACGAATCCAAGAATGGCACAAATCACTCGGGAGTTAATCAATCGACATTCTACCGACAAGAAAAAGTCGCTTCTTCCACGATCTTCCGATTTCAGATTTACGTCAGTGATTAAAACGTTTGATTGAATTATATGAACGTGAAGTAACGTCACCTGGCTTGGCGTAGTTGACGGGCTCGGCCAACTGGTTGATGAGTATCTGGAGCGGCATGTAGGGCGATTGACCGGCCGGTGTATTTTGGTACGAGTTGACACCGTACGGCTGCGGGTGGATGTTTATCTGAAGTGGAGCTTTGGGGACCGTCAAATGGCCGGCAGGTTCTCCAACGTATTGGCCGGACGAATCTCCTCCGCGGACAACTGCTTCCGTGTACGTTCCGGTTTGTGAGTGGCCCTGAAGTCACAAAGGGGAAAGAGTGAAAAATTACAAGAATTAATGTAAAAAAGAAAAGTGAGAAGGCAGACTTCAGCAGAGCAAATTGCCCTGAACGGGAACCTGGAGGAGAGGAAAATTCACTGGAAAGGAAATGGCCCGCAGTACGGTTGTGCTATCTTTATTGGAGTTGGGCGATATGATATATCAGAATAAAGGTAGTGTTGATCCGATTTTTCAATACATTGATATCAGAACCTATGCAATGGATGGATCTCACAAGAAGACGAGCTGAAGCACAATAATAACACACGGCAGTGATAAATTCCATATTTTGGGGCATTTGTTGTCCAAAAGGAGAAATGATGACCAGGCCTGATCGACATCGATATAATGTCGAAAATTATTTGCAAAGCTCATTGGGAAGGGATTATAGTAAAACTCAACCCAGCTGTTTAGTTGAGAAGAAAAACATTCAAAAGGAAAGAATAAATTAATAAAAAAATGGACTTGCTGTATACATACAATACTTCACATGTGCAGTATTCATTCAGTCAAAATGATGTTCACATAATAACCTTTAAAAAAACCAAACGTAACTTTCTTTAGTGGATTTCTAGACGGATCTTAAGTTTTTCAAATACTAGGTAGGTATGCATTTTGAAGTCAAACCTAGAGATCTCTAAAACATCTATGTTTTAGAATAAGACCATTACTATACTTTAAGTAAGTATAAGACCATTACTATACTTAGTATAGTAATAGATAGCGGGTACGGACTTTTCTTCCCCGGACTTCTCTTCCCCGAAATTCATCCTGTCTAGGACTTTTCTTCCCCGAACGGGAAAACTGAAAAAACGTAGTTCGAGGTGTTTTCTGTGAAAATATGAATGTACTTATTGGCCTCAGATAAGAAGCTCTGTCCAAAATAACATAATAAATAGTAGGCTCAAATAGGTAGTCCAAATACTCAAGATTCACGAGGGGTCAGCTTGATGTTGAGAGAAATTTTGCGGAGAAACGTCAAGAGAGCGTCAGCGTCATCCGTGTGGTTACCTCTGGCAGAGTACCTGCAAAAAGATCGGCAAGACCGTGGGACAAATCCAAGCGAACCTTTTCGATAAGTACCTATCCATATCGATGGGTGGTGACGGCTGACGAGTTTGTGGTGGTTCCACGATTCAGCTTGATTATTCGTCCTCCCCTTCCAAAGCTGCTTGGTGTACGGCACAACACACGAAACGCGCAGCCCACGATCTTCCAGATAACAACCTGTCCGATGTACCCAGGGAATCACACTCGATCTGATAGTGTGCCTATGAACTCCGTGTATAAAACCATCCAACAACAATTCATTTCACTCATTTCTTATTTTTTTGGGGAAGAAAAGTCCTAGGTTGCGAAATTACGGGGAATATAAGTCCGGGGAAGAAAAGTCCTAGACTCAATAGATAGTTAGTAAAAGTAGTTCAAGTATAGTATTTATTATTTAATTTTTAACGTTTATTAAATAAACGTTAAAAATTAAATAATAAATACTATACTATACAAAAAATAAAAAATAAATACTATACAAATTTTGTCACGTTTTTCGTAATGGTAGGGTCCGATTTTCACAATCATGTTGACAATAACAAGCATGAAAAGCGTCACGAAATAATATATATTATATAGGTTATAATATAGCCTATGTTATAGGATATCCACTACATAAAAGTTTAACCTACACTGGAGGTTATATAACCCATGCTAGAGGTTATAAATGGTTATAAAGATTATATGAAATGGGATCCTATTGATTATTTATGTCTCAAATCTGGCAAAATTCGAAAAGCGTCACAAAATGGAACGTTACGAAAAGAAATATGCGGAGCAACATAAAAATGTCCCGCTGAGTTGCGGACTTGTACGCAAGCTGTTTTTCAAACATCACATCTCCCAAAAACCCAAGCCTGACAAAATTTCCTTGTAAGTAATGAGTGACGAGCCCCAAGAGCCAATTATTATTATTTTTTACATTTCGAGTTATTTTGTTGAAAAATATACATATAAATACGTACCTAGTATTTCAAGGATTCAGTACCTATTTATTTTGAAACTTTCAAAAGTAAAACGTCAACTCAAATAAAAAAACACAAATTTATTCGTGGAATTCGAAGAATTTCATTGTTTATCTCCAAGACCCCCTTCCGATGTCAATAAGCCCTTCTTGGGTAGAACGGGCTGAGAGGACTTTTGAAAATTTCTACAAGAAGGGTTTATAACATAGTTTACATTTCACCGATGTTTCCTGGGATCAATACCAGCGACCGGTCATAATGACAAAGTTGGGATGAAAAGGTGTGGAGAGATTAGAATATTTCAACTTGGGGCACGTGAGGAAAAACTTGAGGGCTAATTTTCTGAAAACACAAATTTGACGCATACACCCTTTTTATTTTCGTTCAGACACATTTTCGAATTCAAAACCTAAGCTTGTTTAGTGTATTCCTTACCCGTGAATGGCTTTCTCACTGAGAAGTTCTCAGTTAGGTATTTTTCATAGTGCAAATAATTTTTTTTGCCTGTGAAATGCCAAATAAATGTTCTGCCTGTGGGTGTACTAGCAGGGGAGCTGGGGAAGCTCCCCTTCAATTTTTTGGGTAAGTTGAAATTCCTACATTCATTAAAAAAAATACATTCCTGCTACATTCCTGTAAATAGTTACCTACAGGAAGTGCATTATTTTTTGGACATAGTTCCTTGATTTATCTCTCCCTCCTTGAGCTGTTGCTTTTATGCCTGAGAATTCATTCTTTGCAAGACAAATGCTTCTAGAAATAGTGAACATTGAAGTGATTCTGCCTTATCAAAAGGAATGTAGCATGAAAAACCGCCTATCTCCTGCTTAAAACCGATGAAATGCCAGGTTATTAATTAGTTATTAGGTTAGGGTCCGATTGTCCTATTCTGCTGTGATATATGTGTTAGACAAGTGTGGCCGTGATACTAGAGAATTGGTATGAATGAGAAGTGCTTGGGGCAAGTCTAGTTGGGTGGGGGGTGGGGGGAGAGAGACCAACCGGTTGGCGAGGCAGCAAATTATTAGGTTGGATTTTGAATTTATTTATTTAGTTTGCTTTTATTGATTTCTCTCGGGGCTGTCCGGCCCTTCTGGAAGGGGGAAGCCCTACAGGACGGGAACCAGAAGAGCCATTTAGGAAGGGTTGGTGGCGGGACCGGTGGGTTTTCCCCCGTCTCACTGGTCTAGAATGAATGTGACTTGAATGAAAGGTGTGCGAAAGTGATTAGCTTAGTGAATGCATCTGTGATAATATCACATATTATGTGTGTGATATCTTATGTGTGTTCAAGTTTTCGTGTCAGTGTTTAGGCTAGTCGTGTTAGATGTAGGGAGGGGAGGAAATGATACATAGATAAGTACTCGCCCTCCATCAGCCAAGAAAACGAGGAGCAATGCGACAACCGACAATCGGAAAACTCCAAGCTTTAAGAAGAGGGAGCAGAGTGCAAATTGGTGCTGTCGGTGGTCATCATGACGACTTGTATGGTGAACACAAAAGAGCAACCACCGAGAATCCGAAAACTGCAAGCTGCAAGAAGAGGCAGAAAAGTAGGTACAGTCTGTTGCATTCCGCAACCACCAATGACCTGAACACCTCAAGTTATAAAAGAGGTGGAATAGTAGATGGGCCAGTTGCGATGGCTCCTCTCCCATCAAAGAAATCGCGAAACATAAGATATCCCTGCAGAACCCTGCACCCCCACGTGGGCCAGCCTGAGCACATCAGGATGATGTGGCTAACGCTGGAGGGGACAGGAGGGCCTGCTGTGCCTCCTGGGGGAGTGTTTGAGAAGACCGAGAACCACCAGACGCAAGGCCGCACTACCCCCCAGCAGAAATGGCAAGATATGACAAAGAGCCAAGCTTTCGAAGGAAGAGCTGATTGCGAATCAGGTGCTGAAGGACCAGAACAAATTGATTTGGGCCATAACTGGCCCCAGACACAATCTAATGGCTCGGTACAGAAGGTTACTGGAAGGGATGTATAATAATGCCCCCACCTTCTTGGATGTGACCTAACGACTTACATGGCCTATAAGGAGATCAGACCTCAAACCCAATATTTTGACAACATGTGAGATTCGATGCTTACAATTAAATTGATTGTTACTTAACTCTTTAGAGAAACGACAAATGCAAAAATATTATTGCATTTCTCGTTTATTATTATTAGTATAAGATTATTATGTAACTGGAGATACCACGATCTACTCACGCCAAGGTAATACATCTGTTGTTGAGGCTTTTGCTCAGCTAGCGTATGAGCCTGCTGGGCTGCGATGGCGTAATGATGATGAGGATCGGCACGATAGGCCGCCAGACTCTGTGCTGTTGGATACTGTCCCTGAGGTTGCACCGCCTGGGCGACTTCAGCGAGGGGAGGGCTTGCTGACGGCTGGGAAGCGTACGCTGCTAAATAGCTGTGAGCAGCCGGAGTTTGGTAACCAACTGGTTGCTTCACTATCTGAAACCCCATGAATCACACAACTAATTTGTGATTGATTCAACCGTACCAAGATGAAAAAAAAACGGGATATGTATCCTGTTGTATGTTCTAAGGGGGCGCGGGTAGCTTCTCTTCAAAATGTAGAGCGTTCCCCCACCCCTACAGATTTCGTCTTTCAACTAGCAGTTAACACCTTCGGTACCTGATATTGCTGGTATGGGAAAGAATATTGTTGTGGCTGATAAGTCTGTGCTGGCACATGCGGATTGTTTTGCTCAGGTATGGCGTACTGCTGAGCTGGTTCGGGTTGATATTGCTGACCGGCCTGCAAGGAATACTGCTGTCCCTGAGTGGGTTGAAAGGAGTACTGCTGAGGCTGGTTTTGTTGTAAAGAGTACTGCTGGACTTGACCCAACTGAATTGTGTATTGGTTCAAGTCTTGGGGCAGCGAATACTGTTGGAACTGCTCCTGAGGCACATACTGAACGGGACTCTGTTGCAGGCCATATTGTTGAGAAGGGTTGTCTTGAATTGAACTCGACTGCTGCTGATGCTCTTCTCTTTGTTGCTGACTAGAATAGGGAACTACAGCGTAGTTACCGGTGTCTTCACTCTGTACACGAATATCAGGCGGGGACGTAACGTAATTTCCCTCGGCAGAGTTTGCGGAAGCTGAAGCCTGCTGGGTCTTCAAATCCGTTATCGTATTATCCACGAGCCGCAACAGATCCTCAGGCACCGCGTACTGCCTCTTCTTAGTGTACTTCGACTCCGCTGTTGAAATATCACTGACTGTTACTTCTTCGGCTTTAGCAATTTCAGCTGACAAATCGAGCACCCTCTGGATTTGCATCAAAGCTTCGGCCCCTTTGAAGTCAGGTCCAGCCTGCGCCAACCCAATCAGCGTGTGCATTAATATCTGTGAACAATAACAATAACCAAATTAATACGACAGTCTTTGGTAAATAAGGGCAGTAACATTTTTTCAACAACAACAAGATATTTGAAGTATATTGTACCTAAGCAAAATGGGTAAGGTAAAGTGAGTTTTACGTTAAGATTTTTGACTCTTGGGCCTGACATGAAGGGGCGCTAATTTATTAATGAATCACTTTAACTCGGCTGCACTTCTATTCCCAAAATTGCCATCGTCTTCAACGGGATTCGAACTCGGGGCTTCAACAAAATGCAGGGCGAAGTGGCTAACGCCCGGAACCACCCGGCTAAACCGGCAAAATGCAGCAAAATTGATTGATGGAGTTGATGATATCAATATTGTTGTGGTCTCTAAGGAAATTTTGAAGAAAAACTAGGAAGACTCAAACCTCGCCCTGCTGGCATACATGCTGCACCGTGTATGGGTGGATAAACACATACAGAGACACTCCACGCTCCACAAGTCCTTCCCTTGGTTTGAAATATTATATACCTACTTAGTTAAAATAACGCAATGTGTTACATTTTAACAAATAGCGTTGGATACAAAACAGTTTTTTGATCACTTTTGATCGCTAATAATCACTCGTATATACGTATAATATACTATATTATAGTATACTATAGTACCTCGTACGCTACCTACGCTGTTTTAAACATTCACAGGTTCATAAATAATTATCTACCTACTATATTAATTATTTATGAACCCGTGAATGCTTAAAACAGCGTACTATTATAGTAGCGTATATTATAGAATCGTATAATACGAGGTGTTCTGTAGACAGTATGAAAACAGCGTGCTATATCTATGTTCTGTAGACATTATGAAATGACATCATTTTGGATTTCCTAATGGGTTCATAGCTAACTGTATTGACTCGTCCACAAAATTTAATGCAGTTAGCGGTGTTCTCAGGACGGCTAATAGGGAGAATCAGGATGGAATTTTCTCATTTCGCAATGACTAAACCTATTCAAGAGAAATGACATGGATGAGCCTGCATTGTTGGCAATCCTTTGATCCTGAGGCGAAATGAATAACAATTAGGCAGTTCCAAGGTAATTATATCAATCGTGAGAAATCCCACTGCAGCTCATAATAATTATGACTAATTATTAGTCAGTGGATGACCAACAGGTGAGGTAAGAGAAACAGAGAGTAGGTACTAGTCAAGTTTTTTCAGAACACTGCGATGTGGTGAGGCACTGTAACACCAGTGTTAAATTAGTGGTCAAAACGCTACAAGGCCCTATAAAATAACATAGGTACCATAGAACGCGATCCAAACTGAAACATCCAAATTCAACTAGATTGAAAACCAGAAAACTTACCGACGTTTGAAGTGAATTATACCTGTGATGTGAATAGGTCACGTGTGTAGATCTATTAAAGATCTATTAAAATATCTATAAGATATTATAATATCTGGGAATTCACCACAAATAACTTTTCTATGACCATTCACGGACAGTCAGGATTTGAATATAGAAAGGTACTTAGATAGAAATGTAAAATTCGATCAACAAGTCAAGCAAACTGTGTTTGCTGCAAACAAATAGGAAACAACCAGTGATGCCAGAAACCTTTTCGAATAATTCCCACCCTTGCTCTCGAAATACCCCTCTCTTTCACTCAAATTATCCCACCTCCGGTCACAGTCTCAATGTTCTTCTATTGAAGTATTTTGTAAAAGACCTGGGCCCCGTCCCTAGTAGGTACCTAATTTATTTTCGTATAATATACGAAAGATATTATCTGATCAATGCCGAAAACTGAAATTTTCAGAGGGGGTGGGAGTTATGGAGGGGTGAGTGGCCAGATTGGGACTAGGTACAGTAGGGTATCATGACCTATCATTGGCAGGTTTTCAGGAGGCACAAAAAACTGTTTATAAACAAGTGATATAGATATCACTTAATCTGAGCGTGCCTGACACTTGAATCAATTTTGCATCTTCAAAATCCACTTTTCCTATGGAAATTGACCAGTTTTTGCATTTAAATAAATCTAATGAGAAATACTGAGTGATGGGTCATGATACTGAATTTTTTCATCCTTGATAAGAGAAGATCAGAATAATATTCTGACACTAGCAGTTGTTGTGATTGAATAAAATGCCACCACTTCAAGTTCCACTCGATATCATACCCGAAACCATAAAAAACCTCTCCCGCAGCCCCTGTTTAGCTCCACGGGAATGGGCGATCGGGTTGAAAACCTTGCGGGTTTTGTACAGTAGATACTTTGTCAAAAAATTCCTTCTGCTCAAAACGGCCTGGACCGTCCAGAACGACCAGGAAAAGAAAACGACACCTGAGTCAGGTGACCTGACTCGATTCCATAGCCAAAAGCCTTTAAAAAAAAAAAAAAAACTTCCGTAAACCCATTTTAGCCCCATAGCGCCCCACGGGTTTCGGCGATCGGGCACAACTTGATGGTAAACGGAGTATTTTGTCAAAATTTCAGATTTAAAAAAAAATTTCCACTGCCCAAAACGGCCTGGACGGCGGACGGACATTTAGAATTTAGACCTCTTGAAACGGATAATGTCAAATTTTGAGGCCGATCGAAGTCGTCGACCTCCGTCGCGAAAACATATGTTTTCGACCTATATATATATAGGAATAGTACACCTATAGGTGTATTATTCCAAGAGTACCTAATAAACCAAATCTATAAAACCCATAAAAGCACTGAATTGGAAAACTTTGCTCTCAATCTTTCTTTCAAGTTCCTGCGGAAGGTCCTGAAGTACCTACCTACATGTACATACTGTCCTTATGGTTAGGTACTTTCATTTCAAAAGTTCTTTGTTCCTGGGGAAGGTCCCTTTCTGTGATTAGGTTAGATTTAAATGTTTTTTCTTAAATAAAAGGTTTATTACTAACTATACGTTTTTGAACTCTTTGAAGAAGATTCCAAATGCCCCCCAAAATTTTTTATTATTTTATTGTACGGATGGTTTTTTCCTTAAAATCTTTGAAAACGCCAGGAAGAAAGGCTCAATCCTAAATTACCGTAGGTACAAAATGGCGATACCTTACAGGTGATACCATACATCGTACAGAGCCATGAATTACCGTACAAAACGGTAATTACTGTACACCTGACAACTCTGCCTGGACGGCGGACGGATTTTTCGTTTTTGGAATAATTATTATTGTCAAATATTATTGTCGACCTCCGTCGCCTACGTCAGTCTCGAGATATTACTATTTATTTTATAAAAAGTATCGATACGTTTTCAAAAAAATGTCGCTTTAAAGTATCGATACTTTTTTTACATCCCTACTAGGGATTCCCTAGTTGTTATTTACGTGGAATCCGATCTCTGTGGTTGAATCACACCGTTGATCAGGGTATTGGTCCATAACGTACTTATGGTTGTAATTTATTTAACAATATGGTTTAAAGTTTCGTTCAAGTTTTCGATGGTTGAAGGTGACGCAAGTTGAATTAAATTTTGCAACTGTCCCCCGTAAGTAGGGATGTACCTAACCTGAAAACATGTACCTAACCAATCGACAGGTGTTTGTTTTCTGTTAGGTTTATTGAGTGTCTGTAATTTGCTGTTGGTCTGATTTCGTTTTAGGCTGTGATGAAGTCCTCATATCGGCTGAAAGCTAAGCAGTAAGTAGAGGGTGGTGTTTTTTTCAGACCATTTCTGGCAGACCTCATTCCTGATATCTGACGTGGTTTGTGATGATGTAAGTTAGCATCTCAGCTTGATCTAGAAACACAGTTGCTTAGGCCTACTGTCTTCGATGAAAGGTTTGTTGTTTTTCAATGTATAAGAAATTTCGCTCAACAACATGAATAACAAAATAGATCACCAATCAAAAGATCTGAAGGGGTTGTCTTCCATGTTTTCAGATGTCCTGAACACGAATTTGAAGTCCGATTTTCGCCAGGGTCTTTTAACACAGCTAAATGTGTTCAGAAAGACGTGAATTTCCACAATGTTCCCCAAAATTCGACTAGGTCATCAATTTCGTTGTGGAGCTATAAGGTATGGTATTCTTACGAGCAACCTGCCTGCGTAGTTGTTGCAAAATGAACCCTAGAAATTATGATTGAAGCACATAATAGTTGTGTTCAGGGGATAGCGAGACCCCGTATTACGTAAGCCTCCCTGATATGGGGAGGAGCTACAAACAGGAAGACTGTTCAAACACAGACTCCAGAGACAGGCCTGTCACTGATCACAGGGGCCATGAATACTTGCCCCACCGCTGAAATAGAGGCCATTCTGGGCCTCCCACCCCTTCACGTATACGTATACATACGTTAGAAGGACCGCCTACCTGGGTGCGGCCAGGTTGCTGCAGACGGGAAACAATTCACCCAGTGTTATAGACCGCCTCCGCCAGGTTACCGTCCAGGTGTGTATAGTGTAATACTATGTGTACTAATTTGTTAAATTGTTTCTCAAGGTTTTCAATGAGTTCAATAGCCAGTTCTGTGTTCGTTGTAAATTGGTTTACTACTTTGAGTATTTTAGTTTCAAGTATTTTTATGTTGAAAGAATATCAATACTTAATTGTCAATGCACATTCTGTTCTAGTGACGAATAAAATCGTTGATTGATTGATCACCATTCTAGTGCTGTGTCTTTTGTAGGTTACCCGTTCAGAAATGGAGAAACGTTGGAAAATCAAAGCGAATTTCTCTCAACGTGAACTGACGTAAAAGACCCTTGAGACTGACAGGACCAAGAATGTTCAGACGGCTGCAATATGGAGGAAAATACGAATCATGTTTCATTCACCAGGTACAGAACAGTTGTCACTCCTCAACTCCTTTTGGCATTTCTCTTTCTATTTTTTGAAAACTGCAGGTTTTATCAGTCGCTAGTTGGTGATCTTCACCCGACATCCATGAAATGTTATTTGGTGTACAATTAAATTACAAGATGGGAGACCTGCTAGGTGACAAAAGTAGGGTTTGTAGTAAGTTTCACGACAACGCCTTGAACGCTGTAGAATCTGTAGAATTCTGTAGAATAATTTTCGAATCTGATTCGAAAATGCAATGTTCGTATGCCGTCCGAGGCTCGGACTCCGAGCTGATTTGGAGAGTAGGAATTTAATCCAGGGTTGTAAATCATAGCTTCCAAAACAACGGCTTCGGAGAACCAGATTATTGTGGTACCACAAAAAAAAAAAAAAAGTGACCAAAAGAAATGTCGGTCACTGTATCCCAGGAGATAATCCGAGTGAAGAAATTGTTTCATCTCCGTTCCATTGTGGTATGTGGGAGGAGTACGGAGGCTGTTTTCTTCCCATCGTTAGTTACGTTACGCGGCGTACAAGCCCCGCAAGGAACCGCGTCATGGGATGATTGATAAAAAAAAACGGAAGAAGTCTGGAGTTGGGCATAGAAGTTGGCATGGAGCCCGACTAACGCTCAATTAGTGAACAATTGAGGCCCCGGGTTTTCTGAAAAGGAGGCACCGGGTACTGCCGAGTTCCTGTGGGATTAGGGAAAGAATACGATGATGTCACTGAAGTAGTTTGAGCGATCATTGCAGGATTTCCTCAAGGAAGGTACGGGAAATAGAGCATTTCCTTTGAAAGTATACCGTGCATAGATTGGTATATGGGTAGGGTTGCCGGATTCATTTTGAGAAAAGCAGGACTTGAGCACCCAGAAATCAGGACAAGCTTACTTTTTCTGCATTCATTAATCACAGATCGATTCAAGAAACTTCTTTCATCGTAAAATTAATTTAAAACCTGACATGTAAAATTATATAATATATTACGATAGATAATTTTACATGTCAGGTTTTAAATTAATGCGTAATATTCTATGTGAACTCTTTAGTAGTAGTAGACAACCAGCATTTTTTAGGCTCGATTAGTGTTCATCTCCATAATTATTATGGTTCCCGAATGAGTTCTCTTATCACTACTTTGCTCAGGATTGGGGATGCCCCCAGTAATGTTACTAATTTTGTAAGTTTTGAATGAAATACTCAAAACTATAAAGCATTTAAAAGTGAATTGAGATAAATTGCCAAATTAAAACCATGGTATAATATTATTATACATAAAAATTCATTATGTTCCAATTCTACAAAATTCGAAAGAATCGATACTAGGGACGATATTTTCATTCGAGTCCAATTCTAGTACATATTGGGGAGGGGGGGGGGGGACAAGAAAATATCTTCAGATTCAGTATATTACGCTAAACAAAATTTTATAGCATTTACTTTTACCTATGTCTGAAGTTAGGAAAAAAATTCCTTTCATAACCTGCCCCTGAAGGTTGCAGTAAAGGGCAAATAACCTCTCAATGGTGATTTGATTGGGGATATTCACTGAACGAATTTATCCAACTTATGATTAAATTAAAGGCGGCCCTAATGAGTATACCTACCGTTTTTTATTTTTTTATTTTTTAAATCGCCATGAGAGTTTACTTATTGCACCTTTGTTCATACGACGCAAACAATTTTCCAGATTTTTCAAACGTCGTAATTTTGAGGTTTCCTTCATTACCTCAACTTCGGGTCCACTTCTAGGATTATGATACGTTGTTTTCCTCACTGACTTGTTGCAGGGCGAAGACTTTTGTCCGCATCTTTGTTTAAAAGTGAAGTACGCGGAGCTCGAAGCGAAGGGAACGCTCAAGCAAACGGGAAAAGTAACAGAAGACAAAAAGACAAATTGTTTTTCATCTTTGCCGCCCCTTCCTTTCTCACCGCAGTCTCGAGTTGGTCATTGTCCGGAAACTACTCCCCCTGTAACCCCCGGCCTTTGGGGCCCACCTCAAGAAGAGCTCAGTAATGAAAAAGGAAAATGTTACTTTTTCTTTTGTTGCCGTCAGTTTGGGAGGTAAGAAAACCGGCTAACCTTTGGGGACCTCTTTCTCACCACTCCGGATCTTTCCCATCCCCGTCCCCCATCGTCGCACTTTTTACTGACTTTATTCTCCGCAATTTAACCGCTCTCCCTTCCCCAGTCATCTCTTTCCTTCTTTTCTCTCTGAATAGGTCCTTTCTTCCCTTTTATTTGTCTGACGAGAATTTATAATTGAAACCGAAAACGCTCTTTAAAGTGGAGTATCGTGAAACATTTTAAGGGAGTTGAATTTCTTTTGAACAACCTTAAACGGTACAATTTAAAATATCCTAAGGGGCTTTTCAGGTTTACGATAAATGTAGTTCAGTAGGCAGGTCAATTACTACAACCCCCTACATTGCATAGCAATCTTCCCCTTCCGATAAATTAACCCATCGAGGAATATTTTATTAAAACTCACATTTTCTACTGCTTACTACAAGCTTTACTAGGTCATTTGGACGCTCCTAAGTGCATCCTAAGCATTAAAAACGAACTCTTGGGTGATGCAACTTCGAGATAACTGCTTCATGTTTAAAAGGTGGTTCAGTTGCTTTCACCCCGGAAAATTTGCAATGCTGACTAGTCATGTCGGCCTTCTATGGCTTGTCATAGCGGATAGAAATCGTATCAATTTTATGACATTTTCATGTCATCGCTTTGGCACTTCGAAAATCGTCGAAGAAAAGACCGGTACGACACCGATAAATAAAGCAGTTGGAGACGATGTCAACAAGTGAATATTAATATTCACAAATAAGCTCTAATTAGAGGATTAGTATTATTTTTTCGAAGCTTATTTGTGTGCTAAAACAAATGATCACTCAAAACGTTAATAAAATAATACAATTTCTTATTTAATAAGATAGGTAGGTAATTAAATGATCTTATTGAAATAATTTTTATTTAAGATTATTTTCTAAAATAATTTATTTAATAAGTACTAAATGTTCACAACCAAATCTGTTTAATATTCACAACCTATTCTGTTGTTGATAAATTATTTATCAAACTGTGGATTAGAACGAAATTTTCATTCAGATGTGTGGTACATTAGGCAGTTAGTTAAAACTAGGCATTTCGACTATGTGTACTACTTCTACTATTTAACCTAGTGTATTCCTGAAGGTCGATCCACACATTTCAGTGATATAAGTGAATCAGTGCTCCATGCCCTTCAATGGCATCAATGATGAATTGTCCTCTCAGTAACGTTACATGCCGCACGGAGCACTGATAGCCATGGATTCACTGAAACACTGAAATGAGTGGATCGACCTTTAATATGCAGCTAAACTGAAAAGGGAAACAATGTTGCTAAAAGAGGGGAAGAAGGTACCCACTGTGTACAATCGATGTCCTTCCCGCTAATGCAGGTTTGGGGGTCCGACGCTCAGCGCGTTGACGCTCGCCACTTCACCCAAGATCGGCTCGAGATCGGAAGCCAGAAAAGCGGACCCTCGTAAGACCAGGGGCAGGGCCGTGGAGAGAAAATCCGGGCCCGGGGGCAAAATTCTTCGGGCCCCCTAAAAAAAGGAAACTTTTTCCTATATTGATCTGTCCCTTTTCCCATTTTGCCTCCTAAAAAAAAAAAAAAAGTTCTCAAGAAAATCCGGGCCCCCCTACGAAAGCCGGGCCTGGGGGCAACGGGTCCAGTGCCCCCCCCCCCCCCCCCCTCTCTACGGGGCTGACCAGGGGTGTCAACTGGGAGTCCAATCTTGACAAGTCAAGATTGGAAGCCAGGGAAGCGCCCCTTGGTACAACTGCAGAAAACCTTAGCCAACACGACCCTTCGTGCAGGGAAAGTCAGTTTTCTCTCCTTCCGATAATCTGCCAGCGCAGATCCTCACATTTCGGGTGATACTAAGGAACCGAGATCCTTCATTTCGGCAGCTGGAGCATTCCCAGAGCCAGCAGTTCCCAACAGATTGTGTTATGTCTCTGACGAATCTCCACCTGCTCTCCCTCGTGCATTCTTCAAAAACACTGGCAGCGTAACCACGGACGCTACGCCGAACGCATTCCGCCATTCACATCATACACTTAACAATTTATTAGGTAAAACAATACATGTAGGTAGAAGTTTCTCTTCCTGTGCACTTGAATGAATCATTTCCTACTTATATTGAACCGAATTCGGGAACGCACAAACCATACATTTGGTTTGGACATGTCCAAGTTAACATGGTTCAACTGACGGTTGTGCCATCGCGTCCTTAAGCATGACCAAAATGGTCTGTTTTCATGTGGTTTTGATAATGAGCAATGTTTGGGGACGTTTCGCAGTGGAGAACTCAAAAGTAGACTCATTTGTATGTTCTGTCGAATGTGAATGTTTAGCTATGAGTCTGGCCTGTAAGGATTTTTGAATATTCGCTCTTTGCTTCATAAAATATTAAGTTGTCAATATCAATTTCATCGATCCCAGACTTGGCTGTTGGCTATTTGGAGACGTTCAACGTTCCAAAACCTTTGATTATTTTCACCAATCCCATTTTTTCGATTAAGGATGTAACAACCTAACGATTACCCAACAAAATGGCACGTGTTCAACTATAACCGTACCGCCGTATTTTATCGATCGATTCCTTTCCAAACACTGTAAAACGGGCCCGTTGAAGATGAGTTGGCAGAACATAAGCCCCTGAGCGGCCCTGTTATGGAAATATGGTGACCGAAAGGAGGAAGCTCGAAGATCAGCATCTTTGTGGCCGTTCAGATCTAATTGGGTGAAAATGGTTGCCATCCGGTTCTAAAACGTCGACAACTAAATTAAATGTCAACTACAACTGATTTGATCTGGAACTCTCACTGTATCTGCAACTGTCATACAACCGAATTTATCTCTACGTAGTTTGTGGGGTTCCCCACTCTACATTTATCAACACTAACACCTTCTTACATTTTTTGTTTTCCGAGTACCCAATTTTGAACGCATAATCCATTTTGGGGGTCTCACATCTGTCCAAACACTGTACAGAAAAATTTATTAATTATTACCTTTTTTTAAAAATAATTTTGTATTTATTTGCACTTTTTTAAATATCAAAAATAATAAACCTTTGTCTAAACTTTACAGGGTTTTGACATCTGCTTGTACCAAAACACTCAAGGACAAATTTTCGACTCCCAATGCGAAAGCAAAGGTGATCTATTGTAAGAAAAATCATCAAAAAACGAATGAAAACGTACCTAGCTCTTCCTGTTCAAAACTTGAACCTTCCCGCGCCCCCTAATTACGTATATATATATATATGTAAGTAACAAACTTTGAGATTTAAATCAAATTTTAACCTTGTGATATGGTAGAACATTTAAGATTCTTATCTCCGTTGAATTACTGGTCGTGACGCCTACCGACGCGTATCCGAGGGTCTTTGCTTTCAATAACCTTTCATCCTTTTTATGTCCGTATTTCGCCAAACAGCCGGTGCTACACGAATACAATAGAAATCTTTGAAAATCCTTAACCAAATTAGGTAGCCTCTCAGCTCATCCAGTGAACCCCGGTGGAAAAGGTCATCGGCGAAAAGGTAATAGCCACGCAGATAGTTAAATGACGGGAGAGAGAATCACTTTCTTGGTTTCGATGTCTCGAGAGAGAAAACCAGTTTGAGCTCTTGATTCTTTCTACCCGCCTGCAGGTCCCGATAAACTTGATTGTGGAAGAACGGCCCACGATGAAACCGAAAGGATGTTTCCTCTCCCGAGATCAAACCGTTTCCGTACACAGCTAGTCGAGTGTGAGAATGAGGCATTTTCACGGTTCCGGGAAGCCCAACGATTTGGTGCGCTGTGAAGATCAGAGCCGTGAAAATGAGCCATCATCAGAATTCGAACTTCAAATAATTGAATTAATTATTGAATAAAGGCTTTTCTTGTAATGTTTGTCGACGGGTTAATTAATTACATACATTTAACTCAATAATTAAAACAATACAATAATTAAATTACATAAATTTTGGTTTATCATTCTTGGAATAATACACCTATGTAATCGCAACGGAGGTCGATGACTCGGATCGACCTCAAAATTTGACATTATCCGTTTCAAGAGGTATAGATTCCAAAACCGAAATTTCCGTCCGTCGTTGGAGCCGTTTTGGGCTTTAGAAATTTTTTTTTAATATGAAATTTTGACAAAATACTTGGCTTACCATCTAGTTGTGCCCGCAAGGTTTTCAGCCCTATCGCCCATACCCGTGGGGCGCTATGGGGCTATGAGAGGTTTATTTTGAAGGCTTTTAGCTATTAGATCGAGTTAGGTGTCGTTTTCGAAGTATTTTTGGGCGTAGAATCCATTTTTGGGGGTACCGGAACGATCAGATTTCACTGTGGCTATCTATAGGGTTTTCAAGGGGGTATAAATGGGAGTTTTGAAGAATCCCAGGAGATTAAATATTTTTCGAGTAAAAAATGAAGAATTCTTGGAATTTTTTTTTTTTTTTTTTTTTTTTTTTCAAAATTTGTTTGATTGACAGAATTAAATTTTTGCACAAGTAACCTATATTAAAGAATAATAAACCCTTGTGTAAAATTTGCATCGTTTTTCATTGATCATCAATTTTTTATTGAGTATAATTTTTGGATAATTTGTATGAAAAAGAATCGATGCTTTTTTAAATTTTACTCAAGATATAATTAAATTATACAACTTTTAAATTAAACAAATTTTGTTACCTATATTCTTATGCATTTTGTTCATAAGCTGTCCTCTTCACTTGAGAACTTTTTTTTGTTGCTAATGCTCAGTGTTGTATTTAATTCAATTTAATCAACCAACCAATGGAAACAATTGGACGCCGTGTCTCTGAATATTTCATTTATTTATTTATTTTTTACACGGGCAGTCCCCAATTACAAAGCAAGGTAATTCAAGCTACAAACTTGTTGTTGAACCCCATCAAACATCTCCATAATGTGTTTGAGGGTGCGCACCAATTCAGACTTTGATGATGTCGAAATCGATCCGAATTTGAAACCCGATTTGAGCCATGTTTCTATTGTTGCCCAGTGTAACGTACCTAGGTATCTAACAACAGTTACTGTACTTTCAACAGTTTGTTTACTCTACTTTCGAACCCTTTACGAATTATTCAACGAAATCCCCGAAAGATATCGCTCCCTGATTTTGAAACACTCCAACACAACACCCCAACACAACAACAAGCTTGGGGCTGGAGTTCCTGGCGTGCAGGATTGAGTGGTTGCCTGTCTTCCTTCCGCCGTTAGTTAAAATGCTACCGTCAAGTCCACAGAGGCTTTTATAATAGTGTTCTAAAAATTTTTTGTTTAGTCCCTATTTACGTATTATCGAGTCTCCCATCAATTTTATTCCTCTTGAGTTTATTCCTTTTATAATATAGGTGTAGGTTTTTTCTCATAGGTATTATGTGAAAAAAAAAGTATATATCATCGCGAAAGTTTGGCGCTAACCTAAGAACACATTAAGTTGATAGACCTGCTCGGGAGTATTCTCACTTCAAGTTCCTGTTTTTTTTTTTAAAGGTACCTTCCCAATTTTTTTTCGTCTCGACCAGCAACATTTGAATAAGCATGTCCCTCGTTCGTTCACTAATCGGCGAAGACCTTCAAAAAAGTGACTAATAAACCAATTATAGACCTTTTCCCAGGTTCGGGCCGTTTCCGAACTTCTCTCTGGATTGCATAACACGGGTGTTGCCCAGGAAGAACCAGCACTTTCGAGTTTGAGATCGGCTCCAGATTCACGGGACGGACAAAAAAAAAAGCGCCGAAAGGGACGAACGTTGTACGAAATTCTCTTCTTTGTGTGGTGTAGTTTATCGCGGTGTTATCGAATTATGGAAATGAGGTTGAGGGGTGAACATTATATTAGAAAATGAAGTGGGGAGGATTGTCACGAAGATGACATGGAGGGTAGCTAGGCAGGTTTCCCAGTAGGTAATCTCGAAGTAATTGGATGGCGTCAGAAGTGGACGGGACTGCTTTTACACCTGGAAGCGGCTAGAATGGGCGGAAATGAAATTCGTAAGTCATGAGGAAGCCGCGTTTTAAAGGGGGTATTTTAATTGTGTTATCGTCATACCACCAATGTTTGTTATATAATACAGAATCGAAGATCATTTAACTTTCTGACTAAAACTTCCAGTACCACGTTCTCAGAACGGGAAACGTTCTAAAGGGGTTTGGTTTTCTTGCCATTACATCATTCCGAGAGACGATTAAATGTAGTTCAATTTAGTAGTACCTAGGCTGTGGGCCCATTTGAACCCCACTAGGCTGTGGGCCCCTCTAAAATGTGTAACACATGCATCTTGTGATGAATTTGAAAATGTGGAAGTCTTCAGTTGGCCAAACTCCCAGGTACTAGTTCAAATCAAAGTGTGATTTGCACAAACTTAAGCGTTTGTCTTCGCCACGGATTTATTTAGAAAATCAAAGCGGAGACACAGTATAAGCTTTTCTCTAATTAGGCCCTCAATGTTGAATTATGACTATCAGAGTTGTAAAATGCCTACATACAAGTGGCTTCTTACGAGCATACCGTTGAGTCGTCAGTGGCTGTTGTGCTGGAAGCTGGTGCTTTCAAAATGAAAACAACATCGTCTGGCAGTTGAAAATACTCACACAATAGGCAAGCACTTGCCACCAGACCCACAACAGCCAGTGATTACGGACCAGAGATGGGCGTATTCATATTCATGAATATGAATATGAATGTATTCACAAGCCGCAGATTTGTGAATATGAATATGAATACCGATATGAATATGAATACTGTTATTCATATTCATGAATAACCGATTATTCACAGTTTTATTTGTGAATAACCGATTATTCACAGAATTATTTATGAATAACCGGTTATTCACATGTTTATTTATGAATAACGCGTTATTCACAGTTTCATTCATGAATAACTCATTATTCACACTTTTATTCACAAACAACCACCAATTTTGAACCCACCCCACAAGCTTTTATTCCATTTTTCCCTAGAAAATATTCATTTTTCACAATCAAAAAAATTTTTTTGATTACATTTAATGTAAATTTACTGTAAATACAACCTTAAACATTGTTTATAAAAATTTTAAAAAATTTGAAAATTAAATAAAAAAATGAATAAAAATAAATAAAAAAAATAAAAAATACAAAATAAAAATTAAAACGAAATAATAAAATAAAAATAAAATAAATAAATAATATAATATAAAAAACGCTGCAAATTTTACACAAGGGTTTATTATTCTTTGATATAGGTTAGTTGCGCAAAAACTTTTTGTTTCCAAAAAAAAATTTTGGTTTTTTTTTCAAAAACATTTTTTTTGGATTTTTTTTTCAAAAAAATTGTTTTTTCAAAAATTCTTTATTCTTTACTCGAAAAATATTTAACCTCCTGGGATCCTACGAAAATCCCATTTTTAGCCCCATGAAAGCCCTATAGATCGCAACAGTGAAATCGGATCGCTGCGGGACACCAAAAAATGGATTCTACGTCCAAAAATACTTCGAAAACGACACCTGACTCGATCCCATCGCCAAAAGCCTTTGAAAAGACAATGTTTTGAAAAAACAATGTTTCAAAAGTTTTGAAAAAACAATGTTTCAACAAGTTTTTTTTCAACAAGTTTTGAAAAAACAATGTTTCAACAAGTTTTTTTTCAACAAGTTTTGAAAAAACAATGTTTCAAAAGTTTTGAAAAAACAATTTTTTTGAAAAAAAAATCAAAAAAAAATTTTTTTCAACGTTTTTTTTCAAATTTTTTTCAAATTTCACATTTCAAATTCAATTCAAATTCAATTCAATTCAAATTCAATTCAATTCAAATTCAATTCAATTCAATTCAATTCAATTCAAATTCAATTCAATTCATTCATTCAAATTCAATTTCACATTTCAAATTTCACATTTTTTTCAACAAGTTTTTTTCAACAAGTTTTGAAAAAAACAATGTTTCAAAAGTTTTGAAAAAACAATTTTTTTGAAAAAAAAAATCCCAAAAAAATTTTTTTGAAAAAAAAATCCAAAAATTTTTTTTCCCAACTTTTTTTTTTTTTGGAAACAAAAAATTTTTGCGCAACTAACCTATATCAAAGAATAATAAACCCTTGTGTAAAATTTGCAGCGTTTTTTTATTTTATATTATTTATTTATTTTATTTTTATTTTATTATTTCTTTTTAATTTTTATTTTGTATTTTTTATTTATTTTTTTTTTTATTCATTTTTTTATTTAATTTTCAAATTTTTTTAAAATTTTGATAAACAATGTTTAAGGTTGTATTTACAGTAAATTTACATTAAATGTAATCAAAAAAATTTTTTTGATTGTGAAAAATGAATATTTTCTAGGGAAAAATGGAATAAAAGCTTGTGGGGTGGGTTCAAAATTGGTGGTTGTTTGTGAATAAAAACGTGAATAATGAGTTATTCATGAATGAAACTGTGAATAACGCGTTATTCATAAATAAACATGTGAATAACCGGTTATTCATAAATAAATCTGTGAATAATCGGTTATTCACAAATAAAACTGTGAATAATCGGTTATTCATGAATATGAATAACGGTATTCATATTCATATTCATACCGGTATTCATATTCATATTCACAAATCTGCGGCTTGTGAATACATTCATATTCATATTCATGAATATGAATACGCCCATCTCTGTGACGGACTCAACCGAGAGGTATGCAGGTATGAATTCACTTACCAGTGGATTTTTAAATTCCTTGTATTTCGTACAAACTGGACCATGAGGTGTGCAACTCGGACCTTCCACCGCTCCTGCCTCGGCTAACCCCACAGCTTAGAGAGAAGCTCTCCCACTCCTGACCACCAGGCTCCGCCTTGAAGGTTCACGAGTTAACTTGTTCACGCCCAGCCGGGTGAAAGGTCGGGGGTTGGCTGCCTTTAGCCACCAGGGGATGGTCCCCTGCGCACACAGCAGGCGTCCCTCTCTTCAAGCTAGTTTACCCCGGAAAAAAGCCTGTTCCACCCTAAAAAAATCTCTGGGCACATACCTACTTTCTTTATTCATGCTACTATGGATGACTAGGGGGCCACTCCCTGTTGGCTAAAGCCAGCCAACCCCCGACCTCTCACACCTGGTCTCAAACCCCTTCTTCTCGCTTTTTGACCCAATCGGCTTCGCTCTCGAAGACCCAGTTGAACCCCCCCCCCCCCAGCACCGCCCTTCCTCATAACTCGCCTTGACCCATTTTTGAACAGTTTTTTGGCCACTTTAAGCCAACTTTGTGGTGTCTTCAGACTTTTCTCGTAGTCTTCTCGCCGAGCTGAATTTTTAGAGACCAATTTCAAATTTTTCCGATTTGTAGAAGTAGGTACCTTGAAATAAAAATGGTCCTCCTCCTCCTCGGGCTGCAGATTCAATATAGTAAGATTGTTAATTTTACTATAGGGGTAGGTAGCTATATAATTATTGTTTTGTAGGTATAATGTGTGCGTTTTGTTTAATATTTGCCAATAAACAATTAGTTTAAAAAAAATCAGATTAAATCTGAAATTAAATTTTAAATTTGAAAAAATGCCTACTGCCCTGAATGGCATAGGTGGCAGACCGACATTCCATTTGGGAATCAACGCGTCATGAAACAGGAAAATACGGAGGCCGATCAAAATTGTGCGGTTGAGTTGTGTGTGCTAGGTTATGGCACAATGGTTTGGGGTGGTACTTACTCAAGCAATTTTCGTTGCATTGGGTGGAAATCATTACTGTCCTACGGATAGCAACGAAATCCGAGCGAAGCACTCCTGTAGTAACATTAAATGTTACTGAATGTTACATGAAGCTTGAAATAAATTTTATTTCAAGCTTCATGTCCTACCGCCGAGGGCAACTTTTGTTTATAAACTAGTAAAATTTACGTTTTAAACGTAATTTAATTACGTTTTTAGCGCAACCTTTTTCCAAAAAATGGAAAGGTGCGCTCACCTCTTCGACATGTATGTTTTTTTTTTTTTTTTTTGTGTACAGAGCATCACGCCCGAGCGGCTCAACAGATTTTCATGAGGGTGGTCTCATTGTCATCAGCGAGTTCGGGGGGTGGTTATAGGCTACCTTGATTTTTCCTCCATCCCCTTCATCGGTTTTCGGGAGGTCCTTCACGACGAAAGTTGTTTATCTCTGATGTGTAACTAAGGAGGCCTCAAAAGGGGGACGAAAGTTTTTGTCCGATTTCGTTGGTACAAGGGTCTATGGAATGAGCTTTTTAGGCTGATTCCAACGACTCCAAAACGATTTTTGCAGCCTGAGCCGTTCGTTACCTCTGATCGGCATAAGGTTTTCTTACGCATCGATCGTTAGGGTGCAGTTGTTTACGTAATGAGCATCACGTGGATATTTTTGGTGTGTTGTGTGGCATAGTTTGGTCGCTAGATACCTACTGTTTCTTAGTTTCAATAAAAGCTACGGTTAGCAGTCCAGCATTATTTCGTAATAACAGAAAGGTTGCGCTCATCTATTCAATTCAATTGATGGCTTGTTCAAATCTCGTTGTGATCTATCGATGGTATGCTAACTACCACCTACCTAATAAGTTGCTGACAAACTTGACAAAAAATTAAAATATTAATAAGCCAAACACACGAATGTTCACTTTCGCGTTTTTGGCTCCTTGGGTGGGTTGCGACTAGAAATTATTTCCAATCTCATCTTCACGAATGTGCCGTTTGACTTCGCCTACCAGTACGAAATTTGTACTGGGACCATTTAATAGTCCCTTGATTGAGTGCTGCGATTCGCGAATGTGGATCCAAATTGTAATTTGGTTGTGCCGAAAGCACGTAAGTGTTGAATTCATGAGAATGAACTCTACTAGAATTGCCTATCGAATCACCCTGTCACTACTGAACCTTGGGGTCAAGGGCTTATAATCGGTTGTAAAGTCAACTGGTCGGAACCCTGATTTTTCGTACCTAGTCATTTGCATGTTTAAAGCTCGATTTCTCGAAACATGGAAAATGCACATTCGTGATTATATTACCTATTATAGGCTTATAATAAGCCGCAAATTGGTATTTATGTGTACAACCAGGGGTTGATATTGAGTGATTTTTATTTTTGGGAATCGCTCAAAATCAATATTTGAGTTTTATTTTTCACTCAGAAAATAATGATTATTTTTTGAGTTTTATTTTTCTGCTCAGAAAATAATGATTATTTTTTGAGCGATATTTTTTCGCTCAAAAATAAAACTCAAAACGCTCTAGCTCCTAGGCTATTGCACCTACAGATCTGCGGTTGGTCTCATTCGATTCAGCGTTCAAAATACTATAAGAAACCACCTTGATCACTTCAAAAACATTATTATGGTGGCTTTGCTCTCTCCAAATGTGCAAAATATGGGTTGAATTCGACGATTTTGATAAAAAAATAAAACTCAAAACGCTCTAGCTCCTAGGCTATTGCACCTACAAATCTACCGTTTGCCCCGTTCGATTCAGCATTCAAAACAATATAATGATTTTTCCAAGACTAATTTTGTAACGTACCCGATACATGGTGGCTCTTAAAATGGTGAGTCACCACTTTTATTAATGGTTTAGTGGGGTTAGCTGTTATACTTTTGGTTTATTATTCCTGGAATAATACGCCCATGTAATCGCGACGGAGGTCGACGACTCCGATCGGGCTCAAAATTTTACATTATCCGTTTCAAGAGGTCTACATTCAAAAACCGAAATGTCCGTCCGCCGTCCGAGCCGTTTTGGGCAGTAGGATTTTTTTTTTTTTTTAAATCTGAAATTTTGACAAAATACTTGGTTTACCATCTAGATGTGCCCGCAACGTTTTCAGTCCGATCGCCCAAACCCGTAGGGCGCTATTGGGGGGGGGGGGGTTATTTGCAAGCTTTTGGCTACCGGATCGAGTTAGGTGTCGTTTTCGAAGTATTTTTGGACGTAGAATCCATTTTTGGGGGTCCTGGAACGATCCGGTTTCACTTGGTGGGGGGGTTCCGGTTTCGGAAGTGCTCAAGGTGGTTTCTTATACTATTTTGAACGCTGAATCGAATGAGACCAACCGCAGATCTGTAGGTGCAATAGCCTAGGAGCTAGAGCGTTTTGAGTTTTATTTTTTATCAAAATCGTCGAATTCAACCCATATTTTGCACATTTGGAGAGAGCAAAGCCACCATAATAATGTTTTTGAGGTGATCAAGGTGTTTTCTTATAGTATTTTGAACGCCGAATCGAATGAGACCAACCGCAGATCTGTAGGTGCAATAACCTAGGAGCTAGAGCGTTTTGAGTTTTATTTTTTATCTAAATCCTCGGATTCGACATATATTTCGCATATTTGGAGAGAGCAAAGCCACCATAATATTGTTTTTGAGGTGATCAAGGTGGTTTCTTATAGTATTTTGAACGCTGAATCGAATGAGACTAACCGCAGATCTGTAGGTTTAATAGCCTAGGAGCTAGAGCGTTTTGAGTTTTATTTTTGAGCGAAAAAATATCGCTCAAAAAATAATCATTATTTTCTGAGCAGAAAAATAAAACTCAAAAAATAATCATTATTTTCTGAGTGAATAATAAAACTCAAATATTGATTTTGAGCGATTCCCAAAAATAAAAATCACTCAATTTCAACCCCTGTTTACAACTCATAACTTTCAATATTTTGAATGTCTGTATTGTCATAAATTTTGAATAAATTTAAAAAAAATTATTTATTCAACATTTATGACAATAAGGACAACATTTAATGTTGTTGTGGTCAAGATCGTTGACCCCCATCGCGAAAATGGGTTTATTATTAACATAATTTTAGGCTAAACTAAAATTGACAAGGAAGAGATTAAATGTGTCTCCTTCCTGATAACACCCCTGAAATAAGAAATTTTCTTATTTCAGGGGTGTTATCATGCTACAGGTTTTAATTCATACCGGCGTACGAGTAGGAAGGTACACACACAATATGAATGACGTTAGTGAGCAAATAATTGCATGTAAAATTCGAAGCATCACTCTTAGGGTATGACATAATGCAATCAGCAATTAATTAGAACCGCATGAAATGAACTACTTACGATAAGGAACGCAAGGAAGGACATAACGGTACGTGTAGTAGGCACTGACTGACTTGAAAGAAAAGAACCTTGGGACTTGTCCAGTCAAGGTTTCTCCTTGCGGTTCGCGTCAAGTTCACATAACTGGTGGAAATACGGGGTAGATGCTCGGGAGTTGGACTTCGGCGGACTTCCCTTCTGCGGCTTCTTTGGGGGGAAAGAAACTTCGCTCCCCGAGGAAGGGACTGAGGGTGGGGGCCCTGGGGGTAGAATGGCCTGTGGAGTGAACCAAACGTTGCCTCGGAAGTCGCCTACAGCCCCAGGCACGTCGGAGAGGGGCTGGCAAAGAAAAATCTGCCAAGTGGAAATGGCACGTAGCTTCTTCGCGTTCAAGACCACGCGTTCAGCTAAATCAGATTATTAGGTCACCGCATATTCAGCACATAGATACGCTAATTTTTGTTCTTGATGGTGGTATCTCAGGGGGCTTGCCCGCATATTCCCTATGCCCGAAATGTCCAATTCACGTACAGGTACGAAGGTAATTTTCTATGCCATAAAAACCGATTACCACTCGTTGGAAAGGTCTCATTTTATGCGAAATTCTTCGATTTCCTAGTGAAACTGGTATACAAATCAAGTCAGCCGAATCGACATAGAAACACTTTAAAGCACTTTAGCATGCTAATTAGCATAATCGCGCAAACGAATGATTCACCCTTTTGCCAAATATTCAGGGGTTTTAAGAGCAAATTCTAATCGTGAAAATTCGGATTTTTTGCAAAAAATAAAAAAATCGTAATCGGTTATTCGAACGAACAAATTCACAATATTTGTCATTTAATGAATACCATTGTGGGAGCTCATGGGCCCCACTCTTTAATCTCGCCGTCGACCATAGCGCTTCCCGTGGCGGGTCCCGGAAGGGGCCGCACCGCCACCAATCTCGGCGCCGATTACCATTCACTGACCGTTTAATTGCAATTATGATTAATCGCAGTGCATTTTTGGTTGGCCCCGAGGACTGGGCATCCTTTAGCGGCACTTCCCTTGAGGAAGCCAGGTCAGTGGGACCAATTATTTCGCGTGGGTCCGTTACCCAGGCCGCTATTGGTGACAACTCATTTGTAGTAGCCTGGAGATTGGACTTGGTCAGCAGGCCAGGCCTCCATTGCCGACAATTCGTTTGTGGGAGACAGCTAGCTAATTCCAAGTAATACTGCGGGTTTAGGGCGAACTAATATCAATGTTGACACTTCTACGTTGATATTCGATTCCACTCTGCTCCCTTCCAAAGATCAACTCACCCCAGGCCAACCCGACAGTTCGTGCCAAAACCTGGGGCTCGTGAATCTTCCAGTTATACATTAATGCTTCCTTCCAGGCCAGCAGATCGCATCACTTCGCGTTATGCTCTGGACATGGATAATCATGCACTCCCCTCCTCTTCCTCCGAAGACTGGTGGCGTAATCCTAGATATGACGCTAGAGGCATTCAGCCAGTCACACAACACATTTAATGATGAACTTAGTAAATTTCTAAAATTTTCTAAATTGATTTAATCAATTAGGAATGCATTTTGTGCCTTACACCACCCAAACATGTATATGGCAGAAAATTTAATGTTGCTTTGTAAAATTGCACCCCTCGAGATGGGTCGAGTTTCCTCGTCAGAGTGGTTTTTAGCGAGTTTCTATTTCCAACTTTCGTCAAACTAGGCACATTCCTCAGAACTGTAATGTATATTTATGGTCGACTACCTAAGACGGAAACTTTTTTTTGCGCCGACATTATACTGTCACGGGAGGTGGGTAGGTAGGTAATCAGAAGAGTCGTAACTGCTCATATCTAGGTAGTGTTATTTATGTGTATTATCATTGGCTCAGAAACAATATCTGGCCCGGAAGCTACGTGGACACCTCACACTCTGGTGATCGCCTTCATTTTGGTTTATTATTCTTGGAATAATACACCTATGTTTTCGCGACGCGGGTCGACGACTCCGATCGGGCTCAAAATTTGACATTATCCGTTTCAAGTGGTCTACATTCAAAATCCGAAATGTCCGTCCGCCGTACGCCGTACGCCGTACGCCGTACGCCGTACGCCGTCCGCCGTCCAGGCCGTTTTGGGCAGTAGGAATTTTTTAAAAAATCTGAAATTTTGACAAAATACTCGGTTTACCATCTAGTTGTGCCCGCAAGGTTTTCAGCCCGATCGCCCAAACCCGTGGGGCGCTCTGGGGCTAAAATGGGGCTACAGAAGGTGGTTTTTGAAGGCTTTTGGCTATGGGATCGAGTCAGGTGTCGTTTTCGAAGTATTTTTGGACGTAGAATCCATTTTTTGGGGTCCCGGAACGATCCGATTTCACTGTGGCGATCTATAGGGATTTCATGGAGCTAAAAATGGGATTTTTGATGGATCCCCAGAAGTTAAATATCTTTCGAGTAAAAATTAAAGAATTTTTGAAAAAACACATTTTTGAAAAAAAATCGCCTCAAAAATTTTTTTTTGAAATATAAAAATCCAAAAAAAATTTTTTTTTAATTTTTTTTATTGACAGAATTAAATTTCTGTACAAATAACCTATATCAAAGAATAATAAACCCTTGTGTAAAATTTGCAGCGTTTTTTCCTTTCTTCCCCCCTTTTTTTGGCAAGAGAATATAACCGTTCTTTTGTTATTTCCAGATAGGCCTGACTTCACGCTCGATCGGCTCGGAGATTTATCGGCGTGTGGTCCCAGACGGCTTCCCCCTACAGCGACCACATCTCCTCGACATGCGACTCGCCAGGACGATCCGACGGCCCCTTGGGATGGAAATTTGAGCTCAAACCATTAGCTTGTTTATTTTGTTAGGGATTTTGCAAAACCTTCATTCTCTGTGATACCCTCACAATACGACAACGCTCATGGACTAAAATACCTCTAGCGTACCTACAAAGAACTGGTCAAAACTTGTACACAGAACAAATTTACCCAGGGGTGAGTTCAGGATTTCCTGCTGATTGTGTAGGGAGGGTGTGGCATCGATCTCGAGGTACAGAACTTCAATTCTATGCCCAAGTTTAGGATTTTGGTTGATAACTCAGTTCTGATGCTTCTTGTGCCATTCACACCTCAAGACGATTTTGAGGATCATGAAGTTTTCTTCAATTTTCTCTACTTACAACTTCTTATAAACCAGCTAGATCATGAGATACAGGGAAACTTTCGAAATTCCTATTTATGGTTTTGGTTATTGTACTTCATTGGATTTTGATAACTTTATTCTGGTGATTCCTACTTTGCCACCCTTATCAAGCTCCCAGTATGGGTCTAGAGGGTAGGTACAGTATCATACACAAGTCATGGATTGTATGGAAAGCTAAAAGATGGATATGGATGATTTTTCGATCTCCTGGCATCCTTCGAAAGCCCCATAGATCCCTATGGTGAGATCGGATGGTTCTAGGACCTCAAAAAATTGACTCTACGTCACAAGTACTTCGAAAACGACACCTTACTCGACCCCATAGCTGAAACCCTTCAAAACCCCCTCCCGTAGCACCTTTTTGGCCCCACGGGTTTGGGCGATCGGGCTTAAAACCTTGCGGGCACAAAGAAAGCATTTTGGTTTATTATTCTTGGAATAATTGGAGTCGAGTTAGGTGTCGTTTTCGGAGAATTTTTGGACGTAGAATCCATTTTTGGGGGTCTCAGAACGATCGGATTTCGCCGTGGGGATCTAGGAGGCTTTCATGGGCCTACAAAAAGGGATTTTTGAAGGATCCCAGGAGGTCAAATATGGTGTCGTATTCCGAATACTTTGGAAGCATAATCCATTTATCGAGGCCCCACATCTGTCCAAAACACTCCTAGGATCCGTCGGAGACATCGATGGGCGAATACCTGCAGCTTCTGTGTAAGTGAACTTTATTGAATAACATGGGAGCACTTTGTACGAGTTGCTTGCTTCGTGTTTTGGAAGTGGTTCGGTTGTGGGTTCCACGTACAATTTTTAGTGGCCTTTCAACGTTTCCTGCAGCTACAGGAAGTAACTTTAATCAATTTTGTTTTCGTTTCCTAGCACTGCATCACAAATTTTGTGATGCAATTTCGCCAAACTTTGGTTCAGTTTTGTTGGGTTCAACAGTTGAACTTCAACTTCACCTGTCCAACGTAAGCCATGTTCCCAGTGTTAGGAGGGATCAGGGACCCCTGAAACTGGGTTATACGCCGAAAATTACTTGGAAATCGACACCTCATTCAAACTCCTGGCAAAAAAAAGAAAAAAAAAAAAATCCCCATAGATGTCAAACCGAGTATAACTAGGGGAAGGTAGGGTAAAACCGGGTAGGCGGGTCAAACCGGGTACTGGTATTCTCGGTATGCTGCTACTTGGCGGGAAAGGTCCGTCGTCTGTTCCAGTCCGTTCGTCATTAGTATTTAGACCTCGATTTGTCCTACCAACTTTTGCCCGTCTTCGTGGTGGATTTTTAAACAAAGAGAGACTTTTCCCTCTCAATTTCGGTGAAGTTTGGATGGTGGTACCACGTGCTCAAGAACGAGATAAAATTCCGGTAAATCACTCATAATTTTCTTTGATTAACTGAGAATCAAGAATCAAGAATTTTTTTATTTGCCAAAGCCAAATAATGACAGAGCAAAAGTCAAAAGTTAGAACATACAGAATAAGCTGACTGGTTATAGAGCCGATTATATTGACTGTAATAATGGGAATGACAGAGAAAATAGCATCAACTCGACTGCAGATGTACACAATGAATGGCCGTGCACAAGACAATGACAAGAAAATACATGACAAGACAATGAAGACTATTCACCACAGGCCATTTGATCTTGAAAAATTCCTCTAGAGAATATAATTCTTCTTTTACCAGGTGGGACTTCACGTACTTATAGAAGGATTTAGCTGGTAAATCCCGAACATGGTGGGGTAGGGAGTTGAACATACGGGAGCCCACCTGTATTGGGTCGTTCTGTTGAGCTTTATTTGCCGCTAACTGCGTTGGTGTATCTCAATATGCCTCGGAGTAAAAGCCACAATGAAATTTCGTTCTTGTTGGGGTCAAAACGGGTACCAAGGGGTTGGACAGAACCGGGTACCATTTTCCATAGTTTTTCGGCTTTTACATTAATGAAATCGTATTATAGTTTGTTCTAGGCTACAGATATGCCAAGATCACGCAAGAGGAGACCAATAGACAGTTGGTCTGAAGAAAACAGTTTTCGATAAAAAAGTTGTTTTAATTGTCGTTAAGAGTCGTTTTAAGAGTCAAACCGGGTGGGGTACCCGATCTGACCCGAACATACCTCAAAATCCATGTCTGCCAAATTCAATCTGGGGTGATCTGACATTTGTTGTTGTCGATGGAACCGTTATTTTCCTACTTGCTGAAGACAGTTGGAGGCGCACACCACTTGAGATCACCAAAGTTTTGGTTTGGGGAGGAGGGGTGAGGAAAGAAATCTTGGTACCCGCTTCTGCCCGACTTTCCCTGTCAACAATGTTGACATTCATGACAATGAGAAATTTAAGGATTAAACATTTCTAGGTACTGCCCAAAACGGCTTGAACGGTGGATGGACCTTGGATTTCTGGAATCTATAAGAAACTGAAAAATTTTCTGTTTCATATAATGAAAAATGTTGAGGCCCTTCAAAATGTGACCTTCGTCGAAAAAACATGAACCTATAAGCTATGTATAATATACATTTATAATTTATATTATAAACCTTTTGATTAGGTATTCAGAGAATAATAAACCAAAGGTAGGTAACGAGAATCTTAGTTTTGTCGGGAATGAAAGATCTAATACAATACTCACACATTGTAAACACTATACAACTGTACTGTAAATAAGTATACCTACATACAAGTGTGTCAAGGAGAGCGATTTTAATGTGGCGCAAAATGAAGTGTTAGAACAACCAAGCAAATTGTTATAACAACTTAATTTGTATAAATACAAATGTATTAAATTTAATACAAATCAATATTTTCCGCGGCGGTTCTTCTTCAGGTACCTAGGTCTTCTTGGAAGCGCTTGGAGCCGAACTTAAATAAGGGAAGAGACCAATAATTTAATTAGCATAACGCGAAAGCCCTAATACGTAATTCTTATCTGAATAGTTTGTCAACATTCCATGAGCCGCACTGGTTCCTGGCTCGCTCGAGGAACTGACTTGCTCTACATCTGGTTCGGAATCGCTCAGGTTTCCTACCTTCCTCATCAACATAGTTAATAATGGGCTGTGAAAAAAGAAATGTTACAGCAATTTCATAAGCGATTCTCGGTAACCTCTCGTTCTAATGATGCCGACCACCTTGTAGGGTCATAGCGATCCGGTGTGCTTTTCACTTGTGTGGAGAGCCAGTTCCAGTCGTATCTTTTCACTCTATAGCCGTCTCTCGTTTAACCGGCGGTCCGACGAAATGGGAAGTGCCTGGAAATTTAACCCGGGGCCCACAAAGTTTTTCTTCTAATTCGACAAAGCTCTATAAGATAAGGTTGCCAACAAAGGGTGTCCGTCTTTTGCTGTTGTCTAGTGGACTGCCCCTTACTCCATTGAATTTGTCCGTATAAATCACCATAATAATATTATGGTGATTTATACGGACCATATTATGGTGATTTGTACGAAATAATATTTTCCCCTACCTACCTAATTTCTCTTGAAATAACTTGAGACAAGAAGATTCTTTAGATCTTAAGATCTGAAGAGCAGATTCTGCTGAAGTTCGTTGTAGTGCTGCAAAAAAATCGTAATCGATTAATCGATTTTCCCCCAAAACATCGAAAATCGATCGTTTAAAAATAAAATCGATTTAAATCGTACTAAAAAAAACCTCGACTTTCGCAAAGGAGGAAAAAATATATTATAATATAATATATTAAAATAATTTAAATCATTCATCTCGTTTATATCAGCGACGAATTGGGGTCAAAACAATATAAATTCGATTCAATTCAGTTAATAAAAATGTCATTAACTGAAATAATTTAATAATTAAATAATAATTATTTTATTTAATAATAATAATTATTATTTCAACTAACGAGTAGGTAGGTAGATACAAAATACTGGCAAAAATTATGTTTATTCAAAATACAATTAACTCTGCTGATGGCACAGCGTTTGTGGTGCGGCGCCAGTCTATCGCCACCTATACTTACTGAGGTGCAGCTCCTGCGCTAAAGGCTCCTCTGGAACGTTCTAAACGCATGCATGTATGTAATACTCATATTATGTGCACATAATATGCAGCGCCGGATTAACCTCTCGTGGGCCCCGGGGCTGAGACTTGCAAGGGGCCCCCTTTATATATGTACATATACATAAATATTATATATGAAAGTGGATCCTCTGGCCGGGAGTATCACGTAAAAACCACTAGAAAATCGCGTCTGTCGCTTCACAACCAAAAACTGGGTCAAAACAGTCAAAAAACACTCCGAATGCAGGGCAATCTATGTTTACAATTAAGAAAAAAGTTTCTTTTTACAATAAATAAAAATGCTGCAAATTTAACACTAGGGTTTATTATTCTTTTATATAGGTTACATATACAGAAATTTATTTCTGTGCCATTGAAAAAAAATTTAAAAAAAAAAAATTTTTTTGGGGGATTTTTATTTTTCAAAAAACCTTTTTTCGAAAATATTTTGTTTTACTTGAAAAATATTTGACCTCCTGGGAACCTTCAAAAATCCCGTTTGTAGCCCCATGAAAGCCCTAGAGATCGCAACAGTGAAATTGGATCGTTCTGGGACCCCCAAAAATGGATTCTACGTCCAAACGACACCTGACTCGATCCCACAGCCAAAAGCCTTCAAAAAATCCTCCCACAGCCCCATTTTAGCCCCATATATGGGGCACTATAGTGCCCCACGGGGTTGGGCGATCGGGCTGAAAACCTTGCGGGCACAACTAGATAGTAAGCCGATTATTTAGTCAAAAGTTCAGATTAAAAAAAAAATCCATTTGCACAAAACGGCCCTGACGGCAGACGGCCCGGACGTCATTGTATGCCGGTTCAATTTCAGTGTGTGTCATTGTATGTGTGTTCAGATTTTATTTTTATCTAGGCTGGTCGTGTTAGTTTTAGGGAGGGGAGGAAATTTTGTAGAAGTACTCGCCCTCCACCAGACAAGTAAACGTGGAGAGAGCAACCACCCATGATCCCAAAACTGCAAGTTACAAGAAGAGGTGGAATAGTAGGTAGCTCCGCTGCGATGACTCCTGTCCCAAAGAATTTCGAGCCAACGATCTCCTTTAAAACCCGGCGCCTCAACAATGGTCCAACCCCCAGGCACACCAGAATGGTGTGGCTAACGCTGGAGGGGACGGGTTGGGCACGCTGTACTTCCCCTAGGGGAGATCTAAAGAACAAGGTAGAAGAAAGAAGCTTTAACACGTTGAGCGCCACGCCAAAAAGTGCTACTTTCCCCAGAGGAGCACTCAAGGTCACCCTAGCAACCACTTTTTCTTCTGTTGGCAACGCTGTGGACAAAAATTGCTTAGGCTGAGTATGTTCCCTTTATCTGGGGACCACCCAAGGTCATCTCAACGTTGAAACTTACGGAAAACGTGCACACAGGACGGGCACAGCGTTCCCCGGAGAAGTCCATGCGTGTACCAAGATTGGTACACGCGGTTAACACGTGTCGCTAGCGTGTGACACAGATATGGTACACGTGGCGCAACGATAAGTGCACTTCCTCTGGGGGGAAGAAAGAGAGGAGAAGGTATGAGAAAGGTTTTGATGGGCCAGAAATGGCCTTAGACACAACCTAAGAAGCTCTGTACAGCGGATGGCGGACGGACATTTTGGTTTTGGAATGTAGACCTCTTGAAACAGATAATTTCCAATTTTGAGGCCAATCGGAGTCATCGACCTCCGTCGCGAAAACATAGGTGTATTATTTCAAGAATAATAAACCAAAAATTTAACAAATTATTTTTGTTTTTATGAACTAAATGCGGTACAGAGTCCAACCCGCTTAGCAAACTCTGAACCACCGCAGTGTGGAAAATCCGTGAGGTCTATAACTCGCGTTTGGAGTGTAGACATAGACGACTCCATGAGGTGTTCCGGTTTTCGAGTAGTAGTAAGCGGAAGTTAGGTAACTTGAAACTTTCTGTTCACCTCCCTCTGTTTCAGGAAAACAATTTTCGGAGATCAGCATAGGAATAAGAAAAACGGTTTGTTAATTTTCAAAAAAAAAAAAAAAAATCAACGATGGCGAAGTGGCCCCCTTGGGGTGTGCGCCCCGGGGCTATAGCCCCCCTAGCCCCCCCGTTAATCCGGGCCTGATAATATGACAATTATTTGGCCTTTTGAGCAAAAATTAGGAAAAGTGTTGTTTCAGTCAGGAGGAAGGATTTCGGGTTAGCACTGAAACTGGTGAACAACTTTAAGTACAAAATTTGTAAAGACTGAACTGATATTTAATATCAGTTCAGTCGACAATATCAAATTTCAGGTTGGTTGGATAAAGTTTAGATTTTCATTTAAAAAACAATAAGCTTGTCCATGTAAATGTTGTACGTACAACTGCTGTCAACCTACAGATCGACCTGGAACAGCAGTCCTCTCAACTGCGCAAGTCTCTGTCGATTTCTGTTAACACTCTGTCAAACGTGGAACAAACCTAGTGCATTTCCTCCGTGACTTTCCATGGTCACCAACTCGATACGATACATCGAGAAGACCCAAGCCTGATTTGTACACCACAAACAAATCTATATTAATTTACTACCTAATTTAAAAAAATAATGTTTTTAGGACAAAATTTGTCATCTGTTTAATGGATGGCAATCATCGATTTATGGAAGCATCGATGTATCGATACATCGATAGCCAGACAACGATGGTCTACAAAACTAGTGCTGCAAAAAACTTTTTCAATTTTTTTCAACTTTTCGATTATTTTCGGAAAAACCGATTAATCGATTAAAAATTGAAAATCAAAAAACGTTTCAATTATACGTAAGGGTTTCGAAAAATAAGGATTTTCAGCTCGACTGTAAAATTTACCGTAGTATTTAATACCATCCAAAGTCGACGGAGCAGCCTCCTGCCATACAAATTGGAGTCCAAGTCTTGAACAAACTTCTTTTTTTTTTTTTTTTTTTTTTTTTACAAAAATGTAACCTTCCAACCAACCTAAAATTTTATATTGACGACTGCTGATATTCGTAAAGTTGTTAACCACTCTCAGTGCTGCTCAAAAGGCCATAATATATCTTGAAAGTGAATAATAGTCATCTTCATCAAGTATGCGTTTAGAACGTCCCTGACGAGCATTTAGAACAGTACCTACCTACATTTTGTACTTATCTAGATTCTACTCGTTTGTTGGAATAATAATTAAATTATTTCAATTAATAACATTTTTATTAACTGAATTGGATCAAATTTATGTTGTAAGATCTCAATTCTTCGCTGATATAAACTAGATGAATAATTTAAATTATTTTTAAAGGCAAATTTCATTTTTCCTCCTTTGCAAGAGTTGAGAATTTTTGTGCCCAATTAAAATCGATTTTATTTTTTTAACATCGATGTTTCGATTTTTTGGGAAAAAATCGATTAATCGATTACATTGATGGAAAAAACAACCATCGGTGGAAAAAACATCATCAGAAAATTTCTAGACATAGAGAAGGTCCTCAAAAGCATCGATGTATCGCTACCATCCCTATTTCTGATAACACCCTGTTTGTGATAAGGTTTGTTCCTGTTTACTGTTGTCATGCAAATTTTCTGTATTTTCAGATTGGAACGACTGAGACTACCGTAGGTGTCCTTTCTTCCTGGTAAGTATTCTATTTTTCCTTAGGAACCGAATAAGGAGGCTCCTTTGGCGAAGGTGGCTAAGACATCAGATTCTGTCTTCAACTCACAAGATCGAGGGATCGAATGAACCTCTCTTGGGAACCCTCTGGCAGGGCAAAATTTTCTGGTGCACCTGTCAAAATATGCCTTCATTTGCTGAGAACTTGCAAACCACATCAATCTACGGGGCCACTAAAAATCCGACTTGGTGACGGATTTACTGTACCTATTATGATGGACCACCGGTATACCGATGATTCTGTTTGCCTCCTGGTAGTCTAGGTCCAGTCCCTATGACATATGTACAATAATTGTATTATGACATAATAATTATTGTGAACAATGTGCCGTCAGGGCGTAAGTTCAATGGGAGTAAACATTGTAGTTTCGCCTCTGATTGGTTACCGTTCCTTCAAAAATGTATTTATTTTTAATACTATAAGTGTGAAACGTCAGGAAGGCAACTGCGATGCGTTCTGAAAAACGTTTATTGAACAATTATTGTCGACAATAATAACAACGATTAATAACCAACGAGAATAATAACATAACATCGAGAATAATAATGAATAACCAACCTGAAAAACGAATCGAAACGAAGAAGCCTTCTATCGGGGTGTTTAATTGAACATCTTCTCGTTCACACTGACTGGTGCCGGAAGGATAAAACACAAGACCTACGAGGCGGGGGCAAGCTACAAAGGGCCCCTTTGTATGGAGTGAGCTGATGACGAAGTAGGTGACGAGGTATCGATAAAACGACGCGTTTTTCAATACAATTTATAAATAAATTTATAACGCTCCTGCCAAGTGGATTCATTAGTTTCCCAAAAACAATACCACGTTTGTACCTCCGGCCAGTTTTTGCATTGTACCTCAAGCCATCCAGAAATGATGACTAGGTAGGTTTACCTATCAGCGAATGAGTTCAGTAAAAACATTCCTTTTTAACGCCTAAATTTGAATTTGAACGGAAACTAGTCAGGCATGAAATTAAATTAGTCTGACTAGAATAAATTTTATTCTTTAATGTTGAGCGCATTTTCCCCTTGATTGCGGCCTTGTGGACCAAAGTGCGGTCTCGGAAATGGTGAAAACAAATTTTTGACTTTTAGATATTCGTGACCTGAGTTTTTTACTATCCATCAGAAAAACATCATTTTTAATGGAAGTTGGTGGGATCAACTGATAGTTTGCCTTGTAGTCACATCCGTCATTTTTATAGAATTTGAGTTTGGAAGTGATTGTCTGTGATTTTGTATATTGGTACATACCTTCACAGTTTATTACACAATGTTGTAGGTACTGTGAGGTCCCTTTCCTGCCATCCTAATCCTTCGAGATGTAAAATAACGCTGGAAGCCTACCATCGGGGCGGACGACTGAGTGGGGAACCTCGTCGGAGATGCCGCACGAGCCGCCCAAGAAGATGCCAGGCAAGATTAACCCTAGAATGCCACCCATACGTCATCTCGACGTATAACCAACTTACCAACTTCATTTGCACCATTTGACCGAGTAATGCTTAGTTGTGAGTCAGCACAAGTCTTGTGCAGGAAATTGCATGCTCTGCTAGTCAAGATGAGTGTATACTCTACTTTTCAAAACCTATTTCGTCGAATCGGCGTGTTGGTGGCTGTACACACACGGAGAAAAAAAATGGCGGTATTTTAGACGAAAATGTTCGGTAATCGGTGGTCAACCGAACAATTTTTCGAAAAATGGAGAGGTAAAAACGCAAAAAATGTAAGGTTAAGTGTTGAATTTGCGCGGTTGACCACCGATTACCGAACATTTTCATTCATCTTTCTACCGAACACCAAAACTGTTTTACCGCTCAAAAATCGGAGATGTTACCGAACATTTTTACTTAAATTGTTCGGTAATCCCTCTGTCCCGCAATGTTTACCGCTCATTTCGTCCCGCCAACTTACCGAACATACCAAAATGTAAGGTGAATTTTAACCTTCCAACCTCAAACCTTTTCGATTATGAGCGGTAAATTATAACCCCTCAAAGTTAAAGTGCGCGGTGAATTTTCACCTTCCATAATTAATGTGAGGTTGTAAAATTACCTCCCCTACTTCAAATGTGCAGTAAGAATCACCTCCCACAACTCGGATGTGCGGTGAATATTCACCTCTCATTTTAAATTTCGAGAAACATTGTGCGGTAAAAAATTACCTCCCACACGCAATTGTGCGGCCAGTATTCACCTCCCTAATTTCAAATATCGTTCGGTAAACGTTACCTTCCACACCTAAAATGCGCGGTAACTAATCACCGAACAAATGGCAAGAAGTACCTCTCAACGTAGTTTGAGAGGTAATCGTACCCAAAAAGTGAGGTAATCCCTTGTTGGTTTGGGCGGTAAATGAACATCAATGAGTCACCTTTCATTGATGTACACTTACCGCCCACACCAACAAGGGATTACCTCACTTTTTGGGTACGATTACCTCTCAAATTACGTTGAGAGGCACCTCTTCCCATTTGTGAAGTAATCAAACCACGAGTCGAACGGATAGGATACCCAAGGAAGAAAAATAATTCGGTTATGGATACAAACCATGTTTATTACAACGCAGAACGATACACAACATAATATAACGTATAAAATTATAATTAACTGTAAATTAAAGGGTAAAGGATACAGTAAATTAAAACTTAGGCATGATCCAACATTATTAAATCATTTAAAGTACAAATAATTTAAATTTTAAGTAGGTGCACGACACCCCACTAGATTTGTCAAGAACTAAAATTATTTATCAAGTACCTATCATTATTTTATCAAGTAGGTACAATGCTATTAACCATGGGTTCGATTTTACATTAAAAATGGGAAAAGTCGATAAGTTATCAATGATATGATGAATATGATAACTTATCATATTCAATGCCGAACCGGGGACATTCTATTTCTCAACTGTTAAGGATATAATATAATATATTATTATCAAATCATTGATATTATAAAATAAACACGTGTACGTCTATTGACATGATCCAACGTATTCGTACACGCCTACCAACTAGATTAAACCAGAGCAGAATCTGTTCTTGTTCAATCTAGTAGGGAGATATAAATATATCTGATATAAATACAATTATTTTATGAAGTAGGTAGGTACAATGCCCTAGCCATGGGGTCGATTTTACTTTCTCAAGTAACGTTCTTAAGTCAGAAAGTAAATTGCTAGGGTTTTGTGGGACCCCAAAAAGAGGATTGTACGTACAAAAAGACTTAGAAAACGAAACCCCACTCGACATCATACCCAAAAACATGAACCCCCCGTAGCCCTTTTTTAGCCCAATAGAGCTCCACAGGTTTGGGCAATCGGCCTCTTACGAGCACAACTAGATAGTAAATTTAATAAGTAAAATATATTTTTTCAATATTTCAGATTAAAAAAAAAAAAAAATCATCCAACTGCCCAAAACGGCCCCGACGGCGTACGGCGGACGGACATTTCGGTTTTTGAATCTAGACCTCTTGAAACGGATAGGTAATGTCAAATTTTGAGGCCGATCGGAGTCGTCGACCTCCGTCGCTTAAACATAGGTGTATTCTTCCAAGAATCATAAACCGAAACTGACTAGAGATTGCCAAATTCGTTTTGGAAAAAACGCTGCAAATTGTCCACAAGGGTTTATTAAATAAACTAAATAAACGTTATACTAAAAAAATACTACCAAAACGACACAATAGCCGAAAGTCTTCAAGAACCCTCCCGTAGCCCTTTATAAGCCCCACGGGATAATATAATAAACCATCCCGGGAATAATATACCCCTATGGAATCGCGACGGGGGTCGACGACTCCGATCGGCCACAAAATTTGACATTATCCGTTTCAAGAGGTCTACATTCTGAATCCGATATGTCCGTCCGCCGCCCGAGCCGTTTTGGGCAGTAGGAATTTTTTTTTAATCTGAAATTTTGACAAACAACTTGACTTACCATCTAGTTGTGCCCGCAAGGTTTTCAGTCCGATCGCCCAAACCCGTGGGGCGCTAAGGGGCTAAAATGGGGCTACGGGAGGTTTTTTTTTTTAAGGCTCTTGGCTATGGGGTCGAGTCCAGGTGTCGTTTTCGAAATATTTTTAGACGTAGAATCTATTTTTGGGGGTCCCGGAACGATCCCATTTTAATTTTAATTATTTTCTCATTGATATAGAATTAAATTTTACCTAACCTAGATAAATCAAAGAACATTGAACATTTGTGTAAAATTTGCTGTGTTTTTAGACATTTCCACTGCACAAAACGGCCAAGATTAAAAAACCAAAAATTTTGGTTTAATGTCGTAGGTACATGCTACAAAAACAGGAGGGAGAAGCCATTAAATTGGGGAGGACATAAAGTACTTGTACTTATGTTCATAATGAGAGAACAGTAAACAGATTGAAAATGATGGCTCATTTGGCTCATAGGACTTCACGACAAGATAAATGAATTTCGTAAACTTCTTTTGGCTCTGCTGAACAGTTGATATAATATTATTTTGCATATTATGATGGTTTACCTTTGAGGTACAGATACGCGGTGCAAAGGTATAGGCACGTGCGACGGTTTTCTTCGATACAGCCCGGCCAACTTGGCGGTCCTGGACGGTGGCTTTTTTGCATATCAGGCCGAAGACGTAAGGCAGCAAACATAAGAGAGCTCTTCGTTTCAGATGAACATCTGCAAGTGGAAATGGAATGCTGTTAATAATTGCCGACAATTCTGTTTTGTGATTTCTGGACTTGACACACTACCAATTAAAAAACACTTTTTGAGGGACTATACCTAACTGAAGTGTGCTCTGAAGCTTACCCGATGTAGCGGTTCTTCTGATAGAAGGGTATTCCACCTCGATGATCGGACGAATTCCACAATTCTGGGACCTTATTCGTCGAGCTTGGAACTCAGGAGAGGCTCCTCCACCCCAAACCATCCGAAAAGGGTCTGCGTGAATCTGATTTAAGAAGGCATAAAAACATGAGATCAGCTTAGAGGAAAACATCAAAAATTTCATGCAATACACCAATGACGCATGGAATAATGCTTACACGTAGGTAGGTACTTTAGATGGGAACGATATAGGGACGACACTGCAGCGACATTTTGTCAACACCCACCGATGAAATGAGTCGATCGACGCGTAGTCCGAGGCATTTTCCCAATTTTGAAAATGTATCGAGTAACTGTAATCACAATTGATTTGCATTGATGTTAGGTATCGACGAATAAGCATGCAAAATGTTCATACATGTACCTTTTCAGTAGTGTCCAGTAACTGAATTTTCTTGAATGCTTTAAACTGCTTTCAGTCTTTTACGAGAGAAACAGGAATTCCATTGTCTACGATCGAATTGGGCCTTGGGTCGAACATGCGAGAACACGAAAAAACAAAATTACAAGCACTCCATTATGTTAGCATCATACATACTTCACAAGCTGAAAATCTACGAAACTGACAAAAGATAATTACCTTTTTCGGATGTTCCAAACAGTAAATTCACTAGACCGATTTATAACCGTCACCAACGACAAACACATCAATACTAATGGCCGCCACTCGGCCGAAAACCCCAGCAAAGCCCCAACGCAAGCGCTTCCAAGCGCCTATCTAAGGTACTACTGTACGGTAGACATTTACCGCACTTACTTTTGTGTACGGTGGAAATTTACTGCCCACGTCTTATGTTCGGTAATTATAAACCTTTCTGTGAAGGGGCTAAAGTTGGGCGGGAAAACGTTGGTGATGTGAGGTAGAAATTAACCATACGGCCTTTGGTAGGCAGTAGACATTAAATGTAAATTTTACTGCCCACGTGTTATGTTCGGTAATTATCAACGTTTCTATGAAGGGGGTAAAGTTGGGCGGGAAAACGTTGGTGATGTGAGGTAGAAATTAATCTTACCGCCTTTGGTAGGCGGTAGAAAGTTACCGACAAGGTGTTATGTTAGGTGAAAATCTGACCCAACATATTCGATAGCTTCATAGACCGGTAAAGTATCACCTCTCCTCAAAGGAAGGGAGCTTGGGCGGTAAACTGTTGACGATGTGAGGTTGAAATCTACCTTACAGCCTTTGGCAGGCGGTAGACATTTAATGTAAATTTGACTGCCCACGTGTTATGTTCGGTAATTATTAACCTCTCTATGTAGATGGAGAAGTTGGGCGGTACACGTTTACTTCACTTTTTCGCATGTGAGGTATGTTTGTACCGAACTGGCTTCCTTGTGCGGTTGATAATCGAGTTGTTCGGTGAATGTAGCTCTCCGTTTGTTCGGTTAGTTCTGGCAAGATAAGATTTCTTGAATTGTTCGGTAGCAGAGAAGAAATGTTCGGTAAGATCATCGAGTTGTAAGGTAACCAAGGGTAATTGGGCGGTAAAAATGAAATTGTTCGGTAGATTTTCACCGCTCACGCGGTTTTTTATACTATAAAATGGCCGCCAAAGCGGTTTACCGAACAAAAACCGCACTTTTTTTTCTCCGTGCATGATATACCTCTAGTGCTGTAAGGTATGCACATCGAATCGACGATTGGGTGGCGATAGCATTCTCAGGCTTTCATGGACGAACACTGTTGGGACGCCCCGGGACGGCCTCAGCGTCGACGCTAGATCCAGCTTTGTCTTGAAATGTTTCTGACCAGACTTTAATTTGATGAATTGGGTCGATTCCATGGAAGTGAAAACTACCAGTAAGCGAGCCTCTTTTTTCATTCTTGGATGACGTTAACTCGTGCCGAATCGTCGGCACATTGGACCCATGTAACGGAACACTAACAAACCCCCCTGCCAGAAGTTTGGGCATCACTGAAAAAGGTCCAGTAAAAATTTGAAATCGATTGGAAGCTGGATGTAGGTGTTGTGTGTTACAAAATTGCTTCATTTTTCACAGAGGTGTCTTATTGGCTCTAATTATTTCTCAAACCTGTCAAATCATTGTTTTTTTACATGGATCACCCACACCCACTCACTGTTGACACCTGAGGAGTGGGTGATTTGGTTCCGAAGGATTAGAATGAACCGAAGTTGTAAATGTTTTATTGGATATCAAATATTTTCTCAGCATTCATCGTAATAATGATGGCATTTATGGATACTTCCTTTTCCAGGTTCTTTTCTACAATCTGAGAAGACTCGACGATGCTCTTGTACGCAGCGAGGTAAACGTTGCTTCTGTTTTTCATCTGCTGTTATCATCCCGCAAAAGTCTTGCACCAGTTAATCAGCACTCTCAGCAACATCCTTTAATGCTTATATGGACGAAACCCCTTTTTTTGCTATAAAAAACGCAGGGTTGTTCTCTCACGTCAAGGGCCACTCTTCTAGGAAGAAAACGTCGTTTACCCTGGTTCGATATGATTGCTTTGATCTCAATGTGCTACAGAGCTCTGCGTTCGATGATATACATGATATAATATATTATTATTATTATATCGTTTTTCAGGAGAATCCAGATTTGGAACCCGATGTTTTATACCAAAGAGAAAATGGGTGAGGGGATGCGTTCCAAAGACGGCCGTTGTCATCGAAAATATACGGGAAACCCCAATTGGTATGTGACAAGTGGTTTTTTTGGTTCGTTTTTTTCTTCTTACCAATCTTCTTTCCATTGTACCTACCTGCTGTGAGATATATACTTTTGACATGTCTATGTCTAAGGCGAGGGGGTCAGGAAAAATTTGTGTAATCACGGAAAACATGCAACTTTTTTTAATTGATATTATGAATTGCCGCCATTCACGGCAGCGCCAGATCGCCCGAGACCACATGCTCGAGTCCATTTAGCTTCGGTCCAAATAAGGGGGGTCACACACGAGTAGGCAAGTTTCCTAGGCCAGTCACGGCCACTCATAGAACTTTTTGGACCTCATTGGACCCGGTACATTTGGCGTCGCAGGTGTTGCAAGCATTGGGGTGTCACATGGTAAGTCCACTTGTTGGCTCTGTGGCTCGGCTCCGTGGATTTTGACCCGTCCGAAACTCCAGGGAAGTCGCGAGGTGGCGCGGGGCCACTAGAAATTTCCTGGAACACGGTGGAAAATGGATTGGCTCGATGCCGTTTGGCTCCACCGTGAATGCCGGCCTTTACGGTCAGAACGTTTCGCAAGGCGCGTCATCGCTTTTTTTAAATTGATAAGTACAGACCTATTTTTTGGATCATCTATATCAAAGAATAATAAACCCTTGTGTAAAATTTGCAGCGTTTTACATGAAGTCTCTAAATTCATGAGTACATGCCATCGTTTGACTTCTCAGGTCTTCTAACGATAAACAGTTATCTCGAGACAAGTCCATTCTTTAATTATGTAGCGCAGGGTTACCGACAATTCGAAGGTCCACAGTGTGAACTCCACACCAGGACATGAAGACCTGAGCTTCTATCTCCGGTATAAAAGTGATATTAATGGGAATTCTGGGACCAGCTTATTTATTTATTTATACTTTGCTATTTATAAAGCTCTCTTTTTCATCCTCTTCTTCGTCACGAACACAATTGAGAGCTGTTTCGTTTTTCAACAGTTCTCGGAAATAATAAAGAAAATTACGTTTCACAATGAAACAAAAGTGTGATTAATATTTCAAAAGCCACGCGTGGAGGTGGCAAAGGAGGTGCACGAAAGCGAAGGGGTGTCAAAGGGGGGAGTGGAAAGGGGACAAGTTTTAATTTAACCCGAGTCATCCATCAGCTGGAGTAAAAGGTGAAGACTCGTGAAGGAGTAATGGGACGAAGGGTGTACAGTGACGTAGACTAGGGAGTGATGTAAGCAGGAGGGAAGGGGTGATAGAAAAAGGAACAAGAATGGTGGTGGAAGTGGATTACAGGAAGGGAGGAATGCTAGGACGTCACTCAACTACATTAAAAAAGTATTAAAGTGGCTGGATTTTAATTATATGGTCATAATAATCTATGTAAAAATTCAACCCTAATAATTAAATGCTACAACTACTTTCAGAAACATTAATGTCGTAGAAGAGGGTCACTTGATGCAAAATCTATTTTCGGGAAAAATTTGCAAAAAGTGATGACTCGCATATATGTACCAACGTTGGTACCTACCTTACTTTAGGTTACTTACCGTACTTGTCATTGAAAAAAAAAATAAAATAAAATAAATAAATAAATGGAAGTAGAGAAGTCAAAATGCTTCATTCTCTTGGTCCAAAGCAGTAATCCTCTGAATCTCACAAGGAGTTATCATATTGCTAAATAAAACTGATGGAAATTTCTTTTAATCGAAATGTCATGCCGTCCTCCAACACACAATGTCATGGCGGCAAGAACTTGAATTCAGCGTCTGTTCCTTCTTGCTGATTAGAAAACACTACTAGATATCACAAATAAAAACTATGAAACATCAGTAAACTGATGACGAGTATCTACCCTGCTTGCAGATACATCTGTACATGGATATGTCGTATGATGGCAAATAAAATGAATCGAATGTAGCGCAGCTATCAATACTCGTGTTTTTTTTTTTAAAACTACCATGCATGTTTAAATAGTCATCATAAGACATATCCATGTACAGATCCAGGTACCTACTGAGTAATTTGCTATGGGCTGCATATAGTTGTTGATAGACGGGAATTTGATAATTCACTACGAGAAACTAACAAGCGTTGTTACTATGAAAAATTAAGTTGACGGGTTGCCACGGGTGCAACCAATAAAAAACGTTGCATTTGTTGTGTGTCGCAAAATTTTGCAAGACCCCAGGACTAAGACACATCCTTGTCAAAAGTAGGTTGTACCTACTTATCACCATTGGTTGAGCCATGTCAATAAGTAAGATGATATATTATTATTAAAATTATTCAATATTATTAAAATAGGCACGTTAGGAACTTGATTTTGATTTGTTCACACTTTATTAGAATGTTTGACAAAATTTCATTTAAACTAAGTTTTAGCTATAGAAGTACAAATTGTACGTGCTCCTGGCGCCTTCCAATAGAGAAGAGTTCTTTAAAAAACATTAAATGACTCGGTGCTGTCATTAGTTCTTGAGTCTGGTGGTAGATATTATCATGTGGCGGACATATGTCAGTAGTTATGTTGGAGTTGTGTGTGTATGTGGCGCAAGAGCCAATGGGTCTCCAAATGTTTCTACTTGCTCCAAGCTTCCACGGAGAACGACTTTTTGCTTTGACCATTTCATTGGGGTCCCAATCATTGAGTCCTCAGCTGCAGCATCGTGGAAAAGGTCATCTTCCTTGCCCTCCTGCCACGTGACAATCCCCTTTTCCAAATGATCCCCATCCTGTGCTTCGAAACCGCAAAGCTGTTTTCCAGGTTGCACTGTGTCTGAAGAAGGTCTGGCTGCTGTGCACGTTGGGATTTGTCACCTACGACAGAATGGCTTGGCGTTTGGGCAGCCATGGTTGACAGAATTTCGTCGTTTTTTCCACAGCTTGCCTTACGATCTCATACACCGAAACCTATCACAACTTGTCTGATCTTTCTTCAAGACGAACTTCATAAGGCATAGTCCCCCGACTACGTTTGCATGAAGGGTTTGTTTTTGCCTCGAACTTCTGTATTCTCCATACACCACAAGCACGGAGTTCCCACTGCTGCCACCTTGTTATGATCGCCTTACTACATTCTTCATTAAATTTTAGTTTACCTTTGCAGAACAACACCTCGTCCAAAACGGGACTGATTCAGCCCGACTGAGATATTAGATCCGTATTTTCATATTCTCTGCCATATTTGATCGTACTACACTTTCACCACGAATTCACTCCGTATTTACTCGTACTGCGAAAGGAGTGCGAGAGCTCCTCTGATTCAGACAAATGCAACTGGGCCAATGGTGTTATGCGTTGCGGCGTAGCGTTTCAACAGTGAGCTGGCGCTGAAAATTGGAGACTGCAGACAAGCCTCTTTTCGATTGAGAAAACAATCTCCACGCCGGAATTTGTTTCGTATTTACGAAGAAGCCTACATTAGTTACAAGTGGTGAGTTCCTCTGCTTCGCCAATCCAGGGGAATGCTCTGGGAAAGCCTCAATCAGATCTACAGTTTTGACCCAATCGCTTCCAAGTTTTTATGAGATGATCTTCTATAATATATTATATCCTTGGTATTTTGGCCTATTTTCAAGTCGATAGTTTCGCCCGACTTTCTACTTCTTTCTTTTTCGACTATGATGAAAATTACAAAAGTGATTTGGCGGTTGCACTACCCCCCCCCCCCCCCTATTACTACTATTATTATTATTATTTTTTATTCCCATGTTCTGTCTTGCTCTTTGGTTTTTAGGACTGCAAAGACGAATGTGGCCAACGCATCCCAATTCTTCTTTTCAGCCAACATTTTGCTGACGACGGTCTCTGCTGAAACCTCTCCTATTCCTTCTTCAAGACTTGGCGAGAGCCCTCCCATTTCGGACACACAAAGAATGTGTGGTTAGCATCATCATTGCCCAGCTGGCCGTAGTTGCACCGTTGCTCTTCCGTCTTCCGAATCTTTGCAAGGAATGAACGAAAATACCCATGGCCAGTGAAAAACTGGGTAAGGTAATAATTCACCTCCCCATGCCTCCTGTTCATCCAGGTGTCCAGGCTCGGTTTCAGCCGGTTTGCCCAGGGGCCTCGCGTTTTGCTCCTCCAGTCGTTTTGCCACCTCTGGAGGGTTTCACGTCTCTCTTCTTTCTTGACAGTAGCCGGGGTTTTGTTCTCAATCTTTCGCAGGTAAACTCGCGTCCTCTCGTCAGCCAGGAGGTGGATTGGTATAACCCCAGCCACCACTTGGGCTGCTGGGCCTGACACTGTTCGGTACGCACTGCAAATTCTCAGAGCACATCTTCTCTGAACTGCCTCCAATCATACACGGTATTTCTGGTATCGTAGTGAATATGTCCAGACCTCTGCCCCATATGGCATTATAGCTTCTGCTGTTCTCATGAGGAGCCGTCTTTTGGCTGGCGATGGTCGTCCAACGTTTGCCATTAGCCTGCTGAGCTTCCCTGTCAATACAGCTGCCTTATCTGCTGCTTTGCCAATGTGGTCCGAAAAGGTCAGCTTGGTATCCAGCATTACCCAAAGATACCGAGTTGAGCTCGCAGTCTCAATCACTTGCCCAGCAATCTCCACGGGGATACACGGCTCTAGGCGCTTTGTAGTCAAAGGTACAGTCTCCGTCTTTTGTACCGCCAGTGGTGTGCCTCCATCCCGTCCAACACTATTCGCACGGTTTGGTTCAGCTTGACCTGGAGGTCTTCCATAGTGCGGGCAGTGATGACAGCTACTAGGTCATCAGCATATCTTCGAATGTGAGGCCCTGGAGCGCAGGAGGTATCTTGCTCTGGGCTCTGTGGACCGGGGAGAGATCCTGGTGCAAAAGGACCTGGTAGGAGGACTATTGAACCTCTTCATGGGCACAGAACTCCGAGTAGTAACTCCGAGAGGTAGCACAATGGGTCTACAGGCCTAAGTGCGGGAAGTGGGGCGCACTTCAGGAAAACACTTCCATACCCTCTCTGGTATTAATCTAATCTAATCTAAAAGCTGTGGTCCTAATAATTATTAGCAGCAGGAATGAGGTTGTGGTAGGACCCTGCAGGTGACACCCACTTCGCCGCCAGAGCGCTCTCATTTCCCATGTCCGGTCTAAAGCTGAATTCCTGGTTGGAGCTCACACGTACCCTTCAAAGCAGCTGTTCTAATTTGTCTACTTCCCATCCCGTCACCGTCAGGATGAGCAATTCTTTTTCTCTCTACCACCGGAAGTTGCACACCCTACCCGGTAGGGCCTACCGGTAGTTCGCCACCTCCAGGAAATTCCAATTAGAACGTTCTCGTGTATCCCGAAGTTCCTTGTCGCACCACCCCGTCAAACTCCGGCTAATTAAGACCAGGTGACAAGGGAATGTTGACAAGGTCTTGAGCTCGCGAAAGATGTCACAAAGGGGGAGGGGGCTGCCTGAGATAGGAAGTGTTTCTATACGGTGAATAATGGCGTGTGCGAATCTTGAAAGGGTAGTCGTTCATCCCGTATAGTGTTCAGGTTGGTTCATCCCCGTTGATCCCAAAGAGCCTCCGTTGATGTGAGCAAACCCATCAAACTTGGGGCGTAAGAAGTTGAGTAACTTCACGGGAAGTCGGAAACTTGTATTTGTTCAAGTTATGAGAAGCCGGATGGGAAGATAGTCCAGCAGATATTTTCTTTAGATGTAGGTACGGTCCTATTTTCGACTATGGCATCAACTCTAATCTATTCTTATTAGGGGTCTTATCTATCCTTATTCTTAGGGTCGGAGTAACCATTGCTTTAATGCATTTAAATTAAATTACGTCGAAAACAAATTTTGTTACATTTACACCGAGTAGGCAACTCGCCATAATTCGTTTTATTCTATGGAAATTTTACTCAAGGGTTTATTATTTTATAAGTTGTGCAGAAATTTAATTCTGTCAATTAAATATTTTTAAAAAAATCAACAAGTAATTTAAATTTTTTAAAGTAATTTAAATAATGATAATTTTTTTAGGTGATAATTTAAAAATAATTATTATTATTAAATTATTTGAAAATTAATATTAAAAAATGAATAAAAAAAGAGAAGTAAAAATAATCTATTAATTTTTCAAAATATTACAAACATTAAAGACAAACAATTTTTATGTCTTTAGTTTAGTTGTTGCTAGGGAAGCAACCGTAACGCTTTTTTTAACACTGTCTACGCTTTCAACGCTTTTTTCGTTTATGTGCCAAAGGAAAGACATAAAATGTCAAAATCATTTTTTTGAAGTAGGTAATATTAAATTTGAGTTGCAAAACTGTTGAAGTCCACTTAGGTTCATTTCAAGAAAAAACGGCAAAAACGTATGGAGATATATTTTTGTTCAAAATCAGACATTTGATGGTTCCAGGTGAGAGAATGGTTCTCTCTGAATCGAAAAGAATAAAAACCTTAGGTAAACTTTCATAAATTGACGTAAAATTCGATAAAAACGTTCGGACTTAACCAGTTTCGCTTCAAAACGCTGGATCTAACGAGTTTTGCAAAAGAACTGACGGGAACTGAAACACAAGTTGTGAATTCACCGAAACATTTTTTTGTGAATAACCTTCCCAAGGTTACAACAAGCGGGAAAAATCGAAGGTCCAAGACTACAGAAAAGATCAAACTCTTTATTTTCCCATACATAGGCGCCTACCTACACACTGTGTAGGTACACAGTGGTGGGTAGAGTTCATGGACGTAGCCAGCTTTGGAACATAACTCGTGTACCTACTTGACTACTCTTGATGCAAAATTAAGCGATACCTAGCCTGTTTTGTTTCAAAACAATTCCCAGACTGAAGGACTTTTGAAAAAAACAAAAACAACCCGCATCTTTTCCTAGGGGATTTAACCAGTTATGGTGAAAAATAAATCCTTCAGGAATGGCCGTTATCTCGGATTTGATAGAAAATGGACAACCCGTTTTTACAGAAGATGACATTTATGGATACTTCCTTTTCCAGGTTCTTTTCTACAATCTGGGAAGACTCGACGATGCTCTTGTATGCAGCGAGGTAAACATTCATTAGTAATATAAAATTAAACTTTTTTAAATTGTTAGAAAATAAGTAGATGTGTTTGTATTTAAAAATTAATGATAATTATTGTGGGGAATTTAAACTTTCTGGGGCATCTAGCCAGCCCGCCAGAGTTAGTGGCAGCAGGAGAGGTGGGGCGCACCTCAGTCGCAACGCGACTGTGCATAAACCCCCTTCTCCAGGCGGTACAGCAGCCCGCCCGTTCGTAGACATTCAAATATAAATTGCCTTTCACTGCGTGTCATTTTAATGTTATCACAATGTCATTTTATTGCAGTTCATTTTTAGGGATCGAGCCCCGTGACGACATTAAATGTCGTCGAAATTTTCGTCCAGGGAAGCTGAATCAGTGGGTTAGATCCCAACGCATGGGTTCACCACCCAGGCCTATTTTGCCGATAATTCAACTCAGAAAGCCACAGGGGTGTTCCCTTGTGACACCATCTGGTCAGGCCACTTTTATCGACAATTGGTAGCTAAACCAGCGGGCTTTGGTATTACTGCGAGGCCTGGGCGAATCAATACCGGCCACGACATTTAAAAAATTTCTTCTCCTATGGGCCATCGGCTCGTCTTCGTACACGTATGTATACGTGTATACGAGTATACTCGTAGGTGCACACCCCTCACCCGCAGTATGGGGTGTCCTACAATTTTTTTTTTTAATTGACAATTTAAAAAGGAGTTTCTTTAATTAAAAGAAAAGAAAAATTTGAAATATAAGTACCTATACCTAACGACTCTTCAAAAGCTCATCAAAGCTCCAACAATTATTATTATTATTATTTTCATTATCCTTGCATATAATATACTATTGCATAATATGCAATAGTATATTATATGCAAGGATAATGACAATAATATTATTATGCATTCTATAGAATGAAGTGTTATTGTTGAAATACTATCCAAATATATACTACCTATATTAAAGTATTTTACCTTCGAAATTCCGAGTGGCCTACTGACCGTTGGGGATCTTCAATAATTTCGGCCCTAAATGCAAGGCGCTGGGCCAACCCATCGGGCGTAGGATAACCACCAGCTGCTTTATATTTATGGGAGGGCCGCCCCAACTCGGTTGCTTCTGACATAGACCCTCCAAAATAATATATTAACATGAACCTCACCTCTTGTCGTGATATTTAGCGCATGAAATTCATAACAACCCCTTCTCTCTTGAACCCCATTGGGTAGGTATCCGGTGGGCTACTGAAGTTGGAGGTAGAAATAAATGTGTCATCTCCAGCCGTCGAGTATCTTGAAAAAAATCCTCTGTTGTCAACAGACTGTTGACAAACTACTTTCAATATAGAATACCAAATATTCTATACTATTTTCATTATAGAATATTACTAGCCGACCTGACCCAAGGTCTCGCTTCGCTTGGCCAACCATTTTATCCTGACAGGGGGGCTTCGCTTCACTCGCCCGACCATCCTGACGGGCGTTTCGGACGTAGAATTTAACGTAGAATCCGAATCCGCGATAAAATAAGGGGTTATAGGCAACCAAAACACCATCGAAATTGGTTCAGCCGTTCGGAAGTTTACTGGGCACTTACATACAGAAAGAGAATTTTATAATATTAGGATAATATATTATATTATTCTATATAATAGCACAATAGAAGCTAGGGGGGTTCTACATTATAGGGGTTCGTTCGGGAACCTGCTCGTTTATATACGGGAAGAATTGGAAGCCCAACGATGCTAATCAAGGTTATGTACACCTACCATACCTTTCTGCTCCCCAGAAAGCAGCTTAGCTGGCTGAAAACTAGTCCTGAACGGTAAATGGACCATTCTGTACCTCAAAATTTAATGAGTTTAATGCTTCCGCTTCATGCGAGCATTCCGATTGGTGGCGTTTCCCAATGTCGGATCTGACTGGGCTACTATAAAACACATTTTAATTTTTAATTAACGGATTAACTGCTTTAATTAACGGAAACAGTTTCGATAACAGTTACTGGTATCGTAACTAGGGATGGCAAAAAAGTATAAACATTGATGTGTCGATGATTTCATTATAATATTATAATACTTATATTATAATAATACAAGTATTATTATAAATATTAATAATTAATATTTAATTAATAATTATTATTAATATTTAATTTAAAAATATTTATTATTATTTAATTTAAAAATATTAAGTGATTGTATTTTACTGCATTAATATTTAATTTAAAAATATGTAGTGATTGTATTTTACTGCATAATATTATTATGCAGTAAAATAGTATTATTATAAATATTCATAATTAATATTTAATTAATAATTATTATTAATATTTAATTTAAAAATATTTATTATTATTATTATTTAATTTAAAAATATTAAGTGATTGTATTTTACTGCATTAATATTTAATTTAAAAATATGTAGTGATTGTATTTTACTGCATAATATTATTATGCAGTAAATTGTTTTTCATTCGGGGTAGAAATATAATCGCTGCAAATTTTACGCTTATTATTCTTTGATATAGGTTATTCGTGCAAAAATTAATTTTGTGTAATCAAAAAACGCCTTTTTTCATTAAAATGTTTGGTAGGCTGTAGGAACTCCCAAAATGGATTATGCGTCGAAAATTACCCGCAAAACGACACCCAATATTACTTCCTGGGATCCTTCAAAAGTCTCAATTGTTGCCCCATAGACCCCCACATAAATGGACACCATCTCATAATATGAAATGGTCTGCTAATAGAGAGTTCCTAAAGCCACTTTTTGCCTAACGGTGATGAGTTACGGTCGACGTAACTCGAGATTTCGCGCATGCGCAGAAATAACGGTGATAACTTACGTCCTTATGCCTAACGTCGAACGTTATTGCCGTAAAGTTACGGCAATAAGCTTAAGGTCTTAAGGATATCGCCGTTAATTTCGAGCAATAGAACGTAAATAGCGGCACTTTAAATTTAGCGTGACTTTTGATAAGACCGTATCTCTGTTATGGTCTTATGTGAAGTTAGCTTTTCTTTGATTCTCCCTAGACAAATCCCTTACGGCGATAAAAATTAACGGTCGACGTATCTCGGATGTTTCTTTAGGAACTCTCTATTAAAAAAAATTTTTTAAGGACAAATGGATGAAAAACATCGATGGATGGAAACATCGATACATCGATAGCCAAACATCGATGGTCCACAAAACATCGGCACCCAACCATCACTGGAAAAAACATCGATGTCTTTCTCAAAAACATCCATGTTTCAAAAACATCGATGTATCGTTGCCATCCCTAATCGTAACTGATAACTTATCAGTGAGTGGTTATGCCATCTTCATCCCGACTTCCGTTCTCTGTTAGGTACTCTTGTGCTTCCAGGTATGATTTTCTTGTGTTTTTATCTCATCTTTAAAACTAGAAGAAAAAAAGTGTCGATTGGTTTAGCTGTTCTCCGAATGCAGACTGTGCATTGCAGAGCTCCCCATGTTTAATCAACGAATAGGTAAGCAGTTTTGTTATAACCAAGGTTTGTTTTTGTGATTGTTTCCAATGTTCACCCTCCACCCTACGATCATTCGAATCACTTTTCATTCCTCTCATCTACGTCTATAAGCGAACGCGTGACGTTGAAAATGGTAGGATTTTCTCAACAGACTGTGATGGGCCAACGAGAAATAACCAATCTGATCCTCACGAGAAACCCAGGGATTTCATTTTTGTCTTACTAGTTCCTTTTCTCCCTCCACCCTTTGCAACTTACCTCCCAGCCTTCTCATCGCCTAGGAAAGAATTCATTTAAACTCGCCCTTCTCGTTATCCCCCGTTCCGGGAGCTCAATAATCCAAAATGAAATGCTAAGCTCGTGATATTCCAAACTAGAAAATCGCTTTTGCGGATTAGGGCCTAAACAACCATTTGCAAACATTGAGCGAGTCTAATGTTGAATATTGAACGAGATTTGTCTAGATATAGGATGGATATAGCCTCCACGACTCTTTTAGGTACATACATACGACTAAATTTTTTCACTGATACAAGCTGCAGCTAGCTTCTGGTTACTGCTAATGATGGTTCTATTCGTAAATAAGAAAGAAACTAAAAACACTATTAATATTAAATTTATGTTTAATACTATTTATAGTGTAGCATACATTTTATGTTATTCATTCGTACATAAGTCTCGTTGTTTGAAATGAACCATACTCCCGAAACTCCAGATCCTGATATCCTGCACTACGTGGAAGATGTGCTTGAAGTAGTCCTCAAATGGGAAGGCTAACTGGAGGCCACTTTATCAGGAGTCAGATCTCTTGATAATGCTACTGTAGAGCAGCATATAAATTATATTGAACCATGAAGTGCAGAAGCCTGCCACAGTTCACCTATGCGTCACTAGTGTAAAAGCACCTTCCCCGCACGATGGTGACGGTGTTAGCAGACTAAATATGAGTGAGAATAAATTTTATTCTCACTCTCCTATTAATCTTTTTGACACACATTGTTCACATTGTTAATTTTTTTTTCTCTCTTTTTTTTTCACTAGACCCCCGTTCTCTGTTACTATGTGCTACAACCTGCAGAGTGCAAATATGGACCCCCTCAGTTATGAGTATGTTCGCTAGCACAGCCACATGGAAACATCGAGAACTACTCGAGCTTGTCACCAGTGGTTGATTGTGAGGGTGAATGTAGACTCTCACGCAAAAACCCATTTTTCAAGTTTCAGCAGAGGTAAGTTCAAACAGTTGTTGTCCAACAGCCATTGGTAATTGTCTGTTATCTGTCATTCACCTGCGATTTTTATGAGAATCGCTATATCTTACTCTGATAGTAGTTGGAATGATAAAATAGATGAAATAAAAAGTCGTAAAATGCATACAAATTGAAAATTTAAAATTAAACTAACCTAAGAATTTGTCGCCCAAAGTATTGGGTTGTTGAGAACTGAAGTTAAGAACACTGGGGTTTGCTGCAATGTTTGGGTCCTATAACTGGCCAATTGCAACGAAATGGTTATTAAATAAATTTTATTCCTTGTTCGTTGACCCCACACGGGATGTAGTCATCTTCACACTGGCAGTGAGCGTGGCCGGCCAGCCAGTCTGAGGTGGCCTCATGAGCAGACTTGTGAGAAACCGATGTTTATCTTCACTATTCTGTCTCTTGTTTCCTTGTTATTGTAACTACCTACACAACCAAAGTTAAAAATACTATGATTTCAACTATGTAACTATGAGAAGTATTTCAATCTGTTTGCCTTTCAGACTTTTTATTTAGTCTATTTTATCATTCCATCTACCGTCAGAGTAAGGTATGTATTTCAATTACATAAAAATAGCAGGTGAATGACAAACAGCACACAATTACTCAGCCATTTATTCCTCATTAAATGTAGTTTCTTGTAAGCTATTGAAAAATCGAATTCGTCCACCTGGTTGCAATGTAAATTGAAATTGAATCAAGATAGTGTTATTTGTATTATGGACCACGGGTTTATAATATTATTACCGAAACAAAGAAATCAAATGGGATAAATCAGCTTTCAAATGAAGCCGACACATTCTCATCAGTTGTTATGCTGAAATAGGTTCTTAATGATTCCCCCTAGTGAAATAGCCTGGTAAAGGCCAATAATAGGAGATTCATCAACCAAAACAATCTCTTTTTCAGATGCCACTAACTCAAAAAGGTCGTCAATCAAGTCATCTACATGTAAGAAGAGAGCGTCTGTCAACGTGTAAGAGGAGGCTTTACATTATATGGTCTACATTTACCTACTTGGATAGAATGCTTAACTTTCTCATTTTTGCGGCGATTTCGAAGTTTACCAGAGTTGTACGAGAGTTTCTACTGGGGTCCATATTCCCCTCACCAAAAGATCATAATATTATGGTAGGCTAAAGCTATAATCTTTTTTTGGAAACATGGTTATTTTCGGATATGAAGCAGTAATTTCCTCCGAGGGACGTTAGGGTAATGAGTTTCCGACTAAAAATTTAACAATTCGTATTCAGAATACTGGAAAAACACCTAGGGGGTCCATATTTGCACCCACTCCGGTGCTCACGTCAAAAAAAGAAGGAAGATCTCCTATTAAATCTCAAGAAAATATACTGGCTGATGGGAAGGCAGTCAAAGTTGTCTATCCACAACAGGCTGTACAATTAAGTCCTCAAGCCATTCTAGAGTTAAGGAGCACAGCTGTGGGGTTCTGCAGCTCTATCAAATCGGGAAATAGTTCACAGATTCCAGAACCACGTCCTGCGCCATGTTGTTCATGCACTATGGTATTTTCGAAACGAACGTCTTCATAATGAACTTTAAGTCGAAACTGCGAACGAGACTTTCAAACGGCAAGCCGTCCGCCATCGGCTAAGATGTCACGTCTACGAGGATGCTCTCCTACTCCTTGGCACAAGTGATGTCGTCTGAAGATATGAGTTAACTCATTTGAGCTGTTCAGTAAAATTTTTTAATGAGGACTGACTCCCGCCCTCACCTTATAGCGGTCTCCGTGTCCTTGTGCCTTTGGATGTCCAAAATTTGAGAGATAAAGTAGTAGGTACTTGGGGAAACCTACACTGTTTAGGGCTGTTTTAAGAATTTGCACCAGCTGGTGCAAGGCCATTGCACCTAGATTCTTGCTTGGAATGTCTTAAGGACATCAGCCTCTTTGCTATTTGTTGCAATTGTGAAGAGAACTCGGGCTGTTGGTATAGCTTGTTATTCACTACCAGACTTATGACAAGTTTCAGGTAAGATGTACACTACGTGCTGGAAGAGATAGTTACGTGATAGTTATCAAATTGTGACAGAATCGTATCAAATGTGACGGAAATACCCTAAATAAATGAGTGATTTTAAGTTGCGAAATTCAGATCAATATTTCAGCCTACCGGGAGTATCTGAAGGGCTATCTTCCCCAACATTTGTAGGATTAATATTTAAATGGCTTTTTCCCGCGAATATTTAAATTGTTTAATATTTAAATGGCTTGTCCCGCAAATATTTAAATGGCTTTTTCCCGCGAAATCCATTATATGACAGTTAAATCATAAGTTTCGTTTAAAGGTCGATCCACACATTTCAGTAACTCAGTGAATACGTGGCCGTCAGTGCTCCGTGTGGCATGTATGCTCTATGTGGACAATTCATCATTGATGCCATTGAAGGGCACGGATCAAATCATCAAGAACTTCAAATTGATCTTTCTGGGCTTGTTTGGGCAATACATTTTGATGTTTTCTTTAGGTGAAGGACAAAGAAGTCAGACTTTACCTTCCTGATAGAACTCTGTTGGTAGATTCTAAAATTTAGAATCTAAATTTAATAATACTTCAACACGATCCCTCCTCAATCACTGCTGTCGTTGGTGGTTTTGTACTGGTAAGTGCAAATCAACAAGAAAATTTTCCATTTTGTTCATATTTATGCCGTATAGCAAATTTAAGATTTTTTTCCGTTTCCAGGTGCTGATATCAAACTTGCATTATTTGGAAGCTGGCTAGTTGGCCCAAGAATTTCTTCAAGATTACATCAAACATTAAATTCGCGTTCCGTTCTTCCGGGTTTGGTTGAATCGCAGGAAGCCGAGGCACCTGTTAAAGAGTGGTTGAAAGCGGATTATGATCCCCTCGCCCAGACCAAACAGTAGGTATCTCTTTTCCCAAAATTTGTTATTTCTGCAGGAATTAAGACTTCTTGTAAGACAAAAGAAGCTTTTATAAAATTTGATATAATCTTTATAGAAATAGGATTTAATTCGGACCTTGCAGCGGTATTCCATAAATGGCCACCTGAAAACCACAACAACAGCGCGTTTCCAAGCAACGTAATTGCGTTCGCCGGTAGCTGCGTTTTGGATACTTTGACATGTAAAATTTATAATAAATGTAAAATTTATATTAAATGTCGAAGTACCTAGCTATCCGATCGGTAAAAGGACTCGTCCTCTTTGCTGGACGTTGTATCATACGACTTGTATCCTAAGTTGGTTTTAAAATAACAAACAAATCTATGACGAGGCAACAATCAGTGACGACGCAACAATTATTATTGCTGACGATCAGCTTAAATTTTGGTTGGTAGGTCTGTGCGAAGGAAGTAGATTTTTGAAGAAGTTTTTTCACTGAGGTAATTCTTCCGGTATGTAAACAACATAATACTATGCTGGCAGAATCAACATGCAAAGAATTTTACATTTGGTTTATTATTCTTTGGAATATTCACCTATGTACCTGTGTATTCGGGACAAGTGACGAGAATTTTGACCGGCCTTCAATTTTTGTTTTGGCACGAGTGCCAAAAATGCCATGACCTGCTGTCCCGCCCACATTTATCGGTAATAAATAAGTCGGCTCCCTCCGGTAATAAATAAGTCCTGAACCACTGTAGCCAGAGTAGTGTCGTCTTTAAATGTATTTTTGGACGTAGTATCAAATTGTGGGGATCCTGCGGAAAACAGATTTATTATTTTATTATTTTTGGTTTGTACTGTTGTAATCGCGACGGAGGTCGACGACTCCGATCGGCCTCAAAATTTGACATTATCCGTTTCAGGAGGTCTAGATTCCAAAACCGAAATGCCCTCCCGCCGTACGCCCGTCCGGGCCGTTTTGGGCAGTAGGAAAAATCTGAAATTTTGAAAAAATACTTGGTTGATCATCTGGTAGTGCCCGCTAGGTTTTCAGCCCGATCGCCCAACCCCGTGGGGTGCTATGGTGCTAAAACGGGGCTACAGGAGGGTTTTTGAAGGGTTTTGGCTATGGCTATGTGTGGTTTTCGAAGTATTAGTGAACTTAGAATCCATCCCGGAGCGAGCCGACTTCACTGTGGTGATCTATAGGGCTTTCATGGGGCTTCAATTGGGATTTTTGAAGGATCCCAGGGGTCAAAATTTTGCGCTTGAAAAACAAAAAATCTTTGAAAAAAAAATTTCCAACCAAAATTTTCTCGTTGACGCAGAATTAAATTTTTGCACAAGTAACCTAAATATAGGTTATTAGGTATTCTTTGATATATCAAAGAATAATAAACCCTTGTATGCGTAAGGTGAGGTGTTACTAAGAGGTGTTGCGGGTTAATAAAACTACCCTTTCTTTTGGTATCCCAAGCTTTCATCTGTAATCAGTCATCTTCATAGGGTTTGGTAAGTACTGCAAAACAAACATTTTGACATTGTGAGGTTCCTGCTATTTCTGGTTTAGGCATTTCGAATGACATAGTGATTATTACAGACCTTAAATGTTGCAATCCACGGTTGCACTACGAGTTCCCCGCCCCAGTCGTCGGGCACTGCCTGGGTGGTAGCATAGGGCATTAGTTCGATGTTAGGTGGTTTTCTCAGATTGCAACATTTAAGGTCTGTAATAATCACTACCTATGTCATTCGAAATGCCTAAACCAGAAATAGCCGGAACCTCGCAATGTCAAAATGTTTGTTTTGCAGGACCAAACCCTATGAAGATGACTGTTCACAGATGAAAGCTTGAGATGCCAAAAGAAAGGGTTGTTTTATTAACCCGCAACACCTCCTAGTAACACCCCACCTTACACATGCCAGTACAGCCAAGGAGGATGTCCAACATATCGACTATTAAACCCTTGTAAGTATAAAATTAGCTCTGTTTTCAACTACATTCGCGAAATCCTGTTGAAGTATTCAGAGATTCAGAGATAAACCCAAAACTCGTTACCGGTTTATTTTCTGCCCAACTCCCACTTTAAATAAATCATCCGCCTTTAAATAAATAATTCGTCAAATTTCAGTGCACTCGCCAAATGTCCAGAATACCCAAGCAGTGTCCATCCTGAAGTCCCCTCGCCGAGCAATTCGACACGTTTTCCAGTTGCAATAAACCTGTGGCAGGGAGTCGTCTCTACGAGGTCTCCGCAGATATCAACCCGGGAAGGAAAAACTTTCTGCATCGCCCGCCCGATTTTTCTGAGCCGATTCCGCGACTACGTGACTCTCTGACAGGGTCTCATATCTCACGGGTGGGGTTTCTGCGGTTTCACTCCAAAGGGTCACTAGGAGTCCAAAGGAGTAGCGTTTTTTTGGGTCATCGGCAAGACATGTACTGACCTCAACTATGATCTTCGTATCAGCCAAATGGATGTTGAAAGGCATGGAGTTGAACTGAGTAATTTGCAAACTGTAGAAGATCCATCAGCTGATAAATTTTGCTGTAGTTGTAGGTATGGTTTCCAATTATTATTATTTCCTTATCTATTGGTTAATGATTTATTTATTTACGATGTTATCTGATAAAAAGTAAATTTTTCGAAGTAAACTGGAGGTAGGTACTCAGGGAGCAATTCATGTGCCTGTGCTTTTCCTTTTGTATATTAATGCATTTCAACTTGGACAGTACAGTTTTACTTCTGAGCGGTTAGTTTGTTCGTTACATAAGTACTCCAACTCCCCAGTGTGAATGATTGAGAATTAATTTATTGAGCGAATGGATTTATTGTGTGAATGTTTTGGGCTTAAGGCTAAGCTGTGATTTCATGAGTGATATTAGTGCTAGGTATTTATTTGATTAGGGTAAGGAACGAATGTGATGTTTGGCTGTGATATATGTGTTAGTTAGGAATAGTTGTGATAATAGAATATGGAATGAATGGAGTGTGCTAGGAGGCAAGTGTTGATGGAGGGGGGAACCTACCGGTTGGCGAGGCAGCATACTGTTAGGTTAATTTGAATTTGAATTATTATTTTGCATTTTATTGATTTCCCTTTTGTTTATTTTTAGGGGCTGTCCGGCCCTTCTGGGCGATGGAAAACCCTAAAATACGGGTACCAGGAGGGTCACTTTAGGAAGGGTTGGGCGCGGGACCAGTGGGTTTTCCCCCGTCACTGGTGTAGAGTGTATGAAGTGAATGAAAGGTGCGTGAATGAGGATAGATTAGGGAAAATGTTTGTGATATGTGTGCGTCATCATGTGTGTCTTCAGATTTTTATTTTTGCTTGGGCTAGTCGTATTAGTTGTAGGGAGGGGAGGAAATTTTGTAGAAGTACTCGCCCTCCACCAGCCAAGTAAACGTGGAGAGAGCAACCACCCATGATCCGAAAACTGCTATTTACAAGAAGAGTAGGTACGGTTGCATTTGGCAGCCACGCATGACCCGAAAACTGCAAGCTACAAGAAGAGGCAGAAGAATAGGTACGGTCTGCTGCATTCCGCAGCCACCAACGACCCGAACACTACAAGTTACAAGAGGTGGAATAGTAGGTCTGCTGCGATGACTCATGTCCCAAAGAATTTCGAGCCACTTAAATATGAAAAAGACCTTCTTTAAAACCCCGCTGTACTCCCCCTAGAGGAAGAAAGAGAGCAGAAGGTACGTGAAAGGTTGTAATGGGCCAGAAATGGCCTTAGACACAACCTAAGAATCTCCGTACAGCGGGTTAGTTTGTTCCAACCTTTAGGAACAGCAGCATTTTAAACCGTCTCTGAACAGCGCCTTTCAAAATTGTGTAGTCTAGAAGGCACTTAGTAGGTATAAGAAAAGTAAATTTTTCTGCTGCAGCGAATTTTCAGGGGGAAATGGTAAGTCCACTGCAGGACATTTCACTGCATCGTGCACTTTGATGTACACAACGGTCGACGGTAGGAAAAGGTCGATCCTGGCTCCTATTAGAGTTTAAAATCGGGCGGAAAGAAGGTGATCACGGCCAAATGATAGTTCAATGGGCCGTGAAAATCGCAAATCGGCCGTTAACGAGACTCGGCCTCACCGACCGGGATGTGAAGGTGACATCCCTTTAATTCAGGTTCGGGTCCTCCTGCCGCATAGGTGGACCCTTTACTCTCGTCTGTCGAGACAAATGGCTGGAAATAGGCGATTTTCACTGGGACCACTTTGACACTTGTAGAAGGTTAGGTTTTAACGCTCTAGACGATATCCTCGGAGGGTTGATTTACTCTCAGGTTGAGCAAATGTACTTACCTTCAGGCGCTTGCGCGTGCGGAAAATTGGTTCCGGGCGGCCCTGAGTCTGCCATGTAGTTTTTCCCATTCATCTTAATCTGTCAGAAATGGGTAAAGTTCTCCGACCGTAAGGGAGTTTATCTCCCCTGAGAGATCCTCATTACACGTAGGTATTACAAAAATATTTAAAACCGACCATAAAAAAAAAAAAAAAAAAAAAAAAAAGGTATGGATAATATTAGGACAGATGAGGGTCCCATGTAAATAGATGCTACGTCCAAAAGTTAATAAATTAAAAAATTATTAAGAATAAATGTTTAAATGCTGCAAATTTTACACAAGGGTTTATTATTCTTCGATATAGTTAATCTAGCAGAAATTAATTCTGTGTCGTTAAACGGCGTGAATGTCGTTCTGTGTCGTATCCCCATGTAGTTTTGTATCCATTTATCCTTGTATCGTAGTGATTTTCTTTTCCTTTTTCTCAGAGAGGTCAATCCCTGATTGATTTGGCTTTTCCTTTTTGTATTTCCCTACGAGTGTGTAAAATTATTTCTGTATAATGGGGCTCTGCTCGTTTCTCAATAAATAAAATGTACCTATTTATTGAGAAACGGGCAGAGCGTCGATAAATGAAATGCTTTTTTTTCTCTTTTTTTTTTTTTTTTTAATAAAGAAATTTAATTTTTTCTGAACAATGTTTGGACAGATGTGGCACCTCGAAAAAAACGGATTTTGCGTCCAAACTTACATGGAAAACGACGCCTTATTTGACCTCCTGGGATCCTCCAAAAATCCCATTTGTAGTCCCATAGATCCCCAAGGAGAAATCGGATCGTTCTGGGACTCTCCAATTGATTGTACGTTCAAAAATTCTTCGAAAACGACACCTAACTCGATCCCAAAGCCGACAACCGTAGCCCCTGTTTAGCCCCACGGGTTTGGCCGATCGGGCTGAAAACCTTGCTGGCATAACTAGATGGTAAACCGAGTAGTGTGTAAAAATTTCAGATAAAAAAAAAAAAACCTAGGTAGCCTACTGCCCAAACCGGCTCGGACGGCGGACGGACATTTTGTTTTTGGGATCTAAACCTCTTGAAACGTGTAACAGGGGCGGATAGGCGGTTTTGATCAGTCTGGGCGATTCAATTTGACCCCCCCACACAGTTACCTACCTATCCAAACTTTTAATAATATTAAAATATATTATATTGGTGATCTGCACATTACATTATCACAGCTTATGATGAACAGATTAAAAAGAAGGCCTGCAAGAGGAGCATCTCCTCTTCCAGAACCTGTTGTTCATGCAGTATGGTATTTTCGAAATGAACTGAGAAGCCTCAGTACAGTGGGGTTCTCGTGATGACAAAATTTGTCGAGTTGGGTGTGACAATGCGGTAACCTTCCCAAGTGCGACAAAGGGCACTAAGTAATGAGTCTTATTACTTTCAAAAGTGTCAGGCTTCGTGAAGCTATTTGTTGATTCACATTTTAAAATTAAATTAATTAATAAAAATAATTAATTAAAATTTCAAGTAAAGGAGCCAATCTGACGGATTACTTTCTTCACTTTTTTTTTTCAAAAGCTTATAAGCCTATAGGTCCTTCCGGGGTCAGCCAGTTTTGAAGGATGTTTGGACACGTGAAGGGAACCGACAGTCTTTTCAACAATGCCCCGATTTTTTTTTTTTTTTTTTTTTTCAATATCCACCTACGGTAAGATCGAACTCAACGTCAGTAAAAGGTGTCGAATCGTATTGAAGCTGGTTCGAGCTTTCATGTTTCGACTCATTTGACAGACAGGAGCGTGACTAAGATGGCTCGAGAGGGAAAGCGTCATCACATCTGAAACGACCGCAGATTATCCTCCAGTTAGACGTGGAGGCCGAGAAAGTTATCAATAACGCCCGACTAACTGCCCTTCCCATCTTTACGCCTTCCCTGCCACGACCTCTCACGGCCTGTTTGATTTATCGAGTTATAGTTTACCCGAGTTAGTTTCCGGAGGGTAATTTGTTTCAGATGGGAATGCACCTTCTAAGTGGTATTCTTATCGCCATTTTCTCGTAATTACCGCTAACTTGCTGGACGCGTTCCAACTACGAGACGGGGCAAATTTTGAAACTTCACAATTGAATTTCTGAATCGTGAGGTGATTTACGATTACTAAACGAGCGGCAGAAATCAACCGCGGATTTAGTGTGTGTACCTGCCACTTGGCATAATGTATTATGATCAAAAACCGTTTTTTTAACACTTAACACAAATTTAAAGGGCCTGTACTTTTTGATCCAATGGGTAGGTATACAAGGAATTGTAAGTATATGACATTGAAGGAAATCTCTAAAAGAAAGTACCTATTCGGCCAATAAAGTGCCCGGAAGAACCAAAGAGGAGTAGTTATAACTCGATATATCGAGTAAAACCCTTCCTGAGTTGTTTTGGGAATCGTTGAAATTTGACTCAACTTTAAAGCCCGTATCTCGTGGTCTGGCGTGCGTTAAAATGTTAGGAGTAACAATTGAAGAAAACGTACAGCTCTACAAGATTGTTCTTGGGCGTGAATGTCATAGAAAGCACTATTACAGAGCTATCGAGCAAAAAAAAAGAAAGTTTTTGAGGAATGTCGACACTTTGGCACTACATTGACGACCTGTTACAGGTACAGTACCTAGTCAAGTTGTAAATACATAAAATTGAAGGGAATTTAACGCTTTACTAGATTGACTTCGTGTATAAATGTCTGAGGAAGTACCCGAATAGAGTTATCAAGACCGTTCGAGGGGGATTTTCCAATATTTGAGACAACTTCCAAGTCGTTATCGAGCAATAAACCAAAAGCTTGATCCTTAGGAATTTCCAAACTATATCAACTTTGCAACATGGAATTCGTGATTTGTACATAAGGAGTTACAACTAGCCAAAATTAAAGACTACATAATTTATTTCGGGTAGAAATATCCCAGGAAGTATACTTCCTGGGATATTTCTACCTATAGCCTATAGCGCCTTTGAGCGACAAAGGGGTGTAAAACCCCCACACTCTACATGATTGATTTCAGGCAGAAAATTTCTACCTTTAATGTACCAAGAAGTACTTGAATAGAGTTATCAAGCAATAACCGTTCGTTTGAGTACCTCGTGACCTAATGGGCTTACGCCAAAGTGTTGGGAGTGAAAGTTAGAGCAAATTTAATGCTCTACAAAAATGTTCTCGGGAACGAATGCTGTTGGGGGCACCTGAACAGAGTAATCGAGCAAAAACCAAAACAGTTCCGTAGGCATTCTATAACATAGGAATAACTTTGAATCGACTTACCTCGTGACCTTAAGTTGTAACTAGCAAAACTTGAAGTAGCTAGGTAAATTTAGTTCTCTAAAAGATTGACCCCGGGTAGAAATGTCCCAGGTAGCACCAGACCAGGGCTATCGAGCAATAACCACCCCTTTGGGGTTTTTGAACATATTCGAACGCCTTATATCACGGGACCTAATGTAATGGGTGTAAGTACACCAAACTGTTAGTAGTGAAAATCGGAGGAAATTACATGCTCTACAAGATTGCTTCGGGCTTTGAATGTGGTTTAAATCGCCACAACAAAGTTATCCATCAAAAACCACTCCTTTGCTCATTTTTAGGACATTCTTAGCCACAACTTTATCCCCTTGTACGCGTTGATTTGATGCAGAAGAAATTAAAAGTACGGATTGACGGAAATTTAATGTTTTTCACAACTTTTTTCGCCCACGCCCAGAAGTAAATCCTGGATCAGCCCCTGGCTATAACGTACCTTCACGGAAACACGCAGCCCCGGAAGTTTTAGCGCTGAGTTTTGTCACATAAAGCTCACAAAATTTGTATTGCTCACAATATTTAATTCTTGTGGTAAAGAAATTTCTCCACGCAAGCAACTGGTTGGCAATAGCCAACTTACCACGAAATCACCCATTATGGAAGGTTTATCGGGAAAATAATACACTGCGACCAAAATAAAATCTTTTCATTACACATAACAATATCAACCGTGTATTTTACCAAGATAAATTAAAAAGGGGTAAAAATATCTACATCAGTTTATGTACATAAGAGATACGTATCTCTTATTTTGAGTTCCTAATATGTACTAAATCCTATTTGTTGTACTGATAATTCCTAACTATGTACAAACGAAGAAACCTCGTATTCCACCCTCTGATTATTCTGGCATTATGATTTGAAAGGTAGAAAGACAGTCGAGATGTTTTGTGAGCAGTACATTTTTTTGGTAAACATCCAACTAGTTGAGGTTCCTACTGATACCTAAACAGGAAAATTTTTAATGGCATTCATGTTCCTCACTTTGCAAAAACTTGTCAAGCCATATTACACGCCTCCTACATTTGCTTAGAATATCAATTTCTGTCTAATTCTATGGACAACATGTCCTACAGTGAATTTTGGGGTAGCACACAATCCCAACTAGCCAAGTGCTCAAGGATGTCGTCGTTTTTCCCATACAATAGTAGCGTTGCTTTGAGAGGAGCCCGACACCCAGAATTCCCATTGAGAAAACCATACACTTTATCATTCTTTTACAAATCAATGAAATTCTCACAGAAACTCGATCAAGTTCAGCTCTTTGAGGGGGTTTTGATCTGGGCTGATTTACTGTAGTATGTAACCTCTTTTGATATTTCAATATCTGAACACAGGAAGGCGCGTCCACACTGTACCGCGCGAGTTTCGGCACAGGTCAGAACTAGTGTGACGCTTCGGTCTTGCTTCCTTGTCGAAAGATAAACCGAATCCGACCCAAGCTCAGGCTAGATCCAAGAAAGCCATGCGGGGCAGAGCTCACCCACATACTTGAGGTCTGGAGCGAGCTGATGATACTGAAGTGCAGGTTCTTGCGGGCGCCTATCGTTTGGCTGGAGGGCCTCTCAGAGACCAGGCCACCAAGAGCAGATGAGCGTTGCCGTAAATGCTAAGGGCGCTGCAGCAAGAGCCATAGCAGCCTACTTAAAAGGTTGCGCGCCTTGCAGGCAGAGACTGGGGCTGCTGGGGCAGAGAGTGATCTCCTTGTGATATACAGGGGCCTCTTCCTGGGGATCCTCCTGTAAACTGCCGGGGGGGGGGGGGGGGGGACCTAGTTGAGTAAGACCGCTGGTAAAGAAACAGCTTCCAATAGATGAAGTTCCTCTCCCTAATTAGAAGCAGTTAAGCAGATTCTCCTGCTCGGGATGGAAAGCCTCCTCTCCACCACTCTGTGTGAGTGTCACGAGGTGGAGCGTAGTTGGCCCATCTGGTGGCGCTCCCTGGTTCCAGCCAGGGACCTACTGAAAGCCCCACGGGCTCCAGTTGCCACTAAACAAAAACAAAAAAAGATGAATTTGGGAGGTATTACAGCCTCTTGGTTTCTGCCCACAACACAAAACAGTGTGGACGTAATTTCAAACAAAGTTTCATAAAAATGCTGCGCAGCGCAGCTTGAGCCACCCAACCTCATTCGGCATAGTGTGGACGAGCCTTAGCATTTATATCAGATTCGTACTTTTAAATTACAAGTTCATTATCCACTTTCTGGTTTATGACCAACTCATACGTATCTAGGATTTATGAATGGCACAACTGCAATCACCTCATTGGTGAAACTTGATCGGTTTGAGAAGAACTTTAAACTATTTTCCTGAGTTGAATTAAAGTTCATTCGACAGATTTTTCTTCGCCCTCAGCTTTATCTTTGACGGGTTCCAGACTTTCTTCATCGAGTTGTATTGACGGGACCATTGGGGGTTTGAACCCACCATATTCTATGCAAAGTTGTTTGCTTCTAGCTGTTCTAGCATTTCGATTCCTCATTGTCGAGAGCACCCTGTACGTGTACGGAGGGTACTGCGATGAGAACACCGGATGGCTCGACCTGAAAGGCGGTTGCTGCCTTGCGTACTGGGCCCTTTGCTCGGCTTGAAGACCGTTTTGGTCTTCGTACTGTTCCTGAGCCGGTTGCGGCGTTTGGTGTTGGTGGGTTTGCTGTTGGGGGGAACCCGTCGGCGTAACATAGTACGGGTGCGTCAGCAGAAACGTGCTGTACACTTGAGGCTGATACCTCGCGAGCATGTAGTGCACCGGCAGGATAGGCCTGACGGCAGGGACTTGATTGTAGCCTGTATTCTCATGAGAATGCCTCATGATGTAATTCCCAATGTAACTCGTCGGCACGTAATACATCGGATACCGATTATAATACACAGAAATGGGAACTTTTAACGGTGCCCGGTTATAGACCGAGCTAATCGGCAAGTCATTACTCACAACTTGTTGTTGTTGTTGTTGTTGATGTATCAACTCATTACTGACCTGCTGCTGCTGTGCGATATCATTACTGTAATGATGATCAGTTTGAGACTGCAGCCCCAAATCATTAACGTACGTTTGCTCTCTTGGCTCTTCTTCTTCTTCTTCCTTTATCTCGTATGGTATTGACTTTTGGATTTCAATATAAGTCTTGTAAACGGGTTCTTTATGGAGAACTTGTTTTTCAATTGTGGGCGCACCATCTTCATGCGATAGGGAAACAGCAGCTTGAATTGGAGCCAAAATATCATTTGTCAATGTCTTAGTGGCTTCTCTACCAGTGTACCTTTCATTTCTCACCAAGTCTTCGTTCAAATTGCTAACTACAATGGGTCGCCCTGAATATTTAGTTTTGTCAATTTCATTCACTTCGTCCTCAGGGGCTATGAAGAAAGCCGAAATCATGTCAGCGCCTCTGGTCTTGTTTTTGGCATCGTCGATTATTTCTTTGTCTGTCATGGGTATTGCTGTGTCACTGTCGGCTAAATATGAGGTGATGTGAACTGTCTGACTGTCATGATTGACGGGTTGCTTTCTCTTCTTTTGTTTTTTAGGCTCGAAATGAAGGTAGAGATTGTTCACGATTTTCGACTCTTGCCCCGAAATGTCTTGAAGGTTGGATTCTCCGGAGGAGTCCATGTCGAAAATGTAGCCGGAAAATGTGGGCGGAGACAGAGCTTTCATGTCTTCAGTGTAGTAGACTTCGTCTTCGTTTTTCAATTCGTTTCTCGTTTTGTTCGTTCGGTCTTCAGCATCGTAAGGCATGAGGAGGCCTTGCGGCTGTTGGTGAGCTGGACTTGGTTGATGCTCGCCGTTGACTGAAGTGTGAACGTCTTCGGGTGAAGTTGAAGCGTTGCTGCTAGTGGCGCTTCTTTTAATGTTTGAAGACACCCCAGTGACATCTTCAGTTACGTTCGGGTCAGTTGTGCTTTCTACGCTTTCCTCAACAGTCGTCGTTGCCTGCAACAAAAAACATTGATATAAGTAGAGTTTGAGCACATTTTGGAACTGACACAATGTAGAAATCAGTGTATCAAACAATTAACCTGGCATATTAAACTTTGCTTCGTTCAAATTCAAAATCCTCGTTTTTCGACGAAATTAACTTCATTCTGTGAACCTAAGGGGAAATATTACTAGTTGATTTATTTCCATCGACATTCAGTCAATTTTCCCATGAAAAACGACACCCTTTAGAGAAAAAAAAACAAAACAAAAAAAAAAAAAAAAAAAAAACAGGTCCACATTCTCTTTAATTATACAGTGGTTGGGACCGCGGTTTGAATTTGATATTTTCACGCTTCATCGGTCGTCCCTCACATCACTTTCTCCGATGTTCGTCGAATGTGTCGTCACAGGTCACAATCACGTTTTAGGTAGGAGTGAGAAATTTATTCGACCTGGGTCAGAAGAATAAACATCGGCCACACATCCCCGTTTTACTTTCCCCAGTGTAATTATTACGGTCATCGACTCGACGGTTGTGATGGGAATAAAAGGGGTCTTCGGGAGGTCGGAAGTTGGCGTTTTTGACCTCATAATCGGATTGAGCACTTGCATCAAATTTTGGCTCACTGTTCCTTTTCCGAAGAAATACCTATAAGAAATATTAGAGAAAAGGGAGTTTTGAAATCAAGTGGCGTACCCGATTACGAGCAAAGTGCTAAGACTTCCAAATATACTACTGCAGCAGCATAAACTACACTCACACGTCTGGTAAAGACGAGAGATATGATATCGATATATCGAATTAGCAATAGTTTCAAGCCACTATTTCGATATTTGGTATCAATATGACGCATACCTACCGATATATATACCGACGATATAGGTCGCTCAAACCGTATCATGAAAACTCAATTTTTCAAAACTTTCAGAGGAACTGAAAAACTAATTCCAGCTTGCCACAACTGACTTTTGATATGCTTGGTGTTTTCTAAACGTTATGTGAACTCCCTTTTCCCCCCTCCCCACAAAAACGCTGGAAATTTTACACAAGGGTTTATAATATGATTATCTTCGATATAGATTAATTGAGCAAAAAAAATTTTGTCAATAAGAAAATATTTTTGAAAAGATTGGAAAAAAATTCTGTACAATGTTTGGACAGATGTGGGACCTCGAAAAATGGATTATGCGTCAAAAATTACTCGTAAAACGACACCTCATTTGACCTCCTGGTATCTGCAAAATTACTATTTGTAGCCCCATGAAGCCCCATAGATCCCCACGGTAAAGTCAGATCGTCCTGGGACCCCCAAAAATACTTCGAAAACGACATCTAACTCGATCCCATAGCCGAAAACCTTCTAAAACCCTTCCCTTAGCCCCTTTTTAGCCCCATAGAACCCCACGGGTTTTGGCGATCTTAGCGAAAACATTGCCGGTGTAACTAGATGGTAAACCGAGCATTTTGTCAAAATTTGAGATTACAAAAAAAAATTCTTACTGCACAAAACATTCGAACGGCGGACGGACATTTTGTTTTTGGAATCTGCATGTCATGAAACTTATGGGGCTATATAATATATATTATGGAGTTTTGAAGGACTTGGGCCAGGAAGTCGAATGAAGTGTCATTTTCCAAGTGGTTTCTACGTGTTGACGTATTAGGGGCCTAAAACCCATCCAGTTGATCTTGGAGCTGAAAAAGGGTAATGTTAATGTATCGGTGTTCACCGAAGGGGGGGGGGGGGGTGTTTTAAGGTAGGTTACTATTTGGCCATGGGGTCGAGTGGGGAATCGTTTTCGAAGTATACCTATTTGGACGTTGAGATCTTATGTAGGGTATCAAAGACATCGGACCTAACCGTGGAATCTCATAATAATTAAGAGGCGCCAGGTGGAAAAGGGCCTTCAGCGCTCGAGGGTTCCGGTCAGCTCGTCCGATTACAGTGTCAGCTCGTCCGAAGGGGGTTGTGTCAACTCGTCCTCCCCCAGTTAATCCTACTCGTAGGACGACTTGACACATGCTCAAAATTTTGAGTGTCAACTCGTCCTAAGGGCTTTCATGGGGCTAAAAATGGGATTTTTGAAGGATCCCAGGATGTTAACCCTTAATATTTTTAATATTTTTCGAGTAAAAGCTACCCATTACCCACACGAGATTCGAGACAACTGAGGAGCCACTAGGCCTTGACTTGCATCGTCATACTCCTATCACTCCAGAGAAATGTTCCAAGTCCAGCAAAACAACTAAGGCCGGCCCAGCTGACTGACTTCGAACTCGGTCGGACGACCTGACACTCTCACACACCTTTTACTCAAGTCGGACCTCATTACGGGCCGAAAATCGGCTTAGGCGTAATCCGATTATTTCGGACGACCTGACCTGCACCCGCGCTCGAAGGCCCTTTTTTAATATTTTTGCAGTATGAGTATGCTCACAAAATTTCAGATCGATATCTCGAAAACTCAACGAGATATCCATCTTATACTGATAAGAGATTTCGATCTTATGAACGTTTCATGCTCCTCGAATGTGTAAACTACAGTGGTCGAGTGACCCATTCTGATCGTCAGGCCTCAAAACGTAACCTTATTCGTTTCAACAGGTCTAGATTCCAAAAACGAAAATTTCGTCCATTTAATGACCGTCCGCCGTCTGGGCCGTTTTGGGCAGTAGGATTTTTTTTTTAAATCTGAAATTTTGACAAAATACTTACTTGGTTTTCTATCTAGTTGTGCGAGCAAGGTTTTCAGCCCGATCGCCCAAACCCGTGGGGCGCTATAATGGGGCTACAGGAGGGGTTTTTGGCTATGGAGTCGTTTTCGACGAATTTTTGGACGTAGAACCCATTTTTGGGGGTCCCAGAACGATACGATTTCACTGTGGGGCTCTATAGGGCTTTCATGGGGTTTTTGAAGGATACTTACCAGGAGGCCAAATATTTTCCGAGTAAAAAAATTTTCTTCTTTTTATTGACAGAATTAATTTTTGCACAAGTAACCTTTATAAAAGAATAATAAACCCTTGTATGCAATTTGCAGCGTTTTTATTAATAGATAGATAGCTCCTAGATATAAGATAAGAAAAACACAGGTTTATTCTATTTGGTGGCTTTTAATACCTAATCACTCAATCGGCAGTGAAATGACGTCAGGAGGAAAAAGGGCCTTCACATTGATTTTTGCAAACTCGATTGTCGAGTTCATATTGACCGTAAATGCTATACTTTGGTATCATTAAATGAACGAAATTTTCGTTTAAAGAAAGACCCTGAATGAAGGTGTGCACTCATTTCATCAGAAAATACCTTGGTAAATCAAATTAAAATAGCACTCAAATGAAAACTTTGAAGGGCGATAAGGGCTTATCTCAAAACGCAAATCTTGAGGGCCCTTTTTCCACCTGGCGCCTCAATAATTGATAAATTATTTATCAAGTTATATTGCTGGGGAACCGATTAAAACAACTTTCACACGCTCATTATTCCCACAAAATGTTCCGTGAAAAATGCTGAAGAACCCCGTTTCATGTATTTTGAGCAAATATGCTCAAGAGAGCGTCAGGTGTTTTACCTGTCGTTCATTTTCAGTCGTCACCGAAGTTGTGGCTGCAGTTTCTTCCGTCCCTTCGGTGCTCAGCGCCTGAAACAAACACATGAAATTACTCAATGAAATCGTAATCATTTGGCTTGAGGTTCAGTAAAGCTGTTGTTATAAAAAAGGGGTATCCGCCCCCAGAGCAACAAGTTGGTCCTCTCAGCTCGTGAATGAGGTTCTTATTGTGCTTTAGGTTTGTTTGCGAGGAAATGAAACCCACACCGGAATAATATTATGATGATTGCTCTTATAGTTAAAGTTTAATCGACGGTTCTATGCCAGTTGAGCGTGAAACTCCGCCGGTGGAGAACGCTTTGTGAAAAATATCTTCTATTCTTCTGTGGGAGAAATTTCTTGTTTTTTGTTGTTGTTTTTTTCTTTGCTTTTGCGCTATCTGTAGTAATTGGCTATACGGGACATACATAAATGGATATGTTTGAGATTACGAAATGGATCCGTTACGTTTCGTCTGAACAGTTCAATGATAACCTGCGGAAGATAAAGGGACAATCCAATTCACGCGGCCACCCGGTGTGCATAATGTCAAAAGAAAATCAATTGTCAAGAGTGAGCAGTAGAGGACTGCACAGTGAAAAAAACGATGAATATCCTCCGCGTAACAGTCGGCGTGCAATTCGTTTCAGCCGATTGTTCGACATGTGGAGGCGCCACATTTCTACGCATAACATCGTCCACGTATGAAATAACGGACGTTAATCTGTGCCATTCATTCCGTGCACTTTCTGGTTTCGAAGACGATCGTTTATAGGACCTTACAAAAAGTACCTACACTTGGAGAACGTTAGGTACCGTAATGTACGTTAGGTATTGTAATGATGTTGCCGGAAATGAGGGATTTTATTAAGCAAATTAATTTGCTGAATTCTAGTAGGTAAATCAAGATCGGGCTGAAAACCCTACGGGCACAGCTGGGGGAAGAACAGTGCAGAATTTCATATTTTTAAAGACTTTTCCTGCCAGAAACGGCCCAGACGGTCATTTCAGTTTTGGTCTCATCATATCACGAAACAGGTAGGTAGGTCGGTTTATTGAGACCCTTTAAATGTTTGCCCCCCATCGCGATGTTTCATTCTGAGAAAACTAAACCAAACGTCTGTGTGGAGGAGTGTAGAAGACACAGATGTATCGACAGCGAAAGTGAACAAGTAGCAGAGCGGCTTCTCCCACCCGGATTCATCTCTCTTCTATAATCTTCTGCCAATTAATCGCGATCGGATTCCTTGACCTAAGTCAGGCTGTTGAAAATGGGCGTAGTCCCCTCCCTCTCCATCTGCTGAGCTGTTTACGAATTCACTCGTCCACCTCTGGACATCGGAGATGAAAGTGTCACACTTTGACAAGATAAAAGGGCCTGAGTCAGTCGCTATTACGGATATTAACGATGGCCCTCGACACGGTTGGAACATGATTAGTCATAATGGTAAATGGAGTAAGTCCTGGGCAGTGTAAGCAATAGCGCTTCATCGACGTATAATTACGGCCGTGTGGTCTACTTGTCTCTTTGCCCCGTTGCTTTGAAGTCGTAAGAGCGCTGAGTTGGCACCACCGAGAGGCACACAATGCAGTGTTATTTTCACAATGACTGAATGAGATTTGTGCTCTCGTTCAAGTTTCCGTACGAGAGTACCTAAAGCAATTTCAAAAACGCTGCAAATTTTACACAAGGGATCTTTTTTGATATATGTTAATAGTGAAAAAATTAATTCTACCTATGTCATTAAGAAAATATTTTTGAAAAAAAAACGGCAAAAAAAAAATCTTTAAAATGTTCGGATAGAATTTGTCCTTAATATTGTACAGGAAAAAAAAAAAATCCCCAGGTCCCAAAGGTCTCACATTGTCCCACGATGATTGTGGGACCTCTAATAAATGGATTTTGCGGCCAAAATTACTCGGATAACCACACAAAATTTGACCTCCAGGGATAATTCAAAAATCCGATTTGTAGCCCCAAGAAAGCCCCATAGATCCTCACGGTGAAATCAGATCGTTCTGGTATCCCAAAAAATGCATTCTACGTCCAAAAATGCCTCGAAAATGACACTGAACTGAACCCCATAGCCGAAAACCCCTCCCGGAGCCCCATAGCGTCCCACGGGTTTGGGCGATCGGGCTGAAAACCTTGCGGGCACAACAAGATGGTAAACCAAGTAGGTATTTTGTCAAAATTTCGGATTAAAAAAAAAATCCTTTCGTTTTTGGAATGAAGAACTCTTAAAACATATAAGCCTTACCTATTGTCAAATTTTGAGGCCGATCAGAATTTTCGACCTCCGTCGCCATTATCTTGGTGTATTAATTATTCCAAGAATAATAAACCCAAGTTGTGTGAAAATTCTTTTTAGGTTGGAAACAATTATATATTTTTTAAATTGAAGGAACGTGGAACACGGTTCATTTGCTAATAAGTATGTACCTATGGGTATACCTACCTAACAAATCCGAATCAAACTTTCTTTCTTTTTTAAACAACATACGAGTACTTGTCAGGTGTTTTCTGGGGTAGTTTAAGTTTGTCATTTTTGGATTTTGGTATCATCTTTAGGAGTCGATTGATAGTTAGGTCACGGTAAAAGCGTTGTTCCACGCAAAAAAAGTAGGTATTTTACAGTGTTTGGACAGATGTGGGACCCGATAGTGAAATTGGATTGTGCTGGAACCCCCCAAAATGGATTCTACGTCTAAAAATACTTCGAAAACATAGCCAAAACTTTGTCAATGGTCGACCAACAATGACGATATCAATGACGACCAACAATGGCGTGAGGCTGGTAGTTGTTGACGGGAAGGCAGGTGGTTTCGGAGATGTGGTCGTTGGAGGGGGAGCTACGTAGCTACGTACGCAGTCGGATCGAAATAGCGCGGGAAGCATTCAATAACATGCGCAGTGTTTTGTGTAGCCGGGGTTTCAATTTTTCGCTGCGCTGGCGTGTTGTAAAATGTAAAACCATGTCAAGCCTGCTGAACAGGGTAGAGACCTGGACGTTGAAGGCCAAGGACATAAACCGGCTGGAGGCCTTCGAAATGTGGCTGATCCGACGCATGAATCCCCTGGACGTGAGAATCCCTGACACGTGAGCTATTGGTGACCGTGTAAAGACGGAAAGTGGCTTACTTGGGGCATGTAGGTACCCCAAGTACCTACTGTCTATTGCAGACAATTATGATGGGGGAGATCAGCGACGTAGGCGAGTTGGAAGGAAGCGTACCTACATCATGTTTGTCGAACATTCGTAGCTGGACGGGAATCAACCGAGCAGCAGATCTGTTTCACCAGGCGCAGGATCACGAGAGATTTGCACGGTTGATCGTCAACCTTCAATGATGGAGATAACTCTAGAGTCTTCTAGCTAGAAGAAGAAGAATTATTCAAAAACCAAAACTAAAATACCCAGAAATTAAAAATCGATTGTTTTCAAACACTAAAACAAAAATACCACGAATGATGTCTCGTGGAGTCCACAGGGACACTGTTAGTGTCTTGCGTTAGTTCTTGAAAATTTCATGCTACACAATTTGTAGCATGGAGTTTTAATGGTCCGAAATGCGTTTATTGGGGTCTCGAACGCATCACCGTGGGGATCTATGAGGCTTTTGAAGGACTTTATCCGTTTTCGAAGTAATTAAATTACACAGGCAGAAATTTTCTGCCTTCTAATCCATTTTTGGGGGTCCCTTATCTGTCCTAACACGAGCTATACACGGAATATTTTATTTTTTCAGAAGTCAATTTAAGGTAAAGAGCAATAAACCATCAATTTGAATTGAAGAATTTCAAGGAGCTATAATATCAAGTTTATGACCGCTAGCGGCTGAAGTAAAAAAAAAAAAAAAACCGTCACTGCCATGTGAGTGACGGAACCCTTCTGATAATGGCCAAATTATGTGTTTGAATAATTTCTGTAGGGAAAGAGACGACTTGAGGAATTGGTGACAGGAATACTGAACGATGACGGTGGCTTTTAGCAAGCGTTTCAGCCTGTCATTTCAGTGAAATTGAAAAAAGCTTGAAATCCCGTTTGTTGTATGATGCTTGAGTTCTTGAGGTGTAGTGTGCAATAAATGCTCGTGGTAGGGCGCAGAGGTTGTTCCCTAATAAAGTTAATCAATGAACGAAAAAAAAAAAAAAAAAAAAAAACGCCTCCTGTGTCCGTTTTGTATCTTTGTTACAATAATAATTATTGTAATTATTACAATTATTGTAATTATTACAAATGCCACAACCAGAGCACAAAAGAGGGTACATTGCACAAACCCCGTCTTTTGATGGAAAATCAGTAGGCAAGTGCATGCCATTTGACTGCTGTAAGATACAGATTCTGCTTCACAAGGGCGATCGGGCTGAAAAAATCGCGGCCACTACTAGATGGAACCGAATGTATTCTCAACACTTTAGGTCTAACAAATAATTTCTTTTGATGGCGTACGTGAGTTCATTGTGTAGCAAACACCATTCCGATCGGGCCATTTACCATCATTCCATCGAGAAGACATAGCGCATATTTTGCTTCATCCTCTACAAAGCTATTAGAAGGACAAAACCTCGTTACTGTACCGAGTTATAAAGGAAAAGTGGTCAATGGCTGGAGGGGGACAATGGAATATTTAATAGAATGCGGACGGTAAAAGGCAATGGGAGGATTCGGGAGAGGATTGCCAGGAGGGTAAAAGGACGCTATTATACTTCCGTATCCAGAAAATACCTCCGAAGCTCCAACCCTGGCCTCACTGAGGCTATAATATCTGGAGGGAACCCAATGTGAAGGATGAATAAGCCCGAGACTGAAGGCCGAAGCAGGGTATTACGTGTCCACCGACCTAGAACACTAGCTGGGCCCTGCGGAAATATTTTCTAGGTGAAGCTCCTCCTCGGTCAGATTGCCTTCCGCTACATTAGTTTTCGTGGCCCTTCCGCCCTTTTCCATCTCACGTTGTCCTTTCGCACGGCCTACTGGGATTTTTTGTGTGGTGAGATGGGTCTTTTTTCCCTTCCATTACCTGCACAGGCAGAAACACGATCAGGAGAACCGCACGGTCAATATGAAGTCTGCAACACTGCAGACTCCTTTTCCTTGACGAGAGCTTGTACTTCCCATCGGGCAGTCATGGCCGATTAATTGTCGCAGGGGTCGATGGGTATGCGTAGAAAAACGTCCGCTTATTACTGCTGGTTTATAGACAATGACTAGCTTTCGGTTTCGTGGAGCCATCCTCAGGTCTAAAACAGTTCGGATTTACAGTGTTATGGTGTTATGGGTGAATTTTATATTATATGTTTATGTTATTACTAGAATACTTACTATTATTAGGGTAGATGTCAGGTGTAGAAGCGTGAGGATGCGGATTGACACCTACCCTAATAATAGTAAGTATTCTAGCAATAATATAAACATAGCTATAATATGAAATTCTCCCCGTAACAGTAACCCCGACGTATTTTAGATCTGAGGATGGCTCCAAGAAGCCGAAAGCTAGTCATTGTCAATAAACCAGCAGTAACAAGCGGAAGTTTTTCTACGTACGTAGGGGTCGATGGGTATACGTATACCCATCGACCCCTGCGACAGTTAATCAACTTCTTTTCGGTAGAATTCGTCACTTAATTCCGTTCATAATTGTAGCAGTAGCAGTGAGTGTTGGGCACCTTCGGTGAAATTCAAATTTCCAGGACACTTTCGAAATTTTCAGTTTTGAATTAGAGCGGGGGAATGCGTGCGAATAGCACGATCCGCCCGTAGTTATTTTCATCCTCAACAGTTACTAACTAGACCGCACTGAGGTGTTCCGGCTGTGAGGACTGCGGTTTTGCTGGTAGTCGTTTTCTCACTATGACTTAACTCTAAAGCTTCCCTCTCAGGTCAGAGACTCATTTCGAAAACGCCAAGATCGCCACGGTACTGGTGGTTTTCTTAAAGAAACCAACTGAAGCAGAGGTGTTTTTAGCGTGAACATGCTTTTGGTTTACGGTGCTATCCGCCTTCTGCCGTCCAGGCTGTTTTGGGCAGCAGGAATTTTGGTTTATTATTCTTGGAATAATACACCTATGTATACGCGATGGGGGTCGACGACTCCGATCGGCCTCAAAATTTGACATTATCCTTTTCAAGAGGTCGATTCCAAAACCGAAATGTCCATCCGCCGTCCGGGCTGTTTTGAGCAGAAGGAATTTTATTAAAAATCTGAAATTTTGAGGAAATACTCGGTTTACCATCTAGTTTTTTTTTTTTTTTTTTTTTTTTTTTTTCACAATTTACAATTTAAATGAATACCCAGTAAAATTAACAATGTGATGTTTTTTGAGCACCTCCTCTACGGTCAAGTCAAACCATTGCCCAATTTCTATGAATGAGAGGGATGGACATGTTTCTCGATTATTATTTTTGTTATCGATAGAAGGCTTCCAAATAACACCGAAAATGAGGTTAAAACACAAACTGCAAGTTCATACGAATTCATAGAATTCATGGAAAAATAGCAACAGGAATTTTCGGCGGAAACCAGCGATCAGCTCCCATTGGTCGACGATTTCTTCATGTTGCCAAGTTGGCCACCATTAAAAAAATTAAAAACTTAAGGACCGGTACCTGAGGTTAAATCACAGCGAAGATTAAACGCGACACCACGCCGGTTGTTTTGATTCGTTTTGAGGGTCCCCTCTGTAGGTCAGGGATTGAAAAAAAGTATTTTTAACAGTTTTTTTTTTCCACTGGCAGAATTAAATCTGTACGTATGTACATTCGCTGCTAGTTAGCCTACCCTTCCAGAAGAATAAACCCCCTTTTGTAAAATTTACAGCGCTTTTATTGACTTGAGTTACATTGTAATGTTCCATTGTAATTTTGTAGTTTCCTTCTCAGTATTTAGTCTTCGTACTTGAGAATCTTTAAAAAAAAGTGTTGTTGTATAAGTACCTTAGTAACTTAGAAAACTAACACACTGAGAGCGAGGGAACATACGATGGGACGACAGCGGCACATCTGCATCAATCTGCCCAATCTGATTTTTTTCTTTTCATCCTTTCCTCATCCCACTCAGTATTCATCAGTTAACGAACTTGAATTCCTTCACGTTTCCTGAGAAATAACATTGTTTTTCTTCACAGAAACGTCCCGATCGGTCGGCTCCAGGCCTGTCCCGGATCTCTGGACTTTCCACTTATTTAAAACCATCTAACCGCTTTCACGCGAACTGGATTTGTTTTGAAGTTACAAGTTGGATGAAACGAAGCGTTACTCTCGTGAGGTTCGATCGACGGTGCAGATAGGGAAAGGTGCAAAAGTTCTTATCTAGCCTTTTCCGAATGTATTAACGTTGCATTCATTATTCAAGGATACCTTCGGGCGATAGCAGACTCCCTCATAAAGATGTCGATAATCGCCCTCCTACGAGGAGTTCTCCCTTTCTTATGGTAGTTAGATAGACTGGAACTCTTCTTCTACCTTTGTTCACTTTTCCTTTCAACGCTAAATCCTCTCAATAACAACCAGTCAAAAACCCGTCGCTGGCCGCCGAATGAGTTCTATTATCGGGATTCGAAAATGCGGGTTCGCGTTATTCAGCCCTTTCCTGACTTGGGTTTTGACTCCGCTGCCCCTCAACAGTGTAAAGCTTTTACGCTGATTACAAGAAAATGGGACGACAAGGGTCGGCACGTGCCGGTCATCTAATTCCATTGATATGGAGAGGATTGGCGAGGGGGGAAGAGCGAGATAAGAGATATTTAGTTGGTAATGTGCACTTTGCATTCAAGAGGTATTTTTAGGCTGCAGAGTGTTCTAGGCTTCGGCGCTTAGCACACAGAGTCTTCTTATTAACAAGAAACTGACCGCTGCAGCAATTTACAGGAATATGACGTATAAAGTTGTCATGCTCTACATTCATTAACATTCAATGGTATGACGTGCACAACTCTACAAATCGAGGGTCGTAGTAGGCGAGGCAATGCGATCTACTCCCGGCGATAGACTCCAGTTAGAACAGCAGTCGACTACGGGGCGTGGATGCCATCCTGACAAGCCTTGGAACCCCTTTGGGACCATCTTGCCAAGCCTTGGAAACCCATATCTAGCTTGGCGCCATATTGGCATGCTTTGGAAACCCTTCGCTAGCGTGGGACCTGCTTTGCGAGCCTTGGACAACTCTGGAAAGCTCGGGAAGCGAGATAAGAACCTTCACAACTTTGTCAACATAAGGGGGGACGCCGCCTGGGGTTTGATCTACAGTTCCATTTTCGGAAGCGGATTGCACTGACCTTTTAGCCGCGATTGAATCCCCTCACTTTTCTCATCGTAGGGGAGTCGATCGCACGCCTCCGTAGTAGGAATCCCTCTTTGTATTATGGAAAACATCTTACTTCATGACCAACAAGACAGGATCCCTATAACCGAATTAAACTCCCTCACCGAGACTCAGATTTCTCCCATTGAATTTCATTCCCTACAAGCAGACTGGGTCTACATGGACATGTACGACGAGGATCTTTTTGCAGGACTCCATGACTTGGAGGATGAAGTAAGGGATTTGAAGAATATGATTCTCCCTGCTGGCCAAATAAGTCATTCAGCAGTAATTGACACGACAAAATGTGAAATGAAAAAGACTGATGATAAGAAGAAAATTGAAATTGCACCATAAGTTCCTAGTATTAGCTTAACTAGTGATGATGATTAAGAAAAAGTTGAAGGATGCTGTGGGACACCCCCTACTATGGATGTTGGGTGTGTACCTACATGATAATAATATCTTCCTAATTGCTTCTCAGGTTCAATGTTATTATTTATGTTGTGTGGTTGGTGGAATGCTTCGAGCGTCAGATCTAGGATTACGCCACTGGTGTCTTTGGAGGAAGAGGAAGGGAGTGCAGGAATATCCCAATCGAGGGCATAACGCGATGTGTCGCGATCTGCTGGCCCAGAAGGTGAAATCGGTGCAATTATGGAGGATGCGCGAGCTCCTGGTTGGCAAGAGATGTTGAGTTGGCCTGGAGTGCGTCGATCCTCAGAATGGGGCTGTGGGGAATACTGCCCAAAACGGCCCGGACGGGAGACGGCGTACAGCGTACGGCGGACGGACATTTCGGTTTTGGAATCAAGACCTCTTGAAACTATGTATAAGAAAGATAATGACAAAATTTGAATGAATTCGAAAAAATTAATCCGATCGGCGTCAATATTTAATATTGAGGCCGATCGGAGTCGTCGACCGCCGTCGCGATTACAAAGGTAAATTATTCCAAGAATAATAAACCGAAAGGGTATACAATTTATTTATTTAATACCCTTTCTTCTGTATCCCCCCCCCCCCCCCCCCTTGACGGAGGCAGCGTTGGGCCGAGTGGCATTTGACGCACAAATGGAGTAGCACAATGGTAATGGGAATGCGAGACTGGAAGACCTCAGCATAGAACCTGAATGTCTGGCCAAATTCATTTAAGGAGGACACGATCCCCCGTGGATTGTACACGAAGGAAGAAGAAGAATAAGAAGAAGAAGTGAGTGGACCCTTTGATAATTTGCCTGCAAGTGTCCTTAGCACTCGGAATACTGACTACATAATAGGTGGCGTCCGATAGGCCCACGGCAGATCTTGAAGCTTCAAGCCAAACATGGATACCCCGGACTGCCCAACCGGAAGTTCTGAAGACCTGTCGTATGAAGACGACTTTGGTGAAAACACACTGACAAGGCTTTCTGCCTCCAAATTACTGGAGAAGCAAAATTTAAGGTGGGATGTCACCCAGAAGCTTTGATCCTGGAGGGTTTATTCGAATACGCTCTCTGCGGCGCTAAAAAGGGGCTATGGAAGCGTTTTTGAAAAGTTTTAGCTTTGGGGTCGAGTTAAATTGCATCACCTGGGTCACTGACCCAGAAACGCCTAATTTGGAAAGGCGACACATGGTCAGCGGACCCACACAGTTTGTTTTATGTAAATCACAGCACATGGGTCAGCAGACCCAGAAACGCCTAATTTGAAAAGGCGATGTCAGGTGGGATATTTCTGTTGAATCTTACCTTACACCGGCCAACCAAATAACCTCCGTAAAAGCACGCTCTGTGTTAATAATATAAATCAAAGAACTCTAGCCACCTGCACCCCACAACATGGAGTTCATGGCCTTACAAAAATCGTAAACTTCCAGTAGATTGAGTAAAAGTAAAAAAAGGTTGCTGTCTCATGAGTGGTATCAACAACCAAAAAAAGTACCTAAAAAGAAAATAAGTTATTGAAGAAACAGTTAAGTTTTACAGCTTTCTTCACAAAAGAGGGTACGTTTGCCCCAACAGTGCTTAACCATACGTCATTTCACCAAACACGTCCCTAACATCTAAAAACCGTATTGCCAGATTTCAAAATTTCTTCTTCCGTCGCCTTCACCATCCAATCTCCCAACAGTACTTTTTTTCTTTAAAAAAAAAATATAAATATGACCTATCTGAAATAGAATTCGGTTTGGGGGAAAACACGTACAAAAACATACACTTACACACAAAAAAGTGTGACCAGATGGGCCGGCGAAGGCCATATTAGGGAATAGGCAAACCTACCCAAGTGTCTCATCTCGCCTCCATTCATCACCATTTAAACACGCGGAAATGCATCCTCAACGTCATTTCCTCTGGAAAACATTCTTGCAATCATTCAGCAAATAGCAGACAGTGACCGCAAGATTCCCCTCAGTCGACCCCCCCGTTCCTTTTATTTTCTCTCAAGCTCTATCCCATAACCGTTATCTCTACTTCATAACCGTTTAGTATTTCTCGCCTTCCTTTTCCACCCAATTACATAACCCCATAACATTTGAAGTTTCAATAAAACCATACGAGCATTCCTTACTCCGGGATTGTAGAGATAGTGAAAGAGTAAGACAAAATTTTCTGGATATTTTCAGGATGTTGGGGCAATATTCCGTTAATAACGGAACAATAACAAATCATTTGAAAAAAGCTATAAAATGGTATAAAAGCTATAACATTATCCAAGTAGGTAGGTCCAAACGCGCTACTCAGCTCAAGCACGGTGACGCTCGCCACTTCTCCCGAGATCAGCTCATCGCCAGTCAACTCGGGAGGCCCCTCAACATACCGCCGGCAGCTCTCACAGCCCTTCTATAGTGTGCATTACCCATAATATGGAAACATATTATGATTAATGGCAGTCATTTTCAGTCATTACAGTCTCGATTTTTTTTTTTTTTTTTTTGCAGCACTAGTTGTAACAGCAAAGTTATTAGGATGCCTAAAACTAAAAGAACAAGCCATCAATTGAATTGAATAGATGAGCGCAACCTTTCTGTTATTACGAAATAATGCTGGACTGCTAACCGTAGCTTTTATTGAAACTAAGAAACAGTAGGTATCTAGCGACCAAACTATGCCACACAACACATCAAAAATATCACATCAAACAACTGCACCCTAACGACCGATGAGTAAGAAAACCTTAATAAGGTTGCATAAGGCATAATATGCCGATCAGAGGTAACGAACGGCTCAGGCTGCAAAAATCGTTTTGGAGTCGTTGGAATCAGCCTAAAAAGCTCATTCCATAGACCCTTGTACCAACGAAATCGGACAAAAACTTTCATCCCCCTTTTGAGGCCACCTTAGTTACACATCAGAGATAAACAACTTTCGTCGTGAAGGACCTCCCGAAAACCGATGAAGGGGATGAGGGAGGAAAAATCAAGGTAGCCTATAACCACCCCCCGAACTCGCTGATGACAATGAGACCACCCTCATGAAAATCTGTTGAGCCGCTCGGGCGTGATGCTGTGATACACAAACAAACAAACATGTCGACGAGGTGAGCGCACCTTTCCATTTTTTGAGGGAAAGGTTGCGCTAAAAAGGTGTCACCTTTTCATGGCCTGTTTTGCTTTTTCCAAATGCAGTGCTTCCTGTGAATCAGTGAATCACCGATGGAGCGTGCACTTTACAATATCTATTCAATAATAAGTTCGAAAAAAAGCGTAAATAGCTATATACCTAGGTATCCAATTACTTTTTCCATAATAATATTATATATTATGTTACATCTCAACAATGAACCAAATGGATCCAAATACTATAAAATGTATAGACTTTAATTTTTGAATACTATAAATAGAATATTTTAACTATTATTTATAGTATTTATTAAATTAGATGTTACCCATTGTAACAATAGATGACACTTCAGCTGGCTTCAATCTTTATTTGAAGATGTTACTCAAGTTCCTGACCACACAGCCTGCTTCATATTCTCACCTGAAAATGACAATGTCATGCGTTAAATAATGTCATTAGTATTGACGAAAAACAGTAATTTCCAAATCTTCTGGACGTACGAACTGAATCCGATTTAGTTACAGATTCTGAAACTCCTGTTAAGTGTGTGGAAATATTTCACTGATAAAAGGTTCCACATAGGAAGGAAGTGAATGCGAGGCGATAAGTATTTCGTAACGAGTAAAAGGCCTCTCGACTATCACGGTGATCCGCGCGTCGCTCGTCGCTATAACGACCAGATTTCAAGGCGGTAAATTACAGAAGAAAGGGATCCTACGTAATTATGTCCATCCTCGGAGGCCCCCGGACAGCAAGGGGGAGAGTCAGACCTCATCAAGCCTTCGAACCAGGAAGCAGCTCCCCTCCAGGTTACTGTGATCTGGACAACTCGCAAGAAAGCCTTTCACTGTCTCAAGGACAAGGACGCCTCGCAATCGGAGAGATCCTGAGCTGGGCTGCTCCCGCCGAGCAAGGAGGCTGGACGGGAAGCCGTCTTCATGGACTTGGAATGCGTGGAATGCACGAGCGAATTCGTGCTGAGAAAAATCTCATCAATGTTTAAAATTCAATACAAGCTCGAAAGATCCATTGGTGTGTGGAGGGGTTTTGTGAATTAAATTCCCTACAAATTTTGTTCGTTGAACGAAGTCGGCAAAATTGATTGGTTGACATGTAAGCTCCACAGAGGGTGAATATAAAAAACGCTGCATATTTTACACAAGGGTTCATTATTCTTTGATATAGGTTACTTGTGCGAAAATAAGTTCTGTGTCAATAAAAATAATTTTGGAAAAAAGTAAAGAAAAAAAGCTAAGAAAGCTTTAAAAAAAATCCCATTAAATGGGCTTTTTTTAAAAGCTTTTTTAGCTTTTTTTTGTAGTCCCATGAAAGCCCTATAGATCGGATCCACAGTGAAATCGGATCGTTCCGGGAAAGACGCTTGAAGCGTGCGCACCTTGAACCAATGATTTCTTTCAAATTAGCTACCTAAGTGATAGATTAGGTAATGACATAGGGTTATAACCCTATACAGATTCCAAAGGAGTAGTTTTGAGAAATAATGTAATAAATGTTTTCTTTTAAAGTTGATGCCGACCCATGTTCCTTCACATCACCTCCTTTCATGCGTGCATAAAAAACCTATATTCGCAAAATTTGCATTTAACCTAAAAATTGACATAGTTAACTATGTCTAATTACTTATAGAATCTCCAGCCATAGTGATTGCGTTCAACAGTGCACGTGAAGGGGGAAAAATCACTACTGAAAGGGGCAAGCAGGTAATTTATTGATTATTTATTGTTTATCTTATTTATGATTTATTTATTATTTATTTTATAAATAATTACTGTGTTGGGCAGCTATGATATTTGAACGTTATATAAGTATTCAATTAACCCTAAAAACTTTGTTTTATAAAAATTTTGTATTTATTTAATAAGGACCAAAGTTGGTCGTGGACGCCTGTTTCTTGACCAGGAAGTATCTAGTGATAATTTGCGACATTTAAAATTGAAAAATAAATTATCGATTTTATTTTGTTCTTTGATCAAATTGTATTGTGCAGCACATGCAGGTGCTGTCACGATGCTCATCAATAAAGGCTATACTGTGATAAATATAAATAATATTTATCTCACATATTATGTGAGATGAAGAATTAGAAATGGCGAAATTTCGGTCCCCTGAAATTCGTAATATCAATTTTTGTTTTGTTTTTTCATTTCCGTTGTGGTAATGCCCATGTGTTAACCTAACTGGCACCCGTGGGCTCCCCGCGCGAGTGAAAGCAGCTGAACTTTATGACTCGGTCCTTCTTGCCACTCCCACTCCCACTTCTCAGCTTCTCTTTCTCTTTTATGGCGAAAACAAAAACTGTGGGGGTTTCAATCTCGTCTCAAACCTGGCAACCCGCGACGCGCCAAGGTCCGAAGGGGTCAGGGTGGCCCGTGGACTAGGGCGTCAGTGAAACGCCTGTTTACAATCAGTCGGGGTACCTGGCTCCTGGTACCTGGTCGGGACCGTAGAACTATACCATGGTATAGTTCTATGGTCGGGACCTACGCTACTAGTAGCCCAGGAGCCAGGTAGTTTGAGGAGGAGAGTACCTACTGACCCTACCGACAAAATTGCGCTTTTAAGAAAAAACACCCATTTTCAGTTGACTGCATATCAGCAACCAAAACACAGGCTACAGAGCTCCCTCCAATTTGGTTAAAATTATAGCAAATTTAACCTACTTTAAGGGTGTAACTAAACCTACTCTAAGGGTGTAATTTAACCTACTTCGAGAGGGGGGGATCAGGGTACCTCATGTAGGGGATCGGGGGACAGATTGTGGTGTATAATAGGTTTCGGAAGCCAGGAATACGATGAATTTGGATTTCTTAGAAAAAATGGTCAAACTTCAACGCGCTGTAGTGGCCAAGAAGAAGAAGTTAGCGAGGCGTACTTGGTCTCATTCTTCAGCTTTAATTTCGTATAGAGTAGTTATGCCGCTAGGAGGCATGGTTTCCGAGTTACAGGCGAAAAACCAAACAAAGGGCCGACATTTTATGGTTTTTCACCATTTTCATGGTGAAGCCATATCCGAATCTAGTAGATAGCCACATTTTCGGATTCAGCACCCCTAAAACGTGTAGTTCCGTCGAGAAAAATTCTTCACGTATTTTTTCTCGGATTCATTACATATACGGACACCTAATGAGTAGACTAATATATAGGTTTTTTAAGATTGTCACTTTTTGAAGAAAATGGTCTATTTCAAAATGCCATAATTCCGTGACTAATTGATCTATAGAGCTGCAGTTTAGCTTAATTTATCATAAATTTAATGATCTTCAAAAACGTATATAGCAGCTTTGGGCGAAAAATGCATAGTTTAGAAAATATAGAGCAAAAACTAAAAAAGTCACGGTTTTCGGGGTGTTACACTTTTTCCACGACTTTTCGAGACTTGCAAACTTGGGTATACACTACCCAAATGGGTCCAAACAACATACTAAAAAATCAGAGATACATCATGTTTTGCGAATTTATTGTCGACTTTGACTGGCCTTGGGGGAAAAAAAATGGCGTGGATGAAATTCACAAAATCTAAATACAGGACCGGTCCTAACAGATACTGATGAACTTGACCAACTTAACTGATGAACACAATGTTCTTCCAAATATTTGGAAGCGAGTCTGTTGATGAAACGACAAAACTCGAGTCAAATTACGTAACCTAAGTATTTTGAGCAATAAACAGTGACAAACCTCACATTAAAATCCTCTCCAATTATACTGCAATAATACAGGTATACTGCAGCAGGTCTGTTGCAGGTAGTACAATGCAGGGTAGAAGGTTGAACGTTCTCAATAAATTTCATGTATTCCCCATCATCTGTAAATCCCTCTTTTTTTCTCCTAGGTGGTATATAATGTTTGGCCCGTGCAATCGAGGAAAATTTTCAATTCGGCCCACCCTGAAAAAAAAAAAAAAGGTTGGAGACTCCTGTCCTAATCTATCATTAAATAGATGAATGATTCGCGTCAGCGAGCACCTCGCTCGCCGCCAAATTTTTTCAACTTGTAGCAATAATAATTTTTGCTAGCAATTATTGCTACCATCAACTGTCAAAAATTGATAGTTCCAATTGTTGGTAGTGAGAAACAGGATTCCATCGCTTTCTCGATCTAATTGAACCTTGTGGAAGACCTAGTTAGACGATCAAACTAACCATTTTTGAATGCATGTATACGCCGCACAGTGAGACCGAAGAGGCGAAAAGGTGGTGGAAATTATTTACGACAATTGAGTGACTGAATGAGAGTTGTTAAGCAAGGATGAACTTAAAAATGACGTTTTGGTACTCATTCAAGTTTAGAACATTGTTTCCTGTTTGAGAAAAGCTCTAGAAATAAATTTAAAAAAAAATCCTGGAAATGATCATGGATTCAAAATCATCACCGAAAAACGCCATCATTCATTGCGTTCCACGACAGACGAGCTTTTCAGACATCCAGTTGGTCGCTTACTTTATAGCAATCCGACTCATGCTTGATGTCCATTAGTAATTTCCTACTCAGCAATAATTCTCGGTTTCCAGAGCCTGAAAAAAGTTCCTGACTGTCAAGTTGTAACTCTACGGAATTTTAAATGCAACTATAACCACATCGAACGAATGGCAAAGCTCAATTAACTCTACTTTAATTGCATAGTGCGAATACAGCTCACGTAAAAACCTTGATTTTTTTTTCTCTAAACATTAGGTGTCCGTGTGTATTGAATCCGTATATATATACGGATTCACTACACACGGCATATATGCAGTGAATCCGAGAAAAAATACGCGAAGAATTTTTCTCAACGGAACTAAATGTTTTAGGGGTGCTGAATCCGAAAATTTGGCTATCTACCTACTAGATTCGGATATGGCCTCACCATGAAAATGGTGAAAAACCATAAAATGTCGGGCCTTTGTTTGGTTTTTCGCCTGTAACTCGGAAACCATGCCTCCTAGCAGCATAACTACTCTATACGAAATTAAAGCTGAATAATGAAACCAAGAACGCCTCGCTAACTTCTTCTTTTTGGCCACTACAGCGCGTTGAAGTTTGACAATTTTTTCTAAGAAATCCAAATTCATCGTATTCCTGGCTTCCGAAACCTATTATACACCACAATCTGTCCCCCGATCCCCCACATGAGGTACCCTGATCCCCCCCCCCCCCTCTATAAAGAGGTTAAATTACACCCTTAAAGTAGGTCTGTCCCCCGATCCCCCACATGAGGTACCCTGATCCCCCCCCCCCCCTCTCGAAAGAGGATAAATTACACCCTTAAAGTAGGTTAAATTTGCTATAATTTTAACCTAATTGGAGCTCTGTAGGTCCATTGGTTGCTGATAATATCATAATATGATATGCATGATATTATCATGCAGTCAACTGAAAATGGGTGTTTTTAGAGCAACCTTTCCCTCAAACAATGGAAAGGTGCGCTCATCTCTTCGACATGCTTTTTTTTTAAATTTTTTTATTTGTATGTTTGTGTATCACAGCATGACGCCCGAACGGCTGAACAGATTTTCATGAGAGTGGTCTCATTGTGATCAGCGGGTTCTGGGGGTGGTTATAGGCTATCAAAATCACCTCCGTCGTCGACGATTCGTCCGATCCCGAGAAGATGACGAATCGTCAACGAATTTAATTGTCAAGTTACGAGTTCTTAGTTACGGTTTTGGTTTCAATAAAGACGCGGTAATATTTCGTAGTAACAGAAAGGTTGCGCTCATCTATCAATTCAATAATTGAAACAAGTCATCAATTATAATTGATGGCTTGTTTCTTAAAAGCGCAATTTTGTCGGTAGGGCCGCTTTTCAAGACTGGAAGACTGGCTAAACTAACGGTCCTGCGTGAAAACCATGTGAATGGAAGTTGAGGAAAATGTAATTAGCTCCAATTTAAGCGCAATTTGGGATTTTTAATACTCATGAGTATGAGTGTGCACAGTTGCTTCAAAACTCAAATACACTAAAACTCGGGAATTTCGGAAAAATGAAAAATACGATAGTGAATAAAATTACGTTTAATGTAATTAACATTAAAATTTAATGTTAATTACATTAATTAAAGTATCAAGTATTCATTAGTATTCATTTAATGAATACTAATACAAAACATAAACGGTACAAAATGATGCAATAATATTATGCATGCATCATTATGATGCATATTGCATATTATGATGCATATTGCATATTATGATGCATATTGCATATTATGATGCAATATTATTGCATATTATGATGCATATTGCATATTATGATGATATCATTATTGAATGATAAAATCAATCATAGCAATAACATAATATTTTAGGTGGAATATTAAATTTTCGGATAATTTTAAACGAAAATATTGCAAATTAAGCAGTGGTTGTAGGAGTAAGTTATAATTTTCTTTAAAAAAAAACCAAAAAAAAAAAAAAAACCGATGTAACCATGACGCTTCTGAAATTCATCTTTCTTGCGTTGTAAAGAACTGACTCTCATCTTCCTTGCTTTGTAGTTCTAAACTTAGCAATTTCAGCCGAAACTTTTTTCGTAATTTTGAGGTCACCAACAGAAACTACTCGGTCAGGAGAAAGTATTATCAACCTCAACTTGTTTTTAAGCGACTCTCTTCTTTCTTGTAGGGGATTCTTCATATTTTGTCAAAGTTGAACATAAAACATCAATCAAAATCAAACATCAATTTCATCGCGTAAGGAGCAGTGTAATGACTAGGGTTCGGATTGATACGCTCGATAAAATCACCAAATACGGTCGAAAAACATCAATTTTATGCTCGAAAACCGATGAAAATTGTGGGAGTTAATGCTGTGGCAAGGAAATTATGTTCGCGCATGCCCTGAGCGTACCGCTGATTCAATCGTGATAAAACTTATAGGGGACCTTCTAGGGCTATACCCACACAATTCCTGAAAATTTGATTGAAATCCGATCAAAATTGTGGAAGTTATGGCTGTGGCAAGGAAATGCGGACATGAGTGGAAATTTTGATTCTGGAGAACAAATTTTTTTTCATTTCGAAAGTGATTTTGTGCTTCCTCTGCCTTGTAGACTCGGAAGCAATAATTATGCTAATATGCTCGAATCCGAGCCCCAGTGATGACTTTTTATCCTATAAAACGTTTTATCCTATTCTACGGTCAAATGATTGGATAAGACGATTTCAGACGAAGTAGTCTATTTCCACGATACACTAAGTGGAAATAGACGTTCGACGTGGGAATAGACGTCTATTTTCGTTTATAGTAGAAATATACTAGGTACTTAGTCTGAAATCGTATTTTTATAAGATGGATTCCCACTATCTCGCCGCATCCTCCTTACTTTATGTCAAATGATTGGAACTGAAAAAAAAAAAAATGTTTCTTTCATCTTAAATCAAATAACCAAAATTTGGTAGTACCTATTTCCGCGTTTTGCACTTTCGGATCACTGTGCGACGGTTGAACTAATTCGGAAGCCGCAAAGCCACCAGTTGTGACTCCCAACTTCGAGATTCACTTTATGATTTAGAACGTTTTAAATCCTTCCGAGTTTCGGAGGAACAAAAAATTTTGTTTGCCTCGTCGACGGTTATTTCTGGTGAAATCGATTGGTCGGGACCCCACATGGGCGGGTTTGCCTTCGGAAGCTTATTATTGCGCTAATTTTGCTCCAACTCGCCCCGGCATTAATAAGGCGGGCTCGTCCCTTCACAAAAGCCGATCATCAAAGAAATTTCGGGTTACCTTCAGGAAACAGCCGGCGGGGTTGCAGCTACTTGGCCTGAGAAAACAATTTCGATGTTACAGGAAAGAACTTTCTCCGTTTAACTTTTATTGGCAATCAATATCGTTCAAAGGAGCTGCACGCCTTCAGAAGCTCAACAAATTGCGACTCCTGGATAACATGTACCTATCATTCATTTAATGAATTCTACCGTGCGGGAATAAATCGTCAACGGAAGAACGTTTATAACCGCATATATACGGTTTTGTACCGCACAAAAGCAGTACACAAAAATTTACTCATGGGTTTTATTTCTATTGAAAAACTTTACACAACTTTGACTCTGTAAATAAACAGAACTGCTGTAAAGCAGAAAAGAATTAATTAAAACACTGAGTGCCTTAGCAGTGAAAGTACAGATGAAGTTACTTATCTTTCAAAACTGGAAGTATAATAATATTATACTTCCAGTTTTGAAAGATATTATCCACTTTGGATTTTTTTGGGAAACGGAGGACCTCAAAGTATTAGACTAAATTCTCTAACTTACCTGGTCCTGTTAGTCTGACGCCAGAACGGCAATTTCCCCTAAAATGAAATTTCAATTGAGCTTGAAAGGTATGGCAATTTTAATTTTGGATACCTAAACCTACTGAGTTTTGGTGGAAAATTTAGATAAATTTGGTGAAGAAAATAAGACAATCCGGAGATGGAGAAAAAATGCCGAGTAGAGAGCGTATGTTGAATTGGCGGTGTACTTTTTTTGTCTGAAAAACGACGACGACAGTGTTTTCCTCGAAAACAGCATTTTCGCGATTTGATTTTTTTTTTTTTTTGAAAGAATGAAAAAAGATTTATTAGTTTTGTACCTTGTTTTTGAGATAAACCCAGGATTTTAGTGGTCTCAAATAACAAACAAACTATTTAGGTAGGTACCTACCTACTTAAAAACGATGGATTTCGCCTCAAAAATAACATGATATTATCTGGTCATAACATAATAATATAATATAGGTATTAATTAACATTATTATTAATATATTATATTAACATATTAATATAATATATTATTAATATATTATATTATTAAGATATTATTAAGATATAATATATTATTAAGATAAGATATTATCTGGTCAATTAGGAGGTAGGTACCTACCCCGCAATTACAATAGCACAAATGGATCAAGTTCGGCCTAGGGATTGAAAGACCGAGACCGAATACAACCGATATCCGGATATTTCCATTTGATAACTGAATAGATTGTGGCCGGATAGAAGTGGGTTGAAATATTCAGTAACCGTGTATGTGTATCAGATATTCCTACTTTTTCAAAAATTCTGAAGATCCTTTGATTTCAGATATTAAATTATTAAATATCTGAAATCAAAGAATTTTCTCTGACGCCTTCTCGCCTTCTGCATTATTTTCAAGCAAATTTTGCTTGAAAATAATGCAGAAGGCGAGAAAGCGTCTGGTCGATGATCGTTCTCGATCTCGCTCGCTGCTTGCTAGTACCAGTAACGGACATGCCATTGTGTTCGGTGGTCTACTGGTTATAACCAGTAAGTAAAAACCATACCTATAGGTATGGTTTTTAATTTGATGTTTGGTGGTCTACTGGTTATGGCTTTTACTTTGGTGAGAGTACTGGACCTAAAGAGCATTCTACCCTGGATTCTGCCTCCATTCTATACGTTTTGTGTGGGATGGATGATCCACAGGAAGCAAGCAAACCCAGTCAAGGGTTCCTTGAGGAATGGTCACGACTTTCAATCAATGAAAACAGCAGTTAACAACCCCCAACCGGTGAGCTTTACTCAGACCACTTTATCAAGCAATTGTCGCAGCGCTGAAGCAGGTCCTACAAGGCCCAGAACGGTTCAGCGGACGGGGGCCGAAATAGGAAACAGCTTCAACAAGTCAGGTAAAGATCATGGCAGAGCAGGCTTCACGATTCTCCAGAGCAGGAGTTGGCTGATCTGCTGGAGACGGGATTCGGGTATGGCAACCAAGCCAACGTTTTCGAAATGCAGCTTGGGGAGAGTGCAGTGAAGCAGCTGCTGGAAAGAAGTACGATGGAAGTCGGCAGATAAATTTACGATCGTGGACAGGAGGAATGCTTCTGTGCTCGTGATGAAATGAAGAGCGCTCAGACACTTGAACAAGGAAGGAGGGAAAAGTTCATGGCAACCAGCAACTGACATGTCGCACATGTAGAATGAAAGGGGCACAATTTACATTATAAATGCATTGTACATGTGTCCCTTTCATTCTACATGTGCGATGTGTCGTTCAGTGCCCTTGATTCTGACGCCATTCTTTACAATATAGAAAACTGAAATATTGACAAAATCACGCTCTAAAATGTTGATTCGGCTCTTCACTCACTCTTAAGCTGATTCGGCTCCTCACTCACTTACAGCCTATCCAAATTTAGTTAATCACTAATTAAATAACTGTTTTGGCTTCTCATTCATTCCTCCGCTGATTTAGCTCCGTATAGTCAGCCTCCTACCGACAGTTTGCACTCCGCCACTCTCTCATCAAAGGCAGCCTTTGTGTAAAATGAGAAAGAGTGCAGTCTCGTTAGAGCTCGTTGTGGTCAATGGACGTAGGCCAGTTAAAAGGACGAAACCGGCAAACAGGGTTGATGAAGAGTCAGAACCGATCGATCCCAACTGACATTAACGGCTTCCGTTTGTCCTGCTCTCACAAAGAAGGTTTAGGGACTTGACAAAGGCACTTCAACACGCTTTTGCAGTTGCTCTAACAAAACAGGTAGGTGCTGACCATGTCCTCACGCAATTACGGTTAGAGCTCGAGGTTGTTGGCGCACTTATAGAAATCGGAAATATTTCAGCTACATCCCGTGGAGAGATTTAAAAACAATCGTTGCTTTAACCTCAACTAGGTGCTGTAATGATCCTAATATCAAACGCGTATTTCGTATGAATTGATGTACATCATTTGGATCTTTTCAAACCAATCAAGAGTTGGGTATCATCTTATAAAATATCACCTTCCCCACTAAAGGAAGTTGATTGTTGACTGGGCGAAGTAGAGCGAGGCAAGAAAAATTCGATTTTCGTGTCAGCCCCCTGAGGTAGATATAGATTATTATAATACGCGGTGCTTTGAATGATTAGCTCTTGGTCAAAGTCAACACGGCTGGTGCATTTACATTTATATTACATGTAATCATATTGCTTCTTTTCTTTTCCTCCTCCCTCGTAGAATATTCCCAAGTTGAATAAATTGAAAGATGACGTATCGCGTTTGGATGTTGGGGAAAACTCGGCATGAAATAAATGAAGTTATCTACTATTTTGGTTCTTTCATAATTAGGGCTCGGATAGATAAGCTCCATAAAATCACCCAATATGCTCGAAACCCCCAATATATCGACAGCCTCGTTCCAAAACCTATCAGTGCATTTTTTGCCTGCCAATTTTTCTGTTCAAGTTCGGGATGCGACCAGAAATGTGGCCAACTATTAATTATTATAAATAGGGCTCGGATTCGAGCAAATTAGCATATTTTTTTCCTGTCGAGCAAACATTGAAAGAAGCCCTTCGGCAGTATTTTCACCACTCTGGGATCAATAGAATTTAAATTTATTGAGCATATAAATGCATAGAACAGCATTCTTCAGAATAAACGCATATAAATGCCTATTCTAGTGGTTTTCGTCTAAATAGTTCGTTTTTCATGAAAAAGTTTGATGCATCAAATTTCCCCAGAATTATAGGTAATAATTATAATTCTGGGGAAATTTGATGCATCAATTATCATAACAACAAATAATAATTATTCGTCTATATTCGTATCTTGTTTGGAAGAGTTGTTCAGCTGATTTGGCTTTTAACTATTCGGCTGGTTTGGCAACTCACTCACTACTCTGCTGATGTTGCACCTGTAGCTGATGGGCTGCACTCTGTACAAATTTGCTCGCCCTCCCGCCGCTCGTGGTACGCTAAGCGGCCGCGGAGAGCGCCACTGTAGGCGGTGGGGGTTAATAATTAACCATTCCAATTATTGTCTTTCTTTGCACCCCGCTATTTACGGGATGGCCGCTACCCCACCGCCTACCTTTATCACGCGCTGACTTTATTATGTATTCACGCGGCTTCTCTTTGACCGGGCCTACTGGCCAGGCCACCATTGACGACAATTCCTCTGTGGAAGCAGGCTCAGCGGACCCGGTATTAATTAGCCATTAGTCCAGGCCGCTATTGTTGACAATTCAACTGTAGCAACCATAAGACGGATTTCCAGAACCAGGCCACACTTGACGATAATTCGTTTGGTGATGCCGGAACTGGGATACCCGTAGCTGTGGTATCAGGGGAATCTGGTGTCGTAATTGACACTTCAATATCGACGCCAGATGAACTTGATCTCATCTCCGGAGGCCAACGCAGCCCAGGGCAACAAGACACTTCCTACCAACCTGGGGCTTGCAGGCTCTCCCAATCTGCTTCGATATCACCTACCGGATTTGTAGATCACGACAATTCGTGCTCTGGAAAGGGATATTCAAGTACTCCATTCTTGTTCCTCCAAAGACACCGGGGGCGGGAACCCCGTTACGCTGGCGGACTTCCCCCAAACACACAACACAAAATTTAATGTTTAACATTTAATGTTGCTACTCTGAATAAATTAGGAACACAATATTTGCACGTAGGTACACTGAATAGGTACACCCGGTAAATTGGGTGAACCTACACCACCCATGAAGAAAAATTACTGTTATCACCTAAGCCATTTTTGTTTGTTCAAACGCCAATGACCTCCTCTTGGGAAAACGCCCGCCCTTTGGGATATTATGAGCGATAACTGAAACTAATCCGATTATCCGAATGAGTAACCCTGGTTCAATCTCGTCTTCCGCAGATACACCACGTCCATGTGTAGCCTGTCCCCATGTGGGGCATATCGTCCTCTCTTATCGTCTGGATCTCCGCACTTCCCATCCCGCCACATAACCATCACACGGTACACTTAAGAGATCATTCGGATGTAAAGTCTTGGGATTCCTCGGATCGTCGTCGGCTCGGTCGGGAAGGTAATTGTCCTGGCAATCTCCTCAACGTCCCATCCTCCGAGCAGATTGTTATTGCTCCTGAGGGGGAAAGAGACGAGATAGAAAATGTTACTGACTGAGAAGGGTGATGACGGTTAAAAAACGAACCCGCGTCATTACGATGGCGAGGCGGAGTGGAGGTTGAAAACGAATAAGAAGCGTAGACTACATTCAAATGGATAGTAGGTACATGCCTAACGTTTAAAAGTGGGGCTCTGCGGGGCTACAAAGGGCTAACGGTGCGGTTTGTCGGATATGAGGTTTAGGGGGGTGTCATTGTCAAATTTTCCCGGCGAAGAATCAATTTTTGGGGGTCTCATAGGACCTACCCATCTGACTACACCTTGATGATCTCTGGGGCTTCCATTGGATCTGTAAATGAGGCTTTTGAAGGACTCAGGCCAGGATATCGATTCAGGTGTTGGTTTTGAAGTAATTTTGAACTTATCTAATGTACATTTCATGACGAGCCAATTTCAAAAATCAAATGTTCGCCACCGTACTAAGGTAACACTCGTCTTCATCTCCATAATAGGAGACATAATATTATTATGCCTGTCACTTGTATGAATGCTTGTAAGCAAGTAACTTCATAATCCCACTTAGAACAGATTCTTTCTTATTGGTACAATTTCTTCTTCGCACCTCTCGCAGGTTATGCTCACGGAATATTTTATGATCAGTCAGTATAATGAAGACACACTGATGACGACTGAGGCCGTCAGTGTTTCAAAATCTTTGCAGGTAGGTATTGTTCGTACCTATTGTTTGGAAATTTTGCTTTCATTTAATGTGTGGGGCTAAAAAGGGGTTAGGATGAAGTTTTTGAAGGTTTTTAGCTATGGGGTCGAGTTCGGTGTCTTTTTCGATGTATTTTTCGTCGTGGAATCCATTTTTGGGAGTCTTAGATCCATCCGATTTCACCGTGGGGTTCTATGGGGCATTCATGGTGCTAAAAATGGGGCTTTTGAAGGATTTATGACATACATACATTGTATGTATGGCAGAAGGACGAATGTGGTATTATTTGCGAGGTTTTTTCGGACGAGTTGGTAATCCATTTTGCGAGTTCCCACAAATTTCTTCTAACACTTGTGTAAGACTGCAGTAGGGACAGAATTTTGCTACCGAGTCTGTCATTGTTTTCATTATCGGGATTGGAAAATTGTTGTCTTCCCAAATTAAAATTTCCAATTGCGTTTTGCGTTTCAGAGCTTCCTGAGCAAATTTGGTTCCGTGTCTGCCTGCCCGTGGGTCCGTCTGCCCGTCCGCATTTCCATATTACAGCAATAACTCCCACATTTTTGAACCGATTCTGGTCAAATTTTCAGGATTGTGTGGGTTCGGCCACTTGAGGTCCCATATAATTTTTATGACGATTGATTCAGCGGAACGCTGTGCGCAGGCGCAAACCGGTGGTTCGGGTCATCCTCAGCAACGCAGAAGAAGTTAGTTGATAGGTCGGATTGTTTACGCAGTCATCGAAATTCCAAGAGGTTAGATATCCAAAGAATGAGGTGCTGTATCGTCTTTCGCAGCAATCGAACTCGAAGCAGTAGGTACCTACTGCATTACCACTATAATGTAGCACAATAATATAATATATACCTTTACACTATATAGGTATTGTAAAAATGTTAAAAATCCGTTCACTGCGTCCTGTTCACCCTTGGACGTTTAATTTTGAGATGGAGCCCTTCCGGTAGTAGGTAGGTACAAGAGACGATCATACCTATGACAGGCATTCTCCTGATCAGCTTTTTTTTAACAAAAGAATAACAAGCCCATATCAAGGGTTTCAAAACCACATATCGGTTTCGGTATCACATTTTCACCACCTTTTCAGGAGAGCAAAAAACTTATTCAAAACCCTGTTGGCGGGTAGTTTTTGATAAAGGCATTTTCACACAAACATCGACTTCGTTAAGATACGATAAGCCACTAGTTTCATACGATGCAAAATCGAAAATTCTATCGATTACGAAAAAGATTTTTTTTTTCATTTTTCTGCGCATTGTTCGGTAGGTATAATTTATACCTACACCATTTAGAATGAAGAAGAAGAAGAAGAAAATTTTCAGTCTGAAGAGTTTTCCGTTTGATATTCAGTTGACATCTAGGTGGGGGGGAGTTGGATTGATGTTTTTTCATATATTTTCTGCTTCTGCGATGTTTGCTACCTCATTAAAAAAAAAAAAAATCTTCAAAGCCAATGATTTTTCTCCCTCTGACGTTTCAATTTGACAAGATCCTCCCTAAATCGTTTCACCCAGGTCATTGACTTTGTTTAATCGTTAAAAATTCGCCTGAAAGAACGTACGGCGTCACTCAGTTTCAAAGAGAATTATTTGGTTAATAATAAGTTCGATAAGGGTTAGAAATATTTTATGAATGCGACAAAAAACATTTGTATCCAAAAGGAATGTGTTTGAAAACACTGAATCATTAGGATTTTGGCAAAATTATTGACGTCTGTAAGCAGCAGCTTCGCTTGACTGATCAAGAAGAGATTTTGGGTGGCAGAGGATTGACAGGAAGCGAAGGGGAGGGGAGGGTTAGGAAAAACACCAGAAGAGAGAATGGATGGACTTCCAGTACGGTAAGATAAATAGTATTATCCCACAGTTCGAATGGGGTTGGAAAGAAGGGGACGTAGGAGGTGAAGCTACAGCAAACGAAGGACGAAGAAGAGGGCGACACTAGTGGAAGGAATGAGGGGAATCCGATGCCCCTGAGAAACCCCCAAACCTTCCCTTGGACGAGACAACGGTTTTTTTTTTTTTTTTCAGGAAACGTTGGAAGGAACACTGGGGAGGCATAAGGCGAAAGAAAAGCACAAGAGGAAGAGTTGACGAAGGGGGATACAACTAGAAGAAGAAGGGGCATAAGAGAAGAAGGGAAGCGGTGCAATAATAGAAGAGGAAGGGGGTTAAGTACACTAGAAGAAGAAAGGGATAAGGAGGAGGTATAAAAGAAGAGGAAGACGGGACTTAGTGTGTTCTCTAGAGATAACTCCACTTCGATACTCCCGCCGACATCCATTCAATCCTAATTATCAAGAGACAGGACAGGTTAAATTAACCGTGTTTAATTAAAAGTTGGCTGTCCCTTAGCCAACCTGCTTCGGTACGAACTTTTCGCCAATTAAATGTTTTTAGAGCATTCCGCATTTCCCCCGGTGTCAGTATTGTTAGCGGAAAGGAGAATGAAAAAACATTTAAATGAGCAAATCGAATGGACAGCTGGTTTTTTTCTGAGTGGACGTTGTTTTTCAACTTACTCCTCCACTATTCTGTAAATCTTCTAAATTTACGTAATTTATTTACTTTCCGAGTAATTCACTCATTAAAGACTCACTAGTGGATTTTCTACTGTTACGGTGAAAATACCCCTGACATAGAATTTCGTTCGCGGGCGCACCGGACGCATAAAACAACGTGGTGACCGAATTTCGGAAATTTCTCCGCACCGGAACCCGTTCCGGCAAGTCGATGAGTTGTCCCGTATAATTGACTGCCTTGATTGAGGGAGACTTGTATGAACTGTCACATATTCATCGACTTGGTGCAGGATGTCTTTATAGCCCCCCCCCCCCCCCCCCACCTTTTTTCCACTCGGAAAATATTTGACCACCTGGGATCGTTCAAAAATCTCATCTCGCCCCATGAATGCTCCATAAATCCCCACAGTGAAATCTTATCGTTCAGCGACCTCCAAAAAAGGAGTCTACGTCCAAAAATACTTCGAAAACGACAACTAACTCGACCCCATAGCAGAAAACCCACCCGTAGACCCATAGCGCCCCACGGGTTTGGGCCATCGGGCTGAAAACCTTGCGGGCACAACTAGATGGTAAACAAGTATTTTGTCAAAATTTTCAGATTTTTCGTCGGTTTCGGAATCCAGTCCAAATACCTAATACACCAAAAGTCGGAAAAATGAAAACAATTGCAAAAATCCTCTTTCGATCGCACGTATTTCAAGCGCTAATTGGGCTGAAGAGACCCGTGGACTAATGGACTTGAGGCGACAGAGCTTCGTCTGTTTACAAAATTTGTACTTCGTCTGTTTACAAGATTTAATCTTTCGGAGCGCTTTGACCAGCCTGGTTCAAATCCCTGGCTGTTCGGCAATGTTTGACCAAAAGTCAATGTATTGTCAAGGTATAGGTAGGCACCTGTCTTGTCGGCAGACAATTCACCTCTGATCGCAGGCTTATGTGAATCCTTTCTCTGGAGCAAGAATTTCTAAAGCTTTTCTAAGTACCGTGCGGGGTCGGCTCCTGCCCCAATAATTGTTGTGAAAACCAGTTGGTTAACAAAACAAAAAAAACCTTTACTTTAATTTTTTTCTAGCGTTAATCAACTTAGGTCGTCTTTCATCTAAAAATAGAAACGGATAGGAGTTGACGGAGTTATGCGGTCGCTGTCGATCCCTAGAACGCCGAGTGCGATTATACTCCGTCGAGACTAAAGGGAGAGTGAAGCCAAAGAGCTCGAGATTAGTGAGTGAGATGCCAAATCAACAAAATAGCGGGAGAGGACGGCGATCACTGAATGTGGTTTGGCCCACGTTGAATCATTGATTGGAACGTGAATTATCGATTGGTGAACGCTAAAATTTAGCGTTGTTTGCAGAACGTTAAAACGTCGATCAGAGAACACGAAGAAACAATGGACGTGCGTCCATTTTGGGTTAAGTCATCCTGAATGTGTTCTTTGAAGTCATAAAGTGGGGAAAAAATGATTTTTGAAGCAAAAAGTCTTTCATGATGTGAATATTTATCGAAATATGTTCTGAACAATTTGAATTTCTGGCCTTGACGTCAAGACCATTCATACGGGGTCCAACCAATTTGGGGCCGATGTGACTTCAACCGAAACAGCTAATCTTTCATCCGGCGGCAAATTCAAACTTCGACTTTTCCAAAAAAAAAAAAAAAAAAAAAAAATTAATTAATAAGAATTGGGGATCTGAGGATATATTAAACTCAATTTCCTGCGCATGCAAAACAGGGTGCAAAAAAGCTTGCTCTTGCCGAAAAGTTGGGCTAAAATGTTCACCCATTTGCGCCCACTGCAAGGTCTGCCTCAATTCAGTTAGTGAGGACCATGAGGCAAGAGTCGACTCACCTGAACTCCCGACTTCTGATGACGAGGATGATATGAACACAGAAGACGGCGAGGTAGAAGAGGAAGAGGAAGTGATCTTCCTTTATCTCTTCTAGACATGTCTAGACTTGTGCACAAGAGGAGTTGAAAGAAGCCAAAGAAGCAGGACAAGCCGGACCCTCAAAACCACGGCGCACCTCGTAATATGGTAAATTATTGCAATTAACGATGCGTAATTTGTTGTAGGTATAGCAATAATTGCTATCAGGAATTATTCCTGATGATCAGCAACTCTTGTTCTGCCTACAGGATCGACTGAGATGAGGACAGAAGCTGGCTTAGGGTAAGACGGCAAGAAGACGGCTGCCACGATTCTCTGATGATATTGCTTCCGAGTCTGAGAAGCAGCGGAAGCCTTGTGTTCACTTTCGGGAGCCAAAAAATTTTTCTTGTCCGAATTCAAAATTTCCACTCGCATTTTGCGTTTCATAGCCTACTGAACAAATTTGGTTCCGTGTCTGTCGGTCTGTCGGTCTGTGGGTCTGTCCGCATTTCCTTGTTACAGCTATAATTTCCACAATTTTGAATGAATTTAGCTCAAATTTTTAGGGATTATGCGGATAAGGCTCCTTGAGGTCCCATACGAATTTCATCACAATATAATCAGCGGTACGCTCTGCGCATGCGCTAACGTGAAATTCTTGAAACAGGCATAACTTTCACAATTTTGATCGGATTTCAATCAAATTTTCAGGAATTGTGTGGGTATAGCTCGAGATGGTCCCCTGTCAGTTTCATCAAGATTGAATCAGCGGTACGCTCAGCGCATGCGCGAACGTAATTTCCTTGCCACAGCCATAACTCCTACAATTTTGATCGGATTTCAATCAAATTTTCAGGAATTGTGTGGGTATAGCCCTAGAAGGTCCCCTATCAGTTTCATCGCGATTGCATCAGTGGTACTCCCTGCGCATGCGCGTACGTAATTTTCTTGTTACAGTGACAACTACGTTCATTTTGAACTTGGCACGAGGAAGCTCATGTCTTGGCAGTGTATTTTTTTTAATATCGCCATGTATATAACTCCCTCTAATTATTGTAATGGTGTAAAATTTACACCATTGAATAAGAAAGAGTATTTAATACTCTTTCTTATTCATTGGTTATAAATATTATAGGTACATACGTTTATATAATGAGCAACTCCCTCCTCTTGTTGAGGATATGAGGATGGAGATTGATATGAGGATTTCTTAAGTTTAAATTGTTATACGAGTTGAATAAATTAATTGCTAATTGAAACAAATGCATGAAAGTGAGAAGTTTTGAGTTCAGACGAAGTTTCCTGCGCTGTTGCTTGCCTTAGTGGAAATTTGGCGCTACGAACTCTGTCGATTATCTCGGCACTGGAGTGTGCGTTGAAAAAAAAAAAAAAAAAAAAAAAAAAAAATCTGATTCACAATTAAATATCCTACAAGTTTGGTCCTCTGACATTTAGGATCGGTCAAGTCAATTGGGACCTACATGCGTTAGAAGTTGAGGGTTGTCAATTTTTAAGCTAAGTTTGCAAAAACCACCAATCTGACGAGCGATTGCGGCTGGACCGATTTCGATGCAACAAACGCCATTCGACGCTCGCCTCTTTAATGAAGGATGGAGAAAAAGTTCCTATTGGAGGCGTACTTTTCGCGTCATGAGCGAAATACTGAAAACGCTGCAAATTTTACACTAGGTAGGGTTTATTATTCTTTGATATAGGTGCAGAAATTTATTTCTGTCAAAAAAAAAGTTTTTCAAAGATTTTTTGTTTTTAATTTAAAAATATTTGGGATCCTTCAAAAGTCCCATTAGTAGCCCCATGAAAGCCCTATAGATCGCAACAGTGAAATCGGATCGTTCCGGGACCCAAAAAAATGGATTCTGCGTCCAAAAATACTTCGAAAACGACACCTAACTCGATCCCATAGCCAAAAGCCTTCAAAAAAACCCTCCCGTAGCCCCATTTTAGCCCCATAGTGCCCCACGGGTTTGGGCGATCGGCTGAAAACCTTGCGGGCACATCTAGATGATAAACCGAGTATTTTGTCAAAATTTAGGATTTAAAAAAAAATTCCTACTGCCCAAAACGGCTCGGACGGCGGACGGACATTTCGGTTTTGGAATCTAGACCTCTTGAAACGGATAATGTCGCACTTTGAGGCCGATCGGAGTCGTCGACCTCCGTCGCGAAAACATAGACCTATACACCTGTGTATTATTCCAAGAATAATAAACCAAAAAGAGCGAAAATGTCGAGGTTTTTAGACTCTGGATCTTTAGGATCTGAAGCACAGCCTAGAAGCCGTTGCTAACTCAGATGGATCTTATTTGGGACCCCCAAAAGAGGTTAAAACGAATGAGGTGGTTAAGGTGAGAAATGTCTCCTCTGCTGAGTACTAAATTGATTATTTGAATAATCAAAATAAATAAATGAATAAATAAATGATAAACTGCCCTGGAAATTTGTATTACACCGTAGGAGCCCAAAACTCACTGCTATGCCTTCAAATTATGAAGTTCTTTCAGAAAAAAGTATTAGTCGACGTTCGGTTCGCGGGCCCATTTAGTACTCAGCAGAGGAGTCATTACTCACCCTAACCACCTCATTGGATTAGACCTCTGCACCGTCGGCAAAAACCACACCGTGAGGTTAAAACGATTTCGAGCTGTGTAATTTTTCTCACCTACAGCACTAATTTGTCTGGGCTAATCAGAGTTTTGATCTCATGTTCAACGTTATTCGGAAGCCTTCTATAGATTAAAAAAATAACTAAGTCCATTCCTTATTATCGATTGGAGAACGTATGTCGTTTGTAGAACGTTAAGGCGTCGATCGGAGTAGGATTACGACTGGAGAACGGTGATATGTAATGTCATTCGGCGTAAGTCAAACGTAATAAATGTAAGTTTTCAAGGTAAGCCGCCGCCTCCCTTTACTGCAATCAAAACAAATTGACTGCCCATGAAACAGGGATCACGCGCTAATTCGGACTTCGCTCGTTTTGGCCGACGTAATCGATTTTTTGGAAGATACGATACGATACGCGCGAGAATAGGTATACTCGCAAGTTTGGTCGCAGTGCGTTTTACAATCATAACCGACAGTACTAAATATGGAGGTTTATCGTTATAGCGTTCTCCTCTCACGTAGGTACTTCCACGCATAACGTTTTTCAGTACCTAGAGCACGTTCAGGTTAATATTTCAAACCGTTTATTATGTTAATTGGAAATTTGTACGGGGCTTACCTGAGCAGAACTCCCATTCTCCAGTGCAATCGACGTTTCATATGAGGCCCATATCACTGCAAGCGCGAATAACACCTGCAAAATAGAAAATGCTATGAAAGACTGGCCCAAGCTACCAGGCGCATGGCAAAGAAGGAAAAGAGGGAGAAGACCATAAATGAGTGGCAAGCCCAGTGGGCGGCTGGACACAAGGGAAGATGGACAAGACGCCTCATCCCTGATCTCAGGGGTTGGTGCAAAAGGGGTCACGGGGAGGTCGATTACTTCCTGACTCAGTTCCTTTCTGGACATGGCCTTTTCTTTGGCTACCTATGGAGAATGCAAAGAGCACGGAGTCCCAGATGTCCACACGGGGACACGGACTGGGATGATGCTGAACACACGTTCTTTTCATGCGAACTCCACGAGAGGAGCCGTACGGGCCTGTCTCGGGAGGTTGGAGTTTTCTCTCCGGAGACGGCTGTGAATGCCATGCTGAAGAGCAGCACAAACTGGCGCATGATTGCGCAGGTCCGCGCAAGAAGTTCTGCGGAGAAAGAAAGCGCTGGTGGAGATGTTGCAGAGCCAGGAAGCTGACGATGAGGACGAGGTCGAGCTAGACTCGGAGGACAGGAGCGATATGAGCTGGTCATCAGAGGAGGAGATGGAAGAGGATGAGGAGGAAGATGGCGAAGTAGAAGATGATGAAGAATGAAGAACGAAACCGCTCCCGAACCTCCCACGAGGAGGACGTAGGGACTTTGAGGTTTTTCGGATGATGTTCTCTGAGGGTGAAGAGTCAAGAAAGAAGAGGCTTGAAGCCGAAGAGAGGGGAGTCAACCCGAAGTAATGTGTTAAACAATTCCGGGTTGACCCATTCCTCTAGACTATCAAAGGGACCACTAGGAGTTCGCACTCCTCCTACGTCCCAAAAAAAAAAAAAAAAAAAAAAAAAAAAATAGAAAATGCAAATGAATGGAAGAACTTCTTCGACTTCTAAATACGTTTTCTGAAACGTTTTATCGAGCTCTAAGACTGTTCAATTTTGAGGAATTCGAAGTAACGCAAAAAAGGACGTTTTTTAAAAGCTCCAATTCATGAGAGTATTGCCGTCACTTGAGAAAATTGTGATAGTATACAAATTCCCTTGAGCTAATAATAGAAGAAGGAAATGTGAATAAACTGGAATGATATTTATTAAAAATCCCTCGTTTAATAAACTGACACTCAGCAGCTTATTAAAATGATCAAAATGAAGGAAAAGAAAAGTCCCCCTCGAAAGTTAAATTTGAAGGGAAATTCCCAATTAGATGTAATTTATTAAAAATACGGTCCAATCATATTTTCGGAATTTCTAATCATTCTTGAGGATTATTATAAGTTCTAATCGCAATAATTGTAGGTCCCTATATTTACCACCGAAGCGAGTACTATGATAATTGCACATGGATACTTTGGACCCCCCCCCCCCCCCCCCCCCCCCCCGTCTTGTAATAGGTACCTGTCGTGTCGGCAGACAATTCACCTCTGAACACATTGTGTTAGTTTCAACACTTAGTTTATGTGAATAATTCTAAATGGAGCAAGAAATTATTTCTAAAGCTTTTTCAAGTACAGTGCGGGGACGGCTCCTGCCCCAATTGTGAAAACCTGTTGGTTAACACAAAAAATCCAATTTAATTTACTTTAATTTTAATTGCAATAATTGCATTTTCTGAAATGTTTACTTTTGATGTGGGTTTTCTAGCCAAACATACTACGTTTGAAACTTGAAACATATCGATTAAATTGTATGTGTCCATACAATATTTATGTCAAGTCACCAAGGTCCAATTTTCGTAACTCATTCGCTGAAACATTGATGAAATATTGAATCTGCGGGATTATGAGCGATTTGAACTTTCAATTCCGGCGCTGGAACGGTAGAAAATTAATATTCTACACCACGAAAATAATTATGAACAAAAAATTATTTATTGCATTGAGTTGAAAATTGAGTTGTTGAAACTAACATCGTAGCTATATATATAAATCAATAAATACATTGAATTGTAAAATTCGTCTTCTGTTCTCAAACTAGTAATTTCAAAACTCTGTTGCATTTGATAAGGAACTAATTTCATTTTGATGTGTGTTATTCAGCAGAGGAGTCATTTCTCACCCTAACCACCTCATTGGATTAGACCTCTGCACCGTCGGCAAAAACCACACCGAAAATAAAATTATACTATAATATAATATATTATTTCATAAAATATTATATTTATAACCTATTTATAAAATATTATTTCATAACCCATCATTGATGCCATAAAGTGAAATAATTAAAATTGAGATATAATGAGAATTTAAAAAAATCCAAGAATTTCTCAGTTTTATTTTATTCTCATACATTAAATGTATAATGAGAATTAAATTTTAATTAAACAACTATATGGTATCAAGTGGCCTCCATTTTCGCAATATCACGGATCCAAGTTGTTTTAAATAGGCCAAAGACTGCTGCTTAACACTTTACTTCCTCATCCCAACGTTTCGAAGGCATGAAAGCAACCATCATCATGGGCAATCTGAAATTTCGACGACGATGCCCTTGTTGATTTAGCTCCTATAACCTTTTCTTTCTCTACGGTAATAATTTATTATCCAACTAAGAATTTCGCCAGTTAGGCGCTACCTTATTACTGAGAAGGTAGCGCCTAACTGGAAAATATTGTATTGTGGCCAGATTGCCCGTGATAATGGTGGCTGTCATGCCTTCGAAACGTTGGGATGAGGAAGTAAAGTGTTAAGCAGCAGTCTTTGGCCTATTTAAAACTCATTGGATTTGTGATTAAATCAATTGTATGGTATCAGTAACTGATACCATACAATTGATTTAATCATAACTGTTATGGGCTATGAAATTGACATCTGGATATTTTTTACTTCTCTAAATTTAATTTAGACATTAAATGATTTAGATAATCCGTTAATGTGTTCCTAAAGAACGGCAGTTTACAAAGAGGGGTGAAGTGTAGGTTTAAAAGTATGGAAAGGTTTAAAAACAAAGTTTAAAAGTATTTTGAAAAAGTTACTCAACTTTACTTCCTGGAAGTGCGAGAAGTCGAAGGAGACGAGATATTTGTGGAAAGGGCCACCAGTTGAAAACCACAAGTTCAGACGCGTTTCGTAAAGTTGCAATTGACTTTTGATAAGGTGCCTGGAGGGGGCTAGCAGTGTTGTCTTACGCCAAGTTTTAATTACGGTTAACGGTTCACCGTCTGAGTTGATGAGAAATTTGAAACCTCTAGTCCCCCCTGTCCGACCGACGGTGGCTGACTTTTCATTCATGTTTCGCTTAACCCACTCAAAAAGGCAGAAATTTCTCTCTTCGTCTCTTACATCGCCCGGAGGGTCGTTTTCTGATGTTTTGGTCGTTTGAGTTTGGTAAGCGATCCGAAAACAGATAAAATGCTTTCAGCTTGTTCTGAGGATTCCCCCAAAAGAAAAGGGTACGCCTGAAAGATAAGGGTGAAAAATAAAAAAATAAAAATGAAGGCAAATGATTGTCTCAAAACGGCTGAAAAGAATATTATTTTACATTCGTTGGGCCTTGACAAGAAACCGTAAGATTATGAACTTTCGGACCCGGTCCTTCATACTGCTCAAATTTAAGGGTTAAAACCCAGGAAACTCGTCTAGGCCTACGCCCTACATCCAATGTTGGTTCAGTTTCCATACGACTCTAGCCCTTGCCTCCTCCTAGCGTTAGTGCGTTAGATGCTTCTACTGGACGACAGGCCCTCATCGACCAAGCCTTGATGAGGAGCGTCTGGAGGGTGCCCTCGGGGGATCCGTGGGGCGCATGCGAGAGGCCTTGATCGAATCCCCGCTATTTTCAAGTTAGCATCTTGTTGTTCCCCTTGTTGCCCGCATCTTGTTTCCCCTTGTTTTAAGTTAGCATCTTGTTGTTCCCCTTGTTTCCCGTTGTTCCTGTTGTTAGACTTGACAGCCGACCGCGAACCTTTACGCTCGACGTTTGTACTGCCTTTTGGCTTTTGCAAATAAAAAATATTCTATTCTATTCTATTCTAAGAAGGCACAGTGCAAGTTGCAAGCTCTTTGTGCCCTTGCCCGTTTTCCAAGATAAAAATCTTAGTAGGTATCATGAATTATCATATTCTTATCATAACATTATTTTAAAATAAAACATCTTAATTAAAGGGTACGCTACTTCAACCCCAAAGCGATAGTTTCACTTGGGATATCTGATAGAAAATCAGGATCTGTTCGTCAGGTTCCTCGAACAGATCTGGAGCTCAATAATTGGCAATAATTATCCACGTAGAGTCCGATTGCCCAAGAAAACGCATTTAGGAGGGTGTTACGAGATGGAGGTTGCTTGCAGAATGAGATAAGCTCCGCCCACTTTGTCCCTCCCCACAATCCGTCACTGTGCCCGTCGACGCTAACCTGCCAACGCCCCCAGGTGAAGGCACTCAGGAGGTTGAGGGGGATGATTAGCAGGGGCAGGGAGGGAGTGGTGGGACAGCTCCGTCTCGTCAACACCTCCCTAAATTTAAATTTATGCGTTTTCCTAGGGAAATATATCTGTAACACAGCGTTTAATGGCATTGTGTCAAGACACATGAAAGGGATGACGATAAAGACTGGGGTGAACGTGGCAAGTCACCATGGAACAGCATGTTACCCTGTCGGGTGGGTGAAGGGGCGATCCCCTTGGTCTTCTCACCACGCTCAACCCGTTGCCAACTCGGGGTGCATACCTGAGTGAACTGCTATCGACCCAAGTGCCATTCTGTTGATTCCAACAGTTCTATTCCCTTGTGAAGCGCGGATTTAGGGTATAAGGAGGCAAGGACCATGCAGGGCCTACGATTCGAATCAGTCAACCACTAAAGCGTGTCCGCTGATTGCGTGGTCGTTGATTTGAAACCTAACGCTCGTTACCCACTCAACGCATTGCTAGGTCCACGATAAGATAATATCTTATAATATAAGATAATATTATTATCATACTATGCGTGCCCTTTAAGACCTCTGTAAGATACCTCTGACTTGGATACGTTTTCTATTAAACGTCACCCGCGGCATCCGGAGTATTTCGTGTAAGTACGGTTTTTTCCGCACAAGGCGTGTTAAAATGTCATCACCTGCTCTGCTTTGCCGGCTGTTGCGCAACGGCCTTTGTTGGGAGCCTCTGGATGCACACCACCGTGACCTGAGATATCCTCTTCAAATTGCCCAACGCGCTGGGAAATGACATTTTCTGGAAAGGTAACGTTCCATAGACGAAAAAAAGAACTTGCGACTTTTTAGTGCCGTCGCGACGTTCAAACGTGTGACTCAACCATCCTTGTTAATCGCTTCATAACTTAATTTGTTTTCGTAAACCTCGCGTGAAAGTGATCATTTTTTAGAAGTGATCAGTTATGCCTTCCAAGTAACTTTCTTTCCACTAAGTTCTTGATTAGGTTTGTGAACAAAGTAAAAAAACCATCTATCCATTGAGTCAGGTGATGACTCGTTATTATGGAAAAAACCCGGAGGCTCGAACTCTTTCTTCCCCTAATAGAATCACGTAGGACCCAAACAACACCTGAATCGGGTCAGACTGCAAACCAACTCAACAAGTCGGGTATGGTAGTTCGAACGGGTCAAAACGGGCACCGGAGGGGGACCGCACAGCCTCTCGTTTCCCTCAGGGGTTTTCAAGTTCTCGTCCTTGAGAAATCACGCTATCTCATCTGAATCTCAATTCGAAAAAGTATCAAGGCCTTCAGCAACGGGGTCATCCTGCACAACTGGTTTTGGATTCACCTTTTGTTTATAAACTGTAGGAACAGTGTTTTTTGAGGTAGTGTTCCCAGATTTTGTGTTGTGCCTTTGGCAGATATCCGAGGGTGCATGCTCCATGTTTCCCGACACCGGGTATGTTGGAGAGAAGGATTGGCAGTGCTGGGATAGACCCTCCCGGGTGAGTATGCTTCTCCGCCTGGTTTGCTTGTTTTCAGCAGAGTCGTCTAGATAGGACACACCTCCAGAGCTTCCGGTCGGGCAGCCCAACGTAGGTACATACAAATTGCTTCTTCTACAAACACACAAATCACATTGTGTCTGACATGGGGAAGACTGTAAGCCACAAAAAGTAAATTAAAAATTAAAAAATAAGAAAAAATAAAATGATTTAATCGCAATATGGTCATGACGAATATTGCCAATCTTGGAGCTTTCCCTTCATCGACCAAACCAGTTTACAGTGCTACTTGAATAGTTGAGTTGCCAACGCTAACAAACAAAGTACCTACCCAACAGTCTTGGTGTCAATTGTAGTGTTACGAGATTTTCCTTCCAGTAGTTTTTGCATGAAAACCAGGAAGCAGTTCCGTCACCATAAAACCCAACAGAAACTTGACTGATGCGACAGGAGAACTGAAGAGTTTGAAGGCACATATCAACCGTATCTTGAAGGTAGTTGATAGCCCTTGGCAGTAGAAAGTGTTGACCCAACTTCTGCCCCTTTTGCCGGGTCGAAAATTGGATTAGATAACCTTCCACGTTCCACATAACTTTCCATGTAAGATTTTTTTTTTCTTTTCTAATGCATTTGACATCCGTTTAAAATCTCAATTCCGCCTGCACTCCGAAGGAGGTTCTTAATCGAGCGGTAGGGAGTTCCGTTTGCCATTTAAAACTGCCTTCGAGGCTGATCAGCTGAAAAGGCCAAAACAAACTTTCTCCCATCTGGATTTTCATGAGCCGTAATTGCGAACAACTTGATTGAGTCGATGGAGGTAGTTATTGCCTCGCCGCTTGTGTGTGTTTTCGGAATTCATAGTTGGAATTCCGGGCTACACTGTAGTTTTAGACGTCCAGGAGAGCCGGAAACGCAGAGAACAATCTTGCTCAACATCATCTTTTGAGCCCATACAAGAGATGTGTTCTGGATGTTCACACCAGGAATATTGAGTACTATGGCTCATCGCTTCAACTAACATTTCTGCAGTGGAATGAGTCGTATACTGGAGTTGGGTGAGTTATTTTTGCTTGAACGGCGAGCCCCTACCCTTCATCATCCCTTCAGAGCTAACAACAAGAGACAACCGGAGTTCACCCTTCGTTAAAAAAAAAAAAAAGAAAAAAATGAAGGGACCGAGAAAATTCCGTTTTTTTTTTTTTTTTTCACGCCCATTATCTCAGGACGTTATGCATTAAGTGGGCGGGGTTATGCAAGCACGCACAATACTACAACTCGGCTAAGTAGATTCGGGAAGATCACCATTAACCTACATGCTGTTTTCCATTTTTTATGTTGAAGGGTGTATTGTAGTGAACGCAGTTGTTCCAAATTGGAACCTGATAACACTGACCAACGTGTTATTAACGGGATTTGGATGCAGGACCTACTAAATTTTGCGAGAAGGGATGACTCCCGGTGTACTTGTAGATCCTAATCGAATGGAAACTGGGAGTAAGCTATTGTGATGACGTCATGCAGTCTGCATGCTGCATATCAACTCTAGCTTTCCGTGTAAGAGGTTTCAGCCGAAGATGCCTTCAGCGGCTGATTTACGGTAGTCTGTTTAAACTTCCTACATTCAGGCATCACGAGGACCATCTTACCAACTAAGCCATTTTAACATGGTTATGTCTTACCGCTGGGGGTTATAAAAAAAATTTGGTTTCACGAAGAAAAAAAAAATTAAATATTTTATTTTTTAAATATATAATTTTTAAATATTAATTTTTAAAGTGAAACTTTTATTACATCGTCCCAAATTTTTTGGTCTGTGTGTCGTTTCTTGTAACGTCACGCTACCGTTGATTTTCGCTTACAACCGATTCGTTGCTACGGAACTTCATCTTCGCCAGTTATAATCGTACAAAAATCGTTCACCATTCGTTGGAAAGCTCTCGATTTATCACGCATTTCTTTCGTACTTGTTCTTTGTCATTATGTCCCCATTTTATATTTATTGATTGGGGGGGGGGACATAAAAACGTGTCCATCGATGCTACGTACCCCACTAGGGGAGCGAGCGAAGCGAACCGGAGAGACTAGTGGGAAAAAAGTTTCACTTTTACCGTGGTTTCATAAAACCACACCCCAGTTTTTTTTTTTACTTAAATGTTACATTTTTTTAAATATTATCACAACTACCGGTACACAATTGTGGGTAATTAGTTCCCACAGTTGTTTACCGGTATGATATCGCGTTACATTTTGTTTTTCGTGAAGCAAATTGTATTAATTACAATTTGCTTGATACCTATATCAAATTTTGATATATCAACACTCTTCAGTTGCGTTACAATGGCCCCATTACAATATTAGAGGTATTTTTAGAAAGTGGACAATACATGGGTCCAATATGGAGTTTTACATTTTTATGTTCATATTTCCTTTAGTCGATTTGTGTGAATCAACTGTTGATTGTCGCTTTCTTCTCTTCTTCAGACCATCTAATTACATCTAATTCACAAATCTTGAAGGGTTATGTGAAGGAGTCTGTGATGAAATCGTGGCTCCGATTTCTTGGTGCCAAACCAGGGATGAACAGGATTCGCATAGATGAGTCGTTGTATCGCTAGTATGACAGCTGATGTACCTGCTGAACCAATAATTGAAGCTATTTCTGAAGACCCGATTCGGGTTAATGATTTGAGACCGCATAAATTGATGTGGAGCGAAGAATTTCTCTGGGAAGAGTCCAATGTCAACTGTCGCTTTTCTTTGACGAGTATGCGCATCTCTTTGATGCGTACGCGATAAGCAGAAACGTGCTGCAGATTAAATACTAGCAATAATTTGAAGAAATTAACGCCTGATAAAATTGAAGATGAACAGTTAATGAGCAACATGTTTGAGAGTAATCTTTATTTTCTGAAATCGAATTCTAATAGCGTGGAATATTAGATGGCTGGGAAGAATCCATTCTTACACCATCGAAATAATTAAATATAAATTAAAATGGTGCGTCCTAAAGAAACGCTGCAATTTGGCTGTTTAGTTTGCGTACCTAATTTATTTGTCAATTCTACGTCAAGTTCCATAATCATTTAATTCTTCAATTAAAATGTCAACCGGGTTTGGTCGCTAATCGCGATAAGCCCGTCTTTCAGTTTGACAAACAAATCGATTTTTTCCAAGAAACGCTTCCATTTTAGCTTCAAATGGCTGCTAACATATGTTGGCACTCTCAACACTAAACTGGTACCCTAATGGACGCCCAAGATTCCTATGCCAATTCATTTTTCGATATCTCACGAGACATGCATGAGGCAAACTCTCAAGGGAAACTGTTGGCAGATGGAGGGGATGTCGATTACCTTTTTCTGGTCATCGATCCTCGACCTTTTACTGTGATTTCCCGAATTGGCATCTGCGGTATATTTCCGTAAAGCACTACCAACTCGTTGATATTAGTCGGCACTTGATTAATCATTGATAGCGTGCGAGCACGGTCACATTTTGATCAAGTGCAGGTTGCTCACATTGCAGGAAGGATAAGTACGTCACTTCACTTCTGCATCTGACTCCGACTGTGCCGGTGCTCTCTCTCGTTTTTAGCATTCAGTTGACCCGTTTGTGATGTATTCACTGTAACCGAATACATTATCTATTTTGGAGATCTGTGTACTCAATCGACAAGTCTCTTGGGTGAGTAATGAATTTATAATCTCATGTTATGGTTCTCTGGTATGATCGAGGTGAGGGGGTCAGTGATAAATCGAATGTAACTTGAGGCAAGTACCGAAATAAAAGAAACATACACGGATGTTTCCCTCGAGAGTTTGCCTCAAGAGAATTTTGAAGCCAAAGCTGCTTGAACGGATTGTCTTTCAAAATGAACAGATCGTTTACCTATCGTGGACTTCGACTGCCGAGTCAAAGATGGAGAAAGTGGGGATCCTTTCCACAGAATTCGAATGGCAAGTCATTTTCGCCCTTTTAGACTTGAAAGTAGGGTATTTTGCCAAAAATGTGAATTTTATTCAACATCAAACGTGGAAAAACGAATACGGCGGACTGAGATTGATTGTGTTTTTTTTGTGAAAACGGATCATGCAAGAGTCTTGCCTTGTTCGATCAACTCTTGATACGTACCTGCCCGTGCTCTGCTTCAGCAGGGAAGATGCATCAGAATGCATAGTGCAGTCGCATTCGGTCCTACTGAGAGATGTGGTCTGGTCACACTCGGGAAAAATCAAGGACTGCAGTCCTTGAAATGCGAAATTGATGAGCAAACATCTCCAATATTTCAAATTGAACAGACATCCATTTCGCGAACGATTTTGAAAATCTTTAATGCTTGGTTTTAGGCAGTAAGAATCTTTTTTAAATCTGAAATATTGACCGAATACTCGATCTTTCATCGGGATGTGCCCGCAAGATTTTCAGCCTGATCGCTCGGACCAGTGGGGCTCTGTGGGGGTGACGGTGAATTGAGCCGATGGTTTTCTTAGGTCATTTTTGGTAGGGTGTACTGGGCCGCTCTGGTCATCAGCCCTCAGTATCTTTCTGTTAATTGGGCCGAACGCTGAACGCTGATAGCGAACTGCAGTTCATGTTCTTTGCAATAAACGCATTCGCCCTGGAACTGGCTACCATTCTGCCCGAAGACTCGATGGTCTCCCCCTCGTATAGGTATGAAAACTCCCAATGACGAGAAACGAGTACAGCCCACTTGATTTATCGGCGAAGATACCATAAAGTTATTTGAAGAATCACCACGAGGTATTGGTCATATTGAGGATTCATTCTCTCTTCATGATTTGGAAAATTTGTGGGGGGGGGGGGGGGGGAGGAGGATGTTACCAAAGTCTTCGAGTGGTTCGGATGGAACGAGTTCAATGGCATCTTCACCTGACAATGGTGAATGCTTCATATTCTGAATGGCTTTTCAGGAGCCTCGGATATATTCCACGGGTTTTCCATGATCTTAACTAAAAGAGAATGAAGTATCTAAAAGAAGCTGCTAACTATCTTTTAAAGCGGTTAAAATCCGTTTTTCTCTTTTTTTATGTAGTTTAAATAAAAACACTTCATTTTCAATGAAAAAATAAGAAAATCCTTCATAAAATTTAATGTCGACAGGATATTCTTGCATCTCAGGCACAGGCTTGTTCTGATCGGCACCGAGCAACTACTGCCTCAAAGGACGTTCGGAGAACGTCCGGGACTGTGTAGTATTGCCCCCCTCTCAACTTTTGGCCGTTTTGAGAACAGCAGGAACGATCCCAGACGAGTTGGTTCTTGGCCTTGCAATCTTCCATGCAATCTTCCACGAGCATAGCCTTCATGAAGACTTGAGCCGAGAAATGAAAACGGTCGACGAGACTACCTGGAAGGAACACTATGCTGCAGTTTCATCTTGCACTGCAGACAGGCTACTGGTCTTTTCAATTTTTACACTCTCTTCATCGACCAAAGAGGCATTCGCTTCTGCTTCAACTTTCACGTATTGTGACAAACCTCGTTGGCTTTGTTCTACCATCTTCATTTTGTAACTGCCGGCTTACCAGACAGTTCACCAATCCTGCGAGCCGGTCCAGCTTTTCTGCCATCACTGCACTGCAGTGACTGCTCTTCCCCTTTCTGCAGATTTCGGTTCACTTGATATTCATGAATATCAATCAACAACTACTATAATTTCAGAATGATTCTAATAAGTTTCAACTGGGAACAATCAATGAAGTGTAATGACTTGCATCACTTCAAGCTCCGTCAATACAACCGAAAAGAATCCTTCAGTGCCAGTTATACATCTGTAAACGAGAAGGAAACCTTTGGTTTGAGGTCTGCGGTCTGGTCTAGAAATGTTGTTAAGGCCTTCTGTGCTTACACCGGTCTTTATCCCTTTCTTTATACATTTCCCGAACACCATCCGAAACGTGAGTTATTTTATAGGGTGACGCCCCGCCCGGCCAGGAGAGAGAGAAAAAAAAACTCGGTCACGTTTTCCCGGAGAGTATTTGATGAAAACCAAACGTGGAAAAGTGGAAGTATTGTTTTCATTCGTCATAATCCCGAAAGGCAGGCGGCGGCAGGAAGGAAAAAAGGGAGGGGATGTGTGTCACAGTCGAAACAGATGTCGTTACCCGAGATGGTGGCATTTTCACTCGTCTAATTCATCACGGTCACGGACCAGTATTATCCATTGTCTGACTTCACACTTGTCTTGTCCTCAGAGCACCGGAGCTGCCTTATTGAGGCAATACTATATAGAGGCACTGTTTGTTGGGGGAAATTTCGTGAAAAAGCCGTTTCCACGGAACTTGTGTGAATAGTGAACCACAACTGCATGAAAGTAACGTTGCGAGTTACACCCAACTGACCCCAGGGGTTCGAATAATGCTTTTAACCACCTCTGAATGAAATGAGGTGTTGTTATTCCCAAAAAGAGTACCTACTAAGCCATTTACTTAATTGGTAGTATTTGGTAACGGTACTTTTTTAATGGTCAGTTATTGACAAACTTTAATTTAAATTTAAATGTACTTATATACTTATACGAACGATAACTTTATATTTAATCTTAATCAATCCTTCAAAAATCCCCTTTGTAGCCCCATGAGAGCCCCATAGATCTCCACGGTGAAATCCAATCGTTCTGGGACACCCGAAAATGGAGTCTACGTCCAAAAATACTTCGAAAACGACACCTAATTCGACCCCATAGCCGAAAATTCATCCGGTAGCCCCATTTTAGTCCCATACCGCCCCACGGGTTTGGGTGATGAGGCACCTTGCTGGCAAAACTAGATGGTCAACCAAGTAGGTATTTTGTCAAAATTTCAGATTAAAAAAAAATTCCTACTGCCCAAAACAGCTCGGAAGGCGGACGGACATTTCGGTTTTGGAATCTAGACCTCTTGAAACGTACAATGTCACATTTTGAGGCTGATCTAACTTTTCGACCCCCGTCGCGATTACATAGGTGTATTATTCCAGGAATAATAAACCAAAATGGCCGGAAGTTGGAGAATTGTGCGATTTATTGAAAATCGATTATGTCAGATATTATTGGCCCCTGCTAGAATGTTACATAATATGTAACGTTCTACCAGGGTCCAATAATATCTGACATCAGCGAAAATATGATTTTTCCCATGATTATTCCACAAAAATTAAGTAAAGTAGGAAGTTTTTTTGATTTCCTACAACCCGTAGAATTCAATGCTCTTCATTAAGTTAAAATAACCAATTAAATTTCTTGAAAGTCTACTTTCCGTTAAAAAGCATTGAAGGTGAAATTCGGAACATAAAATAATAATATTATGTTCATTCATAACATAAATTCGATTTTTGTTGATTGACTTATTTTTAATTGATGAATTTTTATTTCCGATAAGAAAAAGTGGTGGAATTTCAACATAGCATACCTACCTAAATAGCATCATTCATTCAAGAGTTGTGTCCATAAGATTGAACAAAAAATACAAAATTGAGGGGGTTTTAATAACGGAATTTACTTCGGCAATAGGAAAAAATTCGAAATGAGGAAATTTATGGTACCTACAAAAAAGCTAGTCTTGGCCTGAAGAAAATTATTTTATTAAGATATTATCGTTTTGTCCCACTTTTATTTTAAAAAATTTTAAAGATTTAAAAAACTGCTACTGCGCAAATGGTGTGAGCGGACATTTCATTTTTGGAGTCTGTACATCACGTAACGGCTGATGGGATATATTGCATTGTCCGTTGGTCAACTTCTGCAAATCCCCGGAAGCCCCTCCACTTCACATCCCACATGGCAAATGTTATCAATGCTGCTTATCATCCTTGTTATCGGAGTTTCTACCGTCCTGAGCACCTAAAGACTCAGAACGCCTTCATTCGAGTCCCGCCTACATAATAACAAGTCGCAACACCTGTAACTCGGCAGCTTTGGATGTAAATAATTATCGTGCGTAACGTTCAAATGATCATCTCCATCAACACGCACTTGTTTTAATATACTGCTAATGATATCGTAAAAACCGTCTCACATAATAGGTATGCCAAAAAAAAAAAAAAAAAATAAAAATAATAAAATAAAATAAAAACAAGTGGCTAACTTCCTACAAGGACTTCTTCTTTTGTAAAAATTTAGCTTAAATCGGTGTTTCGGTTCTTTTATTAAAAGAGTGAAACAATTATTGTTTGAACCCATAATATTATCTGGTCTCATATGGACAACTATTATAGTTGTCCATATGAGACCAGATAATATTATGGGTTCCCATATTATGGGAACCCCAAAAATTGACTCTATATACTTCAGAAATTTTGCACAATTGTAACTTAATGTAAACTAATTGATAATAATTTTTCAATTTCAAATTTTTATTTATTTTTATTAAATTCATTCTATTATTAATTTATTTTTGTCATTTATATTATCAGAAAATTCAACTTCTCCATTATTCGTTCCTCCATTAATTACTTGTTTAAATTTTGTATACTTTTTTTAAACCAGCCCCCCCCCCCCTCCTTCCTTTTTTACTTTTTTGGAATAATGAATCCTTCAGTGTTTTGAACCTCGTTTTTCACAATAATAGTTGTCGTGAGTTATAAATTATTATGGTTGTTTAAATTAATTTAATCAACTTATTCCTATTTTAAGGTATTAATTGAAATGAATTTATTTTGGCAATAATTATTAGGTATTAAGTAAGGTATTAATTCAAATTTATTTATTGATTAAAATTTATTTTGGCAATAATTATTAGGCTGTTTGGTCCCAAAAGGCTTCTATTGTCAATTAACTAAAACTCGAAAACCTTTAGCAGGGAGATTGCTTTGCCTGTAAATAGATGAGCTACAGTAGCTCAGGTCGCTGCGATCTAGCAGGAGTCTGACTTCCCAGGCCTCGGCAATGAATCCAGAGTTTCTTCCAGATCCGATGAAAATGCTTCAAACGGTCGGTTAATAAATCATGTATCGACTGAAGGGAGCAGATGAAAATAATGGATCTAGCGGCTTGGTGTTAAACCGGTTGCGCTGTCGGGAGTTGTGCACAGAAGAATTTTCATGCAGGACCTCCCAAGGGCTATCAAACAAACGACACTCTTGTCAAAAGCTGTACCCGCGGGTACAGGAAAGACGTCGAAGTGCATCAATCGTTCATTTAGTCACGTTATTCCTCTTCCTACACAATCCACAGACCTTTTCCCCGAGGAACTATTTCCGGTACCCGAAACTGAAAGTTCTCCAGCGCGGACACGACTTCAATAACGACTCATTGCTCCTGCAGACTACGAAGTCGGACTGAACGCTTGTGCGTTGTGAGAAAATTTATTTTCATTATTTTGTAATATTTTTTTCCAAAAAACAGAGAAACTTGTTTTCTGCTCAATCATACAAAATTATAGTCCATAAAATATTAGGAATGACTACTTCTATTTGATATACCTAACACTAATTGAAACAAAACTAAATTTATTGGTATTTATTTTTGCCCAACTATAATAATTAAAAAACCAAACCAAACTATTAAAAATAAAAATTATTGCTATTGGGTAAGGTTTTTTACTTTCAGCATGATGAAAGAGAGTAAAAGAACCTCTTATCCAAACAGCCAATAAAAAAAATGGTTTGGATAAGAAAGATGCTCGTTTTACACCAGGGGGAGGGTTTAACTTCTTTGTATTTCCTATAAATTTTGCAAGAAATCAATTGAATCTAAATTAGAATCATTAACACCAACAATAATTATTTATGTTAACGAATGTTATTGATATTTTGAAAAAAATACACGCATATATCCTTCTATAATATAGAAGGATTACTCTATAATATATTATATTATAATATATTATAGAGTAAGGGCAGACCAACGATATACATACGTCCATTATTACAAAAATTAACTTCACTATGGCCAAAATTCTTCAAACACGTATCAAGCACTTACATAAATCTCCCTTATGGGGAGACCTTTTAGATCATGTCTATGTCATGACATCAAAACAACGCCTATTACTACCAACAGAAGTAGTAACCAGGTAGTAGTAACCTAACACAAATAGTAACCAAAAGTTGCATGTTTTCCGTGATTAGAGATTACACAAATTCTTGATTACACAAATTTATCCTAACCCCCTCGCCTTAGACATAGACAAATTTCAAAACGAAATAAATAGCATAAATTTTGTGCGATCAAAAATTTCGACTCCATTAGCAGTTGTTGTTGACAGTTGCTTGGGGTCAACATGGTTTGTTGCATTCAGCATAATGAATGGTCCTCAGGTGACGACGTGCAAAAATATTCGAAGGAGTCATGGCGATCACAAAACAAACCAGTGAAATGTTTAAAAAAATACATATCACATAAATACCTAATATTAAAAAATAATGATATTTAGTAGGTATAATATTACATTTATATAATGTTTTTATGGATTATCCTCAGCAATAAATTTTATTGCGGAGGATAATCAACGTTGCAAATTTTACACAAGGGTTTATTATACCAATGATATTTGAATAACATCATTTTTAGTTCGATATTATAAAATACATTTATATTATTTTTAGACAATTTATTTATTGCATACCTAAATTGCGCAAATATTGCCGATAAAAGACCGCTTAGGTACCTACCTATATAAAAAGAAAATGTTTTTAAAAAAATTCTAAACCTACGTCAAGTCAGATGAGGGACCCCCAAAAATGGATTCGACGTCCAACTGTCAAAACCTCCTCTTGTGCCTTTATTTAGCCCCACAGAGCCTCACGAGTTAGAGAGAAAACACATGCAAACAAAACGAGATAGAGAACCAAGCATATTATCAACATTTCAAATTTTAATAAAATTTCTGCTGCCCGAAACGGCTTGTCCACTGCCGTATCGACATTTCATTTTTGGGAATAAGCATCATGAGGAAAAGTTTTGAGGCTGATCCATTTTTTTTATCCCGTCACGAAAACATGTTGATCATTCGAAGAGAAATAAATCAAAACAATTCCAAATATTTACTTATTACTAGATGCTCCGGCTCGCTTTGCTCGCCTACGCACCCAGCTGGGGGGCTCCGCCCCCCAGACCCCCCGCTAGTGGGGTGCGTAGCATCGATGGACACGTTCAAACCCCTACTCAGACATAAGGCCTCGCTTCGCTCGGCCGAGCGCTTATTCGGACAGGGGGGCCTCGCTTCGCACAATCGGGATTGATAAGGTTTGTATTTGGATGAACCTTCCATGCCAAATGGTGAAAAGGAAAGTGTACCCCTCGCCCTGAAAGGTATGGGCCCTTCCCCCTAACCCTTAAAACAATTGAGGCCTATGGCAGCCTTTTTTACGCTGGTTCCTCGTAAGCCCGAATTTTTCATATTGTGAAAATTGGGCAAAATTGAAATCGATCGTTAAAAAATCGAAAAAAAAACTCACCTTTAGAGCGGCGGAAGAACTCATGTCAGCCGTGTCTTCCTAACTGAGTCTTGGGCAGGTTCCACCCGGCACTGTGGTCCCCACTTTCACCCCCTCTTATGACGAGCGAGAAAGGCCGCCAAACTTGTACGCGAACCCGAAGCCAGTCAGGTCCTCTGACTTCCAAGTCCTGCCGAGCCACCAGGTCATCGCGTTCTGTGAAGCCCTTTCTTGACCGGCGTCGGGGCCTCTCTCTCGAGATTGAGTTTCAGCATGAGGACAAAAATTGTTACCCAATAGGGATAGAATAACTGTAGGCACCTAAACATGAGATGGTTTGAGACAGAAAGACTGTGGAAGGAATTGAGCAAACGTTGGGAGGTCGCCGATTCCCATAATAAAGGTGGAAAATGAATTGCACATGGTCATAGTTGATTATTCTTTCTTTATCGAGCAAGTGCGGGCTTCCATCGAAACGATCGAAATTACACGAAAACAATACCTGCTCAAAATCCTGCGTATAGGGGAAATGGAAGTCAAGAGCTATTCTGAGGGAAAGGAGCGTCTGGGGAAGGGCAGAGTACAGTTAAATTGTACTGCAATTTTTGTATATTTCAACTTGAGTACTCTTTTTACATAGACTCTTTGCATTACTAGATTTCTGTTCATTATTTCATTCCACCCCTTGGACTGGCAGAGAGGAGGTAAAGTCGAAACTGCCCATGTGCTAGATGCTGCTCAGCCTGCGCAAAGCAACTGTGCAAATGTGGAAAAAATAAGCTTCTGTTCTGCATAAGGGCGGATTTATTATAAAATTTTAATTTTTTATTTGAATGTAGTAATTCAGTTTTTCCAAAATATTTATTAGAAAAAGTAAATAAAATTGAAAAAGCGTCAAGAAAGTTTTTTTTTTCTTAATGCTGGTGACTAAAAATCTAGTTTCATTCATAAGTTCACGAGTACCTTTTACATCGTATTAATTTGCATTAAATCAATAAGTAGAATTCACAGATGAGGACAGCACGGGCAAAACATAGGTTTTACTACCCTATAGGGCATACTGTCCACAATGTAAACCTTTTTCTAAAAGTTTTTATTGTAATCAAAACAGTTCCTCGCGTACAAGATACTGAGTAGTAAAAAAATTAGGTTTGTATACGCACTCGAAGAATCACGACAGGTCTTGGATAAGCACTGCTCGACAAACGATGCCCCAGCCGACCTCCACACTCGTCAAAGGCTACACCAAAACTGAAACGTAATCGGATAATCGGCGTTGTGGACCGATGAGAAGCGCGCTAATATAAGTAAAACTGTTACAATCCACAGCAGACCGCGAAAATTCGAATAACTTGACGGGGACAGGCCCGTGACTGCACACCACTGGACATTCTTATTTCAATTTCAATACCACAATATTTCCGTTCTATAGTATATATACTCATGACCACTACCTAAATTTAGGAACTTTTGAGACGAGTCAAAACTATAGGCCAAAGCCTATGATAGAAGTACTGGGTTTTCTAAGAAAATAGGTACCTTGGAGAGAAGCTCGAAGTTGGGAACCTCGTGCCTGGGCAGGACGGGCCTGCGACAAATCGACGCATTTAATTAATTTTTTTGGTGAAAGATTGATGGGTGATTGCAAAAACAAAACTTGCGGAAAAGTGGAAAAGTACAATTTAAAATTTTGCTCAAATTCAAATCTGCCCAACATAACTTTTGATCCTTCTTTGAGAATGACCCAATGTATTTCACGTTTAATGAACTCATCAATACAAATGTTTTAGTAGAAGAATGAGATAGACCAAAGGGGAAGATTAGTCTAATTTTGATCAGGAAAGTTCCCTTACTCATTTCCTCATAACGCAACAACGTGTTTACGATAAGCCTCCATTGCACGGACTTTTACAATTCAGTTGCAGCTTTTTATTCACTTATTCAGATTCAGAAGTTACACGAGCTTGGTGGTAATTTGTAATTACAACCGTCTCCGAAATGACAGGAATGAAGGTAATATAAAATCGAAATATACATACCTAGTAAAACCGTATTAAATATTGTATGTGTATCAAATTTTGATCATTGACTGATTATTTCAAATTTTGACCTTTGTCAGGATTTTACTGGATTTTACTCCTGCTTTTTTGTTTGTTGCAAAAGTGAAATCAACAAATCAACGACATAATAGTTATGAATGTTTGGAAAGGAGTTCGGAGCGTTTGTAACTTTCGCGTTCAAGTTCTCGTCCGCCTCCTCGAATCTTGAGAACTCGAAACCCCCGGGATCCGAATATCTCAATTTCCGAGAAACGCTTTTTAGGAGCAGTATAATCCTAGTGAGTAGACTATCCCGGGGATCAGACGCCGGTGTAATCCTCCCTTGTTCCTGCAGACATTATTGTATGGTAGATGATGAAAAAGACCTGCCAAGGACGATCACAGTTTCAGGTGACGGGGACCATCACATTCACGAAAGGTGTTCAGTTACAAATTCGATTACATTACTTTCCGTCGAAGGTACACATGGTCTTCCTCTTAAAGATTAATGACACCTACAAACCAACGAAAGTTCCTCATTAAAGCAGTCCTTATCTGGAAGACTTTTTTTCCTAACGATGCCGTCATAAGATGACATAGCTCCGACGTGTCTGTGCATTTTCACGTCTCCATATGGATTGACAGGCCGAAACGCCAACCTTTTTAAAAATCAATTTTTCACCAATCTAACGATAATTTTTTATCCAAGTCCAGAGCCTAAGTGACTTTCAAGGAGCTTTCACAGTCATTTGGACAGTTCAAAAGATTTTTCTTCCGTAGTTTCCTAGCTCCAGAAATCCCGTCGTTTGGGTGAAACTCGAAAAAAAGACCTCGTAATTATGATGAACCTTCGGACCGGGCAGTTGAACCTGTAGTTCAATGATTGCCGGAATGGTTGTTTGCTCGGAAATTACACGTTCCGGTGTAATTGTAACGTTCTAATTTTGTTACGCATAGGCAACAAGGCTTACCGTCCGTCCTCTTGCAGGCGTAAAAAGATTTATTTTGAACCATTTTAATAGTGAGAGGTGTGAAGAAGGCTCACCTTTTGCGTTACTCCACCCGACCCATCCAGATGTATCGTATACGATACAAGTTGCGGGTACAACCAGCCGGTTGATACAATTTGGCAAGTTATCGATGTAGGTATCGTGCACTAAGGTTGTCACGCCAAAGCTGACGAAAATGTGAAACATCAGCAAGGTCGTTTCAACAGGATTTTAATGGTAGGCAAATCATTTTTGCGTTTTTCGCAACTCACCAAGTTTTTTTTTTTTTTCTGAAAACCTGTGTTTACAATAATAATTATTAATATTGAGAAAATCGTTTAAGTGTCTATAATCTATGTAAGTAAATTATTGATACTGACGTGTGTCTTGTAAACAGGACAGAGTTTTTTTAGCTCTCATATTTTTTGTCGTACGTGTGTGTGGGTTCGGAATTGTCAAGGACAAGGTTGGTATAAAAGCAAATTCAAACGGTGCTAAGAGTCATTTGGACAGTCATTGGGCGAGCGAATCAAGCCCCACCTGTTGTCCGAATTGAACGGTCCTAGCGAAGGGAGGCCCACGTGTCAACCATAATTTTTGGCCGAGATAATAGCAATAGTGGGTAATGTTTGGAAATTCTACATTTCGAATAAATTCAAATGCTTTGAACAATGGTTTTCTTCAAAAATCGCTTTATCGATCATAATAATCGATTTAATAAAGTGATTTTGAAAATTGAACGACCGGGCGCAAAAAGGGGGTAGCTCTATGTTGGATGTTTTTGTACTTGAAGCCGTTTTTGATTTAAGAAAAAAAAAAAAAAAAAAAAAAGATCGATCTGTCGGTTGAAGAACGTGTATCCCAGTTCTCGGTATAGTTTCAAAATTTCTCGCTAGGATGCTCTGACCAGCTTCAGGCAAAAAAAAAAAAAATCATTTTATTCTTCAGTATTAAATACTGAAATTTTCCAAAAGTTATAATTTACCATTGTTTAAAAAAAAGTAATTTATCATTACAAAACGCAGTTTTAAGAAAATTCTGTGTCTTTTTCGCAATAAAAATTCAGATAATTCCTTTGATTTTGAAAGGATGTTGCAATAAGGAGGTAGCTCCAAAGTTGAGGAGGGGAGATCGGGCTGTGACGACTCAGTAATATTTTGAAGCATGGAGGAAAGAATTCTTTCCTCCATGATTTTGAAGTATACCTGAAGAATGAGAAAAAACTTTTTTTTAAACCCAAGCTCGAAAATCGACTTTTTAGACACTTTAAAAGCGTCTTAAAATGTTTTTCAAGTTCCAAAAATAATTTTTTCCAAAAACCTTTTCTTTTTGCGTTACTCCCTTCAATTAAGAATTCTCAAATTTGTTATTATCAATCAATATTGTCAAAACTGTCAAAAAATTTAATAATTTTCAAGTTATTAAAAAAATATTATTAATCTTGTTGTAGACCTGTATATTACTAACTTGAAAACATTGGATTTTATATATTAAAAATTTCTACCTTTCAAAGTCAACATTTTTAGGTACTACTGATATTTAATTTATTTGAGCTTTTCTGTTGGCCAAATTTTCTAAAAAACTAGTCGCTTTAACTCATTCTTCTTGGTGGTTGTTGCGTGGTTTGCAAATTGTAAGGTTATTTAGATAGCTTGAAATCACGGGACCAATTGTACAGCGAAAAGCTTGCATGTTTCTGAACGTACCCATTTCCATATTTTCCTTTAGAGGATGAAGTTTCCTAATTAGCGTCAGAACGTTCTCCAAACAGAGTAAAGGCTCTCCGCAGGACCTCAATCGCCCAATCCGGCTCAGGAGAACCTTATCTCCAACATGCAAAGGTTCAACTTGGCACCTGGTGGTTCTTCTTTTTTTTTTCTCAACATTCACTTTCAGTTTATGGAGTAACAGAGCGCCCACTCAGCCTCACTATGGACTCCCCCGTAGCCCGAAGGCCGAACACGAAGATTTTATGGGTGCAACTTTCTTCTCGCCAACAGCAGCAAGAAAGGACCAGAGGAGGCGCCAGTGTCATAGACCTCACCATCGTGGAATTTGAATAATAATAAACCAAAATAAATTACATTACTAAGAATGAAGATTGATACTGCAATAGTGAACACACCAATAATTGGTACTGGGCGTTGAAGATTAAGTTGATGACTCATGGTTGAAAACCACTACAGAGCCTAAGCGTCAAAAGAGCTGAAGAATGAAGAAAAGTAAGAAGTAGTAGTTGGAGAGGAAGGACCATGAATGGGAAACATTAAGCAGACATCTCGGAAGAAATGAGATGGCAAGGACAGGGAGAATAGCAAGAAGAAAAAAAGGAAATCCTCAGATAATGATAATTCAAAATCAGAAAAAGAGGAAGGCTTCATGAAGCGTGACAGGAGTAGCCAAATGTTGAGGATAAGCTTGGGGTCCATGGTGGATGGTTAGAGCGCCTTGGAGCCTAGGTTAGAGAGGACAGCAGTTCGTAGCAGAAAACCTTCCATATTCTCGTCCTCAGGAGTTGTCCAGTATTCATACGCCTTCTACTCCTGCCGCGGTAAAGAGCTGAAAGCCAATGGGTCATGAAGAGCGTGATGGGAAAGCCTGGGAGGCCGCCCTGTTATCTCCAACAACGTCACGTGGGGAAAGGGCAGCCGCCAGATTTCCCGCTGCAGGAGCGAGCGATCCTGATGTAGAGGTTGAGCAAGGGCGCACAAATTCGGACCAATTAACATATTAACTACACTTTCATGCCTTTGATTTTTTCATAAGGCAATTTTTTACATTTTATTTTAATTTTTTACACTAAAATGGACCATTTTTATTGTTCCTCTTCACTTCGGAATGGATGGATAATTACTGGATTTTGTGACACCGGATACCTCACTCTTCAAACCATTGAAGGGCACCACCATCCTCCATTCCCAGTGACTTCACCCTTTTTCGGACCCCTCTCAGTCTCAGGAACACTTGATCACCACCCACAGGCAAGCCCTTGTCCACCCAAGGAACTGCAGGTATGGCTTCTTCCATTTTTCAGGCGAGAGCCAAGGCGCCGTCGGCTGAGTATGCATTTTTTATTTTATTTTACATGGTATCTACAATGTAGATAATATCTTATTATATTATATATTATATTATAATGTAAACCGTGATAAGGCTGTTTTTTACTGGTTGCTACTTCTAACTTGTTAGTTTCCTTTGACTTGAGCCCTGAGCTTTGAATTAATTTTCGGTACCTACCTATAATTTATACAAATTATTATACACTATTTTATAAATTCATACAAAATAAAAATAACCCCTAGTTTAAAATTTGTAGATTTTTTCTTGCGAAAAACATTGTTCGTTGTAGCATTAAAACGGATTTGATCGCTAAAGCTATTTCCAAATATCTTCAATAGGTACCAGACCACATCCCTTCAACCAAGGCCCAAAACAAGTTTGTCCGGCCTCGAAATGCAAAAGGTGCATCCAGGAAGGTGACGTCTATGATCAGTGATGACTCAAACGGTCCAGTACGGAGGGGGAGGGGGACCGCCCTCGCATCGGGAACCGAAAACCCGACTTGGAGAAAGAGCACCCACTAGTTTACTTGGCCACTTCACACATCTGGGCCAAAGCCTTCAAGGACAGGACTTGCTTAGGCCATCTTTTTACTTCCAAGACCAGTTTCAAAACCGTAGAACTTTCACAGAACTCCCGCCGGCCCTCAAGTCTCTTATTACCTATTCACGCTAATCTAGCAATCTTTTCCCTTCCACCCCCTCCCACCGACAACCTCCCCCAGACAACCTCCCCCAGGATAAGATAAATTGTCGGTAATTGCATATTGCTTTTAATTAGTGTTGCTCCGCGGTGATGGCAGTAGTTTCACTGGGCCCACCATCACACTCGTGTTTTGATTAATGTCTAATGGACAGTTTCAATGTCGGACACGCACTAGAAAACTAGACTGCAATTTTAACGCGGTCATAATTTTACAGACAAGTTGCAAATCTGTCTCAGTCATTAAATATTCAAGTAGTTATTTAAAAAAATCAAAATTAAGGAGCTTTCTTTCTTCTGTTGAGGATAAATGCCGGTACTATCGGTCAATATCTTGCAAATTACTGACCATTATAACGACAGGCACCCGATGAATCCGCTCGACAGATAAAAACATGGAGAGATAAAACAGTAGGTAGTAACCTTGCGAAACGTAAACAGCAGCAGTCTACACCCATTACATTCCTCATCATTGTAAACACTACTTCATTAGATTCCTATTTGACTTAAAGAAATGAGATGAGCCGAAAGATGAGAAAAATTAAGGGTAACGGCAGGAGTAACGGCATGTAGCTTTTTAGTCGTCGGTAGTGTACCGGCATATAGCCACAACGTTTATTTTTTCAAACTTTTGAGAACCATCAGTTGAGCAGAATAGAATCTATTTCAAATCTATTTTAAATTGTGTTTCAATCTGATTGAAACACAATTTAACAAATGCAACGAACGATGGCAATCGATAGAAAATTTATTGAAAAACCTACTTTGAAAAGGTCAAAGAAACTGACCTCTAATTTTTCAGGATTTCGTGCCGTTTAGAAAAACAACGAAATATTACCGATTCGCAAAGCCGTCCGAAGTTTCCTCCTCATTTAGGGTGGGATTTGACGAACCACTCATAAATTTTACATAAAAATTGATATCTAGCTCAACTTTTCCATTTTGTCGGTCGTACCTACACTCTGTGTTTTGCACTGGAACGCAAAAGTAGATAAACATTCAGGTGAGAAGACCGTCTCGGACTTACACCCTAAAAAATATGACTTTTCCTTTGTTGCCGCCAATACCATAAATAGCCGAGAAGAGAACCCTCGAAAACGGGAACATTAGCTTTCAAGTCGCAGAAAAGCTGTATTCCCTTTTCAAACACCACTCCAACTATCACAATGGATCCTCCGAAGCTATCGGGACAACTTTATCCGCTGCAAAAAAAAAAAAAAAAAAAAAAACCTTTTTCGCACTTTGTTTTCGTTCTCGAGGCCGCCACTTCTCGTCAATGCCCTTGTTTGTCTCGCCCTCTTCATCACCCTGATTCACAATCCTGGTTCGGTGCCCATAAGGACGACTAAGGGCAATCAGAAGACGCGATCAATTGAAGTCACTCCTGGCACAATGTTTGGGTATGTAAGTCACGTAAAAGCCAACGTTTAGTTTACTACCCTTCAGCTCACCTGTACAATGTATTGCCCCTACATGACAAAATAATATAAGAGCTGAGAGCGCGTTGAGCTTATAATATAAGCTTACAATATATGTATATATGAGCTTACAATATATATTATATATAATTTGTATTATCATTTAATTATTCACATTTTACGATTATTTACATTTTCAAGATTCCACCATAATGATAGCGTAAAAATTAAATTGCTTGTTTAGTATACTGCCGTGCGGAGGAAGAAATTTCTTCCATGTTGACAATGGTTTTTGGGTAATGGTTGACAACTAACCATGATCTTCACAAAAAGAGATCTGGTGCAAGACCTTCCCTTCTATTTCTTTTCCCACTCAACCCCTATTTGGAATAGGATGGATATAATCTAACCATTGAGCAGCAATTTGGGGAAAAGATTTTGCTCATAGCAAAGGGTTTCGACGTTTTTTTCGATTCCAGAAAATTCGCTTATTAAAAATGTTTACCTTTTTGTAATTATCTAAATTTTATGATAATAATATTATCATTTTATTTGTAATAATATTCTTTATTTTCGAGACGAAATGGGCCCTATAATTTGTGCTCGTCCTTTATAAAGTGCTTATAGGTACTCTCGACGAAATGACTCTTTTTTGAAGATGGAAGCCACGCAAAGTTTCCTTGTCATCAAGTTTCAGCACATCTGTCTCCATATGGCCGCGAGGGCCTGATGACCACTGTGTTGTAACCTACCTAATGGAGCGCTGAGCTGAAACGAATCGATGACTATTGCATTCTTCTCCCCGAATGCTCTTTCACTCTGGTCGACCGCAGGACGCTCCGAAATTCTGGACGCCATCAAAACGGAATAAAGCCGTAAGTTACCTCACCGACGACCATATTTGAAACGGGTAATTATTAGGTGTGACGCCTCGGAATGTACCAAATTGGGGTTTGGAGCGCAGTTTGGGCATCAGGTGGACTCCTACGTGCTCCACTCAGAGAGCCACAAAACGCAGAAAATATTACATAAGGATTTATTATTACTTTCAGTAGAAATAGAGTGATTGTTTATGATGATGTTGACCGTTTGAATGAATGAGAGTGAAAAGGCAACCTCAATACCTTTCCACCCACATGAAAATAGAATCCTTAAGTCAACAATAATCTGTTTGAAAAGAAAAATAATCATGCGGATACAACAGATTTGACCGATCAGGGCACTGAATACTGATGAGTCTCCTTCATTAGAAAGAACAACAATTCTACGAAGTTTAGGAACCACTATTTCTGTTCAAAAATTGCTCATAAAAAGTAGGGTAAGGTCGTGTATCGAGGGACGCTTGTACCTATACTAGGGACAAAGCCTAGACTATATAATATATAGTCATGAATCTGTCCGAAGATTTGTTTGTCCGCAATGGTTTGAAGATCCAACCTTGACGAAAAGATGAGACTATAGTCTCATACGTCGTATACGTTCTGGCCGTTCGGAATCGAATCAGAACTCGAACGCTTCCAGGAATTAAAACGGACAGAACTTTGGGCCTCCGCCAACGAAAAAGTAGTCCCTACGATGTTAACTCCACGAGATCACATAAGGAAATGAATAGGGCGTGTTTACCTTTCCACAATCGAGGAGGCAGTCGGAATCAGTTCGGGATGTTCTGAAAAAAATAAATAAAATAAAATAAAAAATCAGAACTGCTGGAATCGATTCCGAACGATTCTGCGTTCGCAGAGCATCAGAACGTGAGTGTTTAATTCCTGGAAGCCGATGTACCCCCCCCCCCCCCCCCCACTTGGCCCTTGCAAAAGGCCCTACTGCGCATGCACTGAACGGTTCGTAATTTTCAGAATTACACTGCGAACGCAGCTTTTGTCTTTGTCGGCATTCATGTAAAACTAAAACTTGTAAAATTTACAATGTACATTTACTATCTCTCGTTTCTTTAAAAAAATTGTGTGAAACAGTGCGGTGTGAGTGCCTTCAAATGAAATCGGACCTCTAACAAGCGATCATGACAAAATGATTATTATAATTCCCTATTGCTGATAACGCACTTCTATTATATATATTAAATATAGGTATACAGTAAATTTTACTTTATATGGTCTTTTCATATTAACTTTTTAATTTAACTGAAAGCCTGGCCTGAGCTAATAACTGTCTGACACCACTAAAACGCTTATTTTTAGAATTAATTAAACATCAATATTATGACCACTTTCTCTGGTGTTTCGAAATTCCTGGTACGTATACCTAGTCATTTTATTACTATGAATGTCTTTATGATGCTCAATAATGCGTTTTTTTAGTAGTCTCAGGGACTTTGCGTCGTAATGTTTATTACGGCAATAGACATGACTGCAATTGTCATCATTTCAACATAACTTCACCCTCTTGTTCATCTTCATCTCTTAGAGATTGAGAGAAACTATGAAAATTCCAAACGAAGAAACTGTGATATTTGCTCTTGGTTATACTTGTGAAAATAACTCTTCAATGGTTAACTTGTTTGTGTGTACTGCAGCCGCCCAGTAACTGTAACAGAACGAGCTGCACCTTCCCAAACGGGGGAAACTACTCTCGCTCGACATCGGGATATGCAAAACTTTCCCACAAGATCGATTTTTTTTTTCGCGGAACGCTTGAAAGAAAAAAATTATTTTTAGCTCTTATTCAGGTGCAGCGGCGGGTCGGAAACCGGTCGGGAGGTAATTTGTTGTCGAAGGATGGTTCGTGGGCTACTTCTCCCCTTCGGCCCAGTTTATTTTCTCGTCGATCGGTGCCCAGAAGTCGTCCGGCGAGCCGACTTGTTGATTATAACCGTGTTGTATTTAGCGGGACCGAATCAACCCGTCGTTTAGAGGGAAATACGGGCCCGATTCGGAGGAATAAAAGGCCGGAAAGGGAACGCGTCGGACGACTCCACATTAGTCACGGAGAGTGTTTAGTGTCGATTTCGAAAGATATTTGATTCGATCGACGGACGGGTTTGCCAGTTGTTGACAATCCTCCAAATCCGGGATAGTGAAATCAGCCGTGGGTGGGTAGTTATTAGCGAGAGCTGGTCGGGGAGGACAGCCTCATATTCGAATGGCACGAGGAAGTTGCCTTGTCATAGTTGGAATACTGAAAAGAGCGAGTTCTCATTCAACAATCCAGGGAGCGGGGGTGTCTAAGAGACCAGACTTCCAAAACACGATGTCATGTTTTTACCCACGTGGAAAAGAGACCAGACCAGTGTGCTCACGTCACATCCAAACAAATCTCTATGCTCTCTCGGTGTTTGAGATGTTGTGTGCCACTAGATTACTGAGGTCAATGCTCAATACTTTTTGCAGGGAATCCCATGGGCAAGGTAAGTACACCCTCAACATCCGTTTCCGTGGGTGCTTCTACGTGATTATAATGTGTTCCTAATTACTTCTCTGCATTACCATTCCCCCGAACAAACACAACAAATTTTGTTTTGTGTGTTTTGGGGGAATGCCTCTAGCGTCATATCTAGGAGTATGCCCCCAATGTCTTGAGAGGATGATGAAGGATGTGCATGAACATCCCGAATTAAGGCATCGCACGAATTTGGGTCGTGGTCTACAGACTTATTACCTAATCGGTAACGTCGATACCTACAGTAAAGGAGGACGCACGAGCTGCAGGATGGCTGGAAAATTCGAGTTGTCCTGTAGCGTGCCTTTCCTCGGAATGGGGCTTTGGTGAATCCGATATCAATCATGAGGAGTCGTATATCGACCGTATACCTGCAGAACCTCGTATGTTCCAAACTAAAAATTTTACAGGTGACGCAAAAAACTCCAGTAAAACTACAGGGAAACGTCCAGACTGATGGAGTGCCAAAATCCTTGTAAATCCCAAGAGCTCAGTTGAGTGACTTTTGGCGAATATTGTGACGATTTCTCACTTAAATAACTACTTCAGCACGTCAATTATTATGTGTAACGTATAACTACGTTACTGATGAAAAATGTACAAAACTTACCGATAAAAATAGAAAACACTGGAGAGGCGGCAGAGGCTGAGACTTACAAGTTCTTACAACGTTCTGGAGCCTTTCGGACTTGCAGGTTATTACAACCGAACACAGAGAAGACATTTCTCAGCGGATCAAAACCAAACTTCGTAGGAACATTCTAGAGCCTTACATTTACCCAGAAAGCTCAAAACCTTACTTTGGGGAAAAATCGGACTTACGAGGTTTTGCAGGTATACGGTCGATATGGTATCGGTTCACCCACAGCTTGCAGTTAAATTGAAATTTGATGGACTGGCTTCCACAAGCAAATTGTCGCTAATGGCGAATTTCACAAAAGAGTGCGGCCCATGGGTTCCACAGTGTCCAAACCAGTTGTGCTTGGCTTATGCGCTGCTTGGCGGCTCGTCTTAATATGTTGACTGCCAACCATGGGCCAAAATTACACTTAGCGAGATGTTCCCTCAGGTCACGAGGGCTAAAATGGCCCTCAGTCTCAAACTACAGCTATCCTTTTTCTACTAGTAAAGCTTCTAGTGCATGTTTTAGGAGTTAAAAAAATCGATAGATAATTCTAGGAACAAGTTAGCTGCAATATGCCCTTAGCATCTAGCAGAGCAGCGGTAGTGCCACCACAGGAGAAGACGGAAGGGAAGGGGATAATATCCCTTATTACATATTATGGTAATGGGAGGGAGGAATGGTGTTTGCTACCCAGGGTGGGTGCAAGTGCTCAACCACCACTTGTGATGGGGTGTGACCCAAGCAAGCCCTGGGGGGCGACTATTGGGAGTCAATGCTCGACCAGCTGTCGTCCCCCTCAGGGCTCACTGATTCTTGCGAGGGCCTTGTTGCTGCCGAGACTCTCAGGGCAGCATCCGCAAAGGCCACGAAAACCCTGTAGCGGGAAGGGCTGGAGACGTACTTACTCCTGAGGTCCTCAGCCTCCAGGCCAGCCCTCTCCGTCTTGAGTGCCAGGCAGGTAACGGGCTTGTTGGGTTAACTGACAAGCTTTGATATAAGGCCTGACACCGTCCAGATTCGCAAGATAAGCGAGCATTCATCGGCAGTGCGAAGGCCACTTAGTGAAAAACGTATCACTATAAACAGACTTCCTATTACAATATGCGGGGCATTTCCCGCGTTGTAGGATACGTCCGATCCGTACCTGGACATTTCTATTACAATAAGCGGGTTATACCATTATCCGTTACCATATTAAGCGGGGACTACTGTATTATATTAGTGGTATATATTACAATATAGCTTCTTAAATCGGGCGTAGCAAGTCATGAAATTCTCTCAACCGAAAGCACGTACCTACCAACCAAATAAAATTATTATATTTTTTTTTCGAACGAACTGATTCATGGAACGACAATGTCCATGATGCCGTGAGTAGGACACCTCTGCACTATACTAGGTCGAAGTAGCCTAATCGAAGTTCATTAAAACAAAAAAAACAAAAAAACAAAAAACACCAGCTTTGGAACCCGTTGAAAGACGTGAAACTGAAATACCCGTTTGTCACCTGAATCCCTTAAGCCGTTCTCTCCACAGCACTTTGCGACTTTAGTACTTTCTCGATCCACCATTTCAATAAAGCCTAACTCCTCTGAGAGGCTTCTGATGATGAATCTATATGACCTCAGACGCCGTCAGAGCTGAGCCAGTGCGGCCTGCTGTTATGAGGCAAAGTTAGTGCCTTCCCGACTTGAAGTGCTTTTGGCTTTACGATCTTTGAAAACGACGACGACACCTTCCACAGTTCAGCACAAACGTCTTCTTCACCGCGGTGTTACTTTGAATGTGGAAGAACCACTTGGGAAGAATGCTGAAGTTGGTAGCCCTTGTAGCATTCACAACTTCAAAACAATACCTTCCGATCCATCTCATCGATTCATGCTAGTATGACCTTTACAGTTGACGGAATGCAAATTTTTGCTAATTCAGAAGGATTCGGCCCGGGAGAGACTCCGCTTTTCCCGTCCACTGGTGGCATAAGCTCTTGTATAATATACTACAGTATAATATGCCCTCAGCAAATCTTAATGCTACAAAGCCCAATCACTCCTCTTGAAGCTGTGGAGGCGTATCGTACGGTCGATTGGGGCGAAACCAATCCTATAGGGTAATATACTACTAGTATTACCTACTATTTACCTAGTATTATACCACTAATCACAACGACGAATTCTCAATTTTTTGCTCGTAGGGCAGAGTTTAATCTGTGCTCTGTACGGGGTTATAAAAAGGTTTTAATATAGAAGATGTATAGCGTCTGCTGGTATCGAACCAGCAACCTTTGGCTCAGCAGTCCAACGATCAAACCGCTGAGCCACTGATAGCCAGTGCTAATAACCCATTCGTTACAATATCTGGACGAATTTAGTGTGAACGCACTGATCAGGCTTTCCGCCTCCAACTGTTTCTATTCGGAGAAGCAAATCTGGAATGCTACCTCGACACATTGACAATGCATCCCAGAAGGTCTATCCCAGTAGGTACTCCCATTCCATGGAGGTACTCCCATTCCCTTCAACAAATGTTGACGGCGTGAACATGGAGATTGCGAAGTCTACCAATCACGGTCATTGGTCAGATACCCTATGAGGGGATTTCAGGACCAGAGTCATTCTCGTTAGAATGTTACAATTGCTGTCCCCGGGTTTTTTGACCAATTCTCGTCGAAGAAGAAGGTTGCCAAGACAGCATATGATGGATCTCGATCCATTCTAGTAGGATCACGTGTTAAACTGCCCAAAATGAAAGGTTGAAGGCGGGGTAGGGGTCCATAAGTGACCCAAAACTCACGAGTGTTACCTGTCCCCGACCCTAAAATGTGAAATGTAACAGTGAAATACCACATCATAAAACAATTCAGCGATTTTGGGAAAAATACCAGTTACTACACCACCCCATCGCTGGAGTTTGCCGTGGAAAAAGACTTGAAAAAGCATATAGACTCTAGGTGGCCATGCTTTAAAGTCCTGTCCCCAGGGTTGGGGATTTTGCCCTACTCACGAGTGTTACCATCATTATGGACAGTTGGTAGCATTTAGGAAAACGCGGCACAGCTCAAACAAACCGCTGGGAAGGCTTCATTCACCAATGGAGTTCCACAGGTGAATTTCGTGTTGTGTTGTTTCCCAGAAGACATTTTCTCCCAAAAAATGGTGCGTGGTTCTGACGAGTGTTACTGACAAGATGTCACTATTTGAGGGTGCAAACCTGCCTGTAAGGACCAGCAACTCGTTAGAAATTGATGCTAGGAACCAGGAACCCTCAGATGCAGGCAAGACAAAAAAATGTCACTTAGAGCTCAATTTGGCGTATTACTGAGAGATAGTGTGTATTCAAGGTTGTAAATAGTAACACTCGTGAGGTATAGTCGAAGAAATCATACTACTTAAATTACAGATCTTGGTAAATACACACTAAGTGTTACCAAGTAACAAGTCTTGTTACTTCCCAAGGGGTTAACGTATGCGACAGGCCTGGTCCCTCTCCCATGAAACACAAATGAGGAATTGAGGTGAAACACTCGTGAGGTATCAAACATCACTTCTTCCCATAAAACATTCAGAATATAGTTCAATCCTCAAAAAACTGACTGCACGCTACCAGAACCTCAAACTAGAGGGTTTTAGGTACCTAATGGCGGAAAACATTTAGGCCTCACGGCATTTTGAAAATCGGCCAGAAGGGGAGGTGCAAAAATGCCAATTGTAACATTCTAACGAGAATGACCCACCAAAATTTTTTCAGTCAGACATAGACGAGAAAACATACTCTGGATTAGTGACTCACCTAGTCGAACTTATTCCTCATGCAGCATAACCGAGCATAGTGAAAGCGCATGGATAAATCGCCTTGAAAGCCATGCTGCAATTTGCAATTGATTTGGGCCTTCTGTGGCATGAAAGTACGTATGACGCTCTAACAGGGCCCCCAGTCCTGAAGGGCGTTACCCGGTTGACTCCCGAGAGATTAAAACCGGGAGGGCGCGATCAAGGAGCAGTCCCGGTTGACTCCTGGAGGCCCTGAGCCAGAGAAATTTTAAACCGCCCGCCGACCCGGTTGACTACCGGGAAAATGACTCTCCGGCTTTATGTAGTTGTGGACAGATGTTGACAGAATCTGTCAACTGATGGAATGTTATTGTTGATAGTCTCAAAATGGAGCAAGTGAGCAATTTCAACTTCTCGCCGAGTAGGTACCCCCACAAAGGAGGGGGTACATGTCGTCGGAGTCTTTATCCTCCACGGATTTGGGCTAAAAAAAAAAAAAAAAAAAAAAATTCTTTTCATCCGTATATAAACATTTATTCGTAATTTACAAAGAATCACTAACCCCTTTGTAAGATTTGTAGGTACTGTTTTCCCAAAAGCGGACATTTTTAAGAAGTTACTGTTGTATAGAAAAATAATATTATTATAGAGGGGAGAAATACCCCCAGGGTATCCACCCTATCTCCCAGCTGTTGCCAATATTTTCCCCTGAAACTTCGTCTAACAACAGTGAACATCTTTTTTAGGAAAGAACCTCTCAACTTAATACCCTAACAATTCTCCTTTATCCTCTTTCTTGATAATTTGCTCTATCATCTTTGGGGGAGTTAGTATGTTTTTTTATGCCGCATTATGTTTAACTCTTTAACGAGTGAATTATTCTCGGTTGATTTGACTAAGAGGAGTTTCCTTTTGTTTTAGAGTTCAAGGCAGATGGTTAGGCGTATCTGTTATGTTGAATGGCCGTAAACTTTGCGGAGCCAAATGAAAGGGTTGAAATAATAGTCGTTGGAGATCACTCGACGGTGATAGCTCGAATTATAACGGCAAAACTGCGAAAAGAGATTAAGAAAATGATATGTTGGAGATTGGAAGGGTACTCTAGGGTCGTGGTCCAGATATGGGCTCCAACTTGGCTCAACACAATGCTCATTATGAAACTTGCGAGAAACTTGGGCTTTCACCCCCCACTTCCCCTCCTGTCTTACAGCTTAATCATAACAGACGTTCCACAAGGGGTTGTTGCCCCCTTTCCTATTTTACTTGGTATTTAAGTAATGAGCACAGTTAACGCACTTACTCGGCATTTACCGCCTTACTCGAGTATGAAAGTAATTTATGGCGGCAAGATGTCAACAAGTCCCTGAATTTAGGGGGCAGTGGGAGTTACAAATTTGGGGGAAGGTCCCTGAAGTTACTCGTTAGCCAGTTCATTTGTCGGAAAAGTTCCCGGATAGAGTCGAACGCTGCTGCGGAGCTTGTGAGCTTCAATGACCGAATATCAAAAAGCCTATTGGGAAAGCTCTTGGGAGTCCTAAACCAAGTTTTCTCTCACTAGACAACGTGAATGTTACTGAAATGTAATGATATCAAATTCGGATACATTCGGAAAAAAAGGGAATGAATAAACTCTGAACTGCATACCGTTGGGCTGAATCTTTAGGGGGACGATATTAAAATTCAATACGGAATGAAACAAAATTATAATGGAAGAAACAATGAGAACAACACACACCCAAGTTACGGGACAAAATGGGAAAACGCTGCAAATTTTACACAAGGGTTTAAAGAATAATATTCTTTGGTATAAATTTATTAACAATATTTGTCCAATAATATTTTGTACTAATGTTTTTAAATAATTCTTTATTGACAGATTAATTACCTATTAATTAAAATCTGATTTTATTTTTGTATTAATGTTTTTAAATAATTCTTTATGGGGAATATAGATTCTGTATTCCTACAGTGTTTGGACAGATGTGGAACCAAAAAAAAAAAAAATCTATATCTAAAATTAGTAGGAAAACGAAACCTCATTCAACCTCCTGACATCCTTCAAAAGCTCTATTTGTAGCCCCATGAAAGGCCCATAGATCCCCACAGTAGAATCGGATTGTTCTGGGGGCACCCAAAAATGGATTTCTACGTCCAAAAATACTTTGAAAACGACTCCTAACTCGGCCCCATGGCCAAAACCCTTAAAATCACCCTCCCGTAGCCCCTTTTTAGCCTCACAGGTTAGGGCGAAGCACGATATACTCGTGAAGTCCATCGCGTAACGCACAATGAGATGATAATACGAACTGGATTACGAGGAACGAGTTCACAAAACAAGAAAGTGAGCATTACTAGATAAGAGAAGACAGTGTTGCACAGAAACTTCTAAGTCGGCGATCTCATCAACACATTTTCTGTCATGCAGTTATATATTTCCAAACCTCAGAATACTTCCAGCCAAACCACACCAACCACCTTAATATACCATCTAGGTACCTACGTTTCACCCGGAATTAGTTCCCATAAACTTGTCCAAGAGAAGCTAAAGGAGAGAAAATGGATCATCCAATCCCTGAAATACTAACGAGCGAACTGCATCGGACGACTGAACCGCCGGAGCGTGAATTTCCACGTTTTGCTCGGTTCCAAGCCTATTTGCCTAATCCCAGCGTCTGAATCCTTAATTGAAGTTAAAATGTAGGCACTCCATCTGACGACCCCGACCCTCCAACGCGCGTCCCTAGCAGTAAAAAAACGAGATAAAAGGGTATAGAGGCTCAAACCGCCCTGTAAATCACATCAGGAATGGTGATTGGTCGCAATGGCTCAAGAGTGATTATGTCTAATCGGGCCGAGCTGGTGCAATCGAGTAATTAATTGTGGGATGTGTCTCGCCTCTAACCCCTTTGTCTGATGCACTTTAGTGGATGTAGGGGCTTTAGTGCATTCCCATCTGAATTGTTGCAGTAAATACATAGAAGGGTACATAGATAGATACATAGATGCAGTAAAAGTGATTATGAAGACTTTGTTCTTGGGTTTTGCATATGGAAAATTATGGGACCTAATAGTTAGGAATTAGTTACTGATTCTGGGTGAATTAGTCTGAACGCTTGTTCAAGATGTCGAAGTGGCTTCCAGATTCCGAAGTCCCAGGGGATGGAGACGTGTCGATAGACCGTCCCATCAGAGTCTTCAGATGGGGCGTCATTGGTTCCGGTGGTTAATACGCTGCAGCTAAAGCTGCCACAGATTCCAATCACCCAGCAGAACTTAAGGATTCCCAATATCAAAGCTACTCACTAGTGTTGCCTTTGGAACCTGTGAAATAGCGTTTCATGGCACAATACAAAACTTGAGCGCGCGGAGACCCAATGATCAACCCATAATTGCTGAAACCATCCTACAGGGAAGGGGAAGCACCCTTTGGGTCCACATCGTGACTAACGACGCCTACTAGCGCTTGCCGAATAGTTATCGACCATGAATGAGACCATTTTGGTTTATTATTCTTGGTATAATTCACCTTTGTAATCGCGACGGAGGTCGACGACTCCGATCGGCCTCGAAATTTGACATTATCCGTTTCAAGAGGTGGGTCAATCTTCTTTAGATTCCAATACTGAAACGCCCGTCCGCATTTGGAGCAGCAGGAATTTTTTTAAATCTGAAATTCGGACAAAATACTTGGGTTGCCATCTAGTTGTGCCCACAAAGTTTTCAGCCCGATCGCCCAAACCCGTGGGGCGCTATGAGGCTAAAATGAGGCTACGGGAGGTTGTTTTAAAGGCTTTTGGCTATGGGATCGAGTTAGGTGTCGGTTTCGAAGTTTTTTCGTATGTTACAGATTAGCAGAAAAATGATCAAATTCGGGTTGATTGGGGCTTCAAGAAAGCTGCTATAAAGGCAGCAAAAACCGTGTATCTAGAAGGGCTGAAGACATATCTGCTTCAGTCCTCCCTTACCAGTTAGGAAAACCTAAACCCCCAGGGTGATCCTACCCCTCGCAAATGATGGGGAGCTCCAAAGCACATGCTCTGCTGAGCCCTGCACAGCCCCAGCCAGTGTAGGTGGCTCGGGAAGTCGCAGTGGGTGCACAGTAGGTAACTAAGAAGTGTTTTGATAGAGGACGGCTTATGGCATTTGCAACTGTCACAGTTGGAAATGATTCAAAAGATGAGTGTCTCAATGATCTCGGCGGCCCACTCTTCCAGCCACCAGCTAAAAAGCATGGCCAAACGTCGCAGCCTGGCTCGAAAAGGTCCAGGCTCGAAATTCGCCCCACCACGTGAAAGTGCCGTCCCTCTCGAATCCTATATATAGCATAATATGCTATACATAATATTATTATGCTGAGTCCAGCCCGAGTTTGGTAGGTACCTACCTACTTCAAATACACACGGTTTGGGTCGAAACGCCATTGCAGCACCATTCGCTTGATGATCCCACTACTAACACTTTGGAACATCCCGCTAACATCAGAATCAACATCAAACGCAATGTGAACATGTGCACAGACGTGTACTTTACAGTGGGGGATTGTGCAGTGCACGTGCAGTGCAGTGCAGTGCACAATGTGCACGTTACCAATCAAAGTGGAGCCGCTCGTTCTTCACCTACCGACGAATTAATTTCCCATCGCAGTTGGTGTCCTATTAATATTCCCGTACACGCTGGCATTAATTAAAACTAAACATACGAGCCGCTGTTCAATCTCGATCGGGCCAGTTTTGAAGAGGCAAATTGATGCAAGAGGTGACCCGAATTATTCCTCTATTAGGAATAGAATTATTCCTATAGCGCGCTGCCACCTTTGAAATACAATGTTGCGAATCTCCGAAATTCTCCGCCACTCTGCTCATCCCTATCACAAATTGCTACCTATCTTCTATTTGTGTAACCTGCCATCGTGAATGCGTGCTGATAAATTCAGTGCAACCCCCTTACACATTTTTAATACCAAAGGGAGCTAGTGTTCATAGATTTTCTTCCCGTTTTCATTTTTTCCCGTCACGACATAAAAAAGGGGTTATAAATTATATTTTCTTATATTGACTTGACCCTATGTAGTAACTAGGGGGCTTGTGGTATAAATCCCACTTGGCCTCAGACCCCTTCTACTCGCTTTTCCATAATGAATAGTTTTTATAGGAGGAGGAGAATCATCTTTATTCAAAGGTACTTTGTGACTTTCACAGCCATTCGTATGTATACGTGAAGGTACTGCGTGAAGGCTACCATCGGACGCTCCAGCAATCACTTGGAAAAGCCCTAACGTCTGAATCTTTTTTTTTTTTTTTGCTTAAAAAATAAGTCAAAATGACGTTTCCCCAAAGTAAAGCTATAAAGGATCATCTGCTGAAATGTTGGGTCGCAATTGCCCCATTCCACCCTCCTTCACTCGACCAAGGATCACTGGTGATTAACCGGTCTGACGATCTATCTGCCCCTATTCTGCCTACCTTATCAATCAAATGCCTTTCAGACGCTATTAAAATTCGGGCTTTTTCGAAGAGGGAGTATTTTACCACAATCATATTATTATTATTATTATGTGCACATTTGACCAAAATTTGCCTTTTGTTGGAACCTGATCCCTCGATGTTATTACCAAGAGCAATCTGTACTTGTGATACTGACAAGTCGTATCCTGAACTTCATAAAAGCGTAGAGCCCATGCATGTCGCAATTTAAAAAAAATGACAAAGAGCTTCCTTCTAAAAAGCTTCTAAAAGCGATGTAAAAAGTGGAAGAAGGATCGGAAGATATCTGAGGGCTCCCTGGGCCACTTCAAACCTCCACGGACCATCCACTGCCTATCTTTGCCGCACAACCCCAAAGAACACAATCAGGCTGAGAGCCCTGCGGACTGAGAGCCAGGAAGGTGGATGTTCCCCATTAACTCCCTCCAGGATCAACCACTTTCCTCCACCCGCTCCTACCTTTTTCCCTTTTTATTGTCCCAAAGAGGTAGGCTGGCGGATATGTGGTGGTGAGGGTATTGGTAGAAAGGGGAAATAGTGGCCTTTGAGGGTTAGGAAAGACGGGATCAGGAATAAAAGGAGAATAAAAAACGTTTTCGGAATTTTCCCACCACGGAACAAATTATTATTATTTAATGCACAAGCCTGAAGATCATTGTGGGGTTCGCCACTTGAAGCACTCAAGTCGAGAGAGGTCTATACGCAACTACGAGGAGCGCGATGTGAAGAAAAACGGTGCTGCTCCTTCCTCGCACTATGGTGGTGGTAGTTCCAGGGTTACCTTATGTATCGCCTGCACGCCCCACTCTTTACGATTCACGTCTCTTGGCATTTACTACTCCATTAGGTTTAATGGAGTAGTAAATGCATAATGCATAATAATATTATGCATAATTATGTTGAGCACCCCCAGGTGCGTGTGTTGGGATGTGTCGTTTTTCTAATTATAATAATAATAATAATGCTGAGTTCGCGGGGAGCGGCGTTTGCCAGCGCGCTGGGCGTGAGCCCCTCGAACCTGCGTTGGCGGGAAGGACATTGATCAGAAAGAGTGGGTTACCTGGAGTTTCCTCCACACCATATTCCAGAGGCAATTGTGGACTTGGCCCAGGAATCTGAGGACCCTCCATATTTTCCAGTCGTTCCAGGCTGTGATATTGAGAACCCAGAATCCTTAAATCCTGCTGGGTCAACGGAACCATTGTGGGCTTAGAGGGTTTCGGGATGCAATACCACTCTTTAGGGCCATTTGAGAGGACAAAACAACTTCACCATTCGATAGTTATCTCGAATTTTCCAAAAATTGGACAAAGTGGCTTCGGGAACTGGACGAGTCCTGTCTTCCAAATTGAATGATTGAATGATTTCTAAATCCAAAGATTTTTCGGGGCCTTTAGCCGAAATTTGCTCACTGAACCTTCCAGTTTCATAGTTGAGGAAAAGTACACTATTCGGAAGGAATTCCATTAGGAATTAGGAGACGATGAGAGTGTTTGGAGAGCAGCTAATATTATCAAGTGGTGGAGAGCCACTTTGATTTACAGGAGCAGTTAACTCAAAAGCCTCCGAGAAGTGCAAAGGTGCGGTAGTTGGCCGGTGATTTGATTCTGTGAAGTAGCCCGGGTTAGGGTAGACCCTCCTTTACCCATGGCCCTCAGAACATCCTCAAAACCCCTCGAAAGCCTCAGAGTTGGCTCTCCGCCGCTTGGGAAGCCCGTGCACGTAGGGAAGTTATAATGGGAGCGATTCAAGATAATAAAGGTTGGCCAGAGGTCATACGAGGGCAGGGTTCAACTCCCAGACTTCAGCTTCTACTCACACTTCACCGTCGCATCATCATTACCCTGGACAAACTTCACAACCAGGTGAATAGCCTGCCAATTGTTACATACATTTGTCAACAGGTTCAATTTGATCTTAGAAATCACAAAAATAAAAGTTTAATTTGAAATTGGAAATCGGTGCACAGTAGAATTCAATAACTTGAAAAAGTATCTAGTTACGTTTTTAGTCACCCCCGTCAAAGTTGTTGTTCCTCTTTTGGCGACGTATACCACAACGGAGAGACATTCAAAAGATTATAAAGGAGCCTTACAGAAGACACAGGTCTACAGCCCTGAGGATATTAGTAGACGGTCTAGTAAGGCGACAGCCAGGAGTTGAGGAAGATGGAGCGAGATCTGGTTGGTTATTTTCGTTCCATTTAATTTGTTTTTTAAAATAACTGGATGAAAATTGAAAATGGTGTTGATGAACGTTAGATTGAGTACCTACAAAATTTGTAAATAAATAGTCTTAAATTTGTAAATATTTAATAGTCTCCAAATTTCTCGTTCTACAAAAGAGACTAGGTATGGCAAGACAAGTTGGGAATTTCCTGATCACATTATGTGACCATAAAATTTATGGTCACATAATATGTGACCATGTTATGTGATCAGGGAATGTTAGTTTCTTGATAACATGCCAGATCAGATTATCACAAACTGGTTTACCTACTAACTGATCACGTGATCTGGCCAAAGCCCTCAAAAATGGTCATAGAGCCCTAAGGTGTGAAACACAAAAAAATTGTTAAACGTCCAAAAATAATCCCCTCTCACAGTCCCCTACATCCATTGTACCTCAGGAATCTTCTCATATTGAACCATAAAATGACTTTTAAATTACATTTCTTGACATTGCTGAAATTAAATATTAGAGAGTCAACATTAAATTTTAATGTTGACTCTCTAACCGAAACAAGTTCCCTGCGGTTGTGCGAATACTAACCTGCAAAACATATGTGCATTTTGGGCTCTAACCTACGTCTTTTAAGGGAAAACGTTCAGGAACAGGCAAACCCCCACCGTCTGCTAATTTTGTACAAGGGTTTAGGTATTCTTTTATATGAATTGTGTTTTCTGTTATTTTGCCTCCTCCTTTGTTGTTATTCCAACGAGAATTACGTACCCTTAGCATTCCGCCTGTAGCCGGATAAAACAGAGGCAATTTAAGCCCAGATCTTAGGGATCATTGTTGATCTTTGCTCCGGACACGAGTTCCCTGCGGTTGTGAGAATACTAACCTGCAAAACATATGTGCATTTTGGGCTCTAACCTACGTCTTTTAAGGGAAAACGTTCAGGAACAGGCAAACCCCCACCGTCTGCTAATTTTGTACAAGGGTTTAGGTATTCTTTTATATGAATTGTGTTTTCTGTTATTTTGCCTCCTCCTTTGTTGTTATTCCAACGAGAATTACGTACCCTTAGCATTCCGCCTGTAGCCGGATAAAACAGAGGCAATTTAAGCCCAGATCTTAGGGATCATTGTTGATCTTTGCTCCGGACACGACTTGAACTTGAATCCAACGACTTTTTTGTCAGGTTTGGAAGTACTGATTACCGAAAGAAATTGGATCTTAGGTTGAAAAAGGTTTTTTGATTTCATATTTTTGACCTCGTCAGAAGTAGGTACCTGATTTTCTATACTGATAAATACAGATCTGTATTTATAAATACATTCCATCATAAAATGTCAAATGGGTTTAAATTTAAACCCAAATTCATCTATGAATATGGTTAAAAAATATTTCTAATATCTTGCTCAGTTAACTAACTACGTTTTTCATGTCTCGGGGGTGGAATTTATCACAAGATTTCCACAGATTGGCTCAGGTGGAATCTTAAGGTTCCATTAAGCTTCTCTGATCCTTTAATAACCTAACTGAGTGGAATCTTTCCCCCGTCACTTAATCTTGTCCAGAGCATCACACACGAATAAGCCGCTGGACTCGGCCACATATAGAGCAGAAATGACCAAGGAATTCACAACCGTGTGAATCTAGAAACTTTATTTTGATATTCTTTTCTCACTTTTAGAGGATTGACAGATCTGGGAGTGAGTGATCCAAGTGAGTGACACCTTTCATTGTCCAATAGTTTATAGCTGGGTCCACGTATTTCAGCCGCCTTCAGCCGTCGAACCTCACTGCTGTTGAACAGGACTAAGGTGGTGTCAACCTTGAGATCCAGATGCATGATTTGTTTAAATATTATTTTAATATTGTTTAAATATTATTTAAACAAATCATGCAACAATGAAAGGTGTCACTCACTTGGATCACTCACTATATTATAGGAACCGGCATTTTTCGCTGGGGCTGCGAGCTCCTTTCCAGGAGCCAGGACATCTTCTTTCACGTCGATCTTTCCTTCTTCTGTTTGACATGCTCTTTCCACCTGAGCTTGGCGTCTAGTGTCATACTCTTAGGCCAGTAAGTATAATATACTATATTATATAGTATAATATTATATATATATAATAATGTATATACTATACTATATTATATATTATATATATATAATATATAGGGGAGAGCGGGGCTGGTTGTCCCAGGGGTAAGATGTCCCATGACGAGTTCCTGGGAAATGGGGAGTGGAAGGGAAAGGGAAATGGGCTCTTAGTGACGTCGGTAGTGGCAAAGGAAGTTTCCATTGGTGAGTAGGCGCGACCGTGCATCACGTTGGTAGAGGCAGCCCATCGAAGTTTAGTAAGCTGAAAAAATACTATTGACTCTCTCTTTTCCCATCTCTTATGTTCAGAAGGTTGGAGATGGAGCAACCGCTTTTGGTTTATTTGATAGAGCACCTCTCAACGCTCAATTAACACTAAGCAAATCTTTTATTCATAATCTCAGAAACTGGGCATACTAGAAAATTACAATATGGCGAAATGGGGCTACAAGTCTCACTGCTAGGGGGCAGGTTGTCTCAACCTCTGAAATTAGACATCTTGCCCCGTTTCAATTATATTTTGTGTTGCCACGTTTCTCTTTGGTTGAGAAAGCTATCTAATAAAATGTAGACTATTTAATAGTCACTAGTGGCTTCTTTCTGTTTTTAGATGTCATGGTTAGGAGGGGAAAAAAAAAAAAAAAAAAAAAAAAAAAAAAAAACAAGCCGCGGGGAGGGAACATCAGATTCTCCTCGAGGCTGTCAGATGTGTCCGGATCCAAGGACAACCCATATGCACAGCTCCCTGCGCTATCTATCGACCATTCAGCTTGCTAGGTACCTAACTTGGAATTACCACATCAAGAACACCGGAGAGCCATGAAAAAGCGAACCTTCCTTTGCTAGCCGTTGATGAACTGGAGATCCAATGAGCTTGGAAAACAAGGAGCTCTTGTACAGGGCTCTTGAGGGCCCTCATGAGACCTATAATATAATATTATGGTCTTACGGCTGCGAGATTCGGGCACAGCATGTGCACACATCCACACAATACCTAGGTTCAACGACACCTAAACAAGATCATCCAATCTATCACAGGTTCCTCGTGGTAGTTAAGGAAGACCTTCAACACAAATCAGAACACAATACACGAAACTGGTGGCAGTACGATAACGAATCCACCAGGTTTTGTATACAAGCTTGCAAGACTACAGCAAGAATGAAAAGAGGACATCGCTGACTTAATCAAATCACTACTCCAGCTTCCAATAATAATCAAAACATCTCTAACAAACTTATAGTAGCTGTAAGGATGGTATGGCTGCTATAAAATCTGAAGAGCTCATAGGAGCTAGAGGAGATCAATAAAATCTTTTGACTTATGATTTTTTTACTTTCTTGTCCATGAAAAATTACTGTCTACGCAGTGCCGGTGATGTCTATGCTGTGCTTTGGAAAAGATTGTTTGCGTAGGGCATTTACTCTCTTTCCTTGATAATTATGGCATTTTTGAACCAAAATGATAGTGAGACAACTTACCCCATCCACTGAGACAACCTGCCCCAGCCCGGGGCAAAAAGTCTCACCTGGCCATTTTCCAAAAAACTTGAAATATTATGTTGTCGGCAATTTAGTAAATTTTGGTTCCTGGATTTTTAGATAGGGATTAAGTCTACAAACTTGTCAAAAAAAGAAAATCCGCGATATCTCAATTAGGAAAAATGTTATCAACAAAACAAAAAAAATTGAGACAACCTGCCCCGCTCTCCCCTATATAGTATAATTAATAATATTATACTATATTATAGGTACACAAAAGGGGGCTCACTTGTGCTAGGTGGTGTGTTATTTTTGGTACTTGTAGTTATGTGTAGTTATTGTACTAGGAAGTAAATATCAAATATCAAAACTGGTGGCACGAACAGTGTCGGGAGAAGTTTTGGCAGCCTACAAACCTCGAAATTTTGGCACTTTTTAAAAGTTTTTCTTCGATAATATCTATACGATGCTTCCTAGCGAAAATGTTACTATGTACAAACTTAAAGATCATTAAATTATGCATCGAATGCGCACCATAACTTTATAAATCGGTCAAGTGGTATGGTAAAAAACCATGGTGGAAAATTGTCAATCAGCGTATTTTAATGTCTTTAGGTTGAACGGGTCCACCATTACGTAAAACTCATAGAACGGAAGTTGTTTTGGAAAATTTGGGGAAAACGTCATTTTTCGACCATGGTTTTTGACCATACCACTGGCTGTGGTGCTACAAAATTTGTAACTTAATTTATTTAATAACCTTGTGAGGCGGCCGGATTAGCCGAGTGGTTCTAAGCGCTAGTCACTTCGCGCTGCATTCTGATGAGGCCACGGGTTCGAACCCCGTTGAAAACCATGGAATTTTCGGGAATAAAAGTGCAACTGGGTTAAAGTGAACAATAATCAAATTAGCCCCGTCAGGTCATGGTAAAAAATCTTGACGTTAAAAAGCTTGCTTTACCCTTTAATAAACCTTCGTAGGCAGTAGTCTTCCAATAAACGCCTACTTTAATAAACCTTGTGTATAATGTCCAGCATTATTCCACTTCAGCTCGCGTCAACTCATTGTTTTCTCAACAGGAGCTCACTACGACCTAAAACTTTTAAAACTTAAACAGAAGGATCAGATTGTATTCCTCAAAACAATGTCAACAAGCGAAATACCTACTAAGAATCTCCCGAACCCCACAAACTTTTACTGAAGGGACAAATTTTCTCGAGCATTATGAAATCACGATCAGAGTAGAAAAAAAAGAAAAAAAAAAAAGAAGTATTTCAGGAAACTCCCCTTCAGAAATCGGTTTGGGTTCATCGGTGATTATGGCTCAGTTTCAAATGGAAGAACTTTTCTATAGCACAATGCACTCTTTCCACCTCCGCCAACTCTTATTGAAAAGATCCAAGAGTTCTCCCCTAAAGCCAGTACATTTCTTTTCGTATTTATTTTTAACAATAAGAAGCTGCTCTCTCTTTATTGGTCCTTTCAGACGAAGTTTTTCTCCGTATCGGTATCTTTGTATTTCTCTTCTTTGGATCATTCAGTTATTTCCTCAACTGGGATAAGAGCTGGTCGGTTCCATAATCCCCAATCTGGGAGTATAATATATCGACGGAGAACTCCTAAACAGTTGCCAAGTTTATTTATTTATATTTGTAGCGGCACCGTAGGCAACTCAAGAGTGTTGAAGGAGACTTTGTTTCTAACAATAATACCTAATTGATTTACTTAATTATTTTATTAGGTTTGTTCCAGGTTTGACGGAATGTTAACAGTAATCGCCGGAGACATGCTCAGTTTAGAAACTGCTGTTCCAGGTCGATCGTAAGTTGGACGGAAATCGATAGCTCGAGTATGTGCGGTCGTGTTCTGTCGACAGCTGTCCAACTTCTGTCGACAGACGCAGTCAGACCTGGAACAAACCTATTATAAGTACGCGAATAATTGCATTAGAATTGTGAAATTTGTAAATTAAAAAAATAAAATAAATAAATAAAAACCCACTATAAATAAAAATAGATACGTGTAACAAATAAAAAATAAATACAAATAATAATGAAATAAACTTTTAGTTCATTCAATTTTTGGATCCGACCATTAAACAACATTTTTAAATTTTTAAAATGAATAAACGGACTTAGTTTATGAATTTTTGAAAAATGTTTATTATATTAAAAATTATAATAATGGGATAACTTAAAAAAAGACGTATTTCAGGAAACTCTTCTTTGGGTTCATCGGTGAATATGGCTCAGTTTCAAATGGTGGTTCTCGTCCTTCTACTCATGTTGGGGCCCCAATGTAATAGGACTAGGGGGCCACCCTCTGATGGCGATCAGGGGATGATTAACTAACAAATCACTTCAAAAATGTTTATTGTATTAGCTATACACATTTACACAGCAATACGTAACATCCGTACGGTTTCTTTTTTACACAGAAAATGCAGATTAAGTCCCTCAATGGGGAGGAAAAAACTCGATATTACAAAACAATTATTTCCAAAAAATATTGAATCCATGATTGAAATAATTAATGGATAGGTAATGCGAAATGCCATAAACAACAACTGTAGCGAAACATTAGTTAGAGCACTTCTATAAATATTATTAGGCCAAAGAAATCGAAAACAAACTTTTTTTTATATAAAAACATTTACACCACAACTTTAGTTTAAAAGCATCGGAGTAGGCTTTGATCTTAGCGATTTTAAATGTATTGACACATATAGAAACAACTTTTTCTTATCGATTTCCGATACACTCTCCCCAGAAAGTCAAAAAATCGTAAGATATCGTAGAAAAACCGTAAGTGATTCAAAAATGTTTATTATTATTATTATTATTTTTTTTTTTTTTTTTGCGCATGAAACAGAATTTCCACCAAGATATGCACATGGGGTTTTCTGCCAGTGGAAAACCCTAATGGAGTAACGTTTATTCCGTAGTAAAATTATTGAACGTTCGGATGTTCAGAACTTGGAATTTTGACTGTTCTTAAACGACATTAAATGTCACTAAATAAAATTTGGTTTACTGGTAATTTTCAAATGCTTTAACAACATAGGATGGCTCAGGGCAGGCCTTTGAGCATTCTTTGGTATTCGACTATTTTTCTCCTTTGGTTCACTAGTCAAAATTACTTATTACAGTATATTAAAACAATTTTTCACTTTTTTGTATATTTTTTCCCGCAAAAAAGTTTTTTTTTTTTTGGATCTCTTGAAACGGTTATGTACAAGAAAAGATCCATTTTTATTTACATCTCCCCCCTACATGGGTCCAATAAAAATTTCGATGAGCGGAAAGGTTATTGAAAGAGAATAACACTTGGAACTCATCGCTACTTAATTTGGATCCACAATTATTTCGATCAAAAATATACTCATGTATTTTCTTTTTTTTTTCTTTTTAAATGTTTTTCGCTCTTAAATATATTTAATAAGAAAATAGCGAATGTCGTCGATTTTTAAATCCCAGCCTTCGTCAACTTGATAATCCTTAATCATATTTAAAAAGGTGTACAATATTCTGTTTAATGCATAACAAATATAATTACAAATTTTGATAAAAATTCTGTACAGGGAGTTCTTGATCGAAATACATTTTCTCTTGTTGCAAAGGAAAAATTTGGTAGCAGCCCACAAACGGGGTACTAATGGAAAAATCATACAGTTCCACGACGCCTCAACTAGAGAAACTGAGTACATGAACCCATTCGCAATGCAGGTGATTAAAGACAAAATAAGCAGAAAAAAAGACTAGACAAACAAAACTAGAACATCATAATTGTACAATAACCTGCCGTAAACTCTGAAATAGACAAATAATTGTTTTTTCATTAAAAACCGTTAACGATCTGCATTTCAATAAATATATCGTCAATAAAAAGTATATCCTTATTATAACAAGTTACGACACTCCATTCATGAAAAAGACAAAATTAGAAGCATGGTTGAAATAAATTGTGGGGATTTTCTCTTCTTTTCTTCATATTTTTCATAGAGTTTGTGCACAATTCCCTCTTGTGCAAACATCGATTATAGTTTTTTTACGTTGTTAACATTGTACACGACGACTAAGAAAACGTAAATTATTAACTCGAACACTAAACATTAAAATTTTCTCTTCAATGGTAACAAGCATCTAAAATGCTCGGCTTAAAATGTAATAAGACCCTGTCGAATTAACACTGCCGATGTCCTCCGAAAGGGTAGATGAAAAATTGAATGTCCGTTTTTTTATTTTCCGACAACAAAGTTCACTTTTTTTGGTTAGTTTTTTTCCGTTTGTTGGAACCAGAAGGGCGTGCTGCATTTTCGGGCAGTGTTCAACTGTTATCCAGTGTATGGTGGTTTGGTTGGTGCAGATGTCGAAGATCGGCTGGTTGGAACCTGGAACAGAAATTGAGAAGGAATCGTCAGTAATTGGTAGTCATAGATAAAATAAAATTGGATGTAGGTAATAAGATGATTTGGCGGATTCTGCCCTATACCATAATGTGTCCATGCCAGCTGGCATGGTACTAGTACTAGTTCATCTATGTGTCGCTAGATGCCGCGTCTCTCCTCCACAAGTGGGTTAACAGCGTGGGGGAACAGGGGTGTAACAGCAACAGTTGCTCCTAACCTGTAGGTACGACAATGTACCTGTCCCTGTACGAGCGCCGGAAGCGTGGCCCTGTCCCCTACTGGACATCATAATATAATGTGCCCGCAAATCAGCGACTGGTCTCCCAGGCAAGCTTCGCAGCCAAAGCAGAAGGATGAATTTGGCATTCAATCTGACAAGAGGGATAGCTGTCCCACCAACACTATGCTGCAGCACCTGACCACAGCTCCTGCCATTCTGAGCCTGCTGGAACCAGTGTCAAAGCGGGAGACTTCTAAACCCGTCCTTAGAGCTCTTGCACTGAAAACTCTTGGGCATCGTTACCCCAGCCCACCTTGGCTTAGAGTGTATACAGACGGTTCTGCACAACTCTTGAGGCACTGTGTGCCTGGGAGGATCAGTTTGCAGTCATTCTGGTGGACTCCCAGGCTATCAGTTCAAACAGCCCGACTGACTCAGGAACAGTGCTGGCCTGTCGCTGGGTTGTCCATAGCATTCTCAGCTCTGGGAGATCTATCTGTTCTGGTAAACGACAGAGCGGACACTCTGGCCAAGCAGGGCTCAGAAATGGCACAACCGAGCACACCACTGGCATATCACTCAGTGAAAACAGTTCCATCAATACTCACGATCGGCAGATCGGCTCAAGGAAGCAGTGGACCACATTACTCGACAGTGATGGGAAGATCCTCGCAACTCTTCCTAGAGATGCATTTGTGGCAAACTTCCAGACTGCAACAGGGCAACGCAACGGGCTCCTACGGTAGCTCTCGTTTTTGCTGGGCCAAACTGTGAGAATTAAAGGCAACCAAAAGCAGTATAGGCGGCTGAGTTTGATGAGGAACCCCACCAGCAAACAGAATGCCTGGGTCGTCAAACTGGCCTCCTCACCAAGCTTGAAGTGTGCAAAGCGCCGAGACGTCCTGAGTTGAAATTCACGATTCAAAGGAACAGGCCACGCGTCCAGGTAACGGTGCTAAACTATCGTACAACTAGATTTTCCTGCAACATTATTTCCCTCCCTGGCCTCGACTCTCTAGCATACCATAAGAGAAAGGACTCGCAACAAACTCATGCCAGCTGGAACCAACGCCTCGTAGTTTGGTAAAAGAGCGTTCAGACGAATATGCTGTATTCCAGGGAAAACAACCGCTGGTAATGGGTTGATTCCAATGAAAGAGAATCCTACTGAGCTCCATTGTGAGAGGAACAACGTCGTCATCAGCAGCCCATATCCGCTGCTTACGAGTCCGGTTGAATCGCACTACTAGCAAATTCATTGCAGGTTGATGCAGAGGGCTAAACGTTTGGAAGATTTCATTGCGGGTAGTAAATTAAAATTCTTGCATTGTCAGAGACCATGGAGAAATGTTGGCTCAAGAAGATGTCCTCATGAAGGGAGATATTAGTCCTCCTTGTGCCCAACCCAAACTGTCAATCGCTCCAAAGAAACGAGGAACCGCCATAGCTGCTTGCAATGTTGAGTAAACTGAGGCTTCATCAAAGAATGGACGCTCGATGTACATGCTTGTTGGATTGAAGGAAACACTGAGGAAGCGATAGTCAAATAGGGAAACTGAAGGGCGGCGATAGGAAGACGCACAAGTGAGTGGATTGCCTCCGGGAATCCCAGCCTGACATGGAGATGAAGCCAACCCACCACCAGAAAACGCGGATGCTCGTCATTGTAAGTATGTAGCTAGTAGGCAGGCTGGCGAGCTAGTTGGCAAGCAAGTAAGTTCGAGGTAGTTGAGTTGGACTGCTCGATTGTTGCTAGGTGGCAGGGCAGCATGTTAGATGCAGGGTGAGAGATATTTGATTTCTGGCCACGAGCCAGCAATGTATTTCCTGGTCCTAGTAAGGCAGTCGAAGAAGGAAGGAGGGGGCCCTGTCAAGAAGTTAGAATATAGGTGAGTTCACAAAGCAAGTTCTGGCCTTGCGGAATCGAATCGGATCTCGAACGCTTCCAGTAACTCCCCTCTGTACTATTCGGATGGATCAGAATTCCAGAACTTCAGCTGCTCTTCTGTGGACGACACATTTTAGTACTATGAAGTGACCACCACCAAAGACGGCTTTCACGATTGAGGAGACCGTCAGAATCAGTACTGGAAATTCGAAAAACCAGTCAAGCTGCTGGAATCGATTCGAATCGATTCAGATCTGATTTAGTTTTGCTTTCTCAGAGCATCCAGGCTTACGGGCTTGATTCCTACTTGCAAAAGACTCAGCTGCACATGTTACGAACTGTTCTGAACTATCAGAATTGTGGATGTGATTAGAATAATACAATCGGTTTCAGTTAAGGTCTTGAAGTGCCTCGTAAAATTATATTTGAAAATAGCGACAGTCAGGATGATTGATATTTTAAGACGAGGAATCTCGTAAAAGGGGTGGGGGGGGGGGGGGGGGGCTCGCAATAAACGTCAGGAAAGATTAGGAATTCACGGTGATCACGAGTCACGTCAAGCCATTTTGCTCACAAAGCCAGACTTGAACAATGCCCACTTCCTGTAATTTGCCCAGGCAGCCACACCGGGTGATAGGTAATTTGCTTGCCCCGCGCGAACGTGGCAAACTTATGAAGCCATTACGAGATTGAAGTGGATTAATAATAGATGAAAACTCGGATAGAGGCACCGAGCTGAAACCCTTGCCTCTTTCAAGACCGTGACAAACCCTCTTCCCCTCCTTCGAGATCGACGCCCCTTTCCATCTTCCGACGCCCGCGCGACGCCAGCGGCACTTTGCCCTGTCCTTGCGGCTCTATCGTTCATAAATATCCGTCCGTTATGGATGTCTTTCTGAAAACTCGTATTGCTCTCGCAGCACGCAGATGTATGGTAATTCTCAACCGTCCCAAGCGGTTTGCGCCACTATGTTTTCTTATTCAGGCGCTCGCACGTCTTCCACAGCCACACGTTAATGGATTAGGAAAACGCTACCGATATTTACTGCCAGGAGCTTCAGCAATATTTTGAGTCGATAATATCACAGTCACATGAAATCGTGGATTTCTTAAAATTTTTTTCAAATAATTTGAATTATTGTTCCGACTCTTAGAAGTACCTCAGAATAAAGATGACCAAAAACAGAATGTTCTTATACTCTTCCTACCAGGCGCGACTCGTGAGGGAGGCAGCGTCGCAACTGCACCCCCTCGATGCAGAAGGGCGAGAGGGGGGGCTACGTATTACCTACCTAATTAGTTACCTACCTAAAAATGAATCAAAACTCGGCTCGAAAATCTACGTAAGTTCTTGTAGACCTTACATAGTTCGCGGAACGTCTGAAAAGCCTGTGTTGATAGTGCAATGATAACGGGAGCACTGCCCTTCTTGAGACGATTTTTTTGCATGGACCTTATGGAACAACGAACTAAGTATGAAGCCAGAAATGTCGAAATGTGGGGCAGTTCTGGGCACTGCGCACACCCTTCCTTCTCACCGTTCACCAGATGTTAAATCACCTCCACAATCAGTGTTGGCAGTCTTCGTTCATGGGCAGGGAATTTTCGTTTGTAATGAGGGACTTATTCAGGATCTAATCTGTCCCAAACCATGGAAAAAATAGGGGCTTACTTTTGAAATATTTTGAAAACTTTTTGGTGTTGCTATATTACTTACTTTGTACGGTATGAAACCATAAAATTTCGATCGACCAAGGTTTCTGATTTTTTTCAGTTTTCCCACAATGGTATTTTTTACCAGAAGCTACAGCAGTTGAGGGGATGGCATCAGGGGTTTAGTGTGCTTCCATGTTTTCTGGGAAGTGTTTTCTGAACTCGGTGATCTGCGTTTGTCTCATTTATAAGTTTTTTATTCGTTCGTTTCATTCGATCGTTTCATTGTTCATTTCATAAAGCGTTTGTTGGATAACTCTATTGATTTCATCTTGAGGGAGTTTTCCCGTTTAGGCGTGAGTGATAAGTGTGACATTCGCGACATGGGACGGCCAACCTCACCTTTACCAGGTTTGCAGCGTGTACCCAGGAAATGAAAGGAAACTGGTAATAGTTAATTGGAATTTTTAAACAAACAAACAAATAAATAAATAAATAATGAACTATAGCAAATCTTGATAGTAGGTACTTTTTATCTGTGTTGGGTGCAATAATATTTTCATAAAATATTATCACGAATCCGTGACTGCACCCCCTTGTTCTGCCATCACTAGTCGCGCCTGCTTCCTACTACTCGTTCTTCTCGTGTTGCGGCGGCTATGATAGATTTCTAAAAATTCGATTTGGACCCCCCCCCCCCCCCCCCCACCCCCCAAGCAAAGTAAAGATCATTTGGTGAGATTGGAAGTTCCAAATTGGAACTGTTCGGTGCTTGCAGTAGGGCCTTTGGCCAGGGCCGAGAATGCATTATCATGGTAATACCTCCAATATTCTGGAGGCCATATTCCGCCTGCTGCAGGCGAAGCAGATAGGCGATCCGGATAGTTTTGGGCTGCGCGCCTTGCTCGTCCTGTTGAGGCCATTTAAAGGTGGGGGGTTTCCTGACGATTCCATCAATGTATATACTGGAAATTCTGATGTATTATAGAAGGCACAAGGAACACTTTGCCCCTGCCCGTTTCATCCAGAACTACGAAGCAAGAGCCGGCTAGTCCTTGCTTCGAGCTCCGAGGCACTCCAGCCAGTTCTTAAAGAAATGCCCCGACCATATGGTATCCGTCGTAAACAATTTTATTCTCCATATCGAGCGAGGTAATCTATTGCTCGAAGTGCCGCTCACTACGTTCAAGAATAATCTGAAGAGTTTCCAAATAGAACAAAAACTATACAAATTGGCTGATTATTTCTCTATTCGCCAGCGGTCTTTTTAGAAGACACCGCTCTTTGTAATAATTACAATTATTGACGTGTAGCCTATCTCTGTTAATCATAGATGTTATGGTAATGAAGAACTTATTTATTTATTCTCACTTGGAAATCCCATAGAAGCCCATAAAACTGCTGTTTGCCTATCTCGTATCGATCAAGGAATTGTATTATTCATATCGTTATTGAAAACAAGGTAAATTGATTGTAAAAACGAAATTGATTGGTACATTTCAAATTCCCGAACCGCTAAATGCGGTTTTTCATCGTTAATACGCGAGAATGGTAATATTGTCACGCCATGCCATCCCTTATGAATGATTTCCCAATATAACACGTTCACATCACAGGTAGACCGCCGAAGGTTTTAATCCGAGAATATCCCGGTCAACCGTAATTCGTTTCCCCGTTAATTATTGCGCTTTAGTGGTCGGGTTAATACCGATTGGGGGCCCCGGTAACGCCGCTGGGAGAGGATGTGGTGACATAAATCATTATTTTCCCAGGGATAATCCTCGACGCGGACCAACCGGGGAGGTTACGAGGTATGGGAAACATACAGTCTGGAATACCAGTGCCGTTTGTAGTAATTACCGTCCTGAGAGCAATTAGGATGAGACATAGCAGATTTTGCGAGGGTTCGACAATATTCAGAAGGTATCAAGTGGGGGAGAGATACAGAGCCTTTTACCCGGAGATACTTGGAGAAATCTGTATTGCTGGTTGGAGGCCCGTTAAGACAGCTCAAGCCAAGATTATACTGTAATTATCGATAATTACTACACGCAGGCAATATCCAGCGTGAGGTCGCTCGTATACCTACTAGAAACCACCCAGCGGAAGACGCTCATTCCCTGCACGTCGTAATTGACGGTCGCGAGATGGCCCCTCTCTCTTTCCCATCTCAGTCTTTACTAATCTTTATAAATCGGCTCTTCACACACGACATTTTGGTTTGAATGGGGGAAACTCCGGACCGGAGCGAAGAGTCTGTTGAACCTTTGTATAAGGACATCACTGGCGTCAGGACGATCTACGTCATCCCAGTTCAGAATCCGAACTTCAGATGGAATCAACGGATGCGTTGACGCAGGAGTAGGAGGTGTATTCTAGCTTAACAGTTCCAGTGAAGATACTGCTTGCCCCCACTGCATTCACCATCAGTGCCTGTGCAGTAGACTTAAGGGAAGTCCCATGGAGGAATAGAGAGGAGAGTTCACTGAATAGGACTTCATGTGCCATAGTCGACGGTGGCGCTATCCCTACGGAACGTAGTGAACTACTCATAGTACCTTCAAACCCGACTAGAGTGAGCCACTAGCCCTTCTTATGAAGGAAAGCCCCAAATACCTCACTAAACGGATTTATCTTCCACTGTTGTGCTACTACAATAATTCGTTATTCAGAGATGGTTCCTTCAATTTTTCCTTTAATTATTAAAGGAAAAATTGAAGGAACCATCTCTGAATAACGAATTTCGTTAAACGAAATTGATTGTGTAGTTGTGTACACTGTGAATGAAAACGATCCGTCGGAATTCGCAGGGCGCCATCTTCTGGTTCAGTTTTGGTAATTTACCACCTTCAAAGTTCACTACGTCTCGTAGGGGTCGCGCTGCAGTCGCAATCCCCCCCACCGTTCCATCACTGGGTTAGCGTTTTGGGAACGTGGTTTAACACAGAGTGAGCTCTCCTCTCTATTCCTCCATGGGGAAGTCCTTGACAGATCAAGCATAATCCCCGGGCAAACTGACCTCACTCAAACTAATCCTCACTCACAAGCAGGCGTGAACACAGAGTAACGGAACTCAGCTCATTACGCAATACAAAACTGACAACGAAGACACCACCAACATTTGGGCATACGGGATACCAGAACAGTTGAGGACAAGAAAACCAGCAGTACTTTTCAATCCATCGATGTTACTTTCGGCTTAGATCCAAACCCTTAGTGCCAAAAGGGAAATAGCAGTCCTGCTAGCAGTCTCCTGAGAGGTCAGACAGATATGATGGTCCACACTGGCTGAGGGATGAAGTAGTATCTCAGAGACTGCGCGCACCAGGATCTTTCCTCGACAGTGAAGGCACATGAAAAGCAGGCATGGTCCTTGGGAAGCCTTCGAGTTGAACGAGTTCTGTTTGCTGCGTAGGGCAGAGGGCAAGCTTGTCCTAAACAGAGATCCATCCTCGAACTGAGAACAGCAGTTCTTGGACCCCCTCAGGCACCGTGTAGGATGTGAAGGATCCACTATAGATGCCACTGGAAATGCAGGAGCAGGTTTCTTGCCCAGATAAAAGTTGTGTTCGTTGCCAAGGAGGAGATCTTGTCTGGAGCGAGTCACAGACATTATCATCCTGATCATGACAAGCCCACTGGCCACACTGGACAAGCCCACTAATCACTGAATGTCTGAGAGTGTAGGAGGGTGGATAATAATAACGACCTACTGTTTTCAAGCAGTCACAAACAAAGCAACCACTTTGAAATGGCATGCAGGCTTGCGTTTTCCCTCTCAGAGTGGATTAGATTTGCATAACTTATGGTCAAACCTTATCCCAAAAAAGTACGATTTTCGGGCTCGACTCCAGAACTAAGGCGGTGCCTGCTTGAGGGCGGATGAGGGCCATTGAGCTGGCGGATGGTCTCCTATTTCTAGGGCGTGGGGCATTATGTTACATGGATGTTGGAGCGCGACACTGTGGCTCATGGAGTGGCTGCTTTGGGTTCACCACTGTAAATGTATGTGTAACAAGGGAATTTCACCCTGAATTTTCGTCCGACTGGCTGCTGCCGTCGCGGACGTCGTCAGCCGTCCTCTCAAGGAGGATCGGAACTTGTCTGACGATTGCGCTCATGGCTCCCCATTGCCTCGTCCCCCTGGGTTGGGAGGAGTTCGCCATCCGATTGAACGCAGAGAATACTTGTATCGGTGACCCCGCTCCTCACGCGGTCACCCATCCAGGTACTAACCACGCCCGACGTTGCTTAACTTCGCTGATCGAGGGAAACGGTAGTTTATCCAACGCCACACCGGACGACATGGGTTCACCACTGTGCCCCATGGAATGGCTGGTTGAGGCTCGCCACTGTGGCCCATGGAGTGGATGGTTGGGGCTGGGCACTGTGGCCTCCATTATTATTTTTTCTAAAATTTCTACTGCCCTAAACTAAGTAGACAGATGGTGGGCGGGCAAATCATTTTTGACCAATTTCCACGCTGATCTCTATTTTTTACAGCTCGACGCAAAAACACAGGTTAAATATTATGATTCGGGTCAAATTTAATGCAAATCTACGCTTGTCATTTGAATAAGAGAGACTTTCCACCGATCAATACTATCTGACTCAGGGACGCATCGTGGACCACACCAGGGTGCCTTACCCTTACAAACCCTATCCCTCTTCCCCGGAATGAATTTCCCCTAACTAAACCAATTAAAGGTTACCGTGAAGCGGAAAACCCCGCACGGACGTTTCGACAGGAGCCACTTTCCACCCTTCGCTGTTTATATAACGTGTTTCCACAATATTACACACACGCTCGTGAATATAAAGTGGGAAAACATTTTCCCAGGGAAGCTCGCATTTCTGATAGCCGATATTAAAACAGGCCATGAATTCCTAATAGGATACATTGCACGAAATTCATCAGATGGGCGTGATAGTTAAAATTAACGTGCCCCGTGCAAATACATACTCTCATTGAAACCAGAAAGCACACTTTCAATGTCCAATGGACTTTTGAATTAACGTGTACACGAAGAAATTTTCAAAGCCACCCCTTCGTTTTTGAACTTTCATTTCTCAACTCCACGAAGACGTATAATTTGAATCCCTTCGCACTCAGGGATTAATCTTTTCTTCCCCCCCACACTTAAAAGCCTTACCAATAAACTTGAAAGCGGAACCACTGAAATGCAAAAGAAAAAAATGCGCCGTAAATTTTTATCACGCCTTCCCCACACAACTTTTCTTGGTATTTTCATTATATTTTACTCCACACTAGAAAGCATAAAGACACATTTAGAAAACCCGAGGGACTTCTTGCGCAGGAAGTTTCTCTCCCCGACCACTTTTTGTGATATTTTACAATTTCTGTAATGGTCCCTGGGAACCTTATTTTGGAAGTGGTTTCTTTGCCTCAAGTAGGGAAGGCGTTATGCTTAATTGTAAGTTACAGTCTGTGTCCTCCCCCTTTTCAAGACAGAGAGATTACAAATGCTGAGGAAGAAGATGCGAAGGAGGGGAAAAAAATTAAAAGATGAAAGGTTGGGCTGCAGTATGTGGAAGCATGTGAAGTGGGGTATTAGGTCGTGCTCTGGCGCTTTTAGAGGGTCTTTTGTTTCGTATAGTCAGCTCGATCCTTTTCAAAGCTCCTTTTAACTGCGTGGATACCTCTTTTGGGGGAGGTCTTTCCAACCTTATTTTTTTCTACCTTAAATGTGTTGCTTTTGGGTCTGTCTTTTCACGACTATAATGAGGTCGTGACGCGTGATATTTCGCCGGTTTGAGAAAAAAAGGGAAAAAGAGCGCAGCTGAACTCACCCGTTAGACTCACGCTTTCAGCAGCTTGAAGAATTCATTGAGAACGATGATCAACAAGCCGAAACTGCCGACCCACGCGACGTTGCCGCTGTTTTCACTCACTAAAACAAAGAAATAGGATTTGGTTCAATTTCACTGAAATCAGAAATCAATAAGCGACAGCAATATTTTGTTCTGATATTTCCAATAGTTTTATCAATGTTAGTCTTTCAATAATATCAGAGAAGTATCGAAAGGAAAATATCGAATATCGGAAGGAAAAACTGATTACCTAGTATTTAATTTTAGTTAATTACTAAATTCAAACAGAAAAGGAAGATGAAGAGCGAAAACATGATAAATTTCAATATTGTGAGGCAGGCGCCTAACAAGAGGATTGGTTGCCGACCATATGGCGGATTTTAATGTGTCATAATGTTATGGCAGTATGATAATATTATATTATACAGTATAATATACTGTATGTCATTGTGCTTTGTCATTGTGCAATGTCATTGTTCTTTGTCATTGTGTCATAATAAGTATAATATTATTATACTTATTATGACAGTGCAAGTTCGAAATAGGTTGTGGAACCTTGTTCTCGTCACTTGCTTTACAATATCAAATGATTCGATGTTGGCAATATCGATATTTTACTTCAAATATCAGTATGGAATTTTCATACCATTGGTCAAAGAGATAATAGCGTTTATTTTTTCATATCATTAAGGTCAAATAAATTATAAATTTCAAAATCAAATGATTCGATATGACATTTTCCTTCGGATATAACACTTATAATTTTACGTTTTTCGACGTTACGATTTTCTATGATCGTTGTTCCCACCTATTTACTAAGTGAAATATACTTACAGAAATGTATTCGTGATCAGCGTTAAATTCCTATAAGTAGGTAAGAAGGTTTTCAGAGGTTTCTTTTCCAAAACATGGCCAATCCCTTAGTGCGGGGTTCTCTAACCACGCCCATTTCGGACGATATGAATTTTTTCAAACATTTTAAACTTTCACCAAATCTCCTCTTAGTCGTCAGCAAGGTTTTCTGGCCCCTACAAAGAACCTACACGAGGGGTTTTTGAAGGATTGTGAGCAATAGGACGAGAGAAGGGTGTCGTTTTTTATTTATTCGGTGTCTCAGAATCCGTTAGTGGAGGTATTAGATCTGAGGTAGGGTTGAACATCGATGTTCGATGTTATCGGAACATCGATGTTTTGGCTCCGATGTTCGATGTTTTTACCATCGATGTTTAGCTAGTCGATATTATCGGACATCGATGTTTTGGAGCCAACATCGATGTTTTAGTTCGTGGTTGGGTTTTCTGTCTTCAAATTTCAGATTTCAGATTTCAGATTTTCAAAATTTATTTTTCATTGAAAGACAAAAACTACAAGGAAAAATGCTATACATAGCGCATGTGCGAGCCCATAGAGGCGCTTGGAATTTTCAAAATGAGAACATCACACGATGGAATTCTGGTCGCACTTCATGCGGCAAACACCAAGACCAGGTCTATGTCATAGACTCTATGACAAGTAAAACGGAAAAAGAACAAGAAGGAAGGATCGATGACGCATACATGTCTTTGTTGTTGTTTTGTATTAAGATGTTGAGTTGCGTCCTGCTTTCTGCTGTCAATGTTTTTTTGTTATTTTTAGTGTTCAATTGCTTTGTGTCATGGGAAGGAAAAGTGTGCAATGGAAATATTTTATTCCGGTTGTCAAAGGATCTGCAAAGTGCAATTTGTGTAACGCCACAGTAAAAACTTCGGGAAATACGAGCAATTTAAAATGCCACCAAAATGATGAAATAAAATGCCGAAAAAGTAATGACAAAATCTCGTTAACGAGCTTGGTGCGTCTAAGATCAATAATTTTACCCTTATGTCCTCATGGTAAACAATAAGAATCGAGACTATAAAAATAATTCCTGCTATTTAAATAATTATACTTAGGAGATCGAAAAAAATTCATTTATTGAACATCGATGTTATATCGATGTTTTTGGGCCGATGTTTTTCTCACATCGATGTTGAACGTCCGATGTTGACATCGATGTACATATCGATGTTTTGCTCTCGATGTAATAACCCTAATCTGAGGTATCAGATCTAATTGCGCGAGGTCCCCCTCTGTGTCATCTTATACAAAATGGCAAATTGATCACTGTTAGAATACAGATATTTGCAAAGAAACAACGTTGAGGCCCTGTCGCCAAGAAGCAATAAAAATTCTATAACCATTATAATGTACCTAGGTATAGGTACGGCCAGACTTTCTAAATGAAACATACCGTAAAACAAACTCAGCGGGTAATTGTTGTACAGTCCACCCACCAGATTGCACGTAATCCTGGCAGTAGTTTTTTCCTTTCTTTACTCTCCCAAGAAAAATATGTACCGACGCACTTTTACCAACGACTCGAAGGACGGAATCCCTGGGCCCCAACGAGTCGTTTCTAAACGCCAAATGAATAAATGAAAAGTCTCTCGGCTTTCGACGATTTCAATCGAGTCAGCACTCGCAGTTCTGACAAACTCGCTTACTAATTCACAAGAACCTGCCCCACAATAGCAGAGAGAAAAGTTTTTTGGCGGCGGGCAACGTTAGCCAAACATTTCCGCAAAATAGCCACTTGAACGTTTTTAGAAAAAAAGGTCGTTGATGTGGAAGGGCCTTTGTTGGTTTTAATTAATAGCTTATTGGATATTTACAAGTCTGCGGCGTCCGCAGGTTAGGGAAATAGTGGAAAGCTGAGTACAGTACTATCAGTTGGAAAAGTAAACTAAAACAGGATAATTAGGAATCAACGTTCTTTAAGCAAACGCAATTTTACACAATGCTTCACTTGATACGCTTGATCCAGAAAAAGAAAGACTTCCTTACCCGATTTGCTTGGTTCTTTTTTTTTTTTTTTTAATTTTTTTTCTGGTCTGTTACTTTGGTTTTTTCCCCTTTGTTTTGCATTTGCTGTTTGGTTTTAGTTGTTCCTTTAGTTTTTTATATTTTTATTATTTCATTTAGTAGTGTCCTCTTGACTTTTTTGTAATTAATTTTTTCGTCATTTTTTGCCCTTTTCTTCTTTCTGTGTAATCCAGGTGTGCAAACGACAGGTTGAAATTACAATAAAATTTGGATCTATACTTGAAAAACACCCTGCAGCCTACTTGAACTCCTGTCGCGGAACACGCGTGACTAATAGCGAGCATGTAAGCCCGAGAGTGCTAAAGACGGTTCGTCAGTGTCTGTGACAAGACAAAACTTGTGCACGCGAGGGGCAACTTGGAAATTATGAAGCGAAAACTCCAACAAACGGGAAAGCGGTCGGGAAAGGGAGGGGAAACTGAGGGCGAAACTACAAGACCTTTCACACGCGAAATGTGAAGAGAAATAATTGAGTTAGACAGTTTAATGGGCATCAAGGCCTCTTTCTCTTCAACTTTAAACCGGTGGCGTCGAACCTAATTCCTGTTGCATTGCTACTTTGAGAGCTTTGGCAATCACGTTAGAGTGTAGGGGTAGTTGTGTGGGATGGCGGGGAAACTTTCGAGGGCGAGAGGCGAAGGGAGGCGTTGGCGTCAACGGTCTTGAACTTAACGGCAAAACGTTTCAAACACATTATCCAACTTTCATAACTCGATTTACGTCCCCGCCAAAGAGAAATGGGCGGAGAGTGACGGTTATTATCGGAGGGAAATCTTGAGGTTTTCCGGAATGCCGAGAGATTTAGGCAGATTTTGACATTTCACTTTCTCTTGGCAGAAACAGAAGAATTCTGACGGTTTAGATAAGTGTAGGTACCCACAATAATTGAACGCTTTTTTCATTTTGTATGTCACTTTTGGTCATTTTCACTTCTTTCTTTTACATTTTCAGGGTCTCCATAAATGGTTACATCGATCGCGATTGAATGGAGGCTCGTAACATACGTTACAACTCCTTTGAAATGACAACTTCCTGCTTCTTCAAGTAGTCAACGCGGAATTAAGGGGTTGTTGAGAGGCTAAAATTCAGCGGAAGATTTATTTAATAAATCTGAAAGAGTTTTAGGAACCCCTGGGCAACCCTGGAATAAACTTTGGAATACTTTAGTGGTAGCTTAGATGGGTTTTGACAGCGGGTCGGGTTAGTTATCGTTTTCGAAGAAATTTTTGGCGGAGAATCGACTCAAGGGGCTCCTAGAACAATCCGACCACACTTTGAGGCTCTTCAACGCTTTTATTGAGCTACTGGCGGGGGTTTTGACGGGTTTAGGCCAGGGGCTCGAGTGAGGCGTCGTTTTCGTAGCGTATTGGGCTTAGATTCGATTTGTGGGGGTTCCAGACAGGTATTTTATTTCTGAAGTTTCCCAGTTTTTTCCGATTTTCCATTTTATTTTAAATTGTCTATAGTTTTGTATACGAACGGAGAAGGATTGTATTCATCCAAATCCATTTTATTCGATAAAAGAAGCTTCTTATAGTTTCTCATAACACTTAGTGCCTATTATAGAGCAATAATATAGGAAATATTATATAGGAAAGACTGCAAGGCTTGCAAAGACCGCTCTAAAGGACAGAATGAGGTGCCACTGGCTGTAACGAACACTTCCCATGGGAAAGAATGAGATGCTCACCAGGCCCGAACGACTGCCACATAGGGTAGCCTGACCCCCCAGGCTGAATGAGCTGCCCGCCAGGCTCGAAAGACCATGGTGCACTTCCCAGGGCGGAATGAGCTGCCCACCAGGCCCCAGCGACTGCCACATAGGGTAGCATGACCCCCAGGCTGTAATGACCACCCCGCATGGTTGAATGAGCTGCCTGCCAGGCCGCAACAAATGCGCCTATTAGCTGACCGAGCGGCAGCTGGTGGTCCCCAGTCGGTTCGAAATCTCAGTTCATAATCATAGATACAACCCGCACATCCCAGGAGAGCGCTAACAACGATAAAAAGGCTCGGGTATAACTTAATTTATCTTGCCAATTGTGAAAAGTCCTCTCAGAGGAAGGCGGAAAAAAATGTGCTGCCGTCATTCAAAGCTCAGCCCAGAAAAGCAGGCGGGTTGTGAACGTTGTGGAAAATTAAAAGAGTGTAAAGAGAGAGTTGGAAAAAAAGTACAAGAGAAGCTGACAGAATCAACTAAACTGTTTTAATTAAAAGGATACCGAGAGAGGTCGCCCCTTCCCTCGAACATTCAGAGCCGTCGGAAACTTTTCGAGGCGGAGAAAAAAAAATGTTGATTTTACCACTAAGATTATCCATTCAAATTGAAGGGAAATCCGATCGATTCGGCTTGAATATTTTTAATACTGTCTTGATTCTGATTAAGGAGGATATTAGCTCAGGAGGTTGAAAGAATTTTGGGGGCACTTCCTTACATTATAATAATTATTATAATTATTGAACTTGTCGTCATTTTAAAGGTCAATAATCACAATGGTGTAAGGTTTTTAACTATCTGCCAAATCTTAACGAATAAATAATTTTTGGAATCATCAAATTTCGTTAGTGTCTGAAGTAGGGTTGTGAGACAATCAAGGCTAGAGCGCGTGTGCTAGAGGTATGTTTTTAAATTAAATGTTCAACCTGACCCTTTCAAAAAACGTGTACAGTTATGTTACATTACAATATACATCTTACAATAAAAATTTAAATTTATAGTTTGGTTTATTATTCATGGAATACTAAACCTACATAGGTGTATTATTCCAAGGATTATGAACGAGGGTCGAACATTTTGATCAGCCTCAAATTTTATCATTATGATATAATATAGAGGCATATTATGAAGATTCTAAAAAACGAAATGTCCGTCCGCCATCAGGCCGTTTTGGCAGTACTTTTGGTTTATTATTCTTGGAATAATACACCTATGTTTTCGCGACGCGGGTCGACGACTCCGATCGGCCTCAAAATTTGACATTATCCGTTTCAAGAGGTCTACATTCAAAATCCGAAATGTCCGTCCGCCGTCCGCCGTACGCCGTACGCCGTCCGGGCCGTTTTGGGCAGTAGGAATTTTTTTAAAAATCTGAAATTTCGGCAAAATACTTGGTTTACCATCTAGTTGTGCCCGCAAGGTTTTCAGTCCGATCGCCCAAACCCGTGGGGCGCTATGGGGCTAAAATGGGGCTACAGGAGGGGTGTTTTGAAGGCGTTTAGCTATGGGATCGAGTTAGTTGTCGTTTTCGAAGTATTTTTGGACGTAGAATCCATTTTTGGGGGTCCCGGAACGATCCGATTTCACTGTGGCGTTCTATAGGGCTTTCATGGGGCTAAAAATGGGATTTTTGAAGGATCCCAAGAAATTAAATATTTTTCGAGTAAAAATTAACGAATTTTTGAAAAAACACATTTTTGAAAAAAAAATCCCCCCAAAAATGTTTTTTTGAAATATAAAAATCCAAAAAAAAGTTTTTTTAATTTTTTTTTATTGACAGAATTAAATGTCTGTACAAGTAACCTATATCACAGAATAATAAACCCTTGTGTAAAATTTGCAGCGTTTTTCTTTTGACACAGAAATAATTTTTGCGAAACTAACCTATATCAAAGAATAATAAACCCTTGTGTAAAATTTGCAGCGTTTTTTTTTCTTTCATTCTTAAATCTGAAATTTCGACAAAAAATATGGGGCATCCGCGGGGGGTACAAATTGAGCTTTTGAAGGATGACAGATGGTCAAATGAGGTGTCGTTTTCCGAGCAATTGCGGTCGCATAATGCATTTTTTGGAGACCCACATCTGTCCAAACATTGTAACGGAAGATTTTTTAATTAAAAAAAATAATAATTTTTTAATAATTTTTAATTTATTAATTAATGCACAATATTTCTATATCAAAGAATAATAAACCTTTGTGTAAAATATGCAGAGCTTTTATTAATTAATTACCTTTTCTTTCACAATTCATATCCAAGACCCTTGGACAATTCATACCCTTGTGTAAAATTTGCAGCGTATTAGATCAATTTCATCAACATTTAGCTAGACTAAAACACGAAAACGGCAGGCATCTTCAGTTTCCTGAAATATCTATCTAAATAACAAAATCTAAATAAAATCTAAATAATACATATTCAACCGATTTTGATGAAATTGGGCTCAAAATGGTAGGCAAGAAGGCCTCGAAAACTAATACATTGTATTACGTAGCCCACTATCCAATCAACACTGAAAAACGAGGATCTTCCCCATCTAATTGTGAAACAGCTGAATAAGAAATATTGCTGGTCACGGAATAAAAAACTCGACCAATGAGTGTAGAGATTGAGGAGGGAAGGGATATCGGAAAAGTTGTAATGGGAGTTGAACGAGAGACTTCCTCCACCGCTGGGACTTCGGTGTGAAGTCGAACACAAAGTTTTGTCAGGTCCTTCTCACCTGAGCAGGAAGAGGAAGAGTGAAGAGGAGGAAAAAGGGGGGAAACATGATGAGAAGACCTGACGTTTCGAATCCGGCAAGGCCCTCCATCACGAAGCCCATTTCCCTCCCTCGTAGTAATAAATAATTACGGGAGGAAGGTTTGGCCCGTCAAAAACTTTATTGAAAGCCCCTTCGAGTGACTTTCACGAGAGAATAACCTCCCTCCAACCGGGGGTTTCTGACCTCATTTCATACAGTGGTAATCCGACAGCCACGGAATTACCGAGGCACTTCAAACCGCAGCTAAAGTTTATCTTAGATGGAAACATCTGACAGGAGGTTTTCTGATTTGAGAAAAGTTAACCCTGACCTCTAAGCTATTGGATGAAAAAGTTATTGAGGAACAATAAAAAAGTTTCCGAAGCAGATTGTGAAAACAGAAAGTTCGATTTGCGAAGAAAGTTCGATTCGACCCAAGATTTTCATGTCAATTTTTTTGCACAAACCCAGATAAAATTTTACAGCATTAAATACCTACGAGTGAATACCGAGATCTTTGTGAGGAGCCAAATCACCGGAATATGAGAAACCCTATAACGAATTCGATTAATCGCATCTCCAGAGGTAGAATGTAAAAAGAAGTGACGATGTTTAAAAATATCGATACCTGTGAACTTTTGTGAAAACCGATACTTTTTTAAAGGCCGATTTTGATCAAATTTCTAAATGGTACCTATGAAAGTTTGAAAGTTGTCAATTTCAAACTTGAAAAATGTCTGCCATGGAATATTCAGTCACATTAACAGATATTGATTGATTCCTCTATTTTCCTCTAGTGTGAATGATGGCATTAGATTTAAAATTTTCTTCTGTATTGATATTATCATCGTGATACAATAATATAAAATCGTGTTGGTGGAAGGTAGGTAGGTAGGTACGGTGGTACGGGATAACGACGTTCCCGAGTGAGTTTTTTTCACTTTCCACTCGCGCCAAAGGCCATTTAGGGGGTCGACAAAATTACGTAAAAATACGAGCCGTATAGATCAGACCTGGAGGAAGACGTGGGTCAAATCGTAAATCGGAAATTCGCCCGGGAAATTCGTCGAAATAAATCGTCTTTCTCGCGTTTGTCCCACGTTTTTTCGGGTTCAAAAATACCCAGTAAGGAGCCGTTTTTTGGGTATGGTATCCGCGAGCCAAATGCGCTTCAATTTATGGCAAACCCGATTCCGGATTTATTATTCTTTGTTATAGGTTAATTGTACAAAAATTAATTCTGGGCCATAAAGAAAATATTTTGAAAAAAAAAAAAAAAAAATCCTTTGTACCAATGCAGCCGTCGATAGTTAAAACACCATTTCTTTATTTCAAGAAAAAAGTCGTTGAATGAGATTTTGTAGGCCATCCACACTATTCGAGATAGGATATATCCTATCTATATATAGTCTTTTACCGAACCTTTCAAAATTTGAATTTAATGGAGATAATATCTCTTCATATTATGAAGTTCTAACTTGGTGCAAAAGACGCGCCACGCCGAAATCTACTCAACCATGCACCTAACTCAAAAAACACCAAAATGGTCGGTTTTATCCTAGGACGGCAGAATGTAAAGAGCATTCGACCATCTGACAACCATTAAAAAATCCATTTGTAGCCCCCCGAAAGCCCCACAGATACCCACGGTGGAATTGGATCGTTCTGGGACCCCCAAAAATATTCGAAACGACACTTAACTCGAGCTCACAGCCGAAAACCGTCAAAAACCTCTCCCATAGCCCCTTTTTAGCCCTTCAGAATCCTACGGTTTGGGTGACCGGGCTGAAACCCATGCGGGCACAAATAGATGGTAAACCGAGTATTTTGTCGAGATTTTAGATTAAAAAATATTCCAACTGCCCAAAACGGCCCGGACGGCATATGGACATTTCATTTGTGGAATGAACGCATCTTGTAACGTATAATAACAAATTCCGAGACCGAACAAATCGACCCCAGTTGCGAAAAATAGATTGATTATTTTCAGAATACTAACACAAAATGGACGGCAACACATTCGAACCGTTAATACCTCGAGTATGGCCGGACCGTGGGTACCCTGTTGTGACTGTATCCATCTACGCGATCCAGTACAGACTTGCAGTCAGAAACATTCAAAGAGATAATCCGTTTGAGCGTAATTATTCAATTATCCAGCGTACAGAGTTCTAAGTCAAGTATCGTGAATTTTCATTACTTTCTCTTTTCAATTACATTCCAAGGTGGTTCCGATCGGTACTTGGGAATTGAAGAGATCTTCAATTCCCGTTTCAAGAAGAAGGACCTTTCACGGCCTCGATTCGATTTAATCAACCTAATTCAATTAACATGTTCCTCCCAGAGCGGTGGATCTTTTGAAGTAGTACAGCAGGGCGAAAATCTTCCTTCCGCACAAGGGAGTCTATTGAGATAACAAGGATTGTATCAAAAAGGCTGCCACTCTGATCGTGATTCAAACGTCAACATAATTGAGATTGCGGATGAATATAGTACATATAAATTTCTTTAATATAGAGAGTATTGTCCCAACGCCGTAATGGTCCTGTGTGCCGATCAAGAAAAAATTCTGCAGAATCTGTAGCACATTTTCCTGACGTTACTAATAACCGACCATTTATCTTCCGATACGTCATGAAAGGGGCCGCACAGAAGGGTTGACGGGGGTTCGAATCGTGCGATAGAGGGAGGTGGGAGATAAAAAAGAGAATATTTTAAAAAATGGATTCTTTGAATGATGAGAAGACCCCAAGTGACACTCTCTACTTATTTGTTCGTCAGGGGTGAAAAACGAAATGGACGATTCTTTTTTCTTTTCTTTTTTTAAACAATGGAAGTTCCCCCCATTGGCGTGTGAGGTAGTGTACACGCGAGGTAGGGCAAAAACAAATTCGTCGGAGGGGTGAGGACCGATTCAAAAACACCGCTTGTTCCTTCCTCGTAGCTTTCAAAATGATAACCCGCTGAGCACTCACGCGTTGAAGACTCCGCTGAAGTCATTTTAGAACAGGCAGGAGTTTAGGATGTGAGTCTTCTTCCCAGAGAGGAACAGTCGTTGTAAAGAGAGGATTCCGAATGCCCTATTATGAGTTGGGCTTTAAAAAAAGGTTCCATAAACTATCACTTTTGCTCTACAACGGGGTACAATAAGATATGGAAATATTTACTCTAACATTTAGAAACCAAAGTTTAATGTCTACTAATCTGCCATGTCCGAACCCCTCGGTAGTCAACTTTGCTCGAACACTGTGATTCATTGCGAAATCATCAACAACAAAATCGCCCCTACACAAAAAATTAAGGAAGGGGTGAACGGATTTTTTTGAACTCGGATTCGGATTCAGCGTCGAAAAATACATAGGAATACCATAGTCAGACCCCCGGATCAGAAACGTTTTTATTTTTTATTTTGTGGGGCTGTGTTATTTATTGCATACATCTAGGTATAAAAACGCTGCATATTTTACACAGGGGTTTATTATTCTTTGATATAATATATCAAATTATCCAACAATTAATTCTATATCAATAAAAATGTAATTTAATTATTTAAAAAAAAAATTTCTTGATAAGTTTGTGAACAGATGTGGGACCGCGAAAAATGGATTATGCGTCCAAAATTACTCGAAAAACGATACCTCACTCGACTTCCTGGCATCCTTCAAAAGCCCCATTTTTCGCCCCATGAAAGCGCTATAGATCCGCACGGTGGAATCGTATCGTCCTGGGCCCCAAAAAATGGATTCTACGACCAAAAATACTTCGAAAACGATACCCCACTCGACATCAGACCCAAAAACCTGCAAAAATCCCTCCCGTAACCCCGTTTTAGCCCCACGGGGTTGGGCGATCAGGCTGAAAACCTTGCGAGCACAAGTAGATGGTAAATCATGTATTCTGTCAAAATTTCAGATTTTTAAAACATTTCCTACTGCCCAAAACGGCTCGGACGACGGACGGACATTTCGCTTTTGGAATGTAGACCTTTTGAAACGGATAACGTCAAACTTTCAGGCCGATCGGAGTCGTCGACCTACGTCGCGATTACATAGGTGTATTATTCCAAGAATAATAAACCAAATGTGAGGCCACTCGTCATTGGCAAAGATGGCGAATGAAAGATGCTTCAAGGGAATCAACATCAGCAAATGTGGGGTTTCGACTGGACAGCGAATCAGAAGGCTTGGAAGACGTCCATACTTATGAACGAGTGGCTCCAGATCTTTCAGGAGAAATCATGGTCTGACGTCACACCCACCACCATCCAACCTGGTTAATAAGGCTGGATCTCCAATAGGCTGATGACGTGGGTCCCTCCAATGATCTGATTGCGATGGAGAAGCTGATAATAGCTGTTTGCCCCGTGCCAGCCGATGAGGGCTATCTTCATACCGATGACAACTTATCCACAGAATCAACATCAGAAGATATCGAGTAGTTCTGCAAAGAGGCTCCGTAGCAACTTCTAAGACCTCGTTAAATTAACACAAAACGGTTTGATTTATAATTTGAAGGACCCTTAGGAAGCGAATTCTTGAAACCGAAAGAGAATTTAATATCAAACCGCTTTTCAGGGTTTGACTTGCGCTTTGAACCATATTTTATTTAAAGTCAAGGGGGGAGAAATGTCGAGGGGAAAAGTTGGTAAAGATCGATCAAAGAACACCGCTATTTGGCAAAGAACACGAGGGAGCAAAGGGATCTTCCAAGTCTTTAGTTCCTCATTGACGAAGAGAGGGGAGGGGGGATGTGTACACTTTAACGGGAGTAACAAGTTGGCCGTACAATTAAATGTGGGGTTGAGGAAGCTATGTTTGCCATCCATCTTTGTCAACCAACCATGCGATATATTACTTCTCCGACTTCTCTTATGCCTCTTCCTATTTGGGCCTCATGTCGGCTTGTGGTGGCAATGTAAATATTTCCGTGATGAGATCTCATGTCATGACTGAACTCCCCACCGGCCATCAAAGTTGTGCGCCCACTTATTTCTGTACGATTGTGTTCCGGGGAACTTTACGCATTTTAAGATGATATTTACTTGAACTCAGCCAAGTGTTCATAGTAGGTAATTGCACCAGCTTGAACAGGCCGAAACCCTCACAAAACCTCATCAAATATCCCCAAAGAGCTGATGTTTACAGGAAAAAAATTACCCGAACATCCTGTCCAAAACTGGGAGAAAACCGGTTTTTGCTCCTTAACAAGTTTCCGCAGATAGAAGAGTAGTTTTATCCCCTAGAATGACGTTTATGAAGAATAAAAACCATGTTTTCGCTATAAAAAAGCGTTGACACCCCTAACAAGAATTAGCATTCATGTTTCACTAACCGAAACTTAGTAGTATGAAGTCTTAGTCTCGAAACTTAGTAGTATGAAGTCTGCATACTAGTAAAAACGCTGAAGGTTTTACACGAGGGTTTACTATTCTTTGATGTTGGTAAATTGTGCAAAAATTAATTTTTGCTTCCGAGTCTGCGAAGCAGCGGAAGCCTTGTGTTCACTTTCTGGAGAAAAAAAAATTTTTGTTGTCCGAATTCAAAATTTCCACGCGCATTTTGCGTTTCATAGCCTACTGAACAAATTTGGTTCCGTGTCTGTCGGTCTGTGGGTCTGTCGGTCTGTCCGCATTTCCTTGTTACAGCCATAATTTCCACAATTTTGAATGAATTTAGCTCAGATTTTGAGGGATTATGCGGATAAGGCTCCTTGAGGTCCCATACGAATTTCATCACAATTGAATCAGCGGTAGGCTCTGCGCAGGCGCTAACGTGAAATTCTTGAAACAGGCATAACTTTCTCAATTTTGATGGGATTTCAATAAAATTTTCAGGAATTGTGTGCGTATAGCTCTAGATGGTACCCTGTCAGTTTCATCACGATTGAATCAGCGGTACGCTCAGCGCATGCGCGAACGTAATTTCCTTGCCACAGCCATAACTCCTACAATTTTGATCGGATTTCAATCAAATTTTCAGGAATTGTGTGGGTATAGCCCTAGATGGTTCCCTATCAGTTTAATCAGGATTGAATCAGTGGTACTCCCTGCGCATCCGCGAACGTAATTTTCTTGTTACAGTTGTTACGTTCATTTTGAACTTGGCACGAGGAAGCTCATGTGCCATTGCCTTGGCAGTGTATTTTTCTATTTTAGTGACACAGTATTTTTCTATTTTAGTGACACCCACAGAATAGTTTTTTTTTTTCTCGTAAACTTTGTGGACGGATGTGGATCCATTATGCGTCCAATATTGCATTGAAAACGACACCTCATTCGACTTCCTGGCATCCTTCACATGACCGATTTGTAGTCCCAATAGATCCACGCGGCGAAATCCGATGATTTTGGGACCCAAAAAAATGGATGCCATGTTCAAAAATACTTCGAAAACGGCACCCCTCTCGAAATTATAATATAATTATATATTATATAATTTCGGTATACCCGAAAATCTGCATACATCCCTCCCACAGCCCCTTTTTTAGCACCACACAGCCCCACGGGGTTGGGCGATCGGGCTGAAAACCTAGCGGGAACAAATAGATGGTGAACCGAGTACCTATTTGTAAAAATTTCAGATTTGATAATATCCCTACTGCGCAAAACGGCCTGGCCGGCGGACGGACATTTCGTCTTGAAACGTAATACGTTTCATATTTACGTTTTATATTATACTATAATAGGTAACAAATTTTGAGGCCGATCAAAACTTTCGACCTCCGACGCGAATTTCTAGATGGGGCCATAATAATTATTATTCCAAGAATCATAAACCAAAATAATAAAATAAAAAAAAGTTTAATGTTTAGTCAGATTTGGGTCCCCGAAAAATGGATTATGCGTCCAAAATACCCGGAAAACGATATCTCATTTTACCTCATCACATCCATTAGATAGAGCTTTTTGTAATCGCATAGAAGCCCAAAGATCTCCACGGTGAAATCGGATGGTATGGCTGTGACTCCCCCAAAAATGGATTCTACCTCCATAAAAACCGGACGGTAGACCTATGGTTCTACAGTCAGATCATTTAATAATGATTAATTTTACACAAACCCTCTACTTGTAAACAACCGCCAAACTTCCTTAGAGACCAATCATGTGATTATAGTTTTCGCGATCATGTTGCGCTCAAAATCCCCCGTGACGTGACGCTCGTGACGTGACGAAAACAAAATTTGTGTCCATTTAATGGAAACGTCCTGTTAATCATTATTAAATGATAAAATACTTAAAAAACGACACCTCACTCGATATCATACCCGACAACCTGCATAAACCCCCCCACACAGCCCCACGGGACTGGGGGATCGGGCTGAAAACCTTGCAGACATAATATATATTATATATGTGCCTATGAATAGATGGTGAACCGATTATTTCAGATTAAAAAAAAAAATCCTACTGCCCGAAATCGGCCCGCACGGCGGCCGCACATAATAATATTATTATGTCCAAACGATATTATCGTTTTTGGAATCTACACATCTTCAAACTCAAAATTTTCTACTTCCGATACGAATACACAGGTTATTATTCCAAGAATAATAATCCAAAAATTTCTATATTGAAGGTGCCTAATTACATTAAACATTATAATAATATTATAGGTATTATAATAGGTAACTAAACACATTAAACATTATATTATAATGTTTAATGTGTTTAGATACCTATTATGACACACATCAAAATTTAGTTTAAACATTAAATGTTTAAACTAAATTTTGTTAAACTAAATGATGTTAAATACATAAAATTTTTATGTATTTAACATCATTCCATGATAATTATTTTGACAATATTCGAGTTCGTTTATCGTGAATATCAACGAGTTTTTATATATCATTCATTACTGACAAGCCACTACTTTGGTATTTATTGGGTTGTTTTCGTAGTCTTTCCTAATTTTTCATTCCTTCGCGATCAATCTTCTTTCCCTCCCCCTTCAGAAAGTGCTTCACTTAGTTCAATTTCGAACGTTTGATGACGTTTTGAGTGAAGAGAAAGAGGAAGAGGTTGGGGTATTATTAGAAATGAGAGAAATTACCTCATGACAAGTTGATAAGAGTTTCGGAAAAGGGAAGAAAACCCCGAGTGACGAGCCCTTAACAAAAACCATCCCCCCCATCCAGTCTATTTCCACTCTCCAGAGGTTTTACACCCCTCGTCTGAATCCTCCCTCAAGGCCGTTCTCAATCCCTTGACGTTACTTCCAATCCTAATAACTTGGCTCCACCCCGCATATAATGTTACGTGACGCTTGATGAATGCTTCCCAACATTTTCTCCCCTTTTCTCGGCCGTTTCCTCCGCCTTAGATGACTTCCTAAGTCCCTTCACGCTCCGGCCCCGAAGAGATCAACAAAAACTTAGCTTTTCGACTTTTCCCCTCCAATTTTGGGTGTTGTCGAGGTGTCAACAATTAACGGCGGGAGAATCTTATGACGCCGTTTCTTGCTGAGTCGTGACTTTTCATCTGAGCTTCCGTTCACTTGACAGTCGAACCTCTACCCCTAGTTGTTCCAATTACAACTTGGAAGACCTTAGCCACCTTACAGGATCCTCATTACAGCGCCAATCGCAGATGCAAAAGCTCTGAAATTCACAGCTCCTTAAACACATGATCGTAAAGGGCTGTGCACTAAGATACTATGAAATTTAATATAAGCCAGAGTATGCAAACAATCTTCAAATTCCTCTGCCTCAGCTCGACGCTTAACCCTCCAGTAGAGTAAACGTGGGGACTTGAGCAAACTTTGCGGAAATATCGGGTTGCGATATTCGCTCTATAGTCACTAATAGTCCAGTCGACAGCGGAGTGAAAGAAGGGGCACTCGTGCAAGCAGTTCTTTCAATTTCCGTTATGTCTGAACAACTAAATGTCAAAAATGGTAGCAAAACGTTTGCCGGAAGAATATTTGGCGTTCATAATAAGGTAAACATCGTATCCAAAACACAAAAATTCTGTGACGAATGACTTCCTTAAAAATTAGAATCGGTTAAAAGTGAGCAGAAACTGGTTTGAGGGAGTAGTAGGTACTACTCCTCGTTCCGGTATTAGGCTCTTAAGCGGGTCATGTTGGCTTTGCAAAGGACACTTTCTCTTTTTATGAATTTTCCGATTTAGGGGCTCATCGCATCTACGTCGAGATAAAAAGACACTTTTTTTATTATGCAATGCAAGAAATCCGTGATTCGCACGAAATATCAAATTCCTTCGCCGTTGTCTAGGCTTCTCAAAGTGTCACGATTATCTGCTGCTAATAAACTGTTTGCTATTAGAGACTTACCCAACATTTCGATGCAGCTTAAATTTTTCCTTCCATTAGAATATAAATAAACTCCAATGAGAATACCTTAGCCCTAAGAAGGCATTCAGGCTTGAAACCGACGAACAAAGAAAAATTACTACGAGCCACTGGAAGGCAAATTGGATGCTGTAACATTTATGCGAAATTGGATATTTCGGGAATGCGACGATGAAAATTCTTCTTATAAAGGTCGGAATAGATGCAGAAGGGCTTGCTTGCCGGTGACGTTTAATTAACTACGTAACACAGCCTTTGTTCTCTCGGGCTTCTTCCGTTTCTCAATTTTCTGGAATGAAGCGAGGAATTGAAAAAAAAAAAAAAAAAAAAAAACATGAGCCCGGCTTTTCTCGCTACACTCAACAATCGCTGGAAAGCTTTCGAGATGAATGACACGGATGAAGACATGGGAAAACGATTTAGTGTATGAGTACAAGGATAGGATATTGCTGGAAAATGCCGGGAATGTAAAAGCAGCTCGGGAAAGGTACGAAAGAGCGAAGCTGGTCAAAAAACGCTGCCAATTTTACACAAGGGTTTATTATTCTTTGATATAGGTTACTTGTACAAAAATTTAATTCTGTCAATGAAAAAAAAATTAAAAATTTTTTTTGGATTTTTATATTTCAAACTAAAATTTTTTTTGAGGGGATTTTTTTTCAAAAATGTTTTTTTTCAAAAATTAGGTATGTATTTTTTACTCGAAAAACATTTAACCTCCTGGGATTCTTCAAAAATCCCATTTTTAGCCCCATGAAAGCCCTATAGATCGCGACAGTGAAATCGGATCGTTCCGGGACCCCAAAAAATGGATTCTACGTCCAAAAATACTTCGAAAACGACACCTCACTCGATCCCATACCCCAAAGCCTTCAAAAAACTCCACCCGTAGCCCCATTATAGCCCCATAGCGCCCCACGGGTTTGGGCGATCGGACTGAAAACCTTGCGGGCACAACTAGATGGTAAACCAAGTATTTTGTCAAAATTTCAGATTTTTTAAAAAATTCCTACTGCCCAAAACGGCCTGGACGGCGGACGGCGGACGGCGTACGGCGGACGGCGGACGGACATTTCGGATTTTGAATGTAGACCTCTTGAAACGGATAATGTCAAATTTTGAGGCCGATCGGAGTCGTCGACCCTTGTCGCGAAAACATAGGTGTATTATTCCAAGAATAATAAACCAAAAAAGACGCGTATTCTTTTTACACTGTGGCATAAAACCACCGCTTGTTTGAAAGAAACGAATTCCAACTAGAAGGAAAAGATCCGCAGCAAAATAGTTTGAGCCACTCGAGCAAACACCTCCTGAAGGTCACGATTTCGTTAGCCAGGACGCCCGTGAGTTTTCCGGCGGGCACTTTGAAGGTGAGAATTTCTCTCCAGAGCGTAATGGACTTTCCTCATAAAATATCAAACTGAGTTTTTCTTCCGTGCCCGGGAAAGCAGGAAGTTACCAGAGCCGGATGTATATAATGTATATCAGAGAGGAGCCCGAAGTGAAGATGTGAAGGATGAAGTCAACCTTTTTTTTTTTTTTTTTTTTTTTTTTTTCAGCGAAGTATAAGCGATGGAACGTGAGAAGAGTTACACGGAGAGTTTCACAATTATTTTTCAAACTGAAGGACCCCTAACGAGTGAATTTGTCGAACGTGAGAGAATATTCGACGGTTACGACTTTTTTTTTTGGTTGAGGGCATTTCTGGCGAACGTTATCCGCTTGATCTGTGTAGCCCAAATTAGAGGGCCAATGGTATAATGTAAATAAAGCAATTGAGAAGTTTGTAACGTGCTTTTTAGTGAGAAGAAGCCGGTTTCCAGGTGCAGACATCGAAGTGAGCAGAAACCGGTTTCAGGAAGCAGACACCAGTTAGAAGTGAGCAGAAACTGGGTTTTACCCATGTGGTGCACCACATACCGGTTTTGAAGGAACGGACACTAGTTCTGAGCAAGCATAAACCCGTTTCAAGGGGTGGACTTCAATTCAAAGGAGCAGAGCCTAATTAGATACTGAAAGTGAGCACAAACTGGTTTTAAATGGCAGATATCAGTTGTAGACTGTGGAGATAGATCCAAAATTTATTAACTCGTCGGTAGTATTGGAATTAGCATCCAACTAAAAATCTCACTCTTTTGCCGAGCTTTCGAAATATTATAATTTCTACCTCAGTAATTCCTTTCTCATATCAGTAACTGATTATACAACTGTTGTATGGGAGAAAACCCGTTTTGAGGAAATACACTCAAGATCAAAATGAGCATGAACCAGTATTGAGGCATGGACTTCAGTTTAGAAGGTTATAGATAACGTTCTAAACTGAAGTCCATCCAATCAAGTAGATCTACTTGATCTGAGGACCCAAAATAGCAGGACCGGGAGTTGAATCTTAATCTCTTGAAGTTTGGAACTCGCTATTGCTGAGAAAACCCCGTTTTCAATGAACAGAAACTTTTTTCTATAGAGAGAAAAAAAGAAAAAAAAAAAAAGAAAAGGGTTTTCAATCTATATCAATAATTCACAGTTTCTTCACTTCATGGAAAGACATTGACTCGTGGTGTGGTTTTGGCCGACGGTTTTATTCTAAGAATATAATTATCGAGTGAATCATTGGTTTGATCCTCGATCATAACATTAACAATTCAGGGGTCTGGGGGTGTCCCCCAGTACTATCGTAAAAATAAAGGTAACCATAGGTAACCATAAAGGTAACCATAAAGGTAACCATACCTACCTATGTAGGTACATAGTCACACGTGGCACATACAGTGACAAGCGGCTATAGGTACGTCCCACGGGCGGCAACGTTTTTTCCCCAGACATATTATGTTTATCGCCAAACCAAGATTATTGAAAGCTTTCTGGCCAAGAAAATTGATATTGAACAAACAAAAAAAAAATAAAATAAAATAAAATGACGGAAGGTGCAAGACCTTACCCAACTACTTGTACAAAACACCTGGTATTTATTTGGTTGTCACTAAACCCATAGAACAGAACCAACGAGAGGTGTGGTTCCTTTTTGCTGGACTCCGTTTGGTCATTTTCCATCCATGGAACATCTACCTAAGAAGAACCTTATTGCTCCCTTCTGCTGAATCACTAATTTTAAGAAACTTCAACTTCAGTTTTTGAGAAGCCGATGAGGTCAGTCCGGATAAAATAAATATCGAAATAGAAATTTTGGAAGTAAAGCCTCACCACAATGCCCTCTTTTTACTGGAAGGCGATGACCATCTTGACCCGTCCTATAGCATTCTTATCTCTCATTTTTCCAATTTTATAGGGTTGGTTTCTTTCATAGACAGAATCACTTCTGTCCAACTGTTACGTTTATCCAAAAATTTTGATGAAATGAGCCCCTTGAAAAGTTTGTATTTGCCACAATAATAATTATTGTAGCAACTCCGAACCAATTATTGGTTTCAAAATAAAAGTATCAATGCTCTACTCATATCGATAAGAATCCCGCATTTTTAGGTGTGTACACATTTTTCATGACAGGGGTTTATTTGTGACCTAATTGTGAATTCAGTGGCTCGGTTGAACTTTGGAAAATGAAATCCTCCACTCATGTCCTTTGTCCTTCTGACAGTGATGAACTGAACCTTGAAACTCGATAACGGACAAAAGGTGTTGTTAGGACTGTTCAGCTATCACTGCACTGGCCAAATGAGTGGGTTCCAGTTATGTGGGGCCGTCAAAGACGCTTTTGCCCCGCGCATTTTCCCTGTGGAGTTTGAAACCTTCTCCCAAAGGGCCCATTTTAAACCCAAGGCTCCCACCCCATTGACAAAACCCGAGGCTGCTTCTGAACTTTTGATAAGATCAACAGTGCGCCGGAGGTTTGCCCTTTGTTAGCGCGAAGGGGTCCCCTTTAATCAAGCGCCTTTTAGCTTCGGCTGAAGGACCGTGGGGGTGGGAGGCATTGTTTTGCACCAATCCCCCTTCATTACCGAGCATTGTGGTTGCTAGGAGGTGGTTAGTGGAGGTGAACATGTTAGCAGCTACAGTAGTAACTCGCTCGGTTATGTTCGTATTTCGAGATAAACACAAGACGCTTCCCTTCAATCACGTCCACTCATTGTCCCTGTCATGGACTTCCCTTTGCCAACCCAGTAGTTCATGTAACTTCAACTGTATTTTCCATTAGGTAAGCAGGAAATTCTCATCTTTCTCGTCAGTTGTTAATGTCCAGTCGCCTATCATGGCAGCCCACCTGCTGTGTATGTAACTACCCCACTACATAGACATAGCAGAGCAGCACCTTGGTCCACATCCTCCCTTCTGACCCTCTCATCACTCCTTGTACTTCCATGACAGGAATATTCTAGACAGAGCTTGGTGGTTGAAAATTCCATGAGCGCCTGGTGAAAGGCTTCGGGCGTTTCCAGCCAAATTTTTTTTCATTGACATCTAGTTGTACCTGCAAGGTATTCAGCCTGATCGCCAAAACCCGTGAGGTTAAAAAGGGACTACGGGTGGGGGGGTTATCAAAGAATTATGAAACCTTGTGTAAAATTTGATGCTTTTTTTCTCTGTAGTAGGGCTTCAGAAAGTACAGTTTTCAAGATAGCTAAAAAACGTCATTTAACGCTAGGTACTAAATACATTCGTTCCGTTTTTGACAATGAAGCTGAACATTTAAAACTCACTTAGCCATTTACGCATACCTTCTATCTAGATCGTAGAAAAAAGAATGCTTCCGCTACCTTCCGTAGGCTCGGAAGCAAAATTAACTGGCTACCACATTTACCACGTGGCAAAAATACATAACGTAAACGATAACGTAAGTAAGTAAGGTTTCCTGATATTCATTGGAGTGTGCATTAAACGCGGCCTTCCGCAAGCTGTAAAAGTATATTCCTCGAAAGGTACCATTAATATTATTAATCTAATGGTTATGTAAATTTCATTACATCGCTGTAGAAGCAACACCGCCTATCCCACTTCGGTCGGATCATGAAACAGCTTTTACAAGAAAAGTTTTTTTTAAATATACAACAGATAAACGAAGCAGTTAAATGGAACTGTTACGTGAAGTAGTTACACGAAACAGTTTGTTGTATCACCTATGAAGTTGGAAAGATTTGGGTTAGGCGGTGTTGCTTCTACAGCGACGATTACTGACTTCTGGCGTCAGTGCCATTTCAAACTCGGGCAAACGTATTTTGCTCAATGAGTGGGTTTGTCGTTCGAACATGAATAGTTTTTTTTAGTTGGGCGATAGGTCGCTGTTCAGAAAATTTTTTTTTCGAAACAAATCAACCCCTACTTTTATTTTTGCAGAAATCTTCAATTTTAGGATGTTTTATCAAAATCGTCAACAATTATTACAATTGTTACAACTATTATTACAACTATTATTTATTACAACTATTATTTATTATAACTATTTATTACAACTATTATAGGGCGTTCGAACGATTGATGAATCAGATTCAGAAATCATCTACTCCGTCGGATGACAGCTCCCCCCCCCCCCCCCCCCGCCATCGGCAAACAACCACTTTATGATAATATCATAATATCACTATATTATAGTTAACCCTACATAGTAACATGCGGGGCACGGTAATACACCCCACTGGCTACATTTTTTGAAAGTCGGGAACAAACAGTTTTTCAAAACACCTTTTTTGTTTGTCTGTAAAGAAGTTGGTTCAAGATCAACCATCAACGTTAAGTTCGACGTTGCTTCAACAACATAAAAAGCAATGTTGACTCCCCACGGCGAAATGAGGTCGAGATGTTAACTTCACCATTAGGCGGCTTACTGGTCGGTTGAGCCACTCGTTAGTAATCAGGCTGTGTGTGGGTGGTATTCATTTCACGACACTCCTCTTGATTAAAATCAATGTTCCTATTCATCCCAGCGGGGGCGGTCAAAATTACGTAATAAAGGAGCCTAACTCGTGAAAGGCTTCTCCTCTCCTGTGTTAAAGTTCATACTGCATTATCAAGGGTGGCTAGCGTGGTCAGAAGAGCTCCTAAATTGGCAACTCGGGCGGGCAACTGTCCCGCAATATAATCGCGGTCGTCCTTAAAGTAGACGTTGAATTTTAGCGAGTATGTGAAAAGAGATATTGTCAGGAAGAAGATTAAGGTGCTCGTCACGATGCGTGTTTAATAAAATTGATCAATACGTGACAATGGTTTATACCATATCGTAGAGTCAAAACTTATAAAACTTATACGCCAGTCAATTTTTCTTTTGCGTAAAATCGGATCTAGGAACACCTCACGCAGGTAAAGAATAAATTTTATTCTCTTATATTAAAAAGTGAAGGACGAGGAGAGTAGTCTTTTTCGCGTCATATTTATTCTAGAGTATTCTTGCAGTCGATGTAGAGTCGATATGCAGTCGACAAATTAAAAAAAAAAAATCTATTTGGAGAGCATGGTACTTAGGTAGATACAGAATAATTAATTATAGACGATTATCAAAACGTCAAAAAACAGTTGAAGTTTCTGAATAATTGGTGACGGCTCAGGGTGTTCAAACTGTAGGATCTACCTATCGATATACCTATGTACATCGAATTGACGATATTATCCATCGATATATCAAATTATCCATATTTCCCCTACGATATATCGATACATCGATTATTTTTACTACATCGGGAACCAACCGATCTTTTTTCTCCTAGAAAGTTCAGAAATACATCCGAAACCCAAGCCAGTGTACCGCAAGAATAGGTGAATTTCTCATAATAGGTATTATTATATTTCTCAGTATCGTCTCCCCTCGCTCTATTCACGCTGAATCCTAATTTGGAATCGGATTTTCAAAAACCCTGGTATACCTGGTATACCAAAAACCCTATATGTACATATCTTTATGAAAAACCTATAGATATTTCTTTATGAAAAAAAAAAAATTAATAATAATAATAAAAAATAAAAATAAAAATGGTAAAGCCAGTTAACGGGTCATAGGCCGTGACGGAACGGGTGGGGGTTGGCTGACATCCTGTTCCCACATTGTGCACTTCAGACCTGAGGATCCGCTTGTTTTCTACTCTGAAATAACGATAGTGAAGTGACGCGGACAAGTGGCCTCATAACTATCTCCACTCAACGCTTCGGTCCGAAATGAAATCAATGGAGGCCAATATTTTTTACCAGCCTTTTTTTTCTGCTAGAGGGAAAAGCCACCAAAGAAGGATGCCCCAGAGGCAAGATGCGCCGAGGGTGTCGGAACGAGGGAAAAAATTGATATACCGCCCTCAAAAAACGAGGCCAAGTAAATAGGTGTCGTGCGTCAAGTAGAAAGGATAATGACAACCCCATCCTTCATACTTAGTTCCCTGATAACGGTGCCTCGTTTTATTAATAACGTCGCTTTCTGAACGTTCCCCATCCTCCCAACTTTTCTCGAGAAAACGCCTTCTCCCATTTCTGTCGCCCCTCTTGCTACTTTCTATCGTACTCCTCCCCTATCAAAGATACCTTTTTATCAACTTCCTCTTCGCCTTCGCCGGAGGAGAAGACATTAGTATTTTTCTGAAAGGTTGGGAAATTGTAGTACTCGGGTCAGGTTTGAGTTGAGAGACAATCTCGTTGTTCCTCGTGTTTTTGCTGACTGCCTGGAGCACAATAAACAATAAAAGCTTTTAGGATGGGGGGTGGGGGCTATAGTATCAAATTAAATTCCTCCCCACTCTCACGTCTACAACTTCGTTTGAGGTTGCCTGCCACGACTGACACTATTTCTCACTTCTACACAGGTATTCAAGAGAATTTTCAACGAAAACAATTGTTAATTTTGTCAAAGTATTTCTTCATTTTAGTGGAATCTCAAGCTCATCCGACTACTATCGTCATCACGTTATATTACTAGGTGATAAAAGTCTTTTATCATCTTTTAAATAATATTTCAAAACCTATATTATGTATGTATGTCAACGCGCTATGTGTGGTTTGTGTCACTGTTAAAATTAATTTTTTCAAGTCTCAATTTCAAGTTTTGCTCTGGATTATTGCCACATACCTATTACCCTGAATATCCACCTCTGGAGTGGATATCGTTCATGTATTCTGTACATAGGAATCATCCTCATAACTCATCAACGTTGACAACACTGTATCAATAATAATTATTGATACAGTCGACATGTATGAGTAATAATTATTATTATGTCGACATGTATGAGTAATAATTATTATTACTCATACGTGTCGACATGGCATACATTGTATGAGACTCGCAATTCTGTACGCCGTAAAAGACTTAATAAAGTTTTGCCGTACCTATCCATGAAAATGAACGGGGCCTTTTCCAAACTTTCGGTCATCTTGGCAAACATTTTGTTTATCTCAACGGCAAAGGACAGGCCTAGAGTGGGGCCATGTCATTAAGTTGTGGCCGGCGGTTTGAAAAATGACCGATGTTACAAGTCCCGAGGGGAAAACCCTGAGGGTGTCAGCCGAGCTATCTGACGGATTTCCGGGGTGACGGTCCACTCTCATATGTCAGGCCTTTCTCTTCAACGAAAGATTTTATCCGGTGCCTTCCACTCACGACTACAAGTTTCAGAGGGTGATATCTAAAATGAAACAGGGGCAAGCATCAGAGAAACGCTGCCAATTGTACGGCAATTTATCCTACATGGTGTTGAAATTCAATTCCACGCCAATAAAAAATTAAAAAAAAAAAAAAAACTGGCTCTTGCGTGTTCACAATCCCTACAATAGTACCTCGGTCAGATAAGGTACTAATAGGTACCTACTCCATGTTCACGCTGCCGTTGGGGTTGAATCTATGCACCTAGCAAACTCCATCAACCACACAACATAATTATAAATTTTGATTTAGGAACACCCCCCTACAAACGGGGCCTAAACAAGATAAACCCGATTCAGATCTTGACCGTACAAATACATATATGAAGTTTTATTTATTTATTTTGGCTTATTATTCTTGGAATAATACACCTTTGTAATCGCGACGGAGGTCGACGACTCCGATCTGCCTCAAAATTTGACAGTATCCGTTTCAGGAGGTCTAGATTCCAAAACCGAAATGTCCGTCCACCGTCCCAGCCATTTTGGGCATTAGGATTTTTTTTAAACCTGAAATTTCGACAAAATACTTGGTTTACCATCTAGTTGGGCCCACAAGGTTTTCAGCCCGATAGCCCAAACCCTTTTTCGCACAAGTAACCTACATCAAAGAATAAATAACATTTTTATTTAATCCCTTGTGTAATATTTTTATTCTGAAGTTCTGACATTGAACCTATTCGATTTCCCTCCTAGTTCTACTTGCAAGTGTTTCTGGCAGATCGCTCGTAGGAATCTGTAAGACTAGAAAGTTTGGAATTGGTCCATTTTTTTCCTTATCCATTTATTTGTTTCCACTGATTTTTCATGTTCATGACAGAGATTTTAATGTTTTGCACTGTGCACAGTGCACAACAAAATTTGTTGTCATTTAATAATGAACCTTCGTGAAAAATTAGTATAGCGTCTTTGTAGGTATAATGACACAGAAAAAAAAATCTAGAAGGAAAATAACTTCTCGCTCCGAATTGGGAGTTTTTAACAACTTTAAAACGAGCCCTCCAGTAAATTATAAATAGAGGAGGAAATTAGCCGGTTGAGTTCAGGAAATGCGAATTGGAGTACATGTTAAAATGGAGGTGCTGATAAAATAGCAGGCTGATAAGAACCATGCGGTCATATAAAAGGGCGGCTGCGTTACGATAAAAAGCTGCCAAGTGGAACGCTCCGAGCTGTGGCATTTAGGTGCACGCTCGTGTCCCTTCCGCGTAATGCTGATGGGAGCTTTCTCTGTTACAGACATTGTTTCCTACGTGTAATTTGAGATGCTCAGACAGAATAGATTCTTGGGGAAAATATCTAGGTATAACTCATATATAATAACTAATTATTAGTTATGCCAACCGGGATTTCTTCTCAAACTACCCTGACTGCGAGCAACAAACTAAAAACGCTGAAAATTTTACACAATGGTTCAATTCTTGTTAATTTAATTTTTAATTTTGATTTGTATATTTTGATGTTACGTTCATTTAATATTATTCTTTCTACTTAAAAGTATTGCCCCATCATTAACGTCTCTTTCTTTTTCCTTAGCAAGCTCCCGCATTTTAGCATGGAACAACCTACCACCCCACCCAACCAGTACCCATTTGAAAAAACGCTGCAAATTTTACACAAGGGTTTATTATTCTGTGATATAGGTTACTTGTACAGACATTTAATTCTGTCAATAAAAAAAATTAAAAAATTTTTTTTTTGGATTTTTATATTTCAAAAAAAATTTTTTGGGGGGGATTTTTTTTTCAAAAATGTGTTTTTTCAAAAATTCTTTAATTTTTACTCGAAAAATATTTAACTTCTTGGGATCCTTCAAAAATCCCATTTTTAGCCCCATGAAAGCCCTATAGAACGCCACAGTGAAATCGGATCGTTCCGGGACCCCCAAAAATGGATTCTACGTCCAAAAATACTTCGAAAACGACACCTAACTCGATCCCATAGCTAAAAGCCTTCAAAACACCCCTCCTGTAGCCCCATTTTAGCCCCATAGCGCCCCACGGGTTTGGGCGATCGGACTGAAAACCTTGCGGGCACAACTAGATGGTAAACCAAGTATTTTGCCAAAATTTCAGATTTTTTAAAAAGTTCCTACTGCCAAAAACGGCCCGGACGGCGTACGGCGGACGGACATTTCGGATTTTGAATGTAGACCTCTTGAAACGGATAATGTCAAATTTTGAGGCCGATCGGAGTCGTCGACCCGCGTCGCGAAAACATAGGTGTATTATTCCAAGAATAATAAACCAAAAGGGTACCTATGCGGAAAAAACTTTCCCAAATAAAAGTGTACGAAATAATCAACTCTAGGGAAATTTGAGCACAGTTAACCTGATATAATGGCGCAATGTGACTAGATATAATGTAAATGATAGGTAGGTACATTAAATGTACAAATTTTGTTCGTAAAAATATTCGACTTACCTATAAAAAAAAAGTATTGGTATACATTGAAATGGTATTGGTATACATTGTAATGTTATAATGTATTGGTATAAGATGTCATTGGTGTCTTCTTCGTCTTTGTTGTCATTTACATTATACAGGGTGGCGCAGATTTTAAATAGTCGCTAAATCGTCAATTTTGAAGATATTGGGTTGAAATAAATTTTAAAATGTTAAGTAACGATGGAAATTTGTCGAAGAAAACTGATTTCGTTAATTATGTAATATAATGCCCATTAAATGTGTTCCTTCTTGGGCGATGAATTCATGGAGTCGGTCCTTCACGTTTCGCAATGCTCAAGCATATTGGTCAAAATCGATCGAATTTCCGCCTCAATTGAAGCCTTTAACTCTTGAAGGGTTGGGGTTTATTGGTGTAACTCTGGCTTTTAAATTACCCCAACTATTTGCACGAATTTTTCTGAAGAGTTGATTATTCCATACACTTTGCTTGGGAAAGTTTTTTCCTACATTCGAAAGAAGAGGAAATTCGGCACAGAAGTAGAGCAATAACAGAATGCAAAGAAGAGCCAAAAAGAGCCACTGAGCCGTTTAAAAGAATCGGTTCTTTTGAGTGAGCAGAGCACTCAGAGCCGTGATCTATGGAAGGGACAAGAAAGGCTGCGGGCGACTGTTGTGGGCACAGAACATAGAAAGAGTCTCTATCTATGTTCTCTTTCTATGTTCTGTGGTTGTGGGCCAAGGGGCAGCCCTTCCTAGTCTACGGAGTGGAGTCAGTACAGTCTTCGTTTAAACCATAGCAACTTAAAAATTACCCCCGTTGTGATATTCACACGTTTTTCTCGTACACGTTGGGGGGAGCCCATTTCAAGGAAGGTGTCAGTGCGAAGATATACAAAGAATCTCATTTTACCATAAAAGACAGTAAAGAAGGGGGAAGAAAAAGCGACATCCCCAGTTGAAAATAAAAAAAAAGCGTCTGGGAAGGCAAGGAAAATATCTCACAGTGAAAAGTTAAAGACATTATCAGTGTCACGACGGTCGATGAAGGCTCGTGGGAAATGTCGCGCGGCACAGCGGTATTTCGCGCTCGTTTGTAGAATTCTCCTTTTTTTCTCTCTCTTTCTGTCTCTGTCTCCATCTCATTGTTGAATATAAGAGAAAGTGAATAGCTGGGGAGGCGAAGAGTTGAGAAGGTGAAATCTTTGAAAAGGGGGTGTTTTGTAGTGACAGATTCAGTGAAAAGGACGGTCTCCCAAGACACAATTTTCCTCGGGCATCAACGGCTCGGAAATTCCACCCCCCCCCCCCCCCCCCCTTCCATTCAATAGCGACACATCTCACGAGAATCTTCCCTTTTTTTGGAGAACACGTCATTTTCAATCTCGCAATTCCGTGCGGATCGTTCACGTTATCACTTTTGAAATTAAACTCCGTGCGATGAGACGTAGTTCATAGGCAGAGAGGCCATTTTAAGCATTGATTTCCTCTAAGTGCCCAAAACGAGCTTCGAAAGTTGAAAGTAGCCAGATGAAATCACCTCCGTTTTAACCATTTCACCCGTTTGTTCACTCTATTGTATGAACCTACAAATTTCACTGATTATTTGGTAATCCGTAACTTGAAATGTGATTTGAACGTTATGATGTGAAATGAGATTTGAACGTTAGTAACTAACGTAACTGTTACCCAAAACTTGCCACTAAGCAGAGGAAAAAATATCTTTATCACAGGCGTTTCTAGGTAAAGTTCGCGCTTCAATCGCTCCTGTTTCGCCTGACCCTCTTAGCTTGAAGGAGAATGTCCCCCCCCCCCCCCCCCCAGGAGGGTGGAGAGGGAGGCAGCCACTCCTCATGTCTATGGATTTGGGTTGTTACATTACACAGCAGGTTTACCCTTGTAAAAGCATGCACATTACATTGACTTGTCAAAGTGAGCCTTTTGAAAATAATGCTTATCCTACAAAGTACTGCTATCATGCCATACTATTTCTGTTGATGGAACAAGTTGACCTGAGTTGTAGGATACTGCCTATTAACGTTGTTTTCTTCAGTAATTATTGATGATGATTATAATTATTAAGTTCTTCACCTTTCAACTAAAGAAGTAAATTAAAAAACGGTTTTTCGAATCATGAAGGAGTTATATACCTACAACCCCCATACCTATGTGGGATTTTGACCCGTATGGTGTGAATTTAGTTTATCTCAACGGAATGAAATGGTTAAAGTGAGTTCAAAGTCAAAAGAATTGGCCTGGCATGATGAGGCACTATGTTGTTGAGACAACGTCTTTTTAATTTTTCAACGGTCTTGAGGATTTGAACTCGTGGCCTCGTAATTTATGTGGTTAGAACTTTTGAGTAAAGAGACTGGCAACAATTGGACATGTACGCTGATTTTGAACGAGCAATACACACCAGTGAGCGATACTGTGTCCTAATTCAAAGTGGTTTCCATTTAGGGCAGTCGTGGTTCTGTAAGATAAAATTGTGTAGGTATAGGGCAGGTTGTGTGGTTGGTGGATTGATCATTGTTTTGGTGTGGTCCAATTATTATTGAATCACTGGGGGACACCTCCAGACCCCCGGGTTAGTTTAGTTTAGATCAAGGATCAAAGAAAAGAACACGTGCGTTGCCAAGCCTTGAATCGCCCCTGTTTCAGCTGAACACACAGGGCTAGAAAGGCAATGCGCTCCCGCTCGAGAGCTCTGCCCAGAAGGTGCCTGCCATGGGCAGGGGATGGGGGGATGGGATTACGGGCCACACGCAGGAGGAAGTTGTGGGCCTACGAACACTCATCTACGTCTATGGAGTAGGGTCGTAACGTTACATACCAAGCGTCCCACTCTGTACCAACCAAAGCATGTAAAAGCATGTGTGCTGAAATCACTGTTTGTCCTCAGATCAGTTTGTCCTCACAATTGGAAAAGACTCTAGCTGTTTTCTTTGAATTCACGTGCATGAGTTCTACACATTTCTACCACTAAATCCGTGCTGTAGCAATGGCAAAAAAGCTTTGAAATGACATTCCCAAACTCTTCGTATAATATACAAAAAAATTCGTATAATATAATATAAATTAATAGCATCAGCAAAGCACATATTATGTGCTTTACTGATGATATTAATTTATGTACATCACCGAGTTCTCTGCGAGCTAGTATCCTGCTAAAAACAAACATTGCCCGTATTGCCCGATTTTTTTAAAATCCAAACTTTATAGGAAATTTTTATCGTGTAGTTGAACGTGAAATTTGACTCTTTTGCACATTTATTGTTCCTTACAAACGGCATTAATTGATAAGTATTTGCTAATCTCAGGCCGGATGTTACGATTGCAAGCTCTTCGATAACGTGTTCGCAACTAATAGCGTGCCTTTATTGTGCAAGTTTCATTGTTGATTACCGATTTCGGATTTTTTCCAGGTCGTAACGCCTGCAAAATCAAATATATTAGAAGAGCGGAATAGCGAAATGGGGGGGGGGGGGGGACAAGCTCATAGACTAAAATTTAATGCACCTTTTAAGAAACAATTCTGGCCGTGGAAATTGCAGTACCATTCAATTTACTCACCAGATTCCAAACTGCGTTCTTCACCAAAACAAAACAAAGATATAATTAGAAGCCTGATAAGTAGCTATTTCAGGAGCAAAATATGATAGTCAACAACATTGATAAAGCGTTGATTCTCATTTCAAAATTTCGACCTCTCAATGGCACTGGTCTAAAACTCGCTCTTATGAAAATTGAAATTCGAATGTGAGACTCCCAAGCGTAATAATTAGGTAGGGGATCCCAATTATTGGGATCCCCTACCCCGCCACCTAACCTGAACTCGTGTCGTGAACATTGGGTTGACGTTAGGGTAAATTTTGTAGGGGCCAACTCTCCCTCACGGAAAATAAATCCCAGACTGTTTGTTGTAAAACGATTCAATTATTGACAAGAAGTCTCCAGAGGGGACATGTGAAACTGCAGGTTGATTTCGTTGCATTATTGATTCAAACCGGAGTAATACATGATTGAACGACGATTTCCCGTGAGTGAAACTGCCCTCCGAGAGTTTGAGGGTGAATTCTGGTTTTTATTGGGGGACAACCAACCGCGCGATAGGGCACATAGAGGGTTTACACTCTGCCAATTCAGGTTTTTTAGAGACCCATTTCACTCACTGAGGCTCCCTTTCAACGCGGCGTTTTATTAGGCCACATCCTGAAAACGGGCCTCACCAGAGTGTTCAATTTACATTTTACAGGGGCGTTTTGAGCTCCTTTCAAGACGTGGTCATCTGGGCCGGTTGGAACGTAGTTGAATTCAAAAACGCTGCAAATTTTACACACTTTTATTATTCTTTGGTATAGGTAATTTGTGCAAAAATTAATTTTGACAGTAAAAAAAATTTTTTTCTTTTTCAACTTTTTCTCCCAAATGTTTCTTCTATTAAATATTTTTTCTTCTATTTTCCAAATTTTGGAAAATAATATTTTATATTATTAAATAATATTATTTGACCTCCTGGGACCCTTCAAAAAATCCCATTTGTAGCCCCATAGATTCCCACGGTGAAATCGGATAGTTCCCTGACCCCCAAAAATGGATTTTACGTCCAAAAACACTTCGAAAACGACACCTAACTCGATCCCATAGCCAAAACCATTCAAAAAACACCTCCCGTAGCCCCAATTTAGCCCCATAGCGCCCCACGGGTTTGGGCGATCGGGCTGAAAACCTTGTGGGCACAACTAGATGGTAAACCAAGTATTTTATGAAAATTTCAGATTAAAAAAAAAATTCCTACTGCCCAAAACGGCTCGGACGGCGGGAGGACATTTCGGTTTTGGAATCTAGACTTCTTACACAGATAATGTCAATTGAGGCCGATCGGAGTCGTCGACCTCGGTCGCAATTACAATATTATTCCAAGGATATTATTCCAAGAATAATAAAACAAAATTTACAAGCACCCCGAAGAATCTTACTGTATACGGTCGATATTGAGGCTGTCAAAGCCAAAATTTTTAATGTCGCATCATGGATCAGGAGACCTGAATGAAGGTTCAACTACCTCAAGTCACTCTGCGCTGTAGATGAGCTTAGTTGCTCAAAACCGGTTCCCACGCTAAAATTGTTCAGTGAAATAAACAATTTAGATTTCAAACCAGCAGAGGATTCGTTCTCTCACCCTAACCTCCTCATTGGATTAGACCTCTGCATCAACGGTAAACAACCACTTTGTATTTCCTTAAGGTTAATTTCAAAAATTGTTCATAATTACGCCAAAACCATTTGTCAAGTTCGAATTATTGTACACGTATTAGTGGAGTTTCAAGTATTGTTTCAATTCCTTTAGGTTAGTCTTTCACCAAATCGGTAAATTCCACACCATAAGTAGTTTAAAAAAAGCGTCAGCGTCATTATTATAATGACAACTATAACAGTTGAGGGTAGATTAGTGACATGATTAGAGCAGTCAGAGTCATTAGTCACATGGTTCATCACGCTCAACAGGTAACTTACCATACTCTATGTCTTCACATTTCCGAGTACCTGCGCAAAATTTCCACATGTTACAAGGGCAATAAATAGTCGTAACCGCCGGATAGGAATTGAGAAGAGCTTCCTGTTTGGTCCAGCAGACCGCGCGATGTTCACTACCTATTGTTTTCCTGCCGACCTTATTTGGTTACGCAGATTCTGTTTAAATTTTTTATACAAAAAAAAGCATTTCATTTCATTTTTTTCTTTTATTCAAAATTTTGGCTTGTGTGCCCGCATTTCCAGTCTTGAGACCTTTAGACGAACTTGACTTTTCTTTTCCTCTTTTACAAAACGACAACAGATGATATTTAGTCTTTCGTTCACCACGGGTTTCTTGAAAAAGCCGACTCCGCCAGGAAAGGTGTCAATCGCAGGGAAAACGAGCTCAGAGAGACTCATCCGCTCTCTGCCGTAATGAAGGAGCCTCACCCTCAAAAAAAAAAAAAAAAAAAAAAAAAAAAACACCCCTTTTTAATTTGCATAGTTGCTCGTTGAGTCTAATAACCCACCCCACAGGCTACGAGGTTTCCTTTTTTCGGGCTTCATCCTTCTTCTCTTTTCCACCTTTTCTAACTGGACGGGGGGATCTCCCTTTTGCGTCTCCTTGAAGGATTTTCTGAGACCTCTTCATCAGCAGCGCGATTTATCTTCTAAAATTATTCCTAATGATCAGACGGTGAAGAGGGACTTTTTTTTTTTACTCTGTTACACCCCGCCGCACCGCGCCCGCCGACTTTTTCTATAATGATACACCGTTATCCTTTGCACTCTCATTTACTCCTTTTGACAAAGTTTCCCCTTCCGTCCAACCAAAGGGCAAAAATAAAGTCTTTTGGCGAATGAAAAATATCCACTTGTAGTATTTTTTTGCCTTACCCCTACTTTTTTCCACTTTTACTTTTCGTAATCAACGGGTTTTCCCTCTTGACACGTCTCTACTTTTTCATGTCGGGTTTTCTCGGATATAGTACTGACAGTCTCTCAAAATATTGAAGGCATGGTACACCACGAGGGTTGGTACACCACGAGAGGATGTTAGAAACTGAGCGTAAAAATACAGTGGATACAGGGGGTTTGGGTTTCACGGTCTGAATACAATACTTTCCATGCTCAAAAGACTAGAAATTCTGAATTTTCGTCGAATCGCCCATACACATAATATTCACGTAATATTATTATGTAGTATTGTAACGTCCCTAGGTCTGGTACTTTTCAAAGTAGTTTCAAAGTCGTATTTCCCTAGTGAACTTTCAATGAAAGCTAATGCGCACATTTGAGCGCATTCCGTTTGTTTACCAAAGGTCGATGGCGTCAATTCTTTGTAAATGCCGTCGTAAGTAGCGCTGGGATTGCAGCGGCAGTGGCAATAACCTCTTATCTCGTATCAAACATAAAGGGTTTGTGGGTCCACTAGTGATATCTGTTGGTTCCTCCTTGATTATTCGTGTTCTTTTCTTAGTTCATCAGCTCATTAATTTTGTCACTATCCTTGAATCATTCCAAAAGTTCTTTTGCCATCAAGATCTATTTCAATGCCGAGGCATTTTTTAGGCATTGGTGAGGGGGAGCGGGGGCTGAAACGAGAAAATGAATCTCAGTAAGCGCATTAAAACTCCAAAGAGAAAAAGAAAAACCCCAATGGGGAAAATGAAAATTTCGTAATGGTTGAAGGGGGTGGGTCGTAAATAGGTTTATGGTGGCTAATTAGCAAGGGTTCGGGGGCCAACGATGCGCTCCGCTCAGCTGAGTCTCCCAACAATATAATTTTGTTCTGTTTTAGCGTTTGGGTCAGAAAATGATCGTTTGCGGTATGACGGGAAGCGGGAGGAAAGGGGGTTATTTGGCGGGAAGCCACAAAATAGGAAGTCATTCCCAGGCGGCAATAGGATTAAAAGGGGAAGGTTCGTTGATTATAAAGGGCTGTTAGGGAGGGGTGGGAGGGGAGGCTACACAGCACACAAACGAATATTGTTCATACATTAGTGGCCAACAGTCATCACTTAGCTCAGTCAATTAGAAATTCATCAAAATCAACCATGAGCTTCTGTTATCGACTATAGACAGAATCAAAATTCTTCTCGTTGATGTGCAACATTGAAAGTTTTTTGGGAACTATGGTCACACTTGCCAAAATAATTAAAATGAAATGTGAGGCGACACTATGAACGCCACTCTCGTCTTCATCTAATTCATCCGAGCGCCGCTAGATGTCGCATCAACAACGATAGAGGAAATCATGGTGTGGGGCTTCATTCTCCACAAGGCAAGGATGGCAGTTTTGAGTGGACCCCCACTTTTAACTTGTAGAATCTAGAAAAGTAGATTCAGAAACTCACTCGGCCACTTCTGATAGGGGACCTGCGCGGGATATCCACATGGCTGCTGCAGCAGAGCTCTTCAATGAAAAAATTCATCCCATAAATAAAAAAAAATTTATTCAAAAGATTCAACGCCGCGGCCAATGACAAAGCTCCAAATCAGCTCCAGTGCCAGTCCATGGACCTTAGAGTGGTTGTTCAGTTGAAGCTTGCCAAGTCATCTGCTAGACACCCCCCCCCCCCCCAAAAAAGGCTCCCTCTTTCAAAATCGTATACGATGTCTATAGCTATTATCGTAATCAGGCCTCTATTTTCTTGCTTTTTTTTTGTAGATCTCGAAAATGCTCAATCCGAATATGAGGTAAACAATGCAAAATTCTAGCATACCGAAGAACCCGATTCCCATTTTCATCACATCCTTCCAACGTATTTTCGTGAACGCATAACTGTTGCACTAAGTTTGTGTTATATCGTTCGTATATGTACCAATTTGTGTCAGCTCAAATGACCGCAACCCCCTCTTTGTCTACCGGAGTACCATTCGGTTCAGTGGACAGACAAAGGACCTTGTTGTCGTTACTGGCAAAGCAAACCGCACGTACCTACATGCAATTGTATGTACTACCAAACCGACAATGCCTGTATGTGTAGGGCCGTTATGGAAGCACTATTTTTGATTATTGAACCACATCAAACCCTGTTGGGACAAAGCGGAGATGTGAAACACGTCATTCCGACTGTATGCTTTCATTGAGCACCGGTAAAATAACGTGTGGTTAAACGCTCGAGTTGGAACTGAATACTGCATTCAAAGTTCATTCGTGTGAACATATTTATGAGTGAAACTCACAGTACGGGTATTCATGGTCAGATTCACTCATTGGATCGTCATTAAATGACAAATTTTGTAGAAAGTGGGTCGCATTTTGGCAATTAGGTCTCCGTAAAAACTTATTCTACGTTAAAAAAACCACCGGCCATGAAAGCCCAACGGGAAAAAGCAACACGAATTATAAACAATATTTTTGTGAAAGTGGTTAAGAATAAGCACATGCTCGGTATTTCGATTTAAGATGATTCGAGGAGGTAACGAACCATGATTTCCCCAATCGAATCATCGTAAGTCATAAAAAAGTAGTGCTACCATCGCTACGGCAGTTTTTCAAACCTCTCATCTCGCATCATTCCTGATGTGCCTTTCACCAGGTGAATCGAGCTCATCAACTGGATCCATCTTTCCAAGTTTTGGAAGACAAAAAACCCTCTAAAAACGTCCACACTTACAGGAAATTTGACGATGATCACGAATACACCCCATGTTCCTCTACTTACCAGAAATTGCGTTTTAAACTTATTACTTCCAAAAAACCTCAACAGCCACGTTTTCCATTATATTTTTCAGTGTGGAAGCCAAACAAGGATTCCCACAAAGTTTGAACTCGGAGAAAAGTTGTAGAACAACAAATTTTGCGTCGATTTAACACCCCACAATTGAGAATCCCTTCAAAAATAAGGAAGAATTTCTATTTTTGTACACGCTCGGTCAAAAATGCTTTCCCCCTCAACGTTCCACGAGAGTGGAAAACCACGAAAGTGGTTTTCCAACATTTTTGTAGGTAAATAGGTGGAAACGTCGAAAATGGGCTAAACGGCTCAACTTAGAAATTTATATACCTTTATTAAAAATAATAATAATAACAATTATTATATAGATATATATAATAAAAATAATTCGTGATATTATAGTAAATTAATATTAAAATTAAAATTAAATTAAATTAAAGTAAATTTTTATTTTTTCCAGCCGAAACCAGAGCGACTAGTTTATGAACGTCGATTGATTTCCAACGATTTGACGGTAAAAACTAGAAGAACTTCCCGGAACTCTCACTTTCGATCTGACGAAGAATACTCCTAATAAACCTCAAGAAAAACAAATGGAATAACTCGTAAGATGGGTGAATGGGTTTGTCACGTTCGCTTGCCCCCTGCCTCCAGAGTGTGGGACATAGTGCAGTTTCCAGTCTTGAATGTTCCTGCACTCTGGCGGTGGGGGGCGGGTGGGGCTGGGTAGCCGCCCCCCTCCAAATCAGCAGTATAAGTTCCGATCTCAATCCTCCAACGTCTAACCAATTTTTATATAATTAATTAACATTTCCTCCACCATCTCTCATGACCCCGCGAGTGTCTTGTGTGGGATTAAGTGCCTTTGCCACAACGACGTACAATTTTGGTGAGTTCGTTCCAAACGTTCATGGTCACCTCTGGTTTTTCTTCTAAAGGCACCTTGATTAATAATTTTTCCTTCAGTAAGGTCATCCCCGGACGTACTTGCTAGGTAGGGTCAAGTAGGGAAATAAACCCCTTTTTCCCCTTTCGAAAACGGCAGTTATTTTTCGATACCTAACAATTCCCGGGGGTCTCTCCCTTACACACTGGTAGCAGAGCAACTCCGATTCACCACAATTTTCTTCCACTTCGTAATTCTGTACAACATCAGCCATAACACATTCCCTCGAACATTTTTTTTTCTTCCTTTCCTTTCCGCAATTTTGCAACCTCGTGGTCACTTTTTGAACACGAGGAAGTTGGACAGCGTTCTTGTTCCGTGCAAGTCGAGAAAATCCGCACGTTCCTGCCCTTTGGAACTGATAACTTGTGGTCTCATTTCGATACCTAGCTGGACTTTTCATAAACCGGTTCAACCAGTCATTTTCCACAACAATGCAGTGCGCCAAGTGTGAATCATCAGACCCTCCTGCCGATAACGTCAAATGCTCGGTTTGTGATCAAACATTCCATGCATCTTGTACCCGGTTGGGAGATATCTCCGCTTGGACAAAGTCATCAAAGGAAAGACGCGCCGCTTGGAAATGTGACCTTTGCAAGAATGCAGACGATAAGAAGAGCCCTGATGTTGACACGCCCACACCTCTGTGGTACACTAACCTCATAGCCGACTTACAGTCCATGACCACTGATATAAACAAATTAAAATCTGAAAATAGTGCCTTGAGAACGGAACTCACTCGCATACAAAATTCCGAGCTCGTCGACCTCAAACGGGAAAACGCTCTCCTCCAACAAAAAGTCGAAGAACTCTCGGACAAAATTCGCAACACATCCTTCGCACTGCCGGCGCACCAAGATCTAAATCCAATGGGAATTTACGCTCGATCGTACGACGAAGACAGAATCCCGAAATACATCGAAGATGAAATTTCAAAGGTTCCCAAACTTCTCACTGACAACCCATGGAGCTTAATCAAATTTCTTGAGAAACTCTATCTTCTCAATGGGATGAACGAAAAAATTTTCAAATCACTTTTTCAGCGAATCGCCACGTATCAGAACAACTCGATTTTGTTGCGTATAGCGACTGAGCCGTTTGTGACCTTCCAATCGGTTACAAAAACATTGTTAACTGAGCTCACAACTCCTCACACTCGTTTGAACTTAGTACGAGAGAAAATTTTGCGTCCCCAAACCCAAACCGAAAATTCCGCACATACGTTGAGCAAATCCAAAAGTTCAACACCATCTTGTCCCAATACTCAGAATCCGAAATAGTGACCAGCATTTTGCAAGGCACAAATAACAACACCCGTGCAAAATTCCACTTCAGTACGCGGCCGAACAATTTCGAAGATTTACAAAATTTAATAGCCGACGTAGAAAAATTGGAATTAACGGAAAACCTGCAAAACCGCTTTTCCAAGCGGAACACAAATCAAAAACAACCCGCGGCGACCAGCACCGACGCCGAATCGTCGCAATCGAACTACAAAACCTTCCGTCAGTCGAACAACTCAAATTCGAATGGCTCATCTCGCCCCAATCATCAGCAGGCGAATCATTCGAATTCCAGTAACCAAAACAGGCAGAATTTCAGGCGCGACCAAAATTCTCAAAACTCGAATTCTTCGCCCCGTCCAAATTCGCCTCAACAAAAGAATGGGACCAAAAATAATAACCCGAATTACAATAAAAAATTCCAACAACCGTTCCTCCACCCATTCACGCATCAACCGTTCAACCCCTATTATCCAGCGTATACTTTCCCTATACCGGATCCACGATTTTTCGGAACTCCACCACATTCGGAACCTCCTCCGACGCTCGATTCCAAAACCACAGGATTTCCACCCACTTCACCGAGGAACAAACAGAACAATAAAAAACCTAACAACCAAAGCCAACCTAATACCAACAACTCCGACAACAGTTCAAAAAACTAATTTCCGGAGTTCGGGGCACTGGTAGGGATAAACAATTCAATAATCTGGCGGCCATGAAAAGGTTTGATTCCAATTTCGGTAATACAAAAAATTTAGCTTTAGTCGACATGAACGGCATCAGGACTGCTGTAATGATCGATTCAGGCGCATCCTTTTCATGTGTGAGTCAAGGTTTTTTGGAATTGATTCAGTATCAGACTCGCGTCGAACTCCAAGACACAAACATGATAGCAACATTGGGCGATTCCTCGCAAATTTCAATAACGGTCAGGGCAATTTTAAAAATTAGAATTGGGCCTAACACTTGGGTGCATCCGTTTTGCATAGTTCCAACGTTACCACACAACGCCATCCTTGGAATGGATTTCATTAAAAAGTCAACCATGATTTTGGATCCTTCGGATGACTCGTTTCGGTTCAAATTTCAACAAGACGTTCACTATGAACTACTGAACACTCACCCACGCCCGCCCGCTGTTTTCCACTTGGATCAAGACGTTGACCTCGGAAAACTTAAGGCAGCTCTCGTGAGAAAATTCCCTGAAGTACTCACCAAAGAGCTGGGCACCACAGATAAAATTCGGTGCAACTTGACCCTGAAACCTGAAGCACAACTCAAAGCTTCACGGGTTATTTACACACAGGGGCCAATTCGCCAGAAAGCCATGAAAAAGTTAATTGAGCAGATGCTTATCGACAGAGTTATCGAACCTATCGACACAGATATAGCATCGCCATGTTTTCTTGTCCCGAAAAAGTCCCCCGACAATTCGGAAAACTCGTGGCGACTTGTAGTTGACTACCGTCAGCTGAATCGACACCTGGAATATCTTCAGTATCCGGTACCATCTGCTGAATCTGCGTTCATGCATCTGCAATCGGCGAAATGGTTCACGATCATAGATTTAAATTCAGCGTACAATCGAATTTTGCTCACGCCAAATTCAAAGCGGCTGACAGCCTTCCAATGCGAATTTGGTACGTTCGCTTTTCGAAGAGTGCCGTTTGGAGTGAGTTGTGGCGGACAGATTCTGAACAAACTGATGGATCGCTTATTTGCCGACATCCGTTACGAATTCTGTTATAGCTATTTTGATGATGCGATCATTTATAGCTCTACCTTTGAGGAACATCTTGTCCACATCGAAGAAGTCCTGAAAAGACTCAAAAACGCTCGTCTAACTGTGAACCCCGAAAAATTGAAACTCGCCCAAACAAAGTGTGAATATCTTGGCCACACCATTTCTGCTGGGCAGATATCAATCAATCCCGACCGAACTGAAGCGTTACTTCGTATTCCCCGCCCCCGAACTCCCAAACAAGTTGCCTCCTTTTTAGGAAGCGTGAATTTTTTCGCTAAATTTTACCCGAACTTCCAAATTCTTGCACGGCCGCTGAATGCATTACGTCGCAAAGATTCTCCCATGATCTGGGGGGAACCCGAGGAGAAATCTTGGCAGGCCTTGAGAAAAATCATCACTGAACCGCCAGTGTTAGCTACACCCGACTTCAGCAAACGCTTTCGGCTGTATACTGACGGCTCGAAAGACAGAGTGGCGGCAATCCTCGCGCAGCAAGGCGACGACGGATTTATCCACCCCATCGCCTTCGCGAGTAAACGTCTGACAAAGCATCAGCAGAACTACATCGCCTACTTTTTGGAAGCAGAGGCCATCAGCTACGGCCTCAAAAAATTTCGAATTTACCTTGAACACGACGAGTTCGATCTTTTTACCGACCACAAGGCACTGACGGCCGTTTCCAATTTAGCTAAGAATGGAGGAAAATTAGCTAGATGGGTCACCGAATTCATGCCATTTCGTTATAAAGCTCATCATATTAAAGGCAAGTTCAATACCATTTGTGACTACATGAGCCGGAATTGGATGAGCGACGAACTACTCAACGACAGGGACCCTGAAGGTGACATCACCCCAACAGAAACATCTCCTCCAGTATCCACGTTGGCAATACTTCAGGATTTCCCGCAGATTTTCGCCGACTTCAACCTTTCGCAACAAGCAGACCATTCTCTTCGAATCATCACAGATGCCATCCGAAATAACACCAACGATAATCCCCGTTTTTCTCTGAAGAAAGGTCGTTTGATGTATGAAACAAAACCGGGTGTTTTTCGCGCAGTTGTCCCTAACTCCCTGATTGATACGGTCTTCAAGTATTACCATGATTCGGTCTTGGGAGCCCATTGGGGTATAAAGCGAACAGCCCACGCCATAAAACGCCACTTTTACTGGCCGAATTTGTTTCAGACGGTAAAATCACGAGTTCAACTTTGTGAAACCTGCGTCAAAAACAAAACTGACCGATCTCCACCGAAAGGCCAGCTCTCATCCACGCCGGATACCCGCGTTGGCCAAACACTGTACATCGACACCGCAGGTGAACTCCCAAATTCACTAGGTTACGAGCATATTTTAATTGCAGTCGATGGTATGTCCCGCTACACAGTCCTCGTTCCCCTCAATCGGACGACCTCAGACACGATTATCAACGCCCTGAAAAACCACATTTTCAAACATTTTGGTTATTGGGAGAGGATTGTTTCTGACAACGCAACATACTTCACATCAAAAAAATTTCGTGACTTCATTTTTTCATGCGGGATGAAGCATAGTTACAACCCACCCTACTATCCCAACCCAAATCTAGCAGAACGCCAGATTCAAAATTTGAAATCAGCGCTCCGCGCGCAATGTGCAGAAGCACATTCGAAATGGGCACACCATCTCCACTTAACCCAAATCGCACTGAATTCAGCATTTAACGAGACGACGAAATTCAGCCCCACGGAACTTTTCTTCGGAAGATCACTTCAAACACCGATCAACTTCCTATGGGACATCGAAGAACGCCATCTCAACCTGCCTGACACCTGGACGACAGCAGTTGCCAACATCCAGCGTGCCCATCAGCAGTACGCCAAACACTATAACCGACGTCATATCGCCACATCATTTTCTGAAGGAGATCACGTCTACCTCAAGACCCACATCCTTTCGGATAAATCCAAAGGTGTGACTGCCAAGCTCAGTTCAAGGTTTTGCGGACCCTTCGTGATCACCAAAGTTCTCTCACCCGTGACGTATCAAATCTGCGATTTACAAAATCCACTTCTTTACAAATCGGCACATGTGTCACAGCTCAAGCTTTTCCGAAAGCAACGGGAACAGCAGTTGCGCACACACCACACACCACAGATTTCCTAAATGACGTCACCTTTTCATTTTATTGTAAATACCCCCCCCCCAAAAAAAAAAATAAATAAAAAAAAAAAATAAAAAAAAAAATAAAAATAAAAAAATAAATAAAAATAAAAAAATAGAAAAAATAAAAAATAAAAAATAAACCATAAAAAATGATAAAAAAGAAAAAAAAAACAAGGTGCCTTAATCCAGCCAGAGCCCACTGAGCTCGCGAGTGAAGTGCTTAGTGCTCAATTTTGTACCCCTACCTTTCATTTCATGAGGCAGCATGCCTCTAAAGACTCTTTTTCCTTTCACTAATTTTTCTGTACAGCCCTACAATGAGTGGTGACATGTATATATACAATTTAATTTAAGTCTCTTTCATTTCATGTCGATTGGCCGAGTGGTACGACCATCGACTAGGAACCATATGTAACGCGAAATTTTAATTGTGTATAATCGCAACCAGCATAAATTTCACTATCTTCACAGGAAGCCGAGTTTTGTCAGCCTCGACCTGTGCCCAACTCGAGGTCTAGGATCCCACTGCAGTTTTTAATGCAGGAGAGATGTGCCTCTTCGACCGTAGGCGCCATGGGGAGCGTGTACCGCCACGAACGTGACATGCTTATCCAGCGCCTGCGTTGTGTCTTGGCTCATCCTCCGAGCTTTTCTGCACTCGGCGTGAGCATTTTTCCCTCAAAAGATATAGAGGTTTTTTGCCACGTCACCCTGCTTTTTCTTTTCCGACGATGACCATGTTTAGTTAGAATTACGGCTTCAACGCCTTCAAAATCAAAGGTGACCTTCACAAGGCAAAATTTAAAATTTTCTTTCCAATCAAATTTTAAACTTGGGAGGGGGCGGATGTCACGTTCGCTTGCCCCCTGCCTCCAGAGTGTGGGACATAGTGCAGTTTCCAGTCTTGAATGTTCCTGCACTCTGGCGGTGGGGGGCGGGTGGGGCTGGGTAGCCGCCCCCCTCCAAATCAGCAGTATAAGTTCCGATCTCAATCCTCCAACGTCTAACCAATTTTTATATAATTAATTAACATTTCCTCCACCATCTCTCATGACCCCGCGAGTGTCTTGTGTGGGATTAAGTGCCTTTGCCACAACGACGTACAATTTTGGTGAGTTCGTTCCAAACGTTCATGGTCACCTCTGGTTTTTCTTCTAAAGGCACCTTGATTAATAATTTTTCCTTCAGTAAGGTCATCCCCGGACGTACTTGCTAGGTAGGGTCAAGTAGGGAAATAAACCCCTTTTTCCCCTTTCGAAAACGGCAGTTATTTTTCGATACCTAACAATTCCCGGGGGTCTCTCCCTTACACACCACGAAAGTGGTTTTCCAACATTTTTGTAGGTAAATAGGTGGAAACGTCGAAAATGGGCTAAACGGCTCAACTTAGAAATTTATATACCTTTATTAAAAATAATAATAATAACAATTATTATATAGATATATATAATAAAAATAATTCGTGATATTATAGTAAATTAATATTAAAATTAAAATTAAATTAAATTAAAGTAAATTTTTATTTTTTCCAGCCGAAACCAGAGCGACTAGTTTATGAACGTCGATTGATTTCCAACGATTTGACGGTAAAAACTAGAAGAACTTCCCGGAACTCTCACTTTCGATCTGACGAAGAATACTCCTAATAAACCTCAAGAAAAACAAATGGAATAACTCGTAAGATGGGTGAATGGGTTGTTGGTTGATTCGTGCTTGACTGACTTGTCTTCAACTAATTAATTTTAATGAAAATCAAACAGCTCTCTACCGACAACAGATTGGTCGGCCAACCCCTTCAAACCTCGAGCATCACACAGATCGGTCGGGAGAACCAGTTCAATTAGTCCCAGCTCGATATAAATTACTGTGAGATGACTCCGAGTACATGGGGGGGACGTGGTAGCCGATGCGACAGTTGCCACCCCAGTTTTAATCGTTAAGTGAATTACTCGCTCTGTGATAATTAATTGAGAAAACACCGGTTGGCTTTTACGGGCAGTCTGAGAGGATGTTTTAGAACATTTCACGGAATAGAATTCTATTCCGTGAGAACATTTCAAATGTGACAGTGGAGACGAAATGAGCTATTTGTTCAAGCATGAGTGGGATTATAATCATGTTGTATCGTTTTCGACATCGCTTTGGACCTATAATCCATTCATGGAAATTTAACACTTAGTGTTACAAGTCTTGTGATGTAATGAACCCTCTCCCTGGACATACTAGAGGCCGCTGGAATCTCCAACGGCTGTCTCCCTCTCCCCTCTCCACGTCCATAGATAGGATAGCAAGGACATTAGAATTTAATGTCCTTGCTACATTTAATGTCAAATTTTGAAGGTTTGAAGGTCTGACTACTTAGGCGACGGCTAACCGCCCACGGCAAGAGCAAAGCAATGGTTACCCTGAACCACTCCCAAGGAAGTTCCGGAGGTGTACCGTACACCGTGTACCTTATCTCTATTCCCTTATCTATTTTCAGAAAAAAATTGATTCTACGACCAAAAATACTTATAAAACAACACCGTATGAAATTTACAGTCACGTGAATCACCGTGAAGTAATGCTACAACAGTTTGATGACGGTTCGACGTTCCAGATCTGACAGTTCACTGTTGGACGGAGCTCAACAGCGATTCAGAAGGCAATGGGACTGATGTAGACAGCTGTCAACTTGTCGACAGACGCCGTCAGACCTGGAACAAACCTATTCGTTACCTACCTAGGTTATAAGAGAAGAGGGGAACCAGTCAATTTCAATAACTGGGAGGATTACAAATTAAATAATTAATCCTCTCAATTTTCTTCGGCGCATTTTTTCGCGCACTTTTCATTTGCCAGAAAAAACTGTAAGTCGTTTCTAGACAGTAAAATCGAGGTTGTCAAAGGGAGCAAACGTCGGCATATTCTTCGTCTTATTTGAAGGAACCACATCAACTTTCCACCCACAAGTATTATTTTAATTTTATTATTATTTTATGCTTATGCTTAATTTGTTATTATTTTATGCTTGTATATTGTCATAGACTAAAATGTTCGCACAATTTATCCAAAATGATAATCAACCCTTGAGCAAACTTTAGAGCGTTTTGTAATTAGGAATCCCGCTCAAGTACAAAACCCTCGAAGCGTGACGTTTTGTGTTATTAGCGCTTTTTTTTTTTTTTTTTTGCCCATTACAGGACAGTGTAAAGGACCCCTTCTCTCGCGTAGCACACGGTGCCTCAACATCAAGCTTAACTACCCCCTCAGATCGTTTGTGGGAGGTAATTAGACATGGCGGCTATTCAATTACCGTTTGGCGAGGGAACAGTGTTGACGGAGGGTCGTCAGTTTCCAAAAGAGGGGTGGGGAGTGTTTGTACGGAGCAGTTTTTGCGCCAAAAAAAGAGGGTCAGGTTTACATGGGCTGGACGTCAGAGCGCAAAAAATTGTGTAGACATAGAGGGCTGCTGCTCCCACTGCCTCTCACTCCACTAATCAACCCCTTATTTAACACTACCCCCTACCACTTAACTACGTAACGACTCTTTCTACTCTCGCTCAAATATTCTCTCTAAATCCTTTTCCGAGTAAATCAAAAGGTGCCTCAGAGCCTCTGAGTCAGAGGCTCTTCGGATATGAATCGAAATGTTCTTATTATTCATGTGTTTCAACAACACTGGACAACAAAATTTACAAAAACTCTGGAGGGCGTTACAATAGTCAGGGTCTCTAACACCTACTTCAGGGTGTTAGATATCAAGTGTGAGGTATCAAGGAGTGATGCTTGACCCGAAACTAACAATCTGAACCCACCAATGCCAAGCAGTTGTCAAAGCTTCAGGTGTGGTTGAGAAGCTAGTCCAGTCAATCCGCGTTCAAAAGTGCCATATCCGTAACAAAAATAGGCAAGTTTTTTTCTCAACGGATCTAAATGCTTTTTTTGGTGCTGAATCCGAATATGAAGTTTCCTGCCTCATCCGAGGTTGGCTTCACATCAGAAAATGCAAAAAACCTCAAAATGTTGACACTTTTTTCAATTTTTCGTTTAGATACCTGAAACTAAGCGTTTTTCGAAGATGACCACTGTATACAAAACGCTTCAAATTTTACACAAGGGTTTATTATTCTTTGCTTTAGGTTAGGTAGTTGTCCGACAATTAATTCTGTGTCAATAAAAACTTGTGGAAAACAACTTTTTTCAATTTTTTTTTTTTTTTTTTTTTTTTTTTATAGGTAACCTACCTACCTACTCGGAAAATTATTGACCTCCTGGGATCCTTCAAAAATCCGATTTGTAGCCCCATGAAAGCCCTATAGATCCCCACAGTGAGATCGGATCGTTCCAAGACCCCAAAAAATGGACTCTACGTCCAAAAATACTTCTAAACGACACCTAACTCTATCCCATAGCCAAAACCCTTAAAAAAAAAAAACCTCCCGTAGCCCCATGTTAGCCCCATAGCGCCCAACGGGTTTGAGCGATAGGTCTGAAAACCTTGCGGGCACAACTAGATGGTAAACCAAGTATTTTGTCAACATTTCAGATTTTTTTTTTTTTTTTTTTTTTAATTCCTACTGCCCAAAACGGCCTGGACGGCGTACGGCGGACATTTCGGTTTTGCAATCTAGACCTCTTGAAACGGATAATTTCAAATTTAGAGGCCGACCTTAGTCTACCCCCGTTCCAAGAATAATAAACCAAAATTAAAGTAGACAAAAATTTTAATATCCTTCGAAAAGCAGTGATCAAAGTTGTTGTTTAACCCGTGGTCTTGGAGATACAGCGTTTGGAAAAAACAGCGGTTTTTCGGCTCTTCGGCGAAAAGGCCGAAAACGCCCACTTCCACCCGATTAATAAGCTTGATATCAATAAAAATTTGTATTTCATGTGAAAGCACACTAAATTCAATTTAGTGTCGCCGTGTAATAAATTTTACTGTAAGAAACAACTCTGTCACCCATTTTGATGTGGAGGGGAATCAGCAGTCCAGTCGACAGGAACAAAAAAAGGCCGGTGGATGCATCAATTGCCGCGTCATAATATATTGTTTTATGTGGTCCGGTATGGTCCCAGTAGTATGCAGTCAATATTGCAACTTTGAACTAGCGCCGCTAACTCTGGGGGAGGGGTAAAAACAGCAATTTAATCGCACTTTTTGGTTGGTTTTTGCTCATAGCGCCTAAACGATGCATCCTAGCGGTATGAGTACTAATGTATAATCGAAACTACAATTTGCTACTATTTGATCACAAGTACGGCTCTGTAGGTCAAATAGGTTCTGAGATAATATTGCAACGGACATCACCTGATGGCCACATGCTCCGGTCGTCAAGAAGGAAAATCCCCGTTAGTTCAGTTTTAGGCCAGACATTCCACGAATTACACTCACGTACTACATTCATAACCATCTTTTCATTTTACATTTGGGGGCCCGTCCGAACTCTGTTACGGAAGAATTCTAGGAGGGGTGGTGAGAAGAAGAGACCACGAACTTCGGTGGATCAAGAGTTGCAGAAATGAGTTCGTGGATCAAGAGTCCTGCAGAACTGATCGCAGCCGGTCCCCTGACAGATCAACACCTTGAGCTCCGGGTGTCGGCAGAGAGGGAGACATCCCACTGGTCTGCCGACACCAGCCATTGTTGCAGCGTGTCGCTAGAGGCGAAGGATGGACGGGCTAGGACCGTGGGGGAGATGTCCCCGGGAACACGGTGTTCCTGACGTCATCCTGGGTTTCGAGGGACCCTGCGGGGAGAAGAAACTCCACGTTGGTGGTGCCCACGTGGGCCAGCGGCTCCAGAGGTCATCAAGAAGATCGGGAAGGTGCAGGTGAGAGATCCATATCAAAAGAAGAAGGGGATAGTGCAACGGACATCACCTGATGGCCACATGTTCCGGTCGTCAAGAAGGAAAATCCCCGTTAGTTCAGTTTTAGGCCAGGCATTCCACGAATTACACTCACGTACTACATTCATAACCATCTTTTCATTTTACATTTGAACGGTTTTACATGGTGGAGCGGTTTAACAGAACGCTGTGGAATCTGTTGGCAAAACTCACTAAGGGTAATCAAGCCTCGTGGGATCAACAACTACCCTTAGCCTTGCTGGCCTACCGCGCCACAGACCATTCGGTTGTTACGGTGGGCACCGTATCACGAGAAAAAAAAGTTCCCCGGCGCTTGGAAGAGTAAGCTGGCCACTCTGATGACGGTAGGTGTTAATGATACCCACAGATAATAAAATCCCATCAGAAGGAAAAAGACGATTCATAATAAATTCGCCCAGAAATTCCCACAATGCGTTGAGAAGGAACGAAGGATAAAATTGCATTCAGTGGGTTGAAAGGATCAAGGGTGTCATAACTGGTGCATGGAGGCAGTGGGCAAAAGCCGCTGATAAGGAATCGGTTTTACTGCTCGTAAAAAAAAAAATTGTTGAAAAATTCGAACAAGTCGTAAAAGTGGAGGAAGCCTAGCCGGTAATTTTAACTGCGGTTCTGGGTGAACGTTTCGGCGGTTTCAAGAGTGTGGCGGCGCGGAAATTGGCCGGATTTGGGGTCAGCGCCAGGAAGCCAGCCCTTGGTCGGAAAGGACCCAGGAGGTTAAGGCACCACGTTGACGATTGGTTGGATCGACAAGAAATAAGGTAAATTTGCACGGAATACGACAGTACGACTACTCAGTTTGGAGTATGGAAGCGTCAAATGGGCGACAAGTAAATTTTGCCTAACTGGGAAAATTATTTCCAGGAAGTCACACAGTGACAAACCCGTCAAGAATTTTCGGAGAGCGGAAGCACACCAGCGGCTGGACAGAACAGCAAGCCAAAGAAAATCGGCATTGCGAGGTAAGGGGGTGTCGGAAACCCTGATTTGGAAGAACGGCGAGGGAAATGGAGATGATTGATGTATTATATTTTTTCGTTTAGGACGGCGGGTTTTGGTACATCGTGCTCTGTTTGAGGCGGCGCGCTCTTCTACTACCAGGGTGCTCCCAGCCATCGAAGTCAAATTCAACGTCGTTCGGTTCTGGTGGCGGTCTACCCGAAAGTCAGATTAGCATGTAAAATTGTTCACCACAGCTGGACTATTGGGTGGTAGCTGTGAGGCTTAGGAGTTCGAAGTTTTTCACAAGATTTTGTGTAGGAAATTTTTTTTAGCGGCACTAGGTGTCTCTAGGGATTATTTTAAACCACGCCACAGGTTTTTTTTTTGTGGTGAAATTTGTCTTTGTGGACTAAACCACAACGCAGGTCTTTTTGTTTTTTTTTGTTTTGCGTGGATTGTCGAATAGCTGGAGTAAGCTTTTCATTGTATGTAAGCTATTGGAATATAGCGTCATCAAGAAGAATCTGTGTTGTTGCTTTTTCCTGTGTGGGGAAACCCCCCCTTCTCCACTAGAGATCTAGTTTAGGGTGAGGCGTTTTTTTGTTTTTTATAGCCTTCACAAAGGAAAGCTGCAAACCCCAAAAGGGGTAGGTAGCACGGTGACCGGGTTCTCCCCTGCGGAGCTAATGTTGGGTCGCCGACTGAACCTGCCCGTCCATCTGCTGACAGGTCCTGCGCCGAACTTACAGCTGACGCCCGGAAATTATGCCACACACCTGCAGGACCTGTTGACGAAGACGCATCAGTTGGTTCGGGAGCGGCTGGTGAGGGCAGCTGAAGACCAGAAGCGCCGTTATACCTTCGAAGGTGATCCGAGGTCGTTTAAACCCGGGGAGGACGTCTGGTATTGGTGGCCAAGACGCCGAGTGGGAGTGTGCCCTAAACTCCAGTCTTCATGGGTTGGCCCCTGCCGAGTCGTGGCCACGCTCTCGGATGTAACGGCACGGATCCGAACTCCCCAGAAGCGCCTGCGAGTGGTCCACATCGATCATCTGCGTCCTTTCCACAAGAAAGAAGAGGGGGAGTAGTGATGGGATCCTCCGGTTGATCCCATCATATGCGTTCTCGTAGTTAGTTACGGATTTTTGGGAAAATACATGGCATTCGTGGTTTTGAGTTTGAACCGAGTGGGTTTTCATTTTCAATCGAATTCATAACAATATTATAGCGTTAAAAAAGGGCTATTTTCGCCTGGAAGTGCAGTTTTCACCCATTTTTCGTCTTTCACGGCCAATATCTTGGACTTGATGCATTCTAACCTCCCTTCTTAGGGGTATGGGTTGATAGCAAATCTAATTAGCTTTCATTTGAGCACTAGTAGAACTCTGTAGGCCAAATAGGAACCAAACAAAAAACGCCCAATTCGACACCGCTCGGTACGCGGAAAACCACGACACCTCATTCAACTTCCTGACAAATTCGTATCACTGTGGAATCCATTGGTTCTGAGACCCCACAAAAAGGATTCTACGACCAAAAATACTTCGGAAACGACATCCCACTCGATGTCATACCCGAAAACCAGCAAAAACCCTCTCGTAGCCCCACAGAGCCCCACTACACGGGCTTGGCCGGTTGCGCTGAAGACCTTGCAGGTAAAACCAGATGGTGGACTGAGTACTTTGCCAAAATTTCAGATAATGTCCAATAATGACCAATTTTGAGGCCGATTCTAATTTTCGACCTACAACACGAATACATAGTAGGTATTACCTATTCCCTGAATAATAAACCAAAATTATAATCATACACGATTATTAGTATCACGTGTAACAATATTAATAATTACTCCTTTTGCAGGTGAACACATCCACTCAAACCTTTCAGATATGCTCTCGTGCCACTTCCGTCCCTGCGTTATGGGTTGACCCCCATGGGGCCTCATCCCATCCATCACACCACTTCCAGGGAGGCCAACCACCCCATCCATTAACTTGGGCCAATATTTGAGGTGGGAAGAACATCGGACCACCCCTCCACAAAAGAGGCTATATCTACAGCCCCCCGTCAGTTCACTCTCCAAACCCAGCCCGCTCACCTCCCCATTTTCCCCCCTTTTAAGCCAATGTCAACATTTTGTGCTTTCTGGACCCGCTTTGTTACCTCCCCGCCTCCCAATCACTTACCCCTCCATTCCAACAGAGTTAAAAACCCTCAGACGTTCCCCCAAACCCTATAATCATCTACAAAGAAACAACAAAATATACTTCCATCTCCCAAAACACCATGCGAAGTGCATGCTCCATGTTCTCGCTGCTAATCGTTGTGGAAGGATCGGCAGTACCGGGATAGACCCTCTGGAATGCATGCTCAAAGCGCCGAGGTAACATTCGGGATTGGCTTCGCAGACGGTGTTGGTGGCGGCCGAGTCAGCATGTTTTCACTTCCACAGACGACACGCCTCCTGAGCTTCCAGAGCAGCCCTGGCCACGGTCTGGCTTGAAGCGTCAATTGGTTGCGGGTGGGACTTTTTGAAGGGTTTCGGCTGTGGGGTCGAGTTAGGTGTCATTTTCGAAGTATTTTTGGCCGTATAATCCATTTTTGGGGTCCCAGAACGATCCGATGTCACCGTTGGGAGTCCCAACGGTGCTAGGGACTCCCTAGCACCTATGGGGCTTTCAAGGGGCTACAAATGGGATTTTTGAAGGATCCCAGGAGGATAAAGAATTTCCGAGTAATTTTGGGCGCATAATCCACTTTTCGAGATCCCGCATCTGTTCGAACATTGTATAGATTTTTTCTTACTTTTTTCAATTTTTTCAAAAATATTTTCTTCTTTAAACAAGTGGTCAGTGGTATAACGCCCACAGAATTAAATTAAATTTAAATTAATCTACCTATATCAAAAAATAATAAACCCTCGTGTAAAATTTGCAGCGTTTTCCTTCAGCTTTGGCCAAAAAGTGCGTTCGGACCCAATAAAAGTAATACATCAATCGATGAGTCTGAGGGGATGGGGAAGACAAGAAGGCCATCCTGGATCCTTCGATAACTGGAAGTAGCGACCTGTGCTTGTGCCCCCCCCCCCCCCCCCCCAACGATGAAGGCGACACCTAGCGGCGCCAAACTGACTTACAGTACTGCCACATTATTGTACAGCTGTACACACTACTCCATCTATCCTTGTTTCATCCTCATGTACCCAATAATACGAGTATGAAATGCTCAACCGTACTATCATGTACCGCCGTCCGAGCGGTTTTGGGCAGGATTTTTTTTAAATCTGAAATTTCGACAAAATACTCGGTTTACCATCTAGTTATGCCCGCAAAGTTTTCAGCTCGATCGCCCAAACCCGTAGGGCTCTGATGGGCTAAAAATGGGCAGCGGAAGGGGTTCTTGAAAGTTTTCAGCTATGGGGCCGAGCTAGGTGTCGTTTGCGTAGTATTTTTGGACGTAGAATCCGTTTTTGTGGGTCCCAGGACGATCCAATTTCACCGTGAGGATCTTTGAGCCTTTCATGGGACTACAATGGGATTTTTGAAGGATCCCAGAAAGTCAAATAATTATTTAATTTTACACAGAATTAATTTTTTTTTAATTTCGAATTAAGAAGGAAGTAGGTAATGATGGACGTAATCACAGATTCACCATCTCCTTTATTCATATCAATAATTGATAATATCACAGTGTTAAGTTTATTATTTATGTGTCCTACACCACAATTTTCGTATAATTTTTCTATCCTTTGCTTCGTTTCTATTCTTTTGCTGCGTTTTTATAAGTTTTTTTGCTTTCAATTTGAAAACTAAGCGTTTCTCGTGGAAACACTCTATTAGCAAAATTAAAAGAAACCAAATTTCCAACAAAATGCTTATAGGCATAAGATCGGAACAATTGTAAGGCCGCTAGAGCGCGCTGAAAAAGGCCAATTTTTCGCTATTTGCCAAAGACTAGTAAAACCCTAGTTTCACTAAGCCAAATTTTTAGTAGGTACCTACTTACTACAAATTTAGTGTCATGAATGTAAATCTAAATACTTGAGTAAGGGCTCCTCCACACTAGCGATTTTTAGTCGCGCGACCGAATTCCTGCAGATCGCGGAAAAAAAAAAATTTTTGGTCGCAGCACGTCAGAACCCCTCCCACACCAGCGACTGCCAAAACGTTTGGCAAGCCCTGTTCAGAGCGTACGCTCAAAGCGTCACATTCTGGATTGGCTTCTGGATTGGTTAATGAAGAGCGACACCTAGCTGACTGACTTACAGTACTCCCACATTATTGTAGAGTTGTACACACTACACCATCTATCCTTATTTCCTCCTCATGTACCCAATAATTCGAGTATGAAATGTTCAACCGTATTATCATATAGGTTGAACATTTCAACCTACCTAGTAAAGGCATTTAAAAAAAAAAAAATTAAAACCCTTCATTGAAATAATTTTCATTCGCATTGAAATAAATAATTCGCAGCGCTTTTCCCCCAAACCTTACTTTTTGCATCGTCACCAAAACAAGTTGTTTATTCAGTGAGTAATATACGAAAAATTCTAATTTACAATCGGGAAGGGGGGAAATTTAATGTTTATTCAATTACTTAATTGTTGAGAGAGGAGAATATCTGTGAACTTTCATGGCAGCTGGGAGGATAATCCCGTGCGGTGCATTAAAATTCATTAGGATTTTCAGACTCGGCGGCATCGAGAACACCCTCCGTTGTTATAATACTCGCAGGTTATGAATATAATTCACGCCTGAAACGACTACAGTGTGACATTCCAAATAATTAAAACGGCGAATAGTTCATCCAATTAGAGGGAGGTCAATCGTGGGTGGTACGACGAAATGGTCGAGCAAGTTGTGATGTAGAAGGGAGGAGAATGTTATAATATAGTATATATACTAACAGGGACACCTGTGCTTGGCACGAAACATCTAAGTCCAGTCCGTCAACTATCAATGGTTCACTCGGAACACCTGTAGCAACCCGTCCACTCGTAACTTTTCTTAGTAACAACGCCTGTTGACCGTGAAGTATTAAACTATGTATCTCGAAACGAAGGCTAGCAGGATACGGGATTCCAAGGCTTTTTAAGTTGGCCCTAAGCATTCTAGACTTGTCTGAGGCTTGCAAAGTAGGTGCCAAGCTTGGGATGAATTGAGACTTCGTCCATGGGATGGATTTCCTTTTCAACGCGTGGAGAGTGCAACGGCTCTCAACCGGAGCCGCTCAGAATTGTTCTGGTGTATTAAATACAACTTTTGCGTCATATGACCGATTCTTCTCGGGTGTAATGCAGTAGTGCTTGGGTGTACTGGCGACCTTACGTTCACCTCGCTGGATGTACTCACATACCAACCCCTGACCTCAGGGCACCTCCCCAAGAACATCCAAGCAACACTCTCGACCATGGTGTCTAATTCGGATCTGTGGATTCCATCACAAGCCGGGTGAGTGAAACAATACTGTGAAGAAATGTCTACTGAATGCAAACCACGAAGCCAATATTCCTTAAACGAGTGTGAAAACTGCATGCAGTTTTTCGCTCATAAATATATGCATATATTTATGAGCGAAAATTATTTTTCTTGTCCTTGCAAGAAAGTTGAGCCTTCTGAAACAGCACCTTGCTAGCACGTACTTTCTCATCTCACGTCCGTTTCTTCACCTTCGCCACGGCACCGATGAATTTTTTATGCCAAACTGTCGTCGACGTCATGAGGGACTCATCTCGGCACTTTGGGCGTTTTTTTTTTACTCTTTCAGACCACACAGCGGAGTTTTCCTGCCTTCCCGTGCGTATCTTCACGGCTCCACGCAGAAGTCTCCCAAGTCGGTTAAATATGCAGGTCTCGGGAGGTGGCAACGCAACGCGGGCGAATTAGGTTGAACTTTTTCTTCCCTTCCCCCCTCCTGTTTTCAGCGAGTTCTGGGCAAATAATGCGTGAATATTTTACGAGCTGGCGAGCGTCATATTGTCAAGTGTAAACGGCCACATTTCGTAAAGGGATAAGAAGTTTTTTTACGCGATATTCCAAGATATGTAGGGACTGAAAGTTGTGGTATAGCGGACTCGAGCCTCCAGGTAATTTCTAACGAAATTTCAACTAGGAGGGTTTTACGACAAGTATAAATCTAAACAACAGACTTTGACATAAACCGCATTTCGATTTGACGACCCAAATTTGGAGAAATGGGCCGAGAAACGAAGAATCCATTTATGGGCGTCTATGTAGGAGCTACTAGAACTCCAAGCAAAACATTCAGACATTCTTAGTTGAACTTTTTTTTTTTTTTTTTTTTTTTGAAAACTCAATCAAGCATTTTAAAAGGTGAACGGTAAAAAAGTCTCCTGAACAAAAAAACGGAAATCTAATTCAGCTTGTTTCTTATTGCACTCCCTGATGACTCTTTGAACTTGTTGCTGATGTTGGCCGTAATCAAGAGGAGCCCCTGTTTTGATAGCCTGGACCAGTTTGTCCGTGGCCAGCTGTGAGGTCTCATGTGCATCCTGACGTTCGGTAGGATTTCATATCCCTAAATCTCCTAATCGTGCAGGTAGGCTGGGGAGGGCGCTCTCACTGGCAGTAATTTCCCACGCTGTCAGGGCAGGCATGAAATTGCGCCTTATTTCATGAGTCAAGGGCTCATAGTCGTCAGGGTTACTTCTTTCGACCCTCTGTATGAAAGCCCACTCGACTAGAGGAAGTGGGTGAAAGCCACGTGGGCTGCTTGATGGCTCTTCTTTGCTGCATTGGCGAACAATTTTACATATTCAACCCATTTCGCTACCTTGGTCTGAACGAACTCCCTCTTGTCAGTGGCCGATCCAATTACTCCTCCCAAGAAGCTTTTCCCATTGACCACGCGAATAAACGAATTGGATGCATCTACCAGCAGCATGCAGTCTTGCTCTTCAAAGATGTTTTCCATAGCGAGAATGGCCCCCCTGTATTCCTGATTTTGTCCCTGCCGACTTTTGCTCAGCGCCACATTCTTCCTAGAGGACTTCGGCAGTGAGTAAGGCCATACTCTTGGTGGTGATGCGTTGTAGAAGCTCACCCCTATAGGGGCATACCTCGGGGCATTTGTCAAGTGCCACCCCTCTTCGTGCTAAGAGAGCTCTTATTTGATAAGCCATGAACCAATTGGTTTGCGGCGACCCGTGTGAGAGCCGCGGGTGCGTGAGGGTTTACTTGCTGTCTACCCTGGCAGCCCCTCGAAAGATGAGTGGCTAATCTTATGAACCTCCGGCCGCAGGTCAGGCAGGTTAATAATTAATCATTTTTAACTAAGAATTATTCTGTGTCATTAAGAAAAGTTTTGGAAAAAAAATTCTTTCTATGTACAATGTTTGGTCAATCTGAAGTGGGACCTTGAAAAATGGATTATGTACCTATGCGTCCAAAATTACTCGGAAAACGACACCTTATTTCAAATCCCATTTGTAGCCTGATCGAAGCCCCACAGATCTCCACGGTGAAATCGGATCGTTCTGGGACCCCCAAAAATGGATTCTACGTCCAAAAATACTTCGAAAGCGACACCTAACTCGACTCCATAGCCGAAACCCTCTAAAACGCCTCCCGTCGCCGCTTTTTAGCCCCACAGAGCCCACGGATTCGGGCAATCGGACTGAAAACTTTGAGAGCACAACTAGATAGAAAACCGAGTATTTTGTCAAAATTTCAGGTTAAAAAAAAAATCGTACTGACATTTCGTTTTTGGAATCTACTTGTCTTGAAACAGATAATGACAAATTATGAGGGCGATCAGAATTTTCGACCTCCGTAGAGGTGTATTATATTCTAAGAATAATAAACCAAAAAATTAAACCACTTACTACTCGCAGAATCAAGTGTGCGATCAAGCCGAGTGGAGTTCCGTTAAATTTCTCCCAGATAGAATATAAATCCCCCAAAATAAACCCTGACAACATCGTCCCCTCTTAAAACCCCGGCGACCAAAAAACCAACTCTGATGTCTTTTGTACCTATTTTTTCATTCAATTTTTTTATTTTAATAATAATTGTTGTATTATAATAACAATGTCGTATTACCTATTTCAAATCTGATAACTATCGTGAAAAGTTATGAACACGCACTGCTTTTAAAGTTTGGCCCACTATTTGTACAGAAGAATAATGAACTCGTTTGTAAGAATTACAACCAATTATTTGGTGGTACCTAGTTATTGATTACAAGGGTCGCAGTGCCAAATTCAATCACCAAGCTCCCCAGCACTAAATATTAATCACCTACTAATTGGTCCTTAAATGCCTCTGATTGAATGCGACGAAGGTAAATAGGGACGGGGCTTCGATCGGAACCCCCTGATACCAGCAGTTTCCCCACAAGGGCTGGGAGCTCCAAGGGTGAGATCGGCCAGGCACTACGGGGATTATGGTGGGTTCCCTCAGACCTGGACTGGCTCTCCCTTGAGGTGAGATCGAATGAGATTAGGTTCATTAACCACCCTCGACCGATAATCCTACCCTTTGGTCAATCCCCCTTCAAGGTGTATCTTTGTTGTAGAACCTCAAAGCCTGAGAACCCTCATCTGGGAGCCAGTATATAATGTAATATTTCGTTTCGAATTAGTCATTGTAGTGCTCTGAGAAGCGAATACAATAATTTGCATCTATAACGAATTAATAGTCAGTCCAGCTCAGAAGATACACTAAGAGAACTTGTGAGATTATACCTATACCGCACATCTCAAGCAGTTTGAACAACACGCTGCAAATTTTCCACAAGGGTTTATTAAAGGTTAAAAAAAGTGCGATCGATTCCAGTTGAACGAGAAAAGTGAAGCGATTCAATCTCAGCTAAAAGATCGGTGCGATTCGCTCCCGGAAATGGAACCGCACCTCCGACCACAACCCCCCCCCCCCCCCCCTCCCTCTACTTAATTCGCGTATTCGGAGGCATAAATAGGAGGTTTTCCGCAAATTATGATCATTTCACAGTCGCCTCTCTTCTCAGGCCATTTTTGGGGCCCAGGGAGAGATTTTTCTACACGGTAGTTGGAAAGGTCAGACCAACTCAACGTGACGGCATCTTCCTTGATCTCATGCTCTCTCTGAACTTCCCATAAGGTCTCTTGAATCGTCGGGAAAGACCAAGCGTTGCCAGAATACTTGGTGGGGAATCCTCCGCATTGGATTCAGGCTCCTCAATTCCTCGAGTGTGAAGGTCCGACGTTAGGGATGTACCTTGTAGGGCACCCTGCATAACGGAGGTTGCGGGTGTACCTGCACGTGCACAAAATGTGTTCCTAATTGATTTCTAGGTTCATCATTGATTGTGTTTGCGGGAATGCCTCTTGCGTCATAATATGATGCGAGATATTATCTAGGATTACGCCCTTGCTGTCTTTGGAGGAAGAGGAAGGGAGTGCATGAATATCCCTGCCCAGGACAGGGCGGTATCGATGCATAATTGGAGAATCCGCTATTTCCAGGTTGGCATGAACTGTCGTCTTGACTGGAATGGAGCAGAAGGGGGCAGATGGGGAATCTAATATAAAAGTTGAAGTGTCAACATTGATATCAGTTCGCTCTAAGCCTACAGTATTACTTGAAATCAGCGGGCTGGCTTCCACAAATGAATTAGCGTCTTATGGAGTTCCGATCTCCCAGCTAAATTAATTAATTATATTATACAGTCAAGTGTATGATAAATCGACGACCGGATTAGGGGCGATCCGGGAATGAGCGGTGGAGCCACGCGCGGGAGATGCTGGACCACCCAATCTCGCCGACGACAATTGCGCGTCCCGTGGTCCACGTCGGGCGGCTGGTGAATATAATTGTAGAATGTGGTCCATGCGCCCACACACCTCATGCCAATCAGTGCAGGAATGGGGAGAACCCCGCGCTTCCAGCTGTTGTAACCCCTTTGTTGTGAAGGTGGCACCTAGTGGGTCAGAGGTGAATCTCATTCGGGCAATGTCATTAAAGAGTTGCGACCATTTTGTCAATACATAAGTGCCAATCACTATGAACAATCGTGTACCAAAAGACAAAACCGTGCTTTGTCAATATACAAGCCCATATTGGCAATCAACAGGGGAAAATGAGACTGAATGACTAACGTTCAGGGAGTTTTCCAGTCCCTAATTAGTGATTCAATTGGTTTAATGAGCACAAATCATCGTGTGTTGGTAGTACCAATTAGCCGGGTAGCGAACGTTGAATAATATTGTGCTGCACTGTGGCACCTGAAAGATAAATTTGGTAGCGCCATTGTTGTACATGTAGATCATGGCTTCTCCAAGTATTTTCCTCGTTTTCAGGAGAAAATGCAGGCATGAAAAATCGCGGTTTTCGGTCCACCAAAAGTCAAGTCCACAAGGAGCACCTGGCTGTCCACTGCTCGTAATACTGCTAACACCAGGATGGCTTCATGGCCGTATGTAAGTAACTGGAGGATGGATGAGAACCGCCAAATCTCTAATTGGCTTCTTCCAGTTGCTCTTACAACTCATTTTTACTTGGGGGTCCAACTTCGGTGATACCCCTCCAACCATCGAAAAATCCCGAAAATGTTTGACACTATAGCGAAAACCTTACGGACACAACCATAAATAGAACCGCGTATATTGTTCCACTTGAATGGAACTGAGAAAATGCGAGGTCTTCGGGGGTTTCTCTCTCTCCCCGGCAAGAGGGGTGGACTGTTCAATTATTCAGCAGTTGTAAATAAAGACCGCGGGAGTTGTCTTGTGAAGATTAACAGCCGAAGGAATTAGAGCTATTTGCCGATTGCAAAACCGCACCATCCACGAAAACAAAAGACGTAATTCGCGTGGAATTTTGCTTGTGAGTCGAGGAAGGCGTAAGAAAATCCCTCAGACGAGCTCGACTTAGGGTGTGAAACCAGAGGGGGACTTATGCTAATAGGGAGAAGATAGATAGTTAAAGTCGGTGCGGAGTTAATGCCGGGGACGGATATATGTGTCATTTGGTGTCAGTGTGTCAGAACGTTCGTGTTTAAGCTTGAAAGCCGTTGTAGTGACACATAGTGACAATCTACATATATATGTTCCGCTGTTTCCAGAGGGGAAGAGACTGGCCTTATCTGGAGGCCTGTATCGCTGGAGATAAGCCACCTTCTATTAAGACAATATATGAGCCTCGGGTGGGGCATATAGCCTCAAAGTGCGTGTGCTGGGGACTACGGCGAATCTCCATCTATTTAGCCCTAATGAGGCTACTGTTTCAATTTAGATTTCACAGACTCAATTTCAATTTCAATTTCAATTCAATTTATTCACAAATGTTTACAGATATACATTTACAATTCGTTCGTATTCCAAATTGTTTTGAGTACATTCCCAATACTTAAGTCTAGGCCTATAGGTCAGGGACCTGTCCAGGCCTCATTCTCTCCCGATTTTAATGTGTGCAACGATACAGAAAAATGATTTGGCAAGCTTAGTTTAGTGTGAGGAAATTATGATAATTATTATCTTACATATATGTTATGTTATTTATTTCTAGGCAGTACAGCAACAGCTTTACATAGCGCTACCTAAATAAATCTTATAATAAAATTTGCAGAATTGTGCTGGCGTTTTCACTGTTTTTCAAATATTTCTTAGCTTCATTCTTGAAAGTACCGAAGTGTTTGGCTGTTTTCATTCTGTAGGGTAGCTGTTCAAAAATTTTTGGCGCTAGCCAGGGTAGTTGCCTAGTGAAGAAATCATTATACGGCCGTGGAATGTCTGTTATTGCAGTCAGGTTTGCCCTAGTAGGTCTAATGTCCGGTTGCTTAACGAAATTGCCAATTTTTTTATAAACGTACAGCACTATTCTATATAAATAGGATATTCTAGGTTTCATTACATCTAACTTTCTGTATAGAGTCTCAACGGGTGTGTGTCTACGCGATTTTGTAGCTAATTCTCAAAACTGTGTTGACTGCCGTGTCCAGACAGAGGAAATTGCTACGATACGCCCCTCCCCATACTAAAATCCCATATATTAGGAGACTATATACATACGCATAGTAGATCATTTTAAGAGTGTCACGTGCCATCCATTTTCTTAGGACAATAAAACAATGGAATGATTTTCTTATCCGTTTCACAAGGTCTTGTATGTGAAATTTCCATTTTAGGTGCTGATCAAGTAACACTCCTAGATACTTGATGAACACCACTTTTTCTAGACCTTCACACTGGCACGACATACAGCTAGTGTTGCAGCTGTCTTTATGCATAACTATTTTTGAATCAGATGGTTGCCCAGATTTATTAATAGAAAATGTTACATATTTCGTTTTTGATAAATTGACCGTGAGGCTGTTCAGTTGGAACCAATTCACTAGTTTTCTCATAATTGTATGTGCGTTTTCATGGGTCTCGTCCCAAGTATTTCCTCTAATAATGATAGCCACGTCATCAGCAAAAGCGATAAACTTGCCTGCTATGTGCATTGAAAACATATCGTTGATGTGTATAAGGAACAATAAGGGGCCTAGTACTGATCCTTGCGGAACTCCATAGTTTATGACTTCTGTTGAGCTTTGAACTCGTAAGTTACTTCTTAATCGGTATTCTTGCTGCGGCTAAATTTGGATCGGGGACTAGCGATAGCTTAGACCAATAGTGAGTCGGAGAGCACTGAGTCGATAACGATAGTGAGATATAGGTAGGACACGTGTGTTGCCTAGCCTGAGTGTATGGACTCACAATGTGCTGATGTCGTTGGCAAGGCACCTAGCAGCAGTAGTCCTCAAGCTAAGCCAGCTTGTGCCTAAGAGGCAGCTCAATGGCCACAAAACGCAAACTCAGTGGATCATGCCTGAGCCGGTTCCAGAAGAACACATGAATTAAGTCGGTATAGTGAAGCGGGCCCGGCAAGTGTGCGTTCAGTACTCCTCCGCAGCCACTCTGGTCATTGCTGGGGTAGTGTCCAACAAACTGCTTATTGGAGAAAGAAAAGAATGTACCGTATAGTAGGAGAAAAGATGACTCAGCGAGAGCCATGAAAAAGCAAGACAGGTACCGGAGTGCTCTACTGTTGGAGCAACGGGGGCGATCCAACTCCACCAAAGTCCAGCAAATAAAAACGAATGAAAAATATAAGTAGTACTTATGTTATCAAGAGTAATAAAAGTGTAAAATGAAACGTTTTTTCCCCCATGTTACTAGGGGGAACTATTTATATCTTAAACTTGAGGATAGACAAGTTCGATGAGCACTTAAAGCCAAAGTACGTAATCAGTAGGTATCTCCCATAGGTATGTACTCAAAGCTTTAATCAAACAATTCCGTTGACAATAAAATCAGTCTTTCACGAGAAGAGAAAGTCGATCAACTTTATTTAGGTGTTAGGGAATAACTCACATCGCTAACAGTTTTACGGTCACGTAAAGAACGATGTAGGCTATGAACTTTACGTGGAAGTTGGTTTATGTTCTTCTGTGTTCCTCAAACTTTTGAATCTAATGTGCGGTACGTGCGTTCAGGTTAGGAGCACGACCGAGCCAAAGATCTCAAGGGAACGTGGAAGTGACCGGCTCATAATTTATCGGCCTCAGAGAGGCCATAATCCGACAACGTAATGGACTTTTAGCGGAAAAACCAATAAAATCGGTTCATAATAACGTGTTACAAGGCGAGAAGGGGTGTGTTATGGGGTACCATGTGGCGAGGTGAACTAAAAATTGCCGGAGGGATAAAAGAGGATGAAGGACTAGTGGGGGGGGGGGTGTTAGGTGGATATAATATATACCCATTGGGGTCGCCATGGTAACAAGAGATCCCTAAGGGAGTGGAGGGCCTCCTGCAGTGATATTAGTGGTTTGCTGGCCGGCCACCCGCCGAGGAAACTGGAATTGAAGGCCGCTTCAATTCGATGGGACGAGAAACTGCAGCCGTCGCAATAAACGAAAAAAATAAATAAATAAATTGACTGTCGCAATTTTATTCTTCTCGCGCTCATTTTGTTTACTGGTTAGAAGACAAGTTCAACAAGTGGACACTTCACAAGTGCCTAAATAAATCGAATAAGCTCGATTCTGCTGTCGCTACAAACTAGGGTACTCGCCAGCCGATGGAATCAACTTTCTTCTTCATTATAATGAACTTCTACCGAATCACCTTCTAGATTGATTTTGACTTTTTTTTTCACTGGATAAAGGCATAGTGCAAGAGGAAAATCCATTTTTCAAAAGCGATCAGGTTGGCCATAGGTACCCAAAAATAGATAAAACCACCAATGGGTGGACCGGTTTTTCAGTAGTTGGACACTAAGGGCATAATAATTTTCATCACAAAGCTTGGTTGAGTTCAGGTACATTATTCAAGTACCTACTAGGGGGGCACCCCAGTCAACCCCATACCTCTCCCATGGTGCACCAGGCCTCAGACCCCTTCTACTCGCTGTCCTATACCGAATAAGTAGTTTTTTTCTTAAAGAAATACAGGATGAGAGTTGAAGGGTACATTTGGAAAGTGAAATCTAATTTCACCCCTCCTTTGGCCTATCAGCCAAAGATCAGTGGTTTTCCCCTCAAGGCCACCACTTCCCTCCCCCTCTCCAGTGGAAGAACCCTTTCATTTTTGTTTTTGCATTTGTTTTTGCTCAAAGAGGGGGGGGGGGGGTCAAATAAAACGGGGAGATTTAAATAAATCTTAGCCCCTGGATCAGCAGACCCGCAAACGCCTTTTTTGAGAAGGCGACACATGGTCAGCAGACCCATTCTATTAGTTTTATATAAATCTTAGCCCCTGGGTCTGCAGACCCACAAACGGCTATTTTGAAAAGGTGACACATGGACAGTGGGCCCACATCATTTGGAGCGGCTGAGCCATAATGTGAAGGGTGGTGGGTTGGGGTTGGGAATTAAACATAAATCCAGGACTGATACATTGAGGATAGACCAAAAATAGGTACCTACAGGTTTTGGTGTTTTTTTTTTTCGATAGCGCCCTCTAGGAATGACCTCAGAGGTTAAGATTCTGATTTTCGGCATCATTTCGTATGCCAATTCGAATACCGCATATCTACAAAATCTGTACCTCCACTGTCGCAGATTTTGAGTTTGATTGACTATTTACTATTAGGCTAGATTATCGCTTCTAAAAAAAAAAAATAAAATCTTGACGTGGTGGCGATAATTATTATTGAACTTCAGATTCGTAGTCAGCACGACTTTTAAGTTGCTTGAAAACACGACAACCTGTCAGAACTTCAGAGCGCTGTTTCTGTCTCTGTTCCCAGATGTAACAGCCAGATACTTACGTATCAACTGAAAAGTTTGAATAAATCAATTTACGAGAAATAAACCCAAGTCCCAATGCTGTGGTGCAACAAGGAGTTTGTGTGATGCGTAGACCAATAGTCCCTCTAAAGTGAATAAAACCTTGCTTAAGCACGTCGTCTACCACCTGTTGAAAAGCCATAAACCAACAACCCACTTGTCATGAAAGAACCGCCAACATCGGCGTAAAACTGGAAAAATAAATGAGCGAATGAACAGTTTATACTGAGCCCTGGTATGAAAAAGAAATCAACCAAACAGTCCAGACATTTAGATACGCCAGGAAATTTCAAGACACGTCTGAAAAAAAAAGAAGACAAATGCACCAATCTACGACAAAACACTCGAATTCTACAAGAACCCAAAAACGGAACGTCGAGCAGGAAACTCAATTCAACACCTCATTCTATCCTTAGACTGAGCCCGAAAAGAGCAGATGTTCCAAAGGAAGAGAAAGAAGAATCTGATACTACCAAACTAAGTGCTTCTTTGACGAAATGAGTGCAGAGAGAAATTGACGAAACACAAGACGCCACCACGCAAGCAGAGTTGGAATGATGGAGCACAAGAAAAAGCATTCATCTACCAATCAAAAAAAAAAATAAATAAATAAAAACAAAAATACCACACACACCTTACTACAAATCCAGACCGAACCTTCCTAATTGAAACCGTCCAGGAATACTATTTCTGAAGACAATGTCATACTATGTCATACTATGTCTTAGGGTGCGACCAGAGTGGAGGCCTCGCGCTTGCAAGGAGGGTGTTGGCTGTTGGGAGCGCAAATGGGAAGGGGTACCTTGGTTGCCCCTGGCATGCGATTGGTTGTTTCATAGTCACGCGTCCCACTACCCACATCTATCCCACCCTCCAAGGGAAATTTACGTTGACATCTCGGTTCTGAACTAAAGCTGAGGGAATGCCCTTACATGTGGATTAAACTGGAATCAGCGAATGGAAGTAGGAAGAACTTACTCGTTTAGCCCCTAGATGGTGAGCGTCTGGCCACACGAGTGGGAAATGGATGAGTGTTCGCTCCCCACATCCAATCACATGCCGCTGAGAATGCAGCTCATCTGCACCTCAATCTTCCCTCGTCCTTTTCTGGATGAGGGTAACCAACCACGACCAACCTCGAAACCAACACCAACCGAAGTCATAGACCATCCTCGGTGTGCCTGTGTCAGTATGGGCTCGTCGCCCGAGGATTACTGGTTTAGGAGGGTGGGACTTCCACTTCACTCCATTTTAAGGCGGCTGATGGTAAACTCCACCGGTACGGGACTAATTGATGGTAAACTCCACCGGTACCAGGCAAAGGTGCACTAGCGTGTGAGTGTAAACTCCACCGATGCCAACGCTTGCATTGACTATAATCTTCCTCCTCTTCTGGCCAAGCAACTTGCATCAGTTCAGTTTTGATATCCTCGACAAGATGAGCGAAGTTGAGTAAATATGACTCGTCATATTTACGGCCGAAAAAAATTATAATAATACTTGTTCATTTCAAAACTGTTAGACGTGCAAAGAATTTCATACATTTTTTGGGGCCCCGCAACGATCCGATTTCACTGTTGCGATCTATAGGGGCTACAAATGCGGATTTTGAAGGATATTTTTTCATTGACACAGAAATACATTTTTGCACTAGTAACCTATAATATAGGTTTATAGATATTATCAAAGATATAATCAAAGAATAATAAACCCTTGTGTAAAATTTGCAGCGTTTTTCAATGTATTTTGAGGAGCGTTCCGCACAAACATTTATTTACTTTTACTTATTTTCATACTATTGACACATATGACATGTTCCTACTTCATTGCTGAAATATATACCATGCACGCTACCGGTGGAATTTACATGTAACCCTCTATATACCTGCTAAGTGACCGGTGGAATTTACACTAGCAAAACTAACCGGTGGAATTTACAGTAGGTAAATTCGGTGGTTTACTCGTTCCCTTTAAGGCTGCTCCAGTCTGAGGCCTGAGAAGAACTGGTGGCGTGTCCTCTCCAACGTTTACAGGTCTTTTGTCATCTAGATGACAGCCCAAACATTACAAGGGTAAGTATGAAGGAAGAGTGCTGCGTCCTCCAAGAAGGATGAAGGTATAGACCGACAATATCCTTCTTAGAATCATTCGCAACACCCACAACGGTCCCGTGCGAAGGTAAGAGGGAATCAATGGTGACGAGCCCGAAGCAGAAGCTATGTTCTATCAGGACAGGTCCAGTGAAGGCCAACTGTTTGCCCCCTCAGCCTCAACCATTCGTGCCAGCACACCCAGGGCGTGTCCCCCTTGACAACTCAAGTGTGGACCCTGGGAAAGCTCACCTGGTCCATTCATCCACCAACCACCCGAGTGATTTTGGAGATAGGGCTTCAGAACTCCACCCACTACAGTTTGAACTGTTAGGAACACACACGCACACACACCTGATGGGGTCAGTTCCCAACCACCTACCTCCAATCCTTCCTCCTGGCAAGCACAAGGCGTCTGCATTCAGGTTGCACCCTTCAGATAGAAGATGAGCATGCTGTACGTGACTGAGTTCTATTGTAAGTCTCATTGTATTATCGTGCCTGATGTAGAAGGACGCGCACAATAAAATGGAAATGAAGAAGTAATGTTGGTAACAATTAGTGACACCTACGAGTCAATTGCCATCCATTCCCATCCTAAGAAATGCCCATGGAGCAGAAACAAGAATAATATGCACGGCCGATTCTCATATCGAATTTTCAAACTGCTCGAAGAACCTGACAAACACCACAGAGAAAACCTCAAACGAGCGACATTTATCCCACCACCGGACTGCTAGACAACCTCAAACTACTAGTGGAAAACATACAAGTGAAACTAGTCGAAACAAACGAAGGAAAAGATTTCATCGTCGTTTCTAGATGCTTTGGAAACGGAGAGGGAAAACCTTACCGCGGAACAAATCTGGGTCCAAGAAATGGGTCCTGACAGTGCGGTTGGCCAACCTGGGCGTGGTGTGGTAACTCTTCTCCAGGGTCGGCCGAGGAGTAGTCGTGGTTGTTGTAGTCGTGGCGTGTTCTGGAGATGACAACAAAAGTGTTAAACAACTCAAAATGAAATGTTTGGAATGGAAAATGAACGGAAACAAAAGTGAGGATGCTGGTGGAAAAATGAATGAGGTTGTTTGTGGTGAATGATGGGAAAAAATTAACTGTATAATTTGTGTATTTTTGAACTAAAACAAGTTTTAGTATAACTGAATATCAAAATCCTTCATGGAGACATTGTGTTGAATGCCATCACACTACTCTACGTCTGCAGGAGGCTACTGCCAAGGACTAGATTTTTGGTTATGCAGACCGAATCCATTAATGGATATTCCAAGTCCATTTAGGCTGGAGCTGCAGGCAACGACCATTCTTATTGCAGCTCAGTCTCCAACCCTGCAGCCGCTCAGTCTTGGACTGCGACCAAACTGTTTTTTCTGTTGCTGCTCTGAAACCTCCCTGAATTGGTATTTCTGGTTTCCAGCCTCATGCACAGCGTCATGAGGGATTGGGAGTGGGTCTTCTGTTACAGCAGGCTTGACCAGATTTTCAGGCTGTAGGAGCCCACTATCATAGAACAGAGCTAGCAAGGAACCTGCTGTGACATGGGATTCACTTCTACAGGCTAGCAAGAAGAATGGCAGAGTTTTGAGTTCTAATGCTTAGTCAAGATTATTATTATTATTATTATCTTGTTGAGGCGTTCAAGCAGTCCTCCTGATTAGGTGGTGAAGAGGTCAATGCCTTGTTCCAAAAACTTGAATAAACCTGATCATTCTCATGTCTGCTGACTGGTCTAGCAATGCAGTGGCAACTGTTCCTCCATCTTTAATTGCTTTCTTAAGGGAAGGGACCTATGATGCCATCGCCAGCCTTGTCAAAAGTCCCTCCAACAAGGGAAGTTCGTTCCGGAGGGACTGGGGACACATTGGAAAAGTTCCAACCAGGGACAAGATCCCTGCCCTTGTTGGCACAGTTCCACTGGACCAAGGAGGATAGAGCTGTGACGTGCAAGCGGTGGAGCTGTGACAGCCGAAACCAACTTTCACACTGCAAAGAATATCCAAAATATGCAAGAAATAGTTTTTATTGAACGAACTACTGTTCAAAGCGTTAAGACAAACACAAGATTGATCGGAATCGGTTCTTTGAAGGCAGTTCCGTCACAAACGAGGTTCTATGGTAACTTCTGCGATCGGTCCCCGTTTCCAAAGCGCGTCAGCTTCTGGAAGAGGAAGTTAAAATCGTCAGACTGGCGATACGTCTAACTAGACAAAGAATGATTGAGCGTTGATTTGATTGGTGATGGAATTTCCATGTTTTCATTATTTATTATCTCCAACTCATTATTATTTCGATCAAGTAAGAGCAAGGGAGATGCTCAACCTGGATAGGATTGATATACAGCGGCTTGAAGCCTTTTTACAGGTCTCTGCCTCCACCGGTATCAGGTATTGGACACAAAGGATTGTCGTTTCTGCAAGGACGGACCGGAGGCGGCTCCTTTTTATGTCCTTGGCCATGTTGTGTGCACTCATAAGGACCTAGCCAAGACAGAGCCGAGGAATCTGCTGAGCTTCATCAAGGCTTGGTGGCGGCATTTGCAGCATTTTTCCTCAATTTTGGTTATGGACTCCAACTCATATCAACCTTTTCATCTTAATAAATCCATCACCTAAGCTTCCCCATACTACCTCAATATTGTTTAGTGCCCAGCACAACAAAAGGGCATCGCTTCAGTTTTCCCAAAAATTTCAGCAAAAAAGTCTTGAAGGAATTTTTTCAATAGTTTTTTCGTCATCAGCGCCGTTCAAAATATAAAGAAAGATGCCTACCATCAGAATTTCGGCTAGGTTTTTTTCGGTTCTGCCCCACAGTGCGGCGGCAAGAACTTGGACGTAGGCTTTCCCGCCAATGCACAAAAATGCATTCAACAGTTAATTTAAATTTAAATCTAAGCCCTAGATCTGAACACCTAAGCTAAATTCCACGGAATTCAGTTAGGTTCCAATAAGCTCTTTTCTGTGATTCGAGAAAGAAGGAGGCAGTTCTTTTTGCCACTTTTGCCGCTGGTCTGTCGGTCTTTCCATTCTTATATTATTTTCTCTTTTTTTCACACTTTCCACTAACTCATGAGTTTCTAACAAGTTTCGGTGCCGTCAATTCTGCCTCTGCACCCCACTACCCCTTTAAGGAAGACACACTGTTCCTCCGCCCGACGAGTAATAAAACTTTGCCACGGTCTTTTCTCTACTCCCCCCCCCCCCTTCTCTTCATTTTTCCCGAGGAGGGCCTAAAGCTGACTTTATGGGGTAATCTAATTTTTTTATTGTGTTAGTTTTGAAACTTTTCCGGTGAGCGCGGGCGTAAAACTTAATGATTAAGCGCCTACCGCCTTCCCGCACAGAGGAAAAGAGGATTTTCGCCGTAGAACGCTTAGCTATACAGATTCGCGACTTCCTCCTATTTCCCTCCCTTCTTCAAAATCAAAACGATAAATCTCGGCGGCATTCTTTATCCGTTACTTCACGTCAAGGCTTGAGAGCCAACCAGGGAAAACGTCTCGATGGGTTTTGCATGACTAGAAGACGTCCATCATTCGTAATTAGGTTGATTCCAATGTCATGCATTTTTCTTGGGTTAGTTACCGCATCGATAAATTATTGCTCATTCCAATGTAGAATTACACTATCTATGATAACAGTGCTCCTCACATTGCAAACACTCTGTAGGTACCTAATTTGTACAAGAGTTAAGATGACACAGAAGTTAGAAAAAAATGAATTTTCTGTTTTTCGGAGTGGTTATAATTCCTCCAAGCTAATTGTGTACTATTCGCGTCATTCACCTGCGATCGTTACGTAATAGAAATATCTTACTATGACGTTAGTTGGAATGATAAAATAGATAAAATAAAAAGTCGGAAAGACATAAAAATCGAGAATAAATTTTTTTTTAAACCTCACTTTAGAATAATTCTATTAACGTTATCGGGTTGTTGAGGACTGAACTTAAGAACACTGGGGTTTGTTGCGTTATTGGTTCGTACAACTGGGCAATTGCAAAGGAATACATAACCAGTGTTATAATAACACTGGCAGTGAGCGCGGCCAGCCGGCCTGAGGTGGACTTTGATTGTGAGAAACCGATGTTTATCTTCACTATTCTGTCTCCTGTTTCCAATTTGTTATTGTAACTACGTACACAATGATTGCAGGCGCTCTCGCGTCACAACCCAAGTAGTGGATGTAGTTGGCTCGAAAGTTAGAAATATTTCAATCTGTTTACCGTTCCGACTTTCTATTTCATCTATATTATCATTCCAACAATCGTCAGAGTAAGATTCTTCAATTACATAAAAATCACAGGTGAATGACCAATAGCACACAATTACCCGTGCCAAATAGGCCCAAATTTGAATTGAGTTTGCACCATTGTGGGAGGTGAGATTTTTTTTTTTTTATTCTTGCTTTGGTGTTTGCCAATTTTCAACAAGAAGGAAGATTCTGAAAAAAATTTATACCGTTCTTAGTTTAATGACGAATGAGAAACCTATCGACCCAATTCGGTTAAGCCGTCTTGCCGAAACCGAACGTCAGATGTTAATTTTTTCCAAAATGGGTTAAAAGTGAGCCACTTTCAAATAGCCTAGTTATCATACTTTTATGTCATATGAAGAAATTTAGAGCATTAAATGCTCTTAGATCATTTTTCGAAAAGGGTCCGCTAACCAGGAACATTTTTTTTAAATTTTCAATTTGAGTCTATTCCCTTATAATAACATTCTAAAAATTGCTATTACAATATGAGTCAGAACAAATTTTAGAAAAGCTCCCGTTTTGCAAGGGAGCTACTGTAACATCACCGGCACGTTTTGCAAGGAAGCTACATCACCGGCACGACATATAAGTGTTGCGGTTTTAGCCTATCTAACGTCAAACCAACCTGTCCATTTGGCCCACAAAGCGTCAACTATAATTCGAAAATTCCTGACCCCTGAGAGTAACTCTCAGGAAGGGGCAAGTGGATGAAGGTGATATGTGACAAATTGTGAAAAACCTACTTTTTACCATGGATGAAGGTGATAAGTACATCAGTTTCATGTCCCCTTATCAGATTTCGCGAAATCCCTCTAAAACGCTCAAAACTGAAGTGATGAAGGGGATATGTCGCACTACTTGGCGAGAAACCTAGTGGAAGAAGGTGATAATGGAGGATGTTACCACCTTCTTCCACGAGAGTGTGCCCCGTTTGAGGCACTTATCACCTTCATCAACTGAATAGGTACTGAGACGACTCCGCTGGCCAGGGATGATATTATATTATATTGGTGAAAATCATCAATATTCAGTCTTCAACAGTTATCTAAATTTTTAGTCCAATTTGTTAATAACAGAACATAACTAAATTTCCAAATTCCCTTCACTAAATCAATTTATAAAGACCTCAAAGTTTATTAGGTGATATGTACAGAAAAATTCTAAAATCTCTAGGTAGTTTTCAGAAAACTAATATACAACCTCTAGTAACAAAAATGGTTGGAAACCAAGAATGTGACACCGTTTTACCCATAGAAAAAACATCCATACAAAAAAAGTAACAGAGAAAAAACTTTGAACGCTTTTTCTAGAAATTTGAAGAAATGTCACATATCACCTTTATCTACTTGATCCAAATTTGAGTGTCGTATCACAGTAGGTATATCAACCACTTAGAAACTGATGTCCTCTTTTGGATGATCAATTAGGCCTAGCGGATGTTTTTGTTTATTCAAACGTATTTTGCGTGTCTTCCCATTTTGGATTGGCTCAACAGTTGTCAACTGAGGACAACGTCATCCAAAAGAGGACATCAGTTTCTAAGTGGTTGATATACCTACTGTGATACGACACTCAAATTTGGATCAGATTTTTCATCATTGTGACTCGGACGTGTTTTTTCCAGCAAAACTCCTTATCATTGACGTTGCCTGCGGCGCAAGCGATAACCAAAATTAGGAAGTCCAAAAAAAATTTCGTCCAAATACATACTGGGATAGTAAATGATGGATTTGTGGACGGTGTAATTGACTTCGGGTATCCTCATGACGCAGTCGAAAGTGATGGAGCCGAGGTCGTTCCTGTCGTCCAAAACCATCGTCGCCGATATGTCAAAGAGGCCATCTTTGCTGATCACCTCGATCTGCTGGCGGCCGTTCTCGTTAACCCTGAAAAGAACAATTTATCGTCAGCTTAATGAAGAAACAAAGGGAACTTTTGTAAAACAAGAAAAGAAAAACTGAAAATGATTTGGGTCAAAAAGATGGACGCCAACTGCGATCACTTTCTAGCAAAATTTTTCGACACCGCGGGGATGTTCGGGGATTTTGCAGGGTATCGGTATGAGGCTGAACGAGGTGTTGTTCTTGAAGATGCAATAGATTTGGAATAATTCTTGGAATTGGGGTATCAGTCCCACTACACTGAGGGAATGTATGGAGCTTTTCGGTTTAAAAGACTTAAGGGACGGCAAATGAGGTGTCGTTTTCGAAGTATTTTTGGACGTAGAATATGCAGCGATCCAAACCTACTCTATACGATCGAATTTAGCGTTTCAACAGGCGTCAGCGCCGCTCGGCGTCGCATTTAGGACAAAGGGCTTCCTGACAAGGTGAGTCCTAATTGCATCTCCCAGTTCTCCATGGAGAATCTTCAAGATTCACGATTCTAATCATTCGAATTCGACAAACGGATTTTTCTCAGATCCAATGGCAACCCTGGATCCAAGGCAGTATTCAGCACACCCCTGGTCTTTTCCGGTGATCGCCGTCTTTGACCCGTCACTATAGCTTTGGGGGACTCGGCAGACCTCGAATGTTTTAGCCAACTGGTGGGGAGTGGAAGCCGCCAGGCCACACATTCCCTCGTTCGAATGGCAGTTACAAGCGAAGTCCGCCCCTTCCCCATTCGAGGCTGTCCCTTGGGTGACCCTTGGCTTTACTCATCAAAGTTGGCATAAGCTCTGGGGTTACTGACAAGAATTTTGCCTTCAGCTGTGATAGCCCGTTACTCTCCGCATTTTACACATGTTTAATCGCAGTTATTTTTTACTCATTTCCGTCAATCTGGAAATCTCCGCTGATATCTTAGATGAGATTTCCGAGTAGGAAATAGCATGTTCACAAGGGCCAGTTGTCAAGGAGTCGAGGAGTTGAGATTGGAAGCTGGAAAAATGGGTCCTTGTAAGACCAGGGACGGTAACCGGGAGTCCACACTTGTCAAGTCAAGATTGGAAGCCAGCTTAGCACAACTGTGACAACAGGAAACCTTACACAACACGAATCATTGTGCTCTGTTCCTTCTGAAGATCTGCTGGACTTAAAACATCCCGACAATTCGGATGAGCCTAAGGAACCCAGATCCTCCATTACTGCAGCTGGAGTATTCTCAGAGTCTGCAGACTGCAACAGCTAGCATCATGCCTCTGATGAATCTCAACCTGTACTCCCTCCTGCAAACTCCAAAACACCGGATAGCGTAACCACGGACGCTCTCGGCCACTCACACCACAAACCTAATCATTTATCAGGAAAAACAACACATGTAGGAGGTACACACCCAACACACGCACCTGGGGGTGAACTACATGGTCCATTAAAGCCTCCAAGACTTGCGCCTCCTGCTGGCTAGCATGGCAACTCGTGCAGCCAGAATGGCACTGGCCACCCCCTTCACTAGAGTATCACCGGATCTGGCCAGGGCCTCCCGAAAGCGTGGTCACTTAGCTTTTCCCAGGCAGAGACGTTCAGTGATAGCACTGGACTGCCTGCTTTGTAGAGAAATACCCTCACTGTTAGCCGCACGAGAATTCTTCGGTGCTGGCTTAAATACACAATGGGTGCACAGATCAGTCCCCCGAGAACATGCTGGCTGACAGGGCAGCAAATAACGTCAATGTTCTACTCCCGCAACCCACACATGTGCCAGTGAGGCAAACATAGACGGGCATGCTTCCCTGACTACCTACACGGTTAGCCTATGTTCTCACGATTGTGTTTCAGATTAGGTCTGCGAGTTAAGCCGGTTCAGAATGCTGGCTCAGGAGGGCGATAAATCACATCTCTCCACACTGTGGAGCCTACGGGTTCGAACGGAGGAAATCCTCGCCCTCCTCCGAGGAATCCCATGCGTCCCGAACTTTGACAAAGGGAAACCTAGAGGTAGTTCATAAAGGCAAAAAAAGAAAGAAAAAATAAATAAAAGAAAAAAAAAAAAATCCGAAAAAAGAGGTGCCGAAGGCTTCTCACCTTTCACATCAATATGGCTGCAAGGGTTTCAGTTATCTTCAAGGATTCAAGAGGTCCTTTATATTAAAAGGATTGAGTTCCTTCCTATCAAAACCTTCCCCAGGTTCGCTTTCCTGTCTCAACCCCAACCTCCTCCTTCAGACTTTTTTCTTCCATCCACGTTTCTATACCTTCCTATTTTCACTCTCCCCCCTCTTCCTCTCGGACCTGATCCCTCCCCGCCTCCTCCTTTATGCTATTTTTATCTCTCGTCGATATTTCTCCTGCCCGGTGTAGGATACTGTCGAAAAAGGGCGGAAAACGTGCTCCTCAACTTCTCTCGCAAAGGTAGTCGGGGGAGGGTTTGTGCCCCTCGGTGAAAACCGACCCTGAATACTAATTACGCAGAAATCAATGGTTCTCTTCCAACTCCAATCACTAGTAGTTACCTTCGTATCTGGAGCTATGTCTCCCTCGTTTCAATAAAACGGCCGTTTTATCAAATTCGAGTCTATTAAAGTTGGCAATTTTGCTTTCTGGGAAAAGTGGAAGTAGCCGTTTGAGGAAAATGGAATGGCTTTGGTTATTAAGAGGTATATAAGAGATGGAAAGAGCAATCATTAGAACGTTACAGCCTTTTAGATTGTGTTTAATGTGATTTTTATGATAGCGATTGGGAGTTAGCCTACTTTTTAATGACACTGCGTTTATATGACGACATCCTGCATTCAAACGCACATTACAAAAAGGCAATGAATGTAAATTCCTTAAAAACAAAAAATCCCTAAAATGCTGCATACTGTACCTACATAAGCGTTTACTTACGGTTCAGTATAAATTATCCACAATTAACTCTTTCAATAAAAAAACGCAAAAAAAAAAAAAAAAAAAAAAAAAATTCCAAACAGTAACAATTATTGGACAGTTGAGGGTTCCAGAAAAATGGCTTATAAGCCCAAAATTACTCGGAAAACGGAACCTTATTTGACATCATTTCTAGGTCCCATTTCTAGCCCCATAGATCGCCACAGTGAAATCAGATGGTTCTGAGTCCATGGTATGTATCAACGTCCAAAACACTTCGAAAACGACACCCAACTCGACCCCCAAGCCAAAATCCTTAAAAACCCCCTCTCCTAACCCCTTTTTAGGTTGGGTACAATCTCCGTGCGCATAATTTGGTTGTTTTCCGCCATCACGGAAAAGCGCTAAAAAGCGGTAAAACCTACCAATTCGATATCAAAAAGCGACTAGAAGAGGTCTGAGGCCAGTTGGGAGAGGTCGGAGGTTGGCTGACTTTAAGGAGCACGGGGTGGCCCCCCAGTCTTCTTTTATTTTCTCTGAGAAGTCTTTAACTAACTGTACGAGCTGCACTCATGGGAGGGTGCTACGAGCGGCTCGGAGTTTGCTCTTCCCCCATTTGAGGACGGGACGGAATTAAATTTTATACATTGCCGATTTGAAGGCAGGACGGAATTAAATTTTAATTCATTGATAAATTTTATCAATGAGCGCACGGATTTTGGCAACTTCCCCTTATCATCACCACAGAGTCTCACGGGATCGAGCGATCAGGCTGAAAACCTTGCGGACACAACTAGATGGCAAACTGAGCATTTTGTCAACATTTCAGATTATGTATTAGGTAAAACTTTCCTACTGCCCCAAACGGCCAGGACGACGGTACTATTTTCTGAATGTCCAAATCATGTAAGTAAATAGACAAACATTGCTAACACATAGATGTATTATTCTAAGAATAATAAGCCATAACAATTTTTGGTTTATTATTATTTGGGATTATTATGATTATGATAATAATAATTATTATTATCATTATTGTTATTATTAAAAGGGATAAATCATGTATTCCCTTTAAAAATGTTTATTTTCACATAGGTCAGAATTAAGGTAGTATAGGTAGATCTATATATATTTTAGATCTATATATATTTTAGATCTATATTTTAGATATAATATATTATATTATATCTAAAATATTAGACCTTGTTATAATTAAGCAATATTTAATATAACATATTATTTGACTTGGCTCGATTGAACTATCGAATCTCAATCATCACCATAATATTGAATATTACCTATACAATACGATCATCTACTTCAGTCGTGGGCAAACTACGGCCCGCGGGCCAAATGCGGCCCTCGGGCTAGTCTAATCCGGCCCGCGACAGGGTTTTGAATTAACCCTACAAACTCAGGCAAGTATGGTATTATCGCATTAACTGACGTGCGAGTTTGCACTTTGCAGCCAAACTCGCGTAGTCGATCTGGAGACTAGATGTGCGGAAGCGGCCTCAGTTTCATGTGATGTAAAAATCAAAAATAAAGTTCATTGATTATAAAAATGTGTTTTGTTCAATTTTTTATTTTTTTATTTTCCATTTTTGGCCCGCCTACATAATTTTTTGTTTTATTTGGCCCTCCCTCGAAAAAGTTTGCCCATGTCTGATCTACTTATATTATCCTCAGCTGTATAAATTACATATCTGTATTTTTTTTTAAACTGGGCTAATGTGAAATGTTCAGGATCCTTCTCCGACACTTGTATTCTCTCCGAGCTTTCCAAAAACCGCTAAAAGAGAACACTGAGCGAGGAAAGAAAGGCGCAAAAAAAAAAATACAGAAGAAAAGGGCTGAGTACAACAGGGATTCAGTGTGTTTGGGTGGCTTTAGGGAGGATGTGGGTTGGTGTGGCAGGGCACTCTCGCTTTCTCCCTCCAAAGTTAATCCTCACCCACTAACTCACTCGGGGTATTACACCCTGTTTACTCCATAGTGTGTCTCCCTGCGCCGAAAAAAAAAAAAAAAAAACCGAAAAGATCCTACCGCGAGAAGAAAAATCTTTCGGTACTTCTCCCCTATGCGAGCAACATGGCGGAAAATGAGTTTCGGGGAAGCTGACTGTTGATGAGAGATTCCACCGGTGATTTATTGAACGGCTCGCGACTTTTTCGGCGAAACCCTTTTGCAACACGCCAGGAAACGTGAGTAGGTACAGTTAAAAACGCATGTGGTAGCCTTCGAACCTTCACCCATCTGACTTTTTTTTTTTAAATTTGAAATAGGTACGACTGCAGGGGTCTTCATGATTCAATAGTTTCAATGTCGAATCTTCGAACCATCGAAAGTTCGATGAGACACTCCACGACTCGACTTACCATGGGTTAAGCGCATCGAATCCTCGAAAAATTCAATCTATTTATAATCTCTTTTCTTGGTGATAACTTTTATTAGTTTCGTAGGATGCTGCAAAGAGCGCTGCGATAATTTATATTTCCAACGGTATAGCCGGAGGAGATTGGTTGGATTGGATGAGTGAAGCCTTACCATGAATACACCCAATAGGGGTCTTCATGAGAATATCATGATATATCATAATATAATGTATTATATATAATACATTATATTATGATGGTTTTGATGTTGAATCTTCGAAAGCCAGTTAGCTTGTACTTTGCTTGATCGATTCAATTCACAACAGGCTGAGGCAATTTAATCTTCGAGATGGTCGTTGAAAGTGAAGCTGCAATCACAGCTGCAGTAACTGCAAAAACTGTTTTTCAATGCTGCGGTATCTGTACATATTATTAAAGCTCCAACACGAGGAGGACGAGGAGAACCATCTTTAATCTTTTGACCTCCGAAAGTTGGTTATAAAAGGAGTAAAAATAGATTTCAACTTCCAGATGAATCCAATTGCAGGCTGTCTTTCTTTCATAGGCGTACGCAGGGGAGGGGCTGGGCGGGCCCGGGTCCCCCCTGAACATACAAAAAATATATATACACTTTCAGATAAAAAGAAAGAAATAGAGGAAGTAGTGGTTGAAAAATTCGCAGAGAACCCGAGGCGGCTAATGTTGTGAATTTAAAGAGGAAAAAAATTCAACTTGACTTGTACTTATGTTGTGTACATTTTGTGTAAATGTTGCAGGTAAATTAAGATTAAAAAAAAAAAGAACTAAAACACTTGATTTTGTAAAAATGTTTTGTTTGTTATTTTTTATTATTACTCAAGTTAAAACTGTGTAATATCATTTACTATTAACATAACTTGTACTATTAAAAAAGTAAAAGAGTAAAGTAAAGTGGTTTTTTTTTTTTCTTTTTTTTTTTTGTGTGTGTGTTAACCATCTTTTCACAATTGGGGCAGGAGCCGACCCCGCACTGAACTTGAAAAAGCTTTAGAAATTCTTGCTCCATAGTAGGGATTCACATAAACTTGTTCAGAGGTGAATTGTCTGCCGACAAGACCGGCATTACAACATGTGATTGACTTTTGGTCAAACATTGGAGTTCGGCCCCGGATTCGAACCAGGCTGATAAGCGGTGCGACTGATTTAATAATATTGTTACGCTTTACATTATCATCATTGATTAATTTGGGAGGATGCCACAATGAGCGCTACAAAACATTAATTCTCGCCAAATCGACGAACAGACCAAACCATGAATATCCCTAATATAATCGGGTTTTCAGCCCGATCGCCTCAACATGAGCGGCTCTGTGGGGCTACAAAGAGGCCACAGGAAGGGTTATTAAGGCTTCAGGCCAGAGGGTCGGGTGGGGTGTCGTTTTCGAAGCATTTTTGAACGGGAAATCCATTGTTAGGGGTTTCAGACCCCGTAGGGCTTCTGTGGGACTAACAATAGGGCTTTTCAAAGGTATTGGCAAGGAAATTGGAGGACGTTTTCAATGTTATTGAATGGACGGATGAATGGATGAATTGAATTGGACGAAGAATCAATCATTGGGGTTCCTAATCACTCTAATCAGTAATGAGTAAAAAGTGGTTGATTGCCGACGGTGCAGAGGTTTGGCAGCAGAGGATTCGTTCTCTCTCCCTAACCACCTCATTCGTTAAACAAGTACACAGTTTGCTTTTTATATGTTTTAAGCTAGTTTTTTATTGACAGAGCTAATTGTTTGAAAAATTTAAAACAATTGTACTTTAAAGTATGATAAACCTTTGTGAAAAACGTCCAGCGTATTTTAACGGTAAGGTACAGCAAACCACTCCGTTGAATGTAACAGCTTCCGCGTGAAAGTCACACCATTGTGTGAAGAGCTTCGGTCGACCAGAAGTTGGTGGGAACGGAAAATATCACGCTCATAAAATTTAATTTAAAAAAAGTATAAAAAAATCCAGGGGATAAGGGCAGGCCAGAAGGGCCGAGAGCTCCCGCGGTAAGCTATATGTTTTCATCTGGGAAGTAGCCAGGAAAAAAAACTACGGGGGAGAGAGTAAAAAAAAAAAAGCTCTTAATTGTTATGAACTGCGCACTTTTCAAAGGTCAGGTCCTTAACTGGGCAGAGCTTCCCACCTCTGATCGATAGCTGGATGGCCCTGCCCTAGGAATTACGATGTTGTTCATCCATCACGGAGCCCCTAATTGAAGAGAATTGAGTTCGAAGGTTTAATTCAAGTAATTTGAATTACAGTTCCCCGAACGGTTATTAGAAATTAATAATTATTAGTAATTAACTTACTGCAGTGGGGAAATGTCAGTATAAACGAACATGTCGTGGAATACCGATAGGATACATTTTCACGGGATTGAAGCTGAAACGCTCTCTTGAGCGCTCCAAATGGGCGTTTAGCAAACTACCGGTGCGGAAGTCCCTGACGTCGTAAATGGCGGTGGTCCTCGAAAAGTACCGATAGTATCGAATCGAATTCATTTGTGGTTTGTTAAGTTTCAGTGCTGAAGGATATCAAAAAGGATCCTACTGTAGTTCGTTTCCTGCCGTACACTCTCACCAGAACAACCAAACAGCGATAGCAACTCTCACCATTTTCCAGATTTAATTAATTCAAAATATTGCCATTGGGAGTGATCAAAACCATATGAGTAGGAACTGTTTGAACCTAAAAAAGAACTTGGTCCTCTGGGCCTCGCCAGGGGGCGAGCACCCTGGACCCTTGGATGCTTTTGGTTTATTGTTCTTGGGATAAAATCTTGGAATAATACACCAATGTTTTCGCGACGGAGGTCGACGACTCCGATCGGCCTCAAAATTTGGCATTTTCTTAGATCTAGATTCCAAAACCGAAATGTCCGTCCGCCGTCCGGGCCGTTTTGGGCAGTAGGAATTTGTTTTTTAATCTGAAATTTTCACAAAATACTCGGTTCCCCATCTAGTAGTGGTGTGTCGGAACAGCAGTACCGGGACTGAGTAACCGAGTATCACATTGGAACGGTTCCATGCAGTGACAAGATCTCTGCCCTTGTCGGTACAGTTACACGGACCTGGAGCTGGACCGAAAGGCTGGGACGTGTTGGCCGACGGCGAGGAAGGTACTAGTAGCTGGAACGGGAAGGGTGGACCGAAATTTCCATTCATGCCCCGACATCATTTACTGGGCCAGCAGACCACAACGAATGGTGCAATGCCCCAGATAAATATGTTGGCGCACTCCCCTCATCTTCCTCCAAAAACAACGGGAGCGAAATCCTGGTTACGCCTGAGGCTTTCTCCCAAACACAACACAATCAAATTAGGGACAATTTAACAAATTTAGGAAAACAAATTTTGCACGTAGGTACATCCCCAACACCCGGCATAGAGGGAATACCTACATTACGCAATATATAAAAATGACACTCCCGCGTCTCCCTCCCCGCCGAACGTTTTTGGGCAGTTAGGTCACGGCTAAAGCATGTCCCATGCTAAAATTATGTTTTATTCTTGAACGATGTGTGCTAAGGAAAAAGATGGACAGGAAACATACAAAGTCGCATAAACATGTCGCATAAACATAATACAGTTCCCTTCGCGTTAACAAATGATGGAATGAATAAACCCGAGCCGGCTTTTAGAAAGGAACGCTATTTCGTTTGGTTTTAGCGTTATTTTGTTTTCTACCCGACGTGGACTCCCCATTGTGTTGAGTCCGTTTGTGGGAGAGAGAATGGCATTAGAACTTTCAACATTCTAACCGAGCCCCAGAGTAATCACTAAAATGGACTCCCCAGACAGACGTATTTATCTGCCTCCGACGTTAACAGGTAGCTTGGAAGTGGCAAATGGAGTGGGGGAAAACCCCAGCAGAGTCACAATTAAATTGAAGATTGTAAATCTGTTGAAAGCATCTACCCTTCGAAGAGGCCTGACTCTTTTTAGGGGGTTTTTGTATCCCGCGGTGACCCCCAGGCTTCCCGCCGTTTGGAAAGAGGGGAAATATTCGATTGGGTTATCGTTCTTGTTGCGCCCAACGAGGTTGGATTCTCTCGGCACTGACCCTGATGGGCGTCAACTGCAGGTGTTTTCTGTATTTGAAACTCGTGGTGAAGCAAGTGTAGAGTGTTGTAACATCCCAGATTTTTACTACAAAAATGGAAACTTCAAACCCGTTTTCAATTTGGATCTTACTTCCACAATAATAATGGACCGCCGTTTCAGTTTCTTTTTAATTCTAATTATTAAAATTAATTATAAACATTATTCGAATTTATTAAAAGTTTATTCATTTTTATCTTATTCAAGTGTATTCACAATTACACTAAACCTACCCACGCTAATATTACGCTAAACCTACCCACGCTAATGTACCAGCACTAAAGGATGATGAAACAGGCTAAAATGAAACAAAGGAAATGTATCTTAGAATGAATGTATCTTTGAACTACCTACATTGTTCTTCACAAAGCTCATTATTTTTAATGAGTTTAATTAATATTAATAGTGCTACAGGGCTTTATTACGCAAGCCTTGGTCGTAGTTAGCGAACGTGTAGCCGTGAAATGAACGCCCGGGTGGGTCAATTCCAAGATAGCCCTGGCAAGCGTGAATGTTGAAAAGGAACATCCAAACACGAGCGTGTTTAAGGACCTGGAGAGATTACAAGGTCTCCGACGCGATCATTGAAAGGAGTTTTCTAACGACGTTTGGTAGACTACGTTACTAGATGAAGTCGTCTCGGTAACGTGTTTTCTCTCGGCGTACAAGGGAAATATTAATTTCCATTTTCTAGACAGAACGTAATATTATACTCGTTATAACATTTTCCTCCCAGCTCCTTCCGTCTAGTATACTCGAGGCTTTTCTTCGCTCTCGAGTATGGTGTTCTCCTTAGAACAATGCGGGCGATATCAAGGGGTAATCTGCATATTCGTAATACGAGGGGCTTTTCCATTTGCATGCTAAAGCACCTTCGAAACACAGAGAGCGTTGCCGGGAGCGACGATTGAAGTCGCTAAGCTTCATAGAATTTACAAATTTTACGCTGATATCGCATGCCCTGGAGCCCCTTAATTATCAACTCCCTTTCGTTGAGTTGAGCGTCGAAAAAGCTTGCATATCAAAATTTGAACTCTTTGATTGGCGACGCTCCAGCGAGTACCATATTTCTGGGCGGTTATTCCATGTTGAGCAATTTATAGTCGTTGATCTAGTTCTACCAAGCTGATCTTCTATGTCTATGGCATGGAGTCGGTACGTAACAAGGCAGCCTTCCCACCCACAGCACCGAGTTTATCCTCGGTCCAAAAAGAATGTGCTATTGATGTATAATTATTATACATCATGTATGATGTATTATACATCAATAGCACATTCTAATCACATTCTTCATAATTACACCTACCATGCTAAAAGAGTTCTGATCCTCAATGAGGAATGGGCATGCACTTGAATTTCAAGTTAATCATTCTGGGCTGTATTCTTACACGTTAAAAAGTGTGGAAAATCATTTTCGCTACAAAATGGCTTTCACGTGGTTGATATTATCAACATTAAATTTCAATGTTGTTTAGAACGATATGAAGTCCTGGCCGTAACAACGTAAAGGTGACTCGTGAGTAACACAAGACATTCACCAATGAGGAGCAAGTTGACAAAGTTGGGGCTGAGATGAACCAGAACAGCTGAATGCTCGTTCCCGCCACAATTTCAAACTTCCATTTTCCACTTAATTAAGGTGTAATTAATTTACTTGCGTTCAGAGTTTTGATCTAATTTTCACTGTTATTTGGAATCGGGTTATGGGTCATTCCACGTGGTGCCCTTTTCTAACCCGTTTTTCCTTTTTCAAATTCGATGAATCGGGTTTCCGCATTTTTTTTTTTTTTTTTTTTTTTTTTTTTAATATGAAAATATTAAAATGAATGTTCAGCGCAGCAGTGATGGAAAATCACATTAGGAAAACTACCTATAGGATCAGGGGGATGAATAGCAGGAGAATGAGGATTCGCCATATAAGGGCCTCCTGATGTAATGCCTAAAAAAAGGAGCCAATTCGGCCCTTTACAGAATCCGTCATCAATGACGGATCTGATGTCATTACTCTCATAATAATTATTGTTTACCTCACAAGACCAATGTGGAACAGATTTTCAAGCTCGCAGTTACGACTAATGTTTTGTGACAGGCCAGGAGAATGAAAAGTTGGCCTTTTGAACTGAAATTGCACTGCTATAACGGGATAGATTTTTCTATAACGCTCGTGGTTATGATACAGCAAACTGACTTCTACAACTGGGATTTTTCACTTTTCAAAAATACCGAATGACCCCCTACATTAAAAATTCGACGACACGCCCATGCCTCATTCCGTGAAACATAAGAGAAACAGAAGACTAAAATATCATGGATACTTCATCACCTAACTTCTAATTACCAAAAAAAGAAGAGTGATATGAAGTTATACAGCTTGACAATTTTTCTCCCCTCCTTATCACAGAACATGAAATTTCAGGGTGATCATAACTTAAATGCCTCTCATCCCTCCCGGAAATCGCTGCAAATAGGTCACAGCATCTCCAGTAACTATGGTCCATAGTCTATGGAGAAAGTATGGCGGGGTGGCAGCAGACCTGAGAGGTAGGTCTTTCACGCCACTGCTATGTGTTTACGAAACAGAGTGGAGCAAGCCGTACTTCCAAGTGATCGGAAGATACACATCGGGGTCCAAATTCGCCATAAGGGCTGTTTCATGCGGCTACCGGGAGCTCGCCGGAAACGGCTGTTCGTGGGAGTGGAGCAGGAATGCACCCAGTTCATTCGCCATTTGTAAGGTCGTACCTTGAATAACAAACATCACAATAATAAGACGTTCTTTCGTCAATTAACTTACGTTTCTCTCGCAGAGAGGGCCATAACCGGTTCAGGGTAGACGGCATCTGCCGCGCAGATGATTTTGAATTTTCCTTCCTCTTTATAGCTATCGGGCGAAAACAGCCGCATCTCACGTTCTGGCACTGAAACAAAAAAAAATAATTTTTGGAGAAGAAGGACTCAATTAATTAAAGTTTTGTTACATTAATTTTTAATCAATTAATTACCAAATACCATATACCTACCTATCATAATTATTATATTATTAAATTTTTTAAATTGATAATAGTGATGATAATTATCACTCAGCGGGTCGGGATAATAATAATTATTATTATTATCACTAGGTGCCCGCTCAGAAAGAATCAAGATTCTTTCAAGATAAGATTATCTCTGATGCTCAAAACACATAGTCACATCTTCTTTTTTAAATTTTCTTGAACACGGCCTTCTTCAGAGTAGACAAAAACAGATTAAAACACCAGGCAATAATGGGGCAATATATTCATCGGATTCAGCACCCAACAAAATGTCAACACCAAGCACAACTTAGAAGGTGATAGAATATCACCTTCTACTCACTCGGAATCTTCATTTTTTGTGGTTCAACAACAAAATTTGGTGTTGAACATGAAACATAAGACATATTATATCATAAGACATAGTATAGACTTGGATAACTGAATGCAGAAAACACATTGAAATTGAAATAACGTAGCTCCCAGTATTTTTGACCTCCCAGATAGGCCAAATCCCAGTGGGATTATCCCACTCCCTCGGCAGTCTTACTCGAGTCTTCTTCAAGCTTATGATCGTTTCAAACTTCATTTTCATGTCAGAAATAACCACCCTACCTACCTTTGTCCAATACCTTCGTCCTTTCACTCATTCCATACTAGGGTCGACCTCAGGATCTTCATTCACAGCAATTGCAGGTCCTACTTTACCCATTTTCCGTAAACCACTCACACGTTTCCTCATTTTGAAACCAGAAAAATATCGAGGCATTATTTTACGAATGTTAGTCTAATACTCTCAATAACTAATAATTAAAAACGCTGCAAATTTTACACAAGGGTTTATTATTCTGTGATATAGGTTACTTGTACAGACATTTAATTCTGTCAATAAAAAAAAATTTAAAAAATTTTTTTTTTGGATTTTTATATTTCAAAAAAAATTTTTTGGGGGGATTTTTTGTTCAAAAATGTGTTTTTTTCAAAAACTCGGTATTTTTTACTAGAAAAATATTTAACATCCTGGGATCCTTCAAAAATCCCATTTTTAGCCCCGCGAATGCCCTAAACATCGCCCCAGTGAAATCGGATCGTTCCGGGACCCCCAAAAATGGATTCTACGTCCAAAAATACTTCGAAAACGACACCTAACTCGATCCGATAGCTAAAAGCCTTCAAAAAAACCCCTCCCGTAGCCCCATTATAGCCCCATAGCGCCCCACGGGTTTGGGCGATCGGACTGAAAACCTTGCGGGCACAACTAGATGGTAAACCAAGTATTTTCTCGAAATTTCAGATTTTTAAAAAAATTCCTACTGCCCAAAACGGCCTGGACGGCGTACGGCGGACGGACATTTCGGATTTAGAATGTAGACCACTTGAAACGGATAATGTCAAATTTTGAGCCCGATCGGAGTCATCGACCCTTGTCGCGAAAACATAGGTGTATTATTCCAAGAATAATAAACCAAAAATAAATAAGCCACCAGAGGCGAAATCGGTTCAAACCGCACGCGTAACAATTTACACTTTTACGTTGTTAAGTTTACATTGTAAACACAAATGGCGATCAGTGTTGCCAAAGGCGTTGACGAAAAATTCTCTCCCTTGCTATCGAACCTCAATTCACCGAACTGTCCAACGATCGATTAAATTTCCCTCATTTCCCTCCGCCATCGTAAATGTTATACCTAAAACTGATAAAAATTTAAAATTTAATCAGTTTCACAGCATTTAATACATAAATAATTATGTGATGGTCCCTGACGAATGCCTGATATTCAGGGATGAAATAGGTAGGCAGTTTTCTGCTTTTGGTTTGTTATTCTTGAAATAACACCTACCTCTTCGCGTCGGAAGTCGAAAATTTTAATCGGCTTCAAAATTTGTCATCATAAATAGGCACGTTTCATGATGTGTAGATTCCAAAAACGAAATATCCGTCCGCCGTTCGAGCAGTTTGGGCAGTAGGAATTTTTTCGAAAATCTGAAATTTTGACATAGGTAGGTCAAACCCGTGGGGCTAAAACGGAGCGATGGGTGGGTTTTTTGAAGGGTTTCAGCTATGGGGTCGAGTTAGGTGTCGTTTTCGAAGTGTTTTAGCACGTAGAATGTATTGCTGGGGGTCCCAGAACGATCAGATTTCACCGTGAGGATCTATGGGGCTTTCGTGGGGCTGCATCTGTCCAAAGAAATTTTTTTGGAGGGTTTTTACCGAAAAATAGAGCGAAAATGGCCGATGGAACAACATCAAAAGTTGACTAAAACTCACCAGTCCGGTAAAATCGGGTTGTGACGGTAGCTTTGCGAAAAACGCTTCAAATTTTACACAAGGATTTATTATTCTCTGATATAGGTTAATTGTGCAAAAACTATTTCTGTCAATAAACAGTTAAAAAAAGTACATTGTTTGGAGAGATTTGGAACCTCAAAAAATGGATTATTCGTTCAAAATTACTCGGAAAATATTTATTAAATATTCGACCTCCTGGGATCCTTCAAAAATCCCATTTGTAGCCCCATGAGAATAGATCCCCACGGTGAAATCGAATCGATCTGGGACCCAGAAAATGGATTCTACGTCCAAAAGTACTTAGAATTCGACACTTAACTCAACCCCATAGCCTTCCAACCCTTCTTCTTACTCGACCCATAGCCGACCCCCCCCCCCCCCCCCTCCTCCCTTTTTAGCCCCAGAGAGCCCCACGGGTTTGAGCGACCCGGCTGAAAACTTTGCGGGCACAAATGATGGTAAACCGAGTATTTTGTCAACATTTCAGAGTTTTTCAAACAATTCCTACGGCCTAAAACACAGCCCGGACGGCGGACGAACTTTTCGTTCTTGGAATCTAGACACCTTGAAACGTATTAACTCAAATTTAGAGGCTAATCTGAATTTTCGACCTCCGTCGCTATTGCATAGGCGTATTATTCCTCGAATAAACCTAAAATTGAGATGAAACTTCAGAATATTACCTTTCAGATTTAAGGGGGGATTCACTAAATGTACCGAAAAAATTATCTAAAACGCTGGAAACCGCCAAGCTTCATTGCTCCCTTGAAAATCCATCCATTCAAAGTGCCGCATTTAGTATGATTCGCCCATGTGCAAATAACACTGTCAACTGTGCGTTTAATAAATCAATAACGACAGTGTCGTCCCGCTCTGGATAAAAGTTGCAAGCGACAAATGCAAAAGAACAAACCAATTTTATCATTACACCCTCATCTAAAAACGCTTGCGATGGTTGACTCCAATCAAATCGCATTATCCCTTACGGAAAAACGTGCGTCTTTATCGTCTCATCACACATGCATGAAGTTACTTGACCCGAAGGCAATTCTTTGGAGCGTCGCGAACTGATCAATAAGATATCCCGCGTTGCCCCGACAGTCTATTAACTCTCCTTTTTTCTCTCTCCCTCCTCTCTGATTAATTAATATAGATCAGAGTATGTTGCATGTTATTCGACAACTTGGGAAATATTTATGAAAGTCGCGTGCGGACGACAATTGAACGTCGATTGAGTCCTCCTGTAATAATTCAGAGCTAATTGAAGGGGGACCGCCGTTCACAGAGGCCGGAAGTCCCTTGTGAACGCATTTTGTCGTTTTATTGGGGAAAATCACAAAAGAATTTGACCACCAGTATTAACGTTGTAGGGCATTAGAGTTGAATGTAGGTTAGTCAGGTGTTATTATTACTTTTTTTTTTATACCTGTTGAGTGATTTCAACAGTTCGATCGTGCTTTTTAAAAAGGTCAATATTTCCCACTTCTGATAATAATATTATCAGTTTTGAGTCCATATATAATATTATTATATATATGGACTCAAAAACTTCCGCTAGGGTTCAAGTTCGTTAACCCTCAGGTTTAAAATATAAATAAATCCAGACGTAGACAATACCACTAGCCCCTAGCCGGCTAGGGGAGAGACCCTCGACCCTGCTGGTGAAGAGTGAAGAGCAAGTCCTGGCCTCCTTCCTGAAGGAGACGATTTCGTTCTGCACTAGCATTAATACTTGTATCATCAAACTTAGCATCCAATTCCCATGTTTTGCTTCATCATATGCCGATCTGTCTTAAAACATCTAAGCCTTTGAGACAAAAACTCACCAAACCCAGGGTAGTTAAACGGATTGGTAATGACATATGACACGATTCGGTGCACGTAAAACAAAACCTGCAGCTTATAAATCATTGAACACGTCCTGCAATAACGTCACTCGTGAAAATGATATTTAAACTGTGGTAGGTAACCGGATCCAAGATTTTATTAATTTTGGCAATTGTTTATCGAGTAACACATTTTAGACGTCATTGGAATAACCAAAACTCGTCGTCTTTGAATTAACCAACAATTATGGACGTGAACCTTTTCTGGTCCTCTCGTTGGTTTTATTGAAATTAAAATGATTACTTGTTGTTTATTCAACACGACTTAAAATGTGATAATATCACATTGATATTATCAATAAAAATAAACTGAAATTTTTTCGCCTGATTAAAAAAGAGGAGACCGTCCTTTGTTTCATTACCAAACCTCCGCTTATTGAAAAAATTCCTTTTCTTACAATGGAAACTCTTCACCCATTAAATTTTATTCTGTCGACAATCGCCAATATGGATAACTAGGGGGGTATCCCTGCTGGCTACGCCAGCCATCCCCCCCTTTCCCCCCTGCCAATCACCCAACTTCTCTATTCTCCCAACTTCACCCGTTCTCATGATACCCCCCTCCCCCCTCGCCAGAGGTCACAGCCACAAAATTTGAATTTATGAGTTTCAAGAGGTTTAGATTCCAAAAACGACATGTCCATCCGCCGTCCGAGTCGTTTCAGGTAGTAGGAATTTTTTTTAATCTGAAATTTTGACAAAATACTCCGTTTACCATCTAGCATCTAGTTGTGCCCTCAAGGTTTTCATCCCGATCGCCCAAACCCGCGCTTGGGGCGCTCTGGGGCTACGGATTTTTTTTTTTTTTGGGGGGGGGTCGAGTTAGGGGTCGTTTTCGAAGTATTTTTGGAATCAATTTTTGGGGGTCCCGAAACGATCCGATTTCACTGTGGGGATCTATGAAGCTTTCGTAGGGCTACATATGGGATTTTCGAAGGATCCCAGGAGGTCCAATAAGGTGTCGTTTTCCGAAGTAATTTTGGACGGAAAATCCTTCTCTTTTTTTAAGCCACACATCTGTCTAAACATTGTAGGAAAAAAAAATATTTTTTTAAAATTTTATTCCAATAATATTTTCTTTATGACCCAAAATTAATTTTTGCACAACTAACCTACCTATATCAAAGAATAATAAACCCTTGTCTAAAATTGTCAGCGTTTTTCCTTGAAGAAATTTAGGATGACGGGTTTTTTGAGAATCTGATTTGAACTTTGGATTGTTTGAAACACAGTTGGGGGAAACGATACCTACTCCAAAATACCTGTAAGATGGTAATAAAATTTAAAGTCGTAAAATTTACTATTTAATAGCGGTAAGTAAGCAAAGAATTTCGCGGTAACTTTCTGTTTGACTCACTTTGAAGCGGAAACCGAAACATTTAGTCACGGACACCACGGATATTCACCATGCAAATTGTATCGCAAAAAATATCCATATTTTAAATTATCGAAACGTCCCTATTCTTGACATAGGTAAAAATTATGTTAATGGCCGATTATATAATTTTATTTCTCTTTGATGGCTCGAGTGCTATCCCGTATTGATAGTTTCGTATAGAAGTGAGTGAATATCGCTTTGTGTCGTCAAAGCGGTTATTCCATTGGCTCCCAACAGACATCCACACAATATCTCATCACTGTACAGAATATTATGGGAGGCGATAACACATTCAAGATGTCGTCAACCGAAGCCCAACCCACCGAGCGTTCGATCATCGGCGAATCTCACCAACACGCTCATGTGCGAATATCTGGTTCAGCGAGTTATTGTCCCTAGATGGGAGTTATGGACCCGATTGATTTGCCTTTCATCGCAAATGAGGGAAGGTATTACATAACTGGTGGCAGAGGGCGGCTAACAAGCAACCCCCGGAGCTAACCCCCCAAACGAAACACTATTAATTTCTGTGAATGCAAACACAATTTCAATGGGGTTTCCCTTCAACTCATTGTGCATTAAACGGGGCTGTGTGAGTTACTTAGTCGGTGGGAAGGCCTTGAATAGAATGCCGATTCTCTACATAAAGCGCTCTCTCCGAAGGCAAAGCCGTCTGAATAATTCCAACCCCCGCACGTGTATTTTAACGGTGTGGAGACCCGGCGAGAACACGTGTTTCGCTTTCTCGTGGCAAGTCCCACTTTTTGTAGTCGACACTTCTTGAAACGTACAATGACAAGTTTTGATGCCTTAAACGTGTTGACGCCAGTTGCGAAAACGTCAAAATAGAAGATTTATAATTTAATGTTTAAGCCCGTAGCACAGGTTGGTTAATTAACTATAATATAGTGGTTCCCAAACTGTGGTCCGAGGACCCCAAGATTTCCCAGATTTATTTGGTCGCCGGGAACATTAGGGGGACAATGTCGTCAGGGTTTTTTGGGGATTTATATTTTATATGGGGGAATTTGGAGAGAAATTTATCGTCAAAATTATAGAATTTTTTGATCTAGACTAATTTATTAATTAAATTATCAGATAATTAAATAATTATTATTAAAAACGTGAAAACTTCTCATGTAAATTTTCATCCTCCCGTATAACCATATTTTCCCTCATCTGGATGGAATACCACCATTGTTTCATTATTGTCATAATAACCAACCCGCAAGTGTGTTCTCTGAATGAGAGCGAAAACTTTGTATGGCCTGATCATTGTTGTGAAATCATTTGCCTTTTTGCGTCTCCTTCCTTTTATAGATATACATAAATCAGTATCAATGTTGACACTCGTTAAATCCATTCTCAGTCTGCTCCACATACGGCAGACAATTTTAGCATGTGGAGTGGTACGCCGGCAATGAAATGTAACGACGCTAGTCCATAGACATAGAAGATAGCTGTATTTGCTCCACACCATCCCCCAGATTGCAGTCCGTCATCCCTTCCCCCATTAGGACCATCTGGAAGGAGCCTGGAAGGTCAAGATCGGGGAAAGTCATCTCCCCCAAGCCCAGTGTAAACGAGACAGGAGGAGTTTAGGCCCAATTTGCAAGTCAAAATAACCTCAAAATTTTCTACTTTTTCGATTTTTGCTTATATTTCAAAAACCAAGCGTTTCTCGTGGAAACACGCTATTAGCAAAATGAAAGGAAACAACATTTCCTACAAAATGCCTACTCCTACTACAGTTGAAGATCGGAACAATAGTAAGCTAGAGCGCGCTAAAAAAAAAAAAAAATAAATAAATAAATAAATTTTAAAAAATAAAATAAATAAAAACACTTTTTTGCTATTTACCAAAATCTAGTAAAACTCCAGTTTCACTCTTTTTTCTCGCCAATTTTTTATGTCCAACATATATAATGAAATTGATTTGTTGAGTTTTAAATAAAGTAGAGTTTGTAAAATTTACAAACAGCACAAACATGTTGTGTTGTGTGTGCACATGTTGTTGTGTTATTCATCACAAACAAACTTTGTTTTCATATTGATGTTCCTCTCAACCACTAATATATTATTATGTATAATAACTTATTATTAATAAGGCATGGCCTGGCTAATTTACATATCTTTTGTTTACCACAATTTACAAACTTAGCGTCAAATATCTTCATCTAAATACTTGAGTAAGAGTAGTCCGCAGTAGATATTGTTCCGTGAAAGGGGTCCGCAAGCCAAAAATTTTGGGAAGCCTTTAACTAGATAAAACCAAGTGGACGAACAAATTTGGCTCCTGTGCTCTTGCTCATGAATTCCTGTGATTGGTTTGGGAGTTGAGATGGCGCTCGAGAGCTCGCCGTTATTATCCCAAGACACACAAAGCCTAAACCTGTTCATAGGGCGACACGACGGATTTAGCTGTTCAGTTGGTACCTCAGACGGAGCACTTTGATCTGAGCAGAACTAATTAGAGCGGGAGGAATCGAACCGATATCACGTTTGGGAAGACCGGATAATCGGATAGTCTCCAGTGATGATAGGAGTTGAGGTATATCAATCGCCAAACATTCGCCAAATGAAACCATTTGACGTGGAACTCTCGAAGGAGTATTGGAGCAGTGTCGGGTGATATCGAGGGTCTGATCCCAATCTCGAGAATACCTTTGAGGACGCGGACTTGGATTACTATTAATTACGAAGGGTCTGAGGTATCCAGAGTTCGATCACTAATGAGTTCCGAACTCAATGCTTTTCAAAGGGTCAGAATTTCTACACCCTATTGTGCATAAATACAGAACAAAACTGTGCATATTTTGTTCTACCCCGAGCACTCAATGCCTAATTACACACATAACCGGCTCATGTAATCTTGTTACGATGTTATTTGTAAGCTCAAGTCAATGTTTAGGTAGAGACAAATCCTTTGTGAGATCGATCTCGCTAATGAGGCCTGAACTGTGCTGGAAGACGTTGTAAATTGGCTGTAAGGGGAACAGGAGCGAGAAAGTTTAGTACTCTGGATGTTCTGTAATACAAAGACTTGTAGCTTCAGGGTTAATGGAACCTGTCTGTCCGATATAATGATAAAGGAAAATCCTTTTCATTGGTGGCTTTATGAAGGTTAATCCTCAAATTACCTCCAGAGGTTCTCAGTTTGAAATCGTTGTGAAAAAATTCAGGTTTTATCTGCTTTATTAGACCAGTGGAATCAGAGGTGGCATCATCAAGATCAAGAAGCCGGTGGTTTTCAAGGAGTGCGACGTTCTTGTGCCAAAACGGCTGGTAGTTTCTTTCTCTCTGTTTATTGGTCAAGCTTTCGACTACACGCCATATTCAAGAACTAAAAAATGGATAACACGATAAGGATCGCCCTAATTAGGCACGTTCACGATAAGGCTCCCTTATAGACTATAAGTTATAAGTTATAGTACCTAGTAGGAAACTAAAAATTTGACAGATTGCCTAGGCAAACTGTCAAAATTTTAGTTTCCTTGTGAGGAAAATAGAAAATTTGACAGATTGCCTAGGCAAATTGTCAAAATTCACACACCCCAACGTCAACTAAGACGATGATACGTCAACTTGATCAACTAAGATCAAGAAGGATCATTAGAAATGAAGGACCATCATCATTAGTAGGATCATCAGGGATCGTGAAGGACGATCAAGAACGAAGGAATGATCATCAAGAAGGAAAGATGGTCAAAGTTTATCAGGAAGGATCAAAAAGAAGGATCATCTGGAAGATAGAAGTGAGGAACAGAAGAATCAGTCAACGGAAGGTTGAAGTACTAACCCACTCAGCCGCTAGATCTTTCCCCAGATAAGACGTCAATTTCGACTTGGGTTTGGCCTCCCCTACGCACCCCTTCACGCTCAGTGTTAGTCGGGTTGTAACAACCCGACAAACAGTTAGTCAAAGACGTCGGGGAGGGAGACGCGGGAGTGTCACGTTTATATATTACGTAATAATATTAATAATATTATACAAATATACCTACGTTAGGCCACTAGTTCGGCGTCCTCATTTGTCCTACTGTTAGGCCACTAGTTCGGCATCCTCACCTGTTGTACTCTAGACCACTAGTTTGGCATCCTCACTTGTCTTACCATTAGGCCACTGGTTTGGCGTCCTCACCTGTCGTACGTTAGGCCACTAGTTCGTCATCCTCACTTGTATTACCGTTAGGCCACTAGGTCGGCATCTACACTTGTACTATCGTTACGCTACTAGTTCGGTATCCTCACTTGTTTTACCGTTTTAGGCCACTAGCTTGGCGTTGGACAGTTACTGTTCCAACATGCAAGATGGGTTTCATTCCCACGGTTAATAAAGCATGTTCCATGTTTCTATGTTAATTTTTAGTATCATTTTCCCATACATTTTTTCACACTGAAACCTAATAGAAATCGGATTTTCAAAGAACCGTCATCCTGTATTAAATACAGGAATTTTCTTTAAAGAAAAGATTGGAATAAAAAAATAGAAAATCTTTAATTGCATATTTTCCCAATTAGGTATGGTATCGGAATATAACCTGGGTCAGGCGAGGTTTTGTGGAGCGAAAGCGTTTAACATAAACTTCAAGTCATGGGGGACTGACTCCCTCACCCGATTTGGGATTCGAACCCATGACCCCTACGTCGGCCTCACAATAAGTGGTGGGTCTGTCAGGGTTAAATGAGCGGGAGTTGGCTGGCCCCCCTCGTAATACGATATTATGTTCTAAAATTCAGCATCCCGGACATTAAAATAATGTCCTTGGAATTCAGAGAGGCTTTCCGAATTAGATCATAGGAAACCGCGAACGGAGTGATGACCAGGACAGCGGATCCGCCAAGCATCATAAGGTATGGAATGATTCGGTCTAGAACCCGTGTGGTGCACAAAAGACGGAAACAGATGTTAGGAGGCACAAGCCGGCCAAGGCGTGTGGCGGATACGGTAAAGCGGTCAAGCGTTGTTTCCGCTATTTTCTTAAGGAAGGTCATTTCACGGTCAAGGAACACAAGTGCACGCGCCATTTGATGGGCCACAGTTACCTTCGCGGGTCATCCTTCCAAGCGATTTATTCCTCCCAACGGATCCGTTCAAAGTCTGAGGATGAGAAATAAGCTCCAAGTCGTCTCACAGTGATCAAATAGGACAACAGATCATAGTGACAATGTCGATATATTCCGAAACAAGTCTCTAAAGCACGAATTTGTCACATCAGTCATAGAGTGATTACGAGAGTCCATCAGACTGTAATTCCCTAAGAGCGTCTTTAGTGTACCCTTTTCCTTCTTCTCCAAGCGTTTGAAATCGCAATGTACATCAACGTCCTCCCAATTAGCGCCATTAGTGACCACCGACTGAAAAGGCCTTATCCCCCGCCATTGTGCGGTTTTCAAGAAGACCCATCAATTTAATTTTCTTTGTCCTCCCGCCAGATGTTTCATCGTCCGAATCATTGACTTCTTCTTCCCTTTTTAGCTCTCATTCTTCCCCACTTCACTATTGGCCCATTCACCCTTTTATTCCCATCCTTTTGAAAGATTCCCCTGCCCGTTTGATGGACCATCTTATACCACAAGATCGTGGGACCACTTTTCAAAAAGATCTCTTTCATTATTGCTACCGATGAAATCTATTTAATTAATTCTTAGACTGTCAACTGGGCAAGTAATTTTTTGTAAAGTACTGAGAAAAACTATTTGTGTGTAAATGAGATCAATGGGGCTAATAAAAATTTGAATAACCCCATTGTTCTCATTTACTTAATATATAAATTTATACAATAAAATAAATTTGTAAAAAAACCAAATTAGGTTAAATTTTATAAAATAAAATGAATAATTTGAATAAAATTAAAAATCGAAAAATAATAGTGTCGGGACGGATAAACGAACCTCACGATGGATTCCACGTCCAAAATCACTTGAAAAACGACACCCCACTCGACCCCCTATGCTAACCCCTATTTGGAGACCCCCTGGCCAAAACTCCTTCTAAGCGCCACCTGCAGTCCGTCATCAGACAGCTAACGGAAAACCGGGTTAGGTGGATAAAAACTGGTATAATAATATTATACGGGTTTCCTATCAGCAGAAAAATTTTCCGCTGATCAGCGGAATCTTATCAATACGAAGCCGGTTTTTGCTCCCCATAAACAATATTCCGAAGATTAAAATGCTGCAAAATTGGTATAATAATTGTATGTAATGTTATACGTTTAATAATTTCAATTAATAATGTACCTAATGATATACAATGGTTTATTATTATTTTGTATAAATTCTACGTCAATAAGAAATTATTCCAAAATCGCTGCAAATTTTACACAAAGGTTTATTATTCTTTGATATAGAACAATTTGGAAAATTGATTGTGCCAATAAAAAGATATAATTAAAAAATAAAAACTTCTGACAGATGAGGGATCCCGGGAAAGGATAATTTTTATACATCCAAAATTACAAGGATGACGAAACCTCCGCCCTAATTCCACAACAAACCCCACCGTTTTTAGCTTCAAAGAGCCCCATGATGGTTTTTTCCGGCCACCACATTAAATTCTTGAAATATAGGAACATCAACCAAAAGCTCTCCGGAACAAGACAATTTTGGGAACGGAACTCATGGGCAGACAAAAGCTCCCTGGAACCAGAAAACATCTAGTCTAGGTATGAAAACTCGTGGGATATAAAAGGTCTCAGGAACACTTTCAATCCCGACAGGGCCGAATGTGTACGAGCGTCACAGGTGGTGTGTGTGCAGGGTTGCCAACCCCCCTTCCTTAACCCTCAGTGGGAGAGAACCCCTGTTAGACGACACTGAAGGGAGGATCGGCAAGGGAGGTAGGTAAACTCGTATTTTCATTTGATCTGGAGTGCCGCGCCGTCTCTTCGCATCCTTTTACATAACAAGTAGGCACTTTGAATGTTTCAATGGCATTCCATCGAACGGGGATGGCAGGAGGGATCCCCTCTTTGATCGCCCTCAGACGGACGAGAAGCAGAAGAGGATCCCACTTCACTTTGATTCCGGTATGACTCCAACGCGAAATCTTACATGCCGTTGGTCACAATGCTTTTGCTCGATTGCTCAAACGCTACGTGAGGCTCTAATCCGAAGTTCACTTCAAAAGTTCTCGTCTACTTGCTGGGGGAGATCAAGTATCGGAATGTCGTAGGTTGCTGGAGAATAAGCTGAATAGATGAGCGCATCTATTGAATAGAACAACATCAAAGGCTTCCAACAGCACTTGTAAGACCTCTCTCAGTCAGAATGATCTTTCCTTAGCGGTACAGCTTAGGATCATGTTGGTTGAAAATAGGTAAATCTTACAGTAGGAGTCTTCCTAGTCTGGTATTTTCAATCAAGAATCGTACTTGAGAGCCATAATGGCTAAGGACTTCCTTTCTTAGGACAATTGTGCATGGGCAATAATTATTAGGGCCGAAGAAAATACTCCGAAAATTCCTTTCTTAGAAAATACTCCGAAAATTCTACGTCCAACTTTAATAGGTACTAAAACGACACCATTCTCGACCTTCTGGACAATGTCCATCAAAATCCGCGACAATATTTCGGTTTTTATTTTAACGAAAATCGAAATTTTAAATCGGACTATAAAATTTCCATCGACAACAGATTTGAAATCGGATCTCCAAAAAACCATCAGCCTGTATACAGTAATACATTCCTATATGGCAGAAAAGTGTAACACACATGCATGTATGTGTGAATGGGGAAACAAGTTGTAGAGAAGTATGTGGCTCTCCAAATACTGAACACAGTGTTTGGAGAGCGGCCTGCTATGCCGCCACGACCACCTCACCAGAGTGGAACCAGCGAGGGCTGGCAGGCGCAGCCAGCAGGGTGGCCCCCTAGTTATATCTTATGACTGGGGGACACCCCCAGACCCCCGGACAAATTAAGCTAAGGCTGCAGATCAAAGTAAAGAACATGGTAGGTACTTGTTTATCTCAACTAGGTAGGTACCGCATTTTTGAATCAGGGCTACATTGACTATCAGAGTGGTAAAATGCTGTGGAACAAGTTGCAGGTGGAGTGTACGAGTGATGCCGTCAACTGCTCCTGCCACTTCTAAAGCTGCAGAACTTGGAGGGAAATGCTTTCCCACTCACAAAGTCCAGGTTCAATCCTGAAGGTCTTTGAGCCAACCGCTTTGTTGAAAGGGTATGGACAGGAAGGGCCGTCAATGGGTGGACGGTGCGAGGCAAAGAGCATGCAGTTACTCCTCTTCTTGCCTATGACGTAGGGTCGAAACGTTACACCACAGGCTTTCTACTGTTTGAGCCTTAACCCTCTTGAAAATACCATACAAAAGAACCTTTTTCTCAAAACGGCATGCCGGGCTGTCTGACTGCGGGCGACGTAGCCTAAAACGCTGAAGGAGCACCCTGTAGAACGGATGTTGAGGGTGTACCTACAATGTACATCCAACATGAATTTGAGTTCCTAAATTTTAATTTAAACTACTCAACGTCAGTGTTGGGTGTTTAGTGAAAAACCGGTGGCGTGAATCCGCAATTTCGCCGCTTTTGTTGAGAAGGAAGATGAAGGGAGTATGGGAACATTTCTAGCTAGGGCATCGTACGAATTGTCGTAGTCTATGAACCTAGCAGAAGATGCAGCCACAAGCAAAGACGCCGCTGTGCCACCGACGGAAGAAGAGGGGCTTCGGTACTAATTCCGGCGGGCTGGCAATACAGCCAGGGACGTGGGGCATTTTCCCAACAAACGCTATTCCATAAATTTTATGGAATGTACTTACACAATGTGTCATACAAAATAATAGATTTAGAGGCGGACCAAAATTGTTCACCACTGACTGATTACCCCTCCAAAATGAAGACCACAGGGAAAGAAGGGGGGGATGTCGGAATTTTCCCATTTGGAGAAAACTGAAATAATTTCTAAGTTTGACGCGTTCTACTCATTTCCATCCTCATGAACGGCTGGGTCGTTTTAATTTTTCTCATGTGTTAATCTTTCATCTAACCATATTACGGAAGGATAAATCAATTAATGAACATCCACGATTTGTAAATAATTTTATTTAAAAAAAAAGAAAATTCCCCCTTAGTCAAAACAGTGGTAGACGCCACAATCAGACCCATCAGGGACTGCAGTGGCGTCCATTGCTGTAAAAAAAAAAAAAAAAAAAAAAAAAAAAAAAAAAAAACTGGTGGAGAAGGAAGATCAGAGACAGATCAGTGGGAGTAAGTCTGTAACCTGTGTAAAAAGAGGGAGTGTCTCAAGTGGAGGGAATTTTTGTACTTTTCCAAAGAAATCGGTCGCCGGCCTGGAATACAAGCACGACAATAATAATAATTATTATTAATTAATAATAATTATTATTATTAATAATTAATAATAATTATTATTAATTATTAATAGTGACTATGAACAATTTTTCCGAAGTTTTCCCCTTTTTTCAAACCTTCCCCTTTCTTTCCTTTTTGACATTTCATGTCTTTACTTTGGCACACAAACGAAAAGAGCGTTGAATGTTAAAAAAAACCCACAGGTAGCTTCGAGCCTTTGGCTAAAATTCAAGAAACATGGAACATGCTTTGCCTAGTAACGTTGCCAAGCAAAATTCGTCACCCATCCGCGTAAAGTTTTTCGGTTAGTTAGTCCAAGGCTAAAGCATGTTCCATGCTAAAAAGCGTTACGGGTTACGGCCTAGCACCGACTAAACTAAAAACATGAAAATTAATGTCCTAATGTGTTGCAGACTCGTATGCAACCGTTTCCTAGTAACGTCTTTGGTTTGACTTTGAGGAGTGAAACTTTCTGGGTATTGAGAGATACGTTGCCACTTGCCTCCTATAACAACATAGGAGTCTTTTTGCTTTTTTACCAAACCTTCCCCTTTCTTTCTCCGTGATTCGGACCTTCCACCTTCTTTCCCAGTAAGTAATTTCAAATCTAACACTGGCTATATCTCACAGATCCTCCCCCTTTTTTCCGGTTTTCAAGTCATGACTTGAAATATGATTATATGCATATAATGAAACTCGGAGATTTTGGTGCCAACCTTAACTCATTTTCGAAAAAAAAAAGTGACATTCCCCCTTCTTTCCCTGTGGTCTTCAAATGTTTAGCAGGTCTTTGGCAAGGCAGGAGGTAGAATGTAGTGCACATAAAATATTAAACTGATGAAGTAGAATTTTTTATCGATCCGACGTCTGTACCTCCAACGTCTGTACCGCTTCTACATAAATATAGGAGAGATTTACATTCTTACTCCTACAGTGCACTTTATCATTCTCGTTTTCTGTGCAATTCGTTCTTTGAGAAGACAGGTAGGTATAACGAGGCCATAGTGTGCCTGATGGGATAATAAATCGTTCGGTTATGCCAATACTGTCATACCTTCGTTCCACCTATCACTTATCTCAATTTCCAGGGAGCCTTTAGTCTTTATTCCTCTGGATGAGCTCACATTTCATTCGCGACGGAGCTTACTACCACCAACCCTCTTCTTCGAAACGGTTTTCCCTAACGCTCAAATAACTTCCAACCAGTCGGCTTCAATCCTTGCAGCCTCTAAACAACAGCTCGGAAAGGGGTAGGAATAAGGAGAGAGACGTCCCTACATAAATCTTCCCGCATTATCCGCAGCCTTTCCTTGCCCTGTCGCGCGCCTCTTAGGACGACATTGTTCCTCCACTTCGCCATTTTCAGTCGGGAGATCTTCCTCGCGCGTCTCCTCTTATGGTAAAACAACCTCACTTGTCTCCCATTTATCCGGCAGCCAACTGGAATCAGGAAATTTGAGTTTCCCTGTTCCCTCCATCTTATAGCACTTATAAGCAGGCAATATGTTTCAATATTGTTATTTTTGAAAATATCATTTGATGATTTTGTGTCGAATGTGGTTTCGTTCAGACCTTCCTCAAAATTTATCCTTTCATGTTTTCGCACAGACAAGAACGGAATGAGAGAGCCGCACTGAGCTTACAGATTTTTTCAAAAATCTGAAATTTTCACAAATTATTAAATAATCAAATTTTGGTTGTTGCATGTTGGAGTCTCTGCCTAACGTTGTATAGGTACATACAACGTTTCGAACATAGGCTTCAGACACGCAAAATCATCGCAACAGGAATATTAGAAGACAGCAGGATTGCTGAAACCCCGAATCTCCCTTCTGGTAGTCCGTGCGAACTGTAATACCTAAAAAAAAAAGGTACCTACTTGGACGCTTCAAGCAATAGCCCGTTCAATGGATTACCTGCGTTTGAGCGGAGACAGGTTTTGGTTTATTATCCTTAGATCAATAAACTTCGATTGGGGGGGGGGGGGGGGGGTCGAGGGGTTCTTGTCCAGGTTCTTGAATCCAGGCTTCTCCCCGCAGTGAAATCTGCAAAGCAGACCATTCTGTGCGTTGCCCAAGCGAGTCGTGATGTCTGGTTTTGAGTAGTAGCTTTAGGCTTAGTTAGCAGTTAGTGGAGCCTCGGAGAAAACGCCTGCGCCTCGTGTCAGTTACCAAAGCCTAGTATGGCTTTGGTAACCCATTCGCTGAGACAGAGATTCAGATTATAGTGGGGATCAACAATCCTGATTGCCAATTTGAGACAGTTAACCCCATCCCATTGCCTGCCACTTCACCACCATTCCAGCACAAGTGGTCTCACTCTTAATATTGAAGGCTGATAATATTGACAATCAAGTATACCTAATGGTTCGATAGTTATATGGAGACACACCAATGAAATCTCATCATTCCGCAACTCATATGGCATACTGCCTAGTAGGTATGCGACTGCCTCAGTGGATTAGCAGCAACCTCGAATGGATGAATACCGAGGAAAAGAAGAAATGTTCCAACTACCAATAAACCCACTTCCACAAAAGTTAGAAAAAAAAGTTTTACTTCAGGAAGCGAAACTTGGAGAAAGGGGAGTCAAGTGTTGGGGTGGGGCGCTCGAGAAGCTACACAGTTGGAGAGGTCTTTCATAATATCCGTTCAAGAGGAATCGCTTGATACGTCAAAGAACAATTTTTTTCACGTTGGGTTTTTCTCTCAGTGGAGATGGAATTTCCGGAAATGAAAAGAACCGATCAGAAACTCGGCATAAAGTTCCGTTTTTTAATCCTCGGGAAACACCGGAAGTGAATTTTTCGGTCTTTGGAAATGAGTAAAAGCTTACAAAGAACCACTACCTGATTTATCAAACGCCGGGGGAAAAGAGAGCGAGAAAAACATTTGAGAAAGCCCTACAGGAAGGAATACTTTGATCAAGGCAATTTCAATGAGTGAAAGAAATTCAGGACCTAACGTGTAGCGTTTATGAATTAAAAACGTGTTGAAGACGAAAATTTTCGAAAATGAATGATGTTTTATTTTGAGAAATTACATACCTACAGCAATTTTTACTCCTTTTCGTTTGAAATGGTGCATATTTGATGAAAGGCGTCAGGCAGGCTGAGGGGTCAGTGGATGGACCATCTGAAAGTGAGTGGTCTGGTTTATGTGGTAATGGCCGGGGAAACGTAGCTAAAAGGACCGACCAAGAGGAAGAGGGCTGGAGGATTTTGTGGTGGTGCGTACATCGAAAAGCCTTGTACAGTCCGGAAAAGGGAGTAAACGCGGTGAGGATTTGCACGAGGTTCGGTACCCTCGTGAAGGGGGGGAGGGGGGGGGGGCTTTTGTTTCTACTAAAGCTGGTAGTTGGTGGAAATCCGTTCCCACGGAGCCCCTTCAGCTCTGTCATTCCAACTTTCTTCGCACCGTTTCCTGAACCCACAGCCAACGTCCTAAACCTCGTAGTGAAAAGCCTGACTATTGTGGAGTCGTCAGGAAGGCAATTCTTGTGTTTTTAAGGGCCTGCAAATGATGCGTTCCAAAAAACAAACTATGCCATGGAATTAGCGTGCCCTTGGGTTCAGGTGTACTTGAGTTTTGAACAATAAAAAATCCCCAGTCCGCAAAGACGAGAGCAGCCACAGGTTCAAATGGCAGGTTTTATGGAGATTTCCATATATCGAAGCCGATAGAGAGCCCTCAGACTCCTGGACTAGATTTAGAGTTGCCTCCAGATAAAGTGAAACAGTGGACCACTGTCAGTGGTAGATGACATCATAAGGGTAAAGAACGTGAGACTGGCGCGTGGCAACGTGAGGGGCTCTGGATCAGCCCCACCTGAAAACTGGCGGCACCAATATTGGCTCAAAGATTAAAGGTCGATCGACACATTTAAATGTCCACTCACCAGCGTTACATGCCGCACGGAGCACTGATAGCCGAGGATTCACTGAAACACTGAATTCAGTGTTTCAGTGAATCCTCGGCTATCAGTGCTCCGTGCGGCATGTAACGCTGGTGAGTGGACAATTTATCATTGTTGCAATTGAAGGGCAGAGATCACTGATATCAATGAAATGCGTGGATCGACCTTAAATCTATTAAATCCATGCCGAAATTTGGCATGACATTAAACGTTGGCATGGAGACGCAGCATCCGGTGGACGCCACTTCAATGGAAGCTCGATGCTCCTTCAATATAATATAATAATATTATATTATATTATATTGAAGGATAATAATATTGAATATTATATTAATACTCAATATTATTGAATATTATTGCATTAATATTCAATATTATTGAATATTATTGCATTAATATTATTGCAACGACACCAGTTTGTTAAGGAGTGCGTCAGCGGCTGTATTCAGATAGTTGGGCCGCAGAGCATCTCCTCCTCCAGGCACCAGTCCAGACGCGCGCCTGACAAGTTCAGTCAGCCTAACTATCGGGCATTAGGTCAAAAGAAACTAAACTTGTCCTCTAGCGCTGAGCTTTCGGCTAATGTGCTGCCTTCATCAGGCCTTATGAGGAAATTAGTTAGTACTTAAAAGATGAGAAAGCATGGGAAACAGGAACCAATACAAGTACCCATAGTATGAGTTCTTCTCATGCTTTTCAATTTTTGATTGCCCGGAATTCCGTCATGACTATGGTGACCGCGGTCGCCTCTGGTATCCTAAAATTTTAATCGTGACATTACGAATCGTGAAATTCACGATGAAGAGCCGACTGGACTACCACCACAACAAAACGGCCAAGTGAGAGACGACAGACTGCCGCCTCTGCCTAGAAGATGAAGACCCCATTGGCCTACCACATCAACAAGACGGCCAAGTGAGAGACGACAGACAGCGGCCTCTGCCTAGAAGATGAAGAGACGGTGTGCGAGGGGTGGTGAATCCACGGAGGTCGCCATGATCCTCCATCACCGTGGTATAGGAAAGGGGCGACCTTCGCGCATTCCCGCCCAAAGTACGGGCCTGGCGGTGTCAAAACGATTTCCATTATTGACATGATTGTAGAGTAGTGCCAGCTTCAGTAGGTAACATCTTATTCACTTTAGGCGTTTGACAGAGAAAAAAAAGGCGAGAAGGGTGGAAGAAGGTAGCCGGTTGTCCCTACAAAAAGGAACGCAAAAAGAAAAGGGCCGGCCTTTTCCCCGGAAGAGGTCAAAGAAGAGGTCGAAACGTTGAATAATTAAGTGTGATGAGGGAGCTGGTGCTTGCGTGGGACAACTAACCCCCTGTGCCTCGGTTTGCCACAGTTGAGCCCCTTCTTCACCTACATTTCCCACTCACCGGACGCCGTCTTGATGGATTTCCCTCATCAAGTTCGGGAACCGCCCCGGCTGCGTCCGCCAAGGGCTAACTCGGACGAAGGAAAAAATAACAACCCGAGTGCCTCTCAACCCTTAATCAACATGGCTTCCTGCATCAAAAATTCACCGTGTCAAATTAGGTAGTGGAGTTGATTCCGGTACCGACTAAAAAAATAACATTATGAAGCTACCACGTTGATAAAATTGCTAAATCTTAATATCAAAGAAACGAAATAATCTATGGAAATATTATTTCCAACGACAGATGCCATCATGGGAATGAATATTATGCTTCCATCGAATTGTAAACCACTCGCAATATAATATTTATGAATTGACCTTATATCGGGGCAAAATATACATGAAAAACCAATACATCACCAGAGCGGGATATTACCCGGTTTTATGCTGATTTCTACGCTCTGTTTACATTATTTTTTCGGCCCCTTTGTTTTTTTTTCCTCAACCGCCTGGCATCACATAACAACGCACTATACATTTCCAAGTGTAGGACGGGTTTCCCAGCCATAAATAAAACATCGTCCGAGTCAATATGTTCGGGCCAATAAAGCACGGCACTTTCCGAATGTGATCACTTTTAAACGTTCCGTGCTCATATTTTGGATCTTTATCTTAGACTGACATCAAACTGATATGTCATACGCCAGTTTTCAATGTGGAACCTGTTTTAGACCTGTAACCAACACACTCATACAGTTGACATGTGGCCAGACCGTGCTCATTGACTGCCACGCCGAAGGCAGCGAAAGTGCGTCATCCTGCGAAGGGATGAGTGAGGTGTCGTTTTCAGAGCTTTTTCTAACCGTAGAATTGATTTATGAGGATCTCAGACCTGTCCGGTATGTAACGCTAGGAGCCTCAGTTTGGCTTTTGAAGAGCTGCCGGTGGGGACGCTTTTAGCCATAGCGTATGAGGTGTCGTTTTCGAAGCAGTGTCAAGCGTTGAATTGATTTATGGGGGTCCCTATGGAGAAAAGGAAAGGAGAACTCACTAGATAGGACGTCATGTACCGAAATCGACGGTGGCGCTATCACTTAGAGATGTATGTACCTAGTGCATTACACATTGTAATTTCAAATCCGACTAGAGTGAGCCACTTGCCCTTCTTGGTCAAAGGAAAACCCACGCAAATGGCCCCGACGGAGATTGAACGACCGCTATGAACGGAAAACTAGGACAGAGTGGGGGTCTCTCCAGGCGAGGGCCCAGAAGCCGTTTCACATTCCTCATTCCGTTCTCCAAGCTACTCCAGCCTACGTTTACGCGCTACGTTTATTCTTTGAGTTGTGCTTCCAACCTTCATTATTATTATTATTATTTTCAAATTATTTGCAAAAAATGCTAGTTCTCCTGCCGCCAAAGCATTTCAGTCACGTGACAGCGCGTGACGTACCTACGAGGACACCCCATTACACCCAAACTGATCTTCACGCAAGTGACCTCATAAATGTTCAACACGTCCGTTCCGTACAATCCGTACGATTAGCCGATAAACATGACCCAAGAATGGCAAGTTTCTGACAGCCCTCGAGACAGAGACAAGTTTACGTTAGCAACAGTGCGAAGTCAATTTGTCCGACTTGGAGGGGTCGACTGGTGCTATTCTCTTCCCCACTTGTCTATTTATCACCCCTGGGGCGTCTCTCCCATCCCTGTTCTCCAGGGGCCTACAGCTAACTTTCTTGATTTGTTACCAAACACCAATATAACACGAAGTTCTCCCCAGTGTCTCTCTGTCCAACGGGCAACAAATTAGTTAATTTACCGTTTCACTTCCTCTCTGGGGCCTTCCCGTTCTCCGCACAAACCGACCAAAACCCGTTGCGGGCGTCGGGCTTTGAAAGGCCGGCCTAAATTGCGTTAGAAATACTTCAGTGGTCACCTGAGACCGAGCTTAGCTCTACAATCGTGACGTCACTAAAAGGGAAGTTCATTAGATAATGAGACCGAAGAGATGGCGGGTTTTCCGACTGAAACTTGGACTGTATGAAATGTGTAGGTTCCGAGGCAAAACGGCTAATTGGGGTACAAGACTACTCATCCTAATGAGCCCACAGCCCTACTTAAGCTCAATTCTCCCATTGGACTAATCAAAGAGCCTAAATCCTTTATTATGACTCCTGATTAACCTGGTGCATCACCAGAGAGAATCAATCCTTGTAATTAGGATACGCTTGTGATGAATGCATGCGATTCGGCCTGAGGGTTCTTTGGGGAGTAGATTAACTATCCCAGACCTGCTTGAATATTCACTAAAATGTCGAAACCATCTGATGCAGTAGCGAAACCTTAACTGGAGTTTCATATGTGCGCTTGATTCATATCCACAAATATGTTGGTCAGTCAAACACACCACCACTCACTCACGTTTAATGAAAACCTCTAGGTACCTATATGTTGGCTAAGGGTAGTGACATATTGGCGCACCATAGCTGTTCACCATCGACGCTCGCACCCACGCGGACACAGCGATGTGAAACAAATACGTTTGTTAAAGTGAGAGCGTTCATAGCGAAGCACCTTCACTGCGATCTCACGGGATGTCATCATCGCACCATCGATGTCGCAGCAATATTAAAAAAAAAAATTGATTTCTCCTCGCCGTCAGGAGGGAAGTATCGATGTGAGCTCGTTTGCGACTGGCTGAGAGAGGCCGGAGAACATCCATGGTGAACTGCTCCACTATGAACCATTCAATGGCAAATGGCGAGGGGGAGAGCGTCGATGGTGAACAGCTATGGCGCGCCAATATGTCACTACCCTAACGCACAGTAAACCATGTTCCATCTGTAATTAAATCCTCGAATGAACGAAGCGGAAAGGGAAGTTCGAAATATGGCAAAGTGAAGCCGCCAGGCAATCTTTGTATATTTCTCCTTGTAATATTTATATCCCCGGCACAACCTTCGATCATCTCTACGCCGTCCGGTGTGGCGTTGGGTAATCGACCGCGGTATCCCTCAATCAGCGAAGATAAGCAACGTCGGGTGAGGTTAGTACTTGGATGGGTGACCGCGTGAAGAGTGGGGTCACCGATTACTAGTATTTTCTGCGTTCAATTGGACGGTGAACGCCTCCAAACACAGGGGGACGAGGCGATGGGGAGCCATGAGCGCAATCGTCAGACAAGTTCCGATCCTCCTTGAGAGGACGGCTGACGACGTCCGCGACGGCAGCAGCCAGTCGGACGAAAATTCAGGGTGAAATTCCTGTTTTTTTTTTTTTTTTTTTTTTTTTTTTTTTTTTTTTTGAAGCCGCCAGGCAAGCTTTGTATAATATATTTATACAAGAAATATTATTTCTCCTTGTAATATTTATACCCTTGGCACAGCCTTCGATCATCTCTTGGGAAATAGCACGAAGGGATGGAGACCGGGAATGAGGCTCGATTCCATCCTGAAGGCGGTTTCTCTATATTATTTTCTTTTTCGGGTGCCACCACGTGAATATTCAGGGTTTCGATACTTGGTCCAATACCGCCACAGCATTCCAAGTATTCAAAATTTGGATCAGGCGACGGTACAATTGTATAATATTAATATACGTAAGGTGGCCAGATTTTTTTCCCCTGAGGAAACAGTACACTTAACATAATATGTAATATTATTACACTAGACAAAAAAAGTTTAATAAAACATCAGAGTAGGTTAAAACATCAGATTAGGTTAATTCATTGCCACTGGCCTCAAAAATATTATGACTATACGAACGAACAGTACTGATGTCCTTCATGAGATCAGTACTATTCGTTTGCATTTAAAAACTAGTGAACCCATTAAATGAACCACAAAAACCGTAGCTCAGACTCGCATGGTTACAATGAACACCGTTGTTATAGTCGATCTACCGGTTGTTATAGTCGATCTACCGTTCGCTTTAGTCGATCTACCAGTCGAGCAAAGAGAGCCCCTCTGGCCGATAAAATGATCGGCCGAGCGAAGTAAGGCCCCCCTGTCAAGGTGCTAGTGAAATCAAATTTGAAAAGTCCACCCTTAATATTCATAGAACTACCTATGTAGGCGGTCTAGCGAAGCGAGCCCCCCCCCCCCCCCCCCCAGAATATATCCGAAATTGGCGTAGAATGAACCGTTTCCCAAAAACTCACAGGAAAAAAACCCGCGGGGCGCTGTGGGGCTAAAATGGGGGGGGGGGGGGAGGGTAGAGTTAAGTGTCGTTGCTTTCATGGGGCTATACGATACCGCTCCTGTATACAGTAACGTTTGATTAGCTCAAGGCTAAAATGTATCATGCTAAAAAAAAAGAAAGAAAAAAGTAAACCGTCGTGCGAAAATAGCAGCGTTTGACAGATATTGGGTTGGCATCACTTTTGTAGGAAGACAATAATTATCGAACGGCACGTTCCAAATTGGCTCAGGTTCGTATCGATTCAATTTTTGGTCTCCAACTTGGTTGCATCACGTGCCATCAAATCTCTCTCTCCTGCTCTCTCACATATTATTTCCCTCGCAGTAGGACCATTAAGTGGAAATTTTGATACTTGTGGCCCACAAGCTGTGGGCTCCCAGCGGGTACGGTAGGACAACGGATTGTCAAGGCTAAGGTAGCTGTAGGTTCTCCCCCCCCCCCCCCCCAAGGGGGAATTTGTTAGGGTAGGTATACTGTAAGATCGTTGAGAGGCCTGCGAGCCGTTAGTTAAGAATAAAAGCGTCGCGGCTGTAAACCGTTCGCCAGGAATTCCGTGAGTTTCCCTTCCACCTGGCATCAAAAGGGGGCTTTCCGGCGTATCACAACCTACTTGCCATTTCACTGCCTAAATACAATATACTCGAGCTCGTCCGCCTCTGGTTAATTCAGGCTTCTGCTACGCGGAGTTCAAGGTGTGTCAAGGGATTTTAATAAATAAATTTGCTCGACTAGGTGCACCATATTCAAGCCCACCCGTTTCACTCCATAAACCAAAAGACACAAGAGCAGCTGTAACTTGCAGTATGCAAGCTCGGCGCCTCACACAAACTTAGGTCTCGGGTCGGCGAAAATTTGTCCCCAATATTCTGTTCTGGTCTAGTTGTAAATCTTCCAAAAGCAACTGTGGGAGGTCTTGACGCCTTCGGAGACCCTCTCCCTAGTAAGTTTTATTAAGCTGTACGACATCTTGTCCCAATTGACTTTATTGAGGTGTCGGCCTCCGCTGACATAACCTGAATAGACTGCCAGGATATTGGAGGCGTCATATGCCACCCCCCCCCCCCCCCGAACATTCTGGAAGGGGAAAATCCTAAATAGCTGGCGGGACATGACCCCTCACCACATTCAGGGAGGGACATTGACGTAGTGACATCGTGATATTGAAGAGTGGATAAATTAAATATCAAGGATTTGTGCGTCAAGTGAGTTGTTTCTACGTACCCATTGGTTGAGATTGTCCATCGCAAATTTTATCGCCTGTCACGTTATTGCCAACGTTATTCTGATCAAGACTGTGTTCATAATAATGGTAATATGACATATTTACCTGTGCTATGATTTATACATTGTATGAGGTACACGACCAAAAAACGGCCTCCAGTTTGCAAGTGATTCCTGTTCACAGAAAATAGCCAAAATCTTTAGGAAAAATGGCCAATTTTTTACGATTTTTTCTGCAGCGGTTTTGCGAGTTATCTACTAGTTTGTTACCACCCATCGATGAAGTCGTCCCATCACCACGCCAGCAGGGGCCTTCTCGGCGGGGCCTGGAGGGCAGGAGTGGGGGAGAATTTACCTACAAGCTCGGCAGGTGAATCCGAGAGAAGAGTTTACTCAACTTCTTCTATAACCTACACTTACCCTGTATAACCTAAACTTACACCGTGTAACCTACACTTACCCTGTAATAACCTACACTTACTCTGTAATAACCTAACTACACTTACACTTTTTCAGTTTACTCACCTTCTTCTATAACTTGGTAGGTAAATTGGTGATGATGATGTTGACCATTTCAATGAATGTGTGTGGAACCACCCACATTCTTCGATAACCTACACTTACGCCCCCCTAAATTTCCACCAAATAATCATCATACAATAATATAAAATTGTGTTGGCCGACGTAAGCCGTGTGGTAGCCGTGTGGTAGCCGTGTGGTTTGTTGGTACGGGATAACGCGTTCCCGAGTGAGTTTTTTCACTTTCCGCTCGCTGGCCGTTTAGGGGGTCGAAAAAATTACGAAAAAATACGAGCCGTATAGATCAGAACTGGAGGAAGACGTCGGTCAAATCGTAAATCCGAAATTCGCCCGGGAAATTCGTCGAAAAATCGTCTCTCTCCCGTTTGTCCTACGTTTTCCACTTTCAACTCGCGCAAAAGCCCGTTTAAGGGGTCGAAAAAATTACGAAAAAATACGAGCCTTATAGATCAGACCTGGAGGTAGACGTCGGTCAAATCGAAAATCCGAAATTCGCCCGGGAAATTCGTCGAAAATTCGTCGAAAAATCGTCTTTCTCGCGTTTGTCCCACGTTTTTTCGGGTTCAAAAATACCCAGTAAGGAGCCATTTTTTGGGTATGGTATCCGCGAACCAAATGCGCGCCAAAATATGGGCAATCCGATTCCGAAGTCGGATTTCAAAAAAACCGAGGGGGAGGGGGCGATTTCACGGTGAGAAGACAATTGGATCGTTTTAATTCGCGCGGGGCCAGGGAAAATTCGTCGAAAAATCGTCTTTCTCCCGTTTGTCCTACGTTTTCCACTTTCAACTCGCGCCAAAGCCCGTTTAAGGGGTCGAAAAAATTACGAAAAAATACCAGCCGTATAGATCAGACCTGGAGGAAGACGTCGGTCAAATCGTAATTCGGAAATTCGCCCGGGAAATTCGCCGGAAATTCGTCGAAAAATCGTCTTTCTCGCGTTTGTCCCACGTTTTTTCGGTTTCAAAAATACCCAGTAAGGAGCCATTTTTTGGGTATGGTATCCGCGAGCCAAATGCGCGCCAAAATATGGCCAATCCGATTCCGAAGTCGGATTTTTAAAAAAACGAGGGGGATTTCACGGTGAGAAGACAATTGGATCGTTTAAATTCGCGCGGGGCCAGGGATCTTAGAAAACGGAGGGCCCAGCCTTTAAGGGGCGCTTGCTAGGTCTACGACATCTCTCCCCGACGGAAATGGATGTAAATTAAATGAATCGATTATTTAAAAAAAGTTGAATTGAATTAAAAAAAGTTGAATTGAATTAAAAATAATAATTTCCTAAACGGTAAGCCCTAAAAATACGCCGATTATTTTTATCGTCTCTGCTACGAATAGGGGGGGGGGGGGGGGGGGCGCGGACCCCCCCCTCCCCCGGCCGAGCGAGGCGAGGCCCCCCTGCCCGAATAAGCGCTCGGCCGAGCGGAGCGAGGCCTTATGTCTGAGTAGGGGTTTGAACGTGTCCATCGATGCTACGCACCCCACAGGCGGCAATACACCCCACTAGGGGAGCGAGCGAAGCGAGCCAGAGAGACTAGTGTTTACAATAACTGTAAGAATTTAAATTCAAATATTGAAAGAGTTTCAGAAAGAGAATCAGCCTCACCAACCCCATGAGGTCCCAGTGTACCCTCGGGAGTAGGTGCGCGTACCAATGTGAAAACCGAGTAATCATTTAATATTTCAGCTTGTTAACTTCCCAAAAGCATTTCAATGTTTGATCAAAGCTCTGAGTGGGCGGGCGTTTATTACGGTTGAATGAGAACCAAAAGCGAAAATAGAAACCCTTTGAATCATTTCACTCGAATGAGGTATTTATTCACATTAAAGGATAGGATTCGAGATTTGATTCCAGGGTTTCACCCCTTTTCAACGGCTGGCGTAGTGAAAAGTCTCCAAAGAGGGCTCAAAGGGAGTCATTTTCGTTCCTACAAGTGGCGCAAGGGGGTTTTATTCGCAACTGGGGCGGATGTTGTGCACTGAAATGAGGCAAAGGAGTTCCTAAGGGGGTGGAGGGACCGGCTGGTTTCAAGCCACCAATACTCCTTTTTGGGAAGTTTTATGTAAGAATTCCTTTCCTTTGTGATTCCCAACCCCCGAACACGGGGCTGGAGGTCTTTTTCCTGGAGGGAAGGCGAGTGAAATTCGGGCTGGGTGTTGAGAACAAAGGAAGAAAAGGGCTACGGCGGAACGTTGCCGATGCAAAAGTCCTTTGTTCTAGAAAAGGATAGCCTCCTGGGGTGACGGAACCAACACGCCACCTTCCTTTCCAAACTCATTTGAAAGGTACCAATTCTGTTTATATTCAAGCTCCTATTAGTACCTCATTTAACTAGCAATCTGGTAATGGTAGAAGAATAGTTTCTCAAAAGGTTCGAATACATAACTGACTGATTTTTTTGTAAATAAAACATCCATTACATGTAATGGTAACCATGTATGGTGTTCGGCTACAAGGGATCACACCTTTTTTCCATGGGATCACGCGTAGATGACATATTCACGGTAACAAGCTCTATAATAATATTATAGATATTAGATATTATCTAATAGGTATAGTGAGTTAAGGACTTTGAAGAATAGAACCTGGGAATGCTATCCTGGCCCAAAACCGGGGTTTGTAAGCTCGTCTAATATTAGAGAGCCTTGCAGAGACTAAGGTAACGCATGTAAACTCGTCTACCACATATTTTCTGCTTGATGATGCTAATATGTAAACACGTCTAGGGTCACTTTGGGAGAGATCAGATTTATTAACTTAAAATAAACAATTTTCCGTCCTCGGGTGCAAGTGACATCAGTTCACATACCAAACAATCTTCCACTTCTCACGGTTCTAGACAAACGAGTCCATAGGACCATACAAACCAAGCCCAATTTCTCTCTGCTTACTCGCATATTCATTTAAAATACCTAATTAATGGACTTTTCCGTAAGTACCAGGACTTGGTCAAATCAGCAGCCTATTACCAGAATACTTGGCCATACAATGCGAGCGGCATTAAGCAGCAGCAGTATTTTTTCTGCTGGCTAAATGGCTGATGTTCCAAATATGACAACATTAGCTTCGGAACTATTCAGAAGCAGAAATCCTCGTCAAGTTTTGGGGGGTGATGTATCATGGTGGGTTTCATCCAACGCTGCATGAACAGCACTGAAGGCCACGGCTAGATTTCGATGAGATGTGGTAGAATTGGTGGTTGACGACATTACACATGTCTGTTCCTGATTCCGAACAGTAGGTAGGCGATCTTACACCACATACGACCTTACAACACCTAACATTAGACGAACTTACATAGTACGTAGTGTATTACGCTCCCCAAAACACCGAGGAGGACCAAACACAACCGACATGAAGTATGTGCTTTTGGAATTCCGTTCACTACTCATATTTGGGTACAGAGGGCAAGCGCACTGCCAGGACCAATACTTTTGACCGCCACCGTCATCAATGGATGTTTCAGTGCTGTTGGCGAGTGGTTTCGATGTGGGAACTCGAACGCGCAAAAGGTATGCTTTCACTGGATTCGTTCAGATAAGGCTCACCTTCAAAGCTACCAGTGGAGCAGTCTGGTGTTCAGCGGCAGAAAAACCTGGTCTCTTATCTGCCGTTCTAAAGGTTTCGGTTTTCCTCAGACTGAAGCCACAAAGAGATGGAAAAATCAAGAGGTTCGCTGACTCCTGTGTTGGTTCCAAACGGGCGTTTATATCCTTGCCACAGGACACTGGTTGCCTTCATGTCCGACGAAAATGCTTGTTTAGACATTATAAAATCCTACCAGCGTGAATCAGTAGGATTGTCGGGGGCGAAGGGTTCTGAACCTACCATCCACCGTGTGGGGAAGGGAGACTCCCCCATGTTCCCGCACATGGTGCTGGCGTAGCAGGACTGGTTGACAATACTGCCAACTAAGGAAGAAGAGCAAGTTTCAGAAAGTCGTGATATTGTTGCTGCGGAGAAGCGACCAAAGGCAAAGGTCTAATTAACTCAATCTCTGAGTTCAGGACCCAGGTAGGAGTAGCTCGAGTTGACGGCTCATTCCCTGTCCTCTCCAAAATCTCCCTGCAAAATGCTTTCTTCTTCCTGCTCGTACATTATTCAGATTTTTATTTGCCTTTCTATTGTAACTGAGGAGTAAATGTTTGGCTGCCACCCTTGATCTCGACCCCTATTAAATTACAGGTTCCAACAGAAGTCACTTACCCTTGATGCCCTAATAGCTAACCAATGGTTGTCACAGATAGGATGAAAAGACCATTCAGAAGATGGTTACGGTGAACGCACACGTAGAACAATGGGAGTGACCCCAGCCCGCATTCTTTTTTATCTCTCGGCCACAATCTCTTTTATGCTTCGGCTAGAAGAGGGAGAAGAAAGGCAGCGCAAGAGATCATTTAATTAACTTGATATCTGACGACACTGGATACGCTATTGTTCCTTGCATGGCCTTCAACTTCAATCATTTTCGCTGAGTGAAATCCGAACGTGGGGGTGCCTGCCGCGCAGAAGTCCCGGACAACTCGTTGGTGGTTCAGTTGGAATTCACATCCACAATGCGACAAGGTGGTGGATGAATATTGTGGATATTTCCAAAAACTCTGTTTGGTATATAACCGTCTCATCCTCCAACAATGGCTGTAGAATCTACTGTAGATGATCTACAGTGTAGATTCTCACAACAGGCTTAACTAACAACTTGAAATTCTTCCACAGGTAATGCTTTACACGCCGTATCTTGAAGGATGCAAACTATTGAGGTGCCACAAGCTGAATGGGAAGGACCCCAGCCTGGAAACCATCGCAGTACAAGAGATTGTTCTGCAGGCCTTGCAAGGCTGATACCATGGTTGGCAGGCCCTGCTCTGGCTGGTATGAGCCGCTCTTTGAGTCGATTTTCTGTTTAACGTAAGCACGTGTAGCTCAGATATTAGGCCCTACATGCTGATTCGACTTAATGGTAGTAGCAGCAGTTTAGGAATAAAAGGTAGATAATTGTGAATAAATAGAGTTCAACGAAATTGATTTATAACCGATAACATTGTTTTGCGACTGTACTGAGGTGTTCTCTTACATATCTAGCAAACATCTTATCGATTATATACCTACATCAGCAATACGATGACAACTATGTGACCTCTCTCGGGCAGACCACATTCCCGCATTGACTGCGCACTCGTGGCACAAAGGCTGAAACCTCTGGCTGGCCATCCGCTTGTACATTGAACTTCAAAGCTGAACGGATTCGACCAATGATCAATACCCCCCTTAAACTGTGTGAAATCATGCGGCCCATAACTACCCTCATACAAAGCTTGGCATCGTTCAATTGACACAAGATTGCTTTGACTTTACGAAGCATGCTACATTAACTTGTAGGGTAACCGTATTGCACGAGTGGATGTATTTTCTGATGAATATAATATTGTCTTGTGGGAGACCTGCAGGTCACCCCTTTAGGTCATACCAAGACAACCACCATGGGCGTGACATAATTGATTTGCAACGTTATAATATAATAATCGACAGCTATAATAATTTTGGACAAAACAATATTATTGTTTTGTCCAAAATTATTATAGCTGTCGAAGTGTGAGCGGTCTTCTGACCTGAAAATGCCAGAAATAGCCAACCTATCCGGAATATCTTTAGTATTCTAGCCGTAAGCACTCTGAACTGCCACTACCCGCGATGCATTTGGAAACCTTCAAGCAGTCCACCACCCATCGTTTTTTAATCTCTTGCCCAACTAGCCAGGCTGTGTATGCTCGTCCAATTTGGGTATCGATCCACTACGCCAGGATCCTCCGCACAAAACGCTGAGCCCGGCTGGACGCTAAATTTGATCAGCCTCTGAAGAGTAAGGGAAAACCTGTTCCATATTAAGCTTCGAGGTATGCAGATGACATGACGTTCCTGACCAACACTGAAACATATTATGCTCAGTGTCTTCTGGGTAAATTTGCACATGAAGACATGGTTGATGGAGAGGATCTGCACAGTCGGATTAAGATAGCAAGAATTTGTTGTTTTTCTGACGGCTGTCCATTCAATTGATGTCTTAACGCTTGGGGTGGGGTCTCCACCAGGACTGGGGCGAGCCAATAATGTGACAATGCAGGCCAGAAGGTAGTCGACTGCTCAAAACGTGGAGTGCATTGTTTACTTGTGTTGCACTGGGTCATAAGGGCTGACAATTCTCGACTAGACTCTCAGCTTGCTACTGATTTGTCAACGAGGGTTCCAGGCTTGCTCAATGATGTACGTTGCACATTGTTACTGGATACTGGTGCATCAGCCACAGTGATCTGCGAAGCTTTGCTGCCATCACAGGGTCACTCATCCATTCCTTACGCTGGTTGTATGTTTGCGTCAGGAGACGCTGTATAAGTGGTTGGAGCTGCGATCGTGTCGATTCAGAATGAACCACTCGGGTGCTCGTCGCGAAAACTTCCGAAGGCTGCATACTTGACTTGGATCTTTCCTGAAGAAGCATCGATACGTACCTAACCAATGCATGTGAGCAGGATGACAGAAGTAGGTGATAGGTGAGTCCAACATGATGGCTGTTTGATAGGCCTACCATCACCTACTACGGGATCATCGGCTGGGCGCAGTATCAGAATCAGAATCAGAAAGCGTTTTATTTGCCATGTTACACAGAGTGCTTTTGACAATGGTCACGGTTAATTAAAGTTAGGCCTGAAAATACAAAGTAAGATGGTATACCAGTTATAACGTTAAGTTATAACATTAAATTTTAATCGTAAATTGATGAATTAAGGGCATGTACACGTTAAAGACGTTTCACTGGATTGATGTTGAGAAAAAAGTCTTCAAATGAGTACGGCACCATTTGTGACAGTCGGGATTTACATGAGATTCTAAATTTTGGCACAGGCTCTTCTCGGACAGATTTTGGAAGGGCATTAAAAAATTTTATTCCCCACCACGATGTAGAAGCTCTACTGACGTCCAAACGAGAGTGGGGAAACGAAAGCTGACTGGCACTTCGTGTATTGTGAGTGTGTGAGGCTGAGGGGAATGAGGTGATGTTTTTCCGCACATAGGTAAGGCAAGCGAGGATGTACAGGGCTGGTACTGTTAGTATTCCCAGCTCCTGAAAAGCATCTCTGCAGTCCTTCCGATAGTTTAGGCCCATGATAGCTCTGACAGCTCTCCTTTGACTGCTGAATACAAGGGCGCTGTGTGGCGAGTGGCCCCAGCAAAGGATGCAATATCCAGCCCTACTTTGAAAAACTGAATAGTAGGCAGCAAGAACGGCAGTCTTGGGAAGCTTGTCGGAAAGTCTTTGCAAAAGGAAGGAAACGCTATTTAAGGAAGCGGCCAGCTGTTCACAGTGAGGCCTCCAACTCAGTTTCGGATCCAGTACAACACCCAACATTTTAACGGACTGAGGGTTACCAACACTCACTGCCAGCGATAAGTCCCTTAATCCAAAATACATCACCTCCGTTTTTGAATCATTAACAGCGAGACGGTTTTTATGGAACCAATGTCGAATAGCGCCGACAGTACTATCTGCATTTTCTACCAGGGCAGCCAACGAAGAATCTGATGAAAGAACCGTTGAGTCATCCGCAAACATAACAGTCCTTTTATTTGAATGTTGAGGAAGATCATTTGAAAATATCAGGAAGAGAGTGGGTCCTAGAACGCTACCTTGAACTACGGATAAGTCTCCGATTTGTGACAATTCGGAGACAGTACCATTTAGGCGGACAGCTTGGACTCTATTATGCAAGTAAGACTTAATCAAGGTTGCGGCTTCAGCGGAGAATTTGTACGATCGTAATTTTGCCAGCAACAGTTTATGAGGCACACAATCAAAACACTTTGAAACATCAACCATTGTTGCTGAAACATAGTGACCTCTTTCAAAATGTTCACAAATTTGACTTGAAATACACAAAACTGCTTGCTCAGTCGTCCGTCCTGTTCTGAATCCGTACTGATCCGAGACAAATAGATTGTTATCCTCGAAGTGATCGTTTATCTGCCTATTAATAGCTTTTTCAAATACCTTCGAGAACAAAGGGAGTTTAGAAATAGGCCGGTAGTTGGACATATCATCTGTATCCCCCTTCTTGTGCAAAGGAATCACTTCTGCGACTTTCAAAACTGAAGGAAAGAAATTTGAACAAATGGCCTCGTTTATCAGATGAGTCAGGGGGTAAACAATGGCCAGTGCTACATGTTTAATCATTTTGGAAGATAAGCCATAAAAGTCGCAACAATTCGAATTTTTCAAAGATAATATAATTTTGAATACTTGTTCGGGTTCCAGTGATGAAAAACGTAGCTCAGGCGCAGGATTGATCTCAAAATCAAGGGGGTTTTGGGTTACTGAGGGCAGATTTGCTATGGTTTTTGAAGCTACTGATGCGAAATATGAGTTAAAGTCGTTAGCTGTGTATTGTAGGTTTCTAGGAGACTTCCTCGTTTGATTGCGGTTTTCGTTTATGTATTCCCACATCTTCTTTGATGGGTTTCCGGACGCAAAAATGTCTTTTTCGTGGTAGGATACTAGAGCCGCTTTGATCGCTTTCTTATACTCATTACGGAGGGAAAGGTAGTTTGCTTTTAATTTGGGATTAGAATCATACTCGGTTTGAATTTTATTTTGGCGGACTAAGATTTTCATATTTTTTAACGATTCAGTAAACCAGGGCTTCGGATTCGGGCTTCGGAGTAGATGAACTAATGGCGCAAATGGAGGATATTCTGGGATTTAATAAAAGCAGGGAGCACCCATGATTCTGACGTCGTTCTGTTCAGTATTCATATTTTTTCAGGAAGAGTTGGTTTCTGAAGAGAGAATATCAAAGAATCGTGAATTCGGTTGAAAAACAACTCGCGATTAATAGTCTACTAGGCGAACGGCAGTAAATATCGGTGATTTATCGGAAATTTATCAACCCCCGACTCGAGCGGATTCTTCTCCTTTCGCCAACTACCAAACTGTGGGGTGGGAACTCTTCCCTTCTATTTCTCGATAAAGCGGGAATCGGAATTAATTCAGCCGGCTTCCAAAAAGGAAGGAACATCACGGAAACGTATCGAGCAATAATACCCCGCAGGGCCATAATCACTCCATTAAAAGGGAGACTTTAGGCCTCATCCCCGTCGATCGCGTGACGGCGAGTTCCACCTGATTGTAGGTCACTGGGGAAAGCTACGTTTCCAAACATACTCACGGAAAATGTTGAAAAATTAAAACTTATTACTTCGAACGAGCCAAAAGGGAGGCATTATCAGAGTTTTAATGTTGTTTCCACAAGTCACGGAACGGGTCGAGTAGTTTTTCAATTATGAGTTCGGCGACGTGAACTTGATATGAGAAAATAAGTAGAATCTTGATCAAACTTAACGAGCTAAACGTGCGGTTTTTGTCAAAGAAGGGTCGGAAGTAGTTCAGCGATTATTGCTAATAACCTTTTATTATACTTTTCGGCAAAATTTGCATTTAATGTTTTTGTCGTTGTCTTTACATTCCCGCATTAGTGACCCTCGAGGGTAGGATCTAAATAAATCGATTACCCCTGGCATGATTTTGGGATCTCTTTCCTTTTATGTTCACTCTCCGTCTGCATTCCAAGTAGGTACCAGCTGAATGTGTTAAGAGTGTTAGACAAGCTGAAGCGTAGTTTTAAAAATCGTGGCGTATGGGATAGTTAGCCGGAATTTGTACAGGCAGTAGTAGGCAGGTTTTTGCAGGAAAAAATCCTAATGCCCAAAATGAATATAGCCGCGCATACTCCTTGAGCCTCATGAAAGGGGCGGGTGCAAGCATAGAGCTATTTCTATTCATATTCTATGGGTTCAAGGCGGGCCATAGTTCTTGCTATAGCGGTAGGTATGGCGGACTTGCTACACCTGCGGGGGTTATCATCGTTAGGAGATAATCTCATACGTAAACCAGGCTCGAGAAAGGTAAACATCCACAAAAAAAAAAAAAAAAAAAAAAAAAAAAACTCGTCCAAGGCTGTTGGACGCAAATTTCAGTACGGTGATAGGTGACCACGCACTGCTGGCTACGACAGACAACCCTATACCTACGACAGCCAACCCTTCCCACATGTCCTCGCATTTCCCCACTTCGCTACTCGCTTTCCCAATAATTATTGGTTGGCCCACTGGATAAACAAGGGTGACTGGCGACGGTCAGATTGGCTCACCTTACGATCGCCCCATAATCCTGAGGAAGGGGCTCGCACCTCATCTTTGAGAGTGAAGCTCTGGATCGCTGAAGGTACCAAACCGTAGAGTGAGATCTTCTCCCAAAAGGTCCTGATAGGAGGGTAGGGATATCCTACAGTAATCACCGAGAGGTGGCTCATTGGGCCGTCAGCCGTGGGTGCAGGAGGGGTCTTCAGAAACCTAGCCTGATTGTTACGCTCCAAATCTATATAACCTACCTATTTGGAAGACGTGTCGTGACGTCTAGGGATAGGAAGTGGGTTCGTTGGCAAACTTGAAATGAACTTGTTAGGGCATGATTTGTGTCTTTTCAATGGCTGCACAATCATACTTTCACATGGAAGGGGTATGAAGAAGCACCGAGGAAAAAGGTATTCAAGGAAACCAGGCTGTACGAGGGTGGGAATCGTACAAATGAACTACTAAACCGAGGAGGCAAATTCTCTGGAAAAATAAACAGACTCAGCAGATGGCGGGATATAAAACGTAAATGAGAGAACCCCGAGAAAACAGGGAGGTAAAAACGTCTCCCCTTTCAAGGCGGAGAGAACCAAAGGGTTTCAATTTGCCGGAAAAACCGCTAGTGCCTTTCTGAACTTCACCCCCCTTTTGCAACAGCCGGTAAAGAAGGAACAAGAAGTTTTCGGGTGGGAAGTTGAAAAATGTTTGCACTAAATGCGGAATTTTCATCTTCTCTCCAAACCCGACGGTCGGGGGAGGAGCGGAGAGACTGGCTAAACGCTTGGTGGAGAATTTCCAGAATGATCGCCTCATTCCTGAACCCATCAAGGAGTATTGCATGGAAAATTAAGTCTCCCTCGGAGCCCTGAAGATACCAGTTCTTACGACCCTCAGGCCTCCTCTAAACCCCTCCCCCATCATGATATAGTTAAATGGGGTCCTAAAGATTAACCCTATGTTTTCTTTGTAGGCTCGTAACTGCCTGAGCGAAATACCTAATTAACTTTGTCGCAAAGCCCTCACGTTTTCGAGAGATGTGGCGGTTTTGGGAGATCCAGGCGGAAGGCCGTTTACCTGCTACCTTTACCTTCCAGGCTATTTTCTCCAATTGCCTTTTCCTGTAGAGTGAGCTTTTAATCTACAGTCTTATTTTATGGCGAAACATTTCTTCTGAATCAAAATTTCTTATTCAATGTAATATTATTATTCCCATTATTATAAAACCATGGGGACCCGTAGGGATCAGCTTGGTAGTCAATCACAACTGAATCTGTGAATCGATTCCATTCTGTTTTGCCAAGCAGCGTGGCAGGATATGGCAAATGGCAACCAGTTTTTATCTCTTCAAATAATCAGCAGTGTGTCTCGTGATTGCCGGCGGAGCTCTCCCAGCACCGTGCAGACAAGAGATGTTGCGGCAAGAGGTCAGGCTATTGAGGTTACAGACTCTCCAGCGTGCAGCTCCACTGACAGATCAGCACTGGCTGGAGCAGAGTCGGAGTGCTGGAGCAGATGCTGCTTATGTGGCCACCCGTCGTCATTCGGTTGGGTAACTTTTTTCCGGGGACTTTTTTTCCTACAATCGTCTGTAGTTTGAGCTTACCTCAGGATATTATTCGTGGACGACGTCGATTACGAAATCGAGATGATCATGCGGCTCCAAAGACGGCCTCGGGTCTTCAAAATTTGAATAACTTAACAGACCATCATGTAGGTAACTTCGCCCTGCACTCCCTTGGATGACCGCCATAGCCTGCTGCCGGACATAAGAAGAATCAAAAGTACTTATATCCCGAAACGAACCTCCCCACTAGTCAGTGACTAGTAGCCTGTACAACTACATAACTAATATAATTCTAGTCATTACTGTTCGCTAACAATAAGGTCTTGTTACGAGAGCCCTGAAGATGGCACTATGTATGCCGAAAGCTTGGAAGTAAAGCCTAATAGAGACTGTCTCGTTCTCTTAGCAACCTTCTTTCACCCTGCAACGAACCTGGCCGAAATATGCCCAGAAGGTATTCCCAACAAACCAGTACCAAAGTTGGTTGGAAAAGAGGTCTCGGGTCCATTTCAATTAGGGGGTGATTGAATGTGAGCCCACAATCTTCTTGTGATCCATCAAACAAGTCTCGACCCTCGAGGGCAACACATCAGGTAATAAAGTAATTACTCCCGCCTCTCCCTCTCGTAAGTTTTAATTGGATGTGTCTTAGTGAACTGATGCAACATTTTCCAGCCCTCCAACGCCAAACTTCGCGACTGATAGAATATTTCTCGCCGCCGTTCACTCAAACTTCCTTTACGAGGAGTGACAACGACTTCGATTCTGTGCGCTTCTTCATGTGGGAGTCTATTTGGGGGTTAACTTTGTGAAACCCAAAACCATCACGACTAGTTTGAAACGGAAATAAGTGATCATATTATGATCATATTATTTAATGGTAGCGGAGCTTTTGATAAAAGTGTGTCCACATTTTGTGGGTTTTATTGAAATGTGTGGCTTTGAGACGCTTGCCCGAGAGGTTTGGTTTTACTGAAGGGTTTGATTATACCTAATCACTATATTGATTGTGTGTGATTTGTTTTATTTGTGCATGGCGGCGAAACATGAAGGATCTTATATGGCAGCAACATAGATATTGACATTAAATGTCAATTTTTCTTATTAAATGGAATAAGAAATTTGAATTTGAAATTAAATGAAAATTTTTCTTCATCCTTCCCCATCAGGTTCTACCTTTTGTTGTGATGCGATGTAGGTTTACTCTTCCGTAGGTAGTCTGAGATCTTCTCGTCATTGTTCCTCAAATGCAACGGAGCTCTTGAAAAGGAAACTGATATCTTCTTTTGATGATTATGGAGCTGTACAAGGATACTGTTCTCTGATCTCACAGCGGTAAGTTCTTGTCAAGGTGATGTGCCTTGATTATTATTGTTTATAAATTGATTATTTATTTCTCGTGATTCTTTGGGTCTCAGATTCTTCTTTGATTTCTTAGTTCTTCTTTTCTTCCTTGATTATCTTTCAATCTTTCTGTCTTGATTCTTTCTTCTTTCTTTCTTGATTCATCTTGATTGTTTCTTGATTTTCTTGAGTCATTTTGATTCTTGATTCTTTGATCTGATCTATTCTAGATTTTGAACTTGATTTTACTATAGAAATGAATATTGTTGAGCAACATTGATGAGGGAACACTTGGTCTGGTTCATTTTAACTTTCATCTCTTCAATCACTCTTCAACCTTGGTCTAGTGTCAGTTAGAGTACCATCTTGGTTCCATCACAGATTGTTCAGGAGCCAGTATCCCGGTCTCGTCTGCAAATTGGGAATACGTGGCCGAAGTTGTAGAGCGGGCTGAGGGGCAATGCTTATAAGATTGCTCATATTTCTCACCGATGTTCACCCTTAACGTTCTTTCACTCAAGAACAACCTGAGAATGAGGAACGTGGAATTCGGGAGGAATGGTGAAATTTTCAGTACCTAAGAGTCCATTATGCCAACTTCTAAAAAAAAAGCTGCTGCAGCGGATTTTCCGAGTTCGCACCCTTCGGGAAACTACACTCTGGAGAGCTGCAAAGATTGGTCTCTTCGTGCCTAAAAGCTGTTGATTTGAGAAAGTTAATGATACCTGAAGAGCTCTTGTAACCTACTGAAGAGAATCTTCTCATACAACTCCTCAGCAGAGGTATACCATATACTAATGCTACAGCATACTGATTGGTCGATAGCTTGCAGGGTGGTGCTGAGGTTTGTCTGGCTTGAAAACAACAATGACAACTGGGTCGGAAAGCATCGCCTCAGTAAAGAAACATCGATTTATCATGTCTTGATTTGGGGGAAACATGTTTTCAATATTACGAGAGTGTAAGTAGTATGAAGGTGTAGCGATGCTTGTACCTAAGTACAAGCATCGCTACACCTTCAACAATTGTTGAGGCAAAGATTTGAGTGAAAGCCTCCTTGAGCTCAGTAGTACCGGGACTTACTGGCCGTGTTTGTATGAAACGTCGTCACTTGAACGAACATTACTCCTAAGAAGCTTGCTGGGTATGAAGTGGCGCAATCCCAGCTCGAGGAATGGGCCGTTAGGTCCATCAGAAGACTCACCTGTAAGTCCTTGTTGTCGGGTGTTCGGCAGTTGGGGATGCCCTGGAATGTCCCTGATCACAGGACCGGAGATGGCCTTGGAGATTTCCCAAGCAGCATGCCAGTTGCACTTGGTGCAGTGGCTCAGAGAGCTCGATGTGCTTCGGAGCTGCCCAGCATTCACTAGGGAGATCGCCTGGAGATGTTCGACATTTCCAGCGCATCGAGAAGGGCATTCGCCTCTTTTCTGGCAGTGAGGCTAAAGAGAGGAAATAATGACCCCAGTTGAAGACGACAGCTGGTCGAACAACGGCTCGTGGACCCTCGGTTCTCTCCCTATAATAACGGGTGGACACTGGGGTCACTCCTCCCCACTCACTTCATGTTCTACAGGGGGTGGACGTAAATGAGAAACCTTTGTACTACGTAAACCGTTTACTAGGTACCGCATCATTCCATTCATTGATATTTTTCATTGCTTGGAGGTTGGAGCGGATTTCGAAGTTATTGGCGAGGAAGAGAGAAATAGCAGGATTTGCTATCGGCTTCACTGGAGTCAGCCATTATTTTCCTTCCCCGGAGCTAATTAGAAGTCTCTTTAATTGTTTACAGTTTATCGCGCCTCCTCCCGAATACCCAGGAGCTGATAGTGACGGGAGGCTAAGCTATTGCCACGAGTTTCTGCATGACCCCCGTCTGCAAACTTCCCGACGCATCGCACAATCCCCTTCACCTCTCCCGACCTTCCCCATTTTCTCCAGAAAGACAAATAACCTTCCAACAATTAAATTGCCTCTTTCGGGTTCGAAGTGAACCCCGTTTGTAGACGTCACTTAAGGGGAAAACACCCTTTCTCGTAGTTCGGTGCCCCCCACACCCCCAAACCTTCCAATCATTTCCCTCTACCTTTTTTTTACATTTTTTTCCCTCGTCGCAATTACTCTTCTTTTCGGCTTCTCCTTCTTCCCCCTTTTTAAAGTCGCTTTCCGAATTTCAATTCGTTTTATTAGTCTGTAGCGGGGGTATTTCTCATTCGTCTCCTGTCTGCAAAGAACGTGGCCCAGGGGGTTTTTCGACCCATTGTACTTATCGGTTAGACGTCAGAAGCTGTCATTTTCACCAAAGAAAGAGCCGTTAGCATTCAATTTTCGGGCTATCTCGGAGTGATCCCCCATTAGTCTTATATTCCATTCTGACGAGCGAAACGTACGTAAAGCTTAATATTAAGCCTTCGAAGCTCTTGTTATTTAACAAGAGCTTCGAAGTAAAAGTACAAAAGTCCGTAAGTTTAATTTTTTCAATAATTAAAAAAAAAACCTATGTAGGTACGTTAGAAACGTGTAATTTGCTCAACCTCAAGAAACTGCACGTTTTTGATATGACGACTTTATAAGTTGTTTGAGGGTTTCAAAATGTGGTTAGCACGAACGAAGGGAGCACGAACTTCAAAGAAGACAATTCCCAACTAGTGAGCCCTCTAATTAGTGACGAACCCCAAAGCGAAAATTGCCCACTTTTATGTGAAGAGCCGGCAAAGCTTTTTTCTCGCCCCTCCCCGCGGAGCGCGTTGTTTAACTCACTTAATTAAATTGAAAACGCGTCAAAAACGAAAAAAAAAAAAAAAAAGTCGAGTGGAGAAACGTGCTATTTTACACCTCCTCCAACTCCGCAGGAAGTGTTTTTCGCTCAGTGCGAAAAAAAGCTACATAAACTTGTTTCTTACGCCTTTGGGATTCGCTTCAAAGCCCTGGTTTCAAATTCATAAAATCTTTCTCTAAAAAAAAGAAAAGACTATCATTAGAGAGACTTCTCTAACGATGCATTCATTGCCCGCGTATAATATTTCAGGTTCAAAGGAGCCTCTGGAAATGTGTTCCGTAATTTTCTTTGGTGAACAAAGAAAACGAGCAAACACGTACACACAATTTGAGGGGTGTAGCATTTTAAGCCGAGGATTTCATTGTGGAGCGCTGCAATGGTACCATTTTACTGTCCCTAATTAGACTAAACTTGGAAGGTTAATTTGTGCCAGACGAAAAATAATTGGTTTGTGTGTTTCATATGCACGAATTTGGGCATACTAGCACGTTGACAGGGGGTGGGGGTGCACCCATTGGTTCTTCGCTTTGTCCCCCATTTGGTGGAGAGAAGGTGAGTAATGCCAACTAAAAATCCGGAAATACATAATAATATTATGTATTTTTTATAATATAAAAAAAAACAAGTACTCTACACCTAGGTATCTACCACTAATTCACTATTCAGTCTATATGTATGTCACAAAAGTAGGTGTAGTGCATTCTTATTTTAACCCCTTAATTTATTGTGGAATTCGAATTCTAGAGCAACAAACATTACGCCCGATAAACCCATCGAGAGCAATTTGCGACTCGCACTAGTTGACGCATCTATTCGTGTCTTCGTCGCAAACAGTCTGAGATGCCGTTTAGACAGTCGCCTTCCTCTCGATCCGAATTCTATTGGGAGGGTTTACCGGTGGGTGGGAAATTTGAACGAGGGGGTCAACCAAAAATTGTGCAACTTTTTTTCAGCCCGGAATCAATTTTGTTTTACTTTCCATCTTTGATAGCACTTGTAGGTTTACCTAATATACCGGGTGTATTTTGTATACCTAAGTGCAAATATTGTTTTTCTAATTAGGACTTGGACTTGGATCAATAGATCAATTGATTCAGATTAGCAATATTTGTGTTGTGTGTTTGGGGTAAGTCCTCCAGCGTAACTGGGATCCTGCCCTCTATGTCTTTGGAGGGAGAGGAAGGGAGTGCTTGAATATCCCTACCCAGAGCATAATGCGAAGTAGGCGGGGGAGGCGGTATCGAAGCAGTTTGGGAAAGCCCGCAACCCCCAGGTTGGCACGAAGTGTCGTGTTGATCTGGGCTGCGTTGGCCTCCGGAAATGAGATCAACATCATCCGGCATTGATATCGAAGTTTCGATTACAACACCGGACCTGATAATATATTATTATTTATTAAAATATCATTTTGAGGGAATACACCTTAGACCTTTGGCTCTATTAGCTGTATAGTGTTCGTTGTCGCTGCGGTTTGTTGTTACTTGTCATTTTTCGACCTGCCAGGTCCAATGGGAGCATTTTTAAGACAGTACAATCAAGTTTTTAGACACACCGAACCTCGCATGAGGCCCCTGGTCAGCTGACCCAGTGATCGTAGAAACCGTATTAAATACGAATTTTGTAACATTCCAAGAGTTAGATAATTGTTTTCTATTTCTGCCCTGGAAGGGGGTCATAGTTTAGTGCGTCGACAGCAATTTTTTTCTTTTTCACGTCACTTCCATTTGCAGCTCTAGCAGGATTTACGGTACTTTTTATACCGGTTTCCCTATTTTTCAGCGGGAATCTCTCTTTTTTTTTCTTTTTGTGTGTGTTTTTTTATAATCCTGAAATCCAGAGGGATTCAAGCGGGTTCCTCAATCAGGACTGCGCTGGAAAGGATTACGAATGACCACCCGAGTTGTACTCAATCAATACCTCAGTTAATTCAGATTAAGGGATGCGGGAATGCATGCAGGGTTTCAACAAATTATTATCGTACGGTGTATATAGAGTCTACGTAAAAAAAAAATAAAAAATAAAAAAAAATAAAATAAAAACAACGAAGTAGGTATTATAATATAATACCATATTATGGTAGACAATTCAGAGAATACTAAAACAAATGCCATTATTATCGTCCACTCTTTATCAAAAGAAAAAACTTGAACGCTTATCGTTGTTGAATGGACATCGAGACCATTCTGGCCGGGAGACGGCAATTAATTAATTCCACTTGTCGCTTCCACCCGTCGGAGGTCTACACCAACTAAATCACTTCATAACATTGAGTGAGACCAACAGTAAAGCTCAGGTGCAAAATTTAATGTTTGCAATATTTAATATTGCAATGTGCCTCGAAAAATGTCAATTAGTTCTCCGTTAAAAACCAACACTGCAACAAGGACTAACAACAAGAATCAAAAATGTGATGACTAACATGGTGCGATTTTCCTACATGCCTCCCACTTGACTCTTTTTTTTTTTTTTTTCTTCCAGCATGCCCACCCTAATCCACAATGATGCGCATGTCATGCGTAAAGGCCTGCACCCGAAAAAAAAACTGCTCGCCCTCGTTCTATGGAATTTCCATAATGGAAACCTCTCGACCGAAAATATTCTTCAACGCGGTTGTCGGGTGGTGAACAAAGTACTTCGGTTTTGTTTTCACGCCTAAACATTCATTCTTTTCAGAATGTCGGCGTTTATTGTTCACAGTTTTGATGGCTGCCCTATCAATGAATGTTTTTAAATTCGCTTGTGTTCGCTAAACTGAACAAGGCCAAAGAAAAATCTACATACGCTTGACGCTGAAATCTACATACTGTGATGTAGGTAAATGTCTTTCGGTACTGAGCTGGTGGGCAACAGCATCTTAATAAGACTGAGTGTTTCAAGCAAGAGAAAGAAAACGACTCATCAACGATCAGTAAATCGAATTTCGCTGTTGGGGTGTCATTATCGAGGGAAACGACAATTTCACGGCGCGTTCTTCGAAGCTGTGGAAAATTTGACTATTGCTCATTGTCTGTCGATTCGTTGATGATCATATTTCCTATTAGATATTTTCAGAATAGGGGATACTAGGGATATCCCAGACTGTAACCGAAATGGTTGAGTGATAAATTGGACTCTCAAGTCTCGGAAATGCTTTTAAAATGGGATGCTCCCGAATCGTGGGATATAGGAAAGCAAAAAATGTGGTGGCAAAGAGTGGGTATGAAAACGGGTCTACATCAATTACCAGCAAAAACGGCCGTTTCACACTAAAGTGATTGTCGTTAATTCAGTTTAGCATTCAGTTTAAAAATATAAGAGAAATCCGTCAAATACCTCGTTCCTCATTTTATATTATCCCCACGCTTGACTATAAATAGAACTTCATGCATAGTCATTTCCATTCAATTTTATTCCGCTTAGTCTTTTTTAAACACTGGCTTTTAGTATGCGGGGATAACAAACTGTTTTCCACGTTCGAAATAAACAACGGGGGGGGGGGGGGGGGTTATCCGCATTGTGGGCTTATATTTCAAAATGAGATTAGCCAGTCCCTGAAGAGGAGGTCTTATCAGCGGCGGAAAGACGAAGTAAGAGTTATTAGAAGGGTGAGTTAGTGAGGTTTTCGAGGGATTGCCATTATCGACAGACCTATTACTTTTGGAAAAGGTGTCCTGTAAGATGAATTAGGGTAGGTCACGCGACGGTAACACCCCCCCCCCCCCCCCCCCACCAGCATCATTGCACGACATAAGACCCTTTCCGAGTAGCTGCCCTCAGAGGTGACTCTACAACACAAACAAAATTTGTTGTACTGATCTCCCTCTACCATTTAATGGTAGAGGGAGATTGGTACGTGATCATGTATGATGATGAGGAGAAGTTTCTCGATCGCTACCTGCTCTCCTTATTTGGCTCCTCGCTCACAACCAAGTTTGGGCTGAATCTTAATCAATAATAGGTAAGGCTAATTAATCTTAAAATCTCTATAAAATCTTATTATTCGTCTAGGTGTTCTATCAAAATGGTCTATCAAAAAGTTTGTCGAAAAAACGAAAATGTTCCTGAAATAGTTCCTAGTTATTTTTATAAAAATAAAATATTTTAGAAATATATATACCTACCATTGTTTCACTTATGAAATGATCTTAGAATAGCGAAGATAAATAATTAACGGGGACTTATAATAGGATAGTGGACTTACCAAATGAAAACAAAGAGAAGTCGAAAGGGAGCCATTTGGCCAGCTGGCTGGACCGATTTGGGTTTCAGAAACACAGGGTGAAAATTCAGATTCACCATTCTTAAGCAGAGATACCGACTTGAAAGACGAAATAAAATTTATAAATTTATTTAAAAATCCTTTGTGTTTTTAAATAATTTTAAATGAATTATTTTAATCAGGTTAATATATTTCTTTATTTGAGAGTGATTATCGTAGGTATAATATTTCCATATCAAAAATTAAAAATAATACAGCAATTAATTAAAGAGAATTGGGATGAGAACGGTAGGTATTCGAGAAGAACTTTTCGGGTCAAATCTACATTCAAATGGGGATCTGAAAGCGGAGTTTTTCATTTTTAATTAAATTAAAAATTAATTAATTGATTCAACATCTTAATCTTATTCCTAATTGGGATTTTATCCATCCCTGAGTGAGTCACAACTCTGATGACTTGACTTCTCACTCACTACTCCGCTGAATCAGCGGCGCTGATAAGGCTAACGTGCCGGCCCCTCACCAATGGTAACCAAACCCTCTGCTTCACGTGTCACTCCTTCATGGCAGTAACTGCAACTGTTGCTCTTTCAAAGACATCACCGCCATCTCATTGTCACTCCAACTCAATAATAAACTCGAACATAAGCCAGCCCTGACCTTCCGCAAACATCCTCTCATGGTGCAGCTCTAACATCGCTTGAATCCTTGGAAAAGATAGAAGTAGCAATGTATTCGTGACTTGCTCTCATTTATACGCAATTCATTTTCGTTTCGGTTCGACTGGCAATATTGTCGAGGTTGAGGCACCCATCGCGTTCAACTGTACCTATCCGAAAACTTCGCTCAGCTTTTCCTTCCGTGGCAGAAGAACGACGTGAGCGCCTGTCAGCAACTACAGTAAGTAATCCTACTGAGTCCAAACTTTCAGAGGTTACAAAATTTGTAACCAATTTAATGGTTATAGGCTCAAGGCAACACTGAGTGTGTACTTTTAAAGAACTAACCTACATTCTTTTTCGTTCTCAGTTCCTACCGGTCAATCACCCAAATTTCCCTTTTAGTATCGTTAAACGGGTGTCTGGAGCATTCGTGATTCATCCAAGTCTCCCAACTCAGATGAAAACTTCATTAAATTCAGCTTAAAGAAAAAAACTCATGGAGGCTTGCGGAGCATCGAAGAAAGTGGAAAACTCGCTCATAAAACTCTTGTTTCTCGAGAGCGGAAAAGTTTTTTTCTTGATGGAAAGTGGAAAAATTCGTCATCCTCTCCAATAAGGAGGTAATAACTAGCAACTAAGTTTGGATGAAGGGATTAGCACTCCCACAACGAAATTCCGTGATAAACTCTCTTCATTATTATTCTTTTTTACGCTGAAAATTTAAGCTGTTGAGGAATTTGATATATATTTTTTTTTTTAATAAATGGCACAGAAATTCAATTCCGTCATTGAATAATAGCCTAAGCCTAGAGAGAAAAAAAAACTAATTATAAAGTGGCAGGACAGATGACTCAATACATGAATTCTATGGCGACGAATGCTTCGAAAATGGCACTTTCTTCGGCCCCCTTACTAAAATCCTTCAAAATCCAGCCCCGTAAAGTCCAAGTCCGAAATTGGGGACTCACCAATGGGGAGGAACGGCGGAGCGAGGGTGATACATAATAATAATGTTATTATGATAATGTATGATTATATTATAATCATCGATGGGTATAATACCAAGGTGAAAGTGGGATAACGCGTAGATACCTATCTCCAAATTTGCAACTTTTCAGGAGAGCAAAAAACTGTCAGATGCTTCATTTTTGAATGTAGGTCACTTCATTTAGCATTTTACAGTACGTACTCGAGTGTGTACCAATCAGCTGACAGAAAGAGTATTGCGTTAGCTACCTAATAGCTAAACAGAAAAATAAGCTACTCAGAGCTTTCAACACTGCCGCAAATTTTCACTTAAATATCACAAGCGACAAGGTCGGATAAGGGGGATTTGCCAATTTCGCAGTTTAGGTTGACGATGGAAAGATGAGAAACACGAGCGGCTACGGTAGGAGGCTGGAAGTTCAAACCGACGAACAAGTTGGGGCCCGACAAGTTTAAGAGGAGAAAAGCACTAAATTAGAAACATTTTTTATTCCCCCCTCCCATCTACAACGTTCCTTTTCCATCCTCCCTTCTCGACCCCCGCTGTACAAGTTGTTACAAAGAAGTGCACTTTGGGGCTTAAGTTAGATTAAAGCTGTGACACTTAACTTCGGTAAGGTTTTCCCGGGCCAGTAAAAACTAAAGTCGAAATACACTCTAGGCGGCCTTTTTACTCGTCCGCTGAGACAGCTTTCATTTCCAGCCGTCGGAAGAAAGGAAAGAAAAAAAAAAAAACGAAAACGTGATTGCTTTTGTCGTTTGCGTGCTTATCAGTGTAAATTACTGATAGGGTTAAGTTTATCTCACTCACCATAAACGGTCATTTTCTTGGCTTCGGATCGATCCTCGCTGTCGAAGGTTGTCACGAGGCACTGGTACACCCCCGTCATGTCTGTCGTCGGCGTCAGGATCTGTATAGCCTTGTAGGCCTTGCTCGGATCTTCGGACGATTTGTACGTCAGGTTCAAACGGTCTTGGAACGAGCCCGTAACTTGAGGGCTCTCCCCGGCGATCCACTGGTACATGGGTACGTTGTTGTTGTTGTAGTACCATTTGACGACGAGGCCGGCGCTGACGGGGTCGTCGTTGATTTGAACGGTGTAGTCGCAGTCGAGGACGATCGGCTCCGACCCGTTGAGGACGAGACGAGGAACTATGATTTCAGTTATTTTGACGGCATCAATCCCTGCAAACAAACAAACAAACAAACGCAACGATTATTTTGATGTGACTGGAAACTAATAAGCTGAGGAGCAACGGAACAAGGGAGAAACAAAAACTAGCAGCGGGCAGGAGCAAGGGCGGATCCAGGATTTTTATGAGGGGGGGGGGGGGGCGGAAAATGATTGAATGATAGATACCCCCAAACCAAAAAAGTGTTCCGGGCTGCCATCCCCCCTCCGACCACCCAATATTCATAGATTCCCTGTCGCTTGTCGTCCTTCTCGGCACAGTGATGAACGCAGCGCAGCCACCACATAACACACAGACATTTAATCAAATTTATGTTGAGTACTTCTCTTCATAATATGTGAGATTTAAAATTGTATTTAATATTATGTTTGTTTCTTTAATTGTATTTAATATTATGAGTGATTCTCAGGAAAAGGGCAAAAAAAAAAAAAATAGACCCTCAGAAACGTGAGCTCGTGAACCTTTCCAAAAAATAAAATAAAAATCATGTGTATTCTAGAGGTACCACACAACAATTTCAAACCAAGTTTTGAGGTCAAGAACACTTTTCAGGCCCCGAAATCCAAATTTTAAATTTTTGGGAGCGGCGGTAATGACAGGTTTCGGGGTTCGGTAATGAAAATACTCACTTTGACACCTTCTCATTTCACAAGTATTGCTGCTATTCTAGATATCAAAAGTGCATTTATTAAGGGTTTTTATTGAGATTTAGGACACACATTCGGAAAAATTCAAAAGTCAACCCATTTTGAGAAGCATTAGGGAACGGTAATTACATTAAATTATATTTTCTCGTTGGGGGGGGGGGGGGGGGGGGAGGGGCCCGCGCCCCCTCTGGATCCGCCACTGGGCAGGAGGCCTGGCCTTGCTCTGCCACTTACAATTTTTTTTTTTTTTTTTTCAATTCTTAAATTGATTTACTGTGTTAGAAACATTATCCTATAAAAACAATATAAATAAATCAATATAACAATATAACGATAACACCTACAAAAAAATCAATACAGTGATTGGGAAGTTAAGCGCGAACATACTTTCCGCCAATAAATTAAACGATTAAATCATTTCGTTTTACCAAAAGAGATCGTATTATTTTATTATTATCACCTTTTTTAAGTGAACACATTTTGCTAACATTTAAAAAATTCATCTAAACATGAAAACTTTTGAGCGAAAGGGCCTTAAAATGTTTGAAATGTTGAAAGGAAATATTGAAGATTTAAATTTATATTTGACTGAAAATTGGAAGAAGGATTTGCGACGATTTGCAATATCAATACCTAATTATAATTATTCTTTTTTTTAAACTTTGATTTAAAGTTAATTAAGTTTAAAGTTAATTAACTTATGTATTTTAACCCCAAAACTGGTTATTTTAAATCATAAATTTGCAGCATATAGGTAGAATGAGCCAAAATGGCCGGTGACAGGACATTCACCAGCCACCAGGTGCCTCAGAAGGGAGTGTTCAATGCAAAGCGTGGTGAAGAATTTTTCTCAACGGTTTTATGGTTTTTTTGGGGTGCTGAACACGAATCCAGAGCTTCCCAATTTGTAAAGGCGCTCGCCGTAAAAACCCCAAAAAAAAAAAATAAATAAAATAAAATAACTCGAAATGTCGGCACTTTTGGTTTATTATTCTTGGAATAATACACCTATGTTTTCGCGACGCGGGTCGACGACTCCGATCGGCCTCAAAATTTGACATTATCCGTTTCAAGAGGTCTACATTCAAAATCCGAAATGTCCGTCCGCCGTCCGCCGTCCGCCGTACGCCGTACGCCGTCCGCCGTCCGGGCCGTTTTGGGCAGTAGGAATTTTTTAAAAAATCTGAAATTTTGGCAAAATACTTGGTTTACCATCTAGTTGTGCCCGCAAGGTTTTCAGTCCGATCGCCCAAACCCGTGGGGCGCTATGGGGCTAAAATGGGGCTACAGGAGGGGTGTTTTGAAGGCTTTTAGCTATGGGATCGAGTTAGGTGTCGTTTTCGAAGTATTTTTGGACGTCGAATCCATTTTTGGGGGTCCCGGAACGATCCGATTTCACTGTGGCGTTCAATAGGGCTTTCATGGGGCTAAAAATGGGATTTTTGAAGGATCCCAAGAAGTTAAATATTTTTCGAGTAAAAATTAAAGAATTTTTGAAAAAACACATTTTTGAAAAAAAAAAAATCCCCCCAAAAAATTTTTTTTGAAATATAAAAATCCAAAAAAAATAATTTTTTTTTTAAATTTTTTCATTGACAGAATTAAATTTCTGCACAAGTAATGTATATCAAAGAATAATAAACCCTTGTGTAAAATTTGCAGCGTTTTTATTTTCTTTACGGATAACTTTAAAACGGTGCGTTATAAGTGAAAATAGTCTACGAAGTAAAGTAAAGAGCACAAAATTCTGCGTCGGGTGAGCTACCTCAAAGTCAAAATTGTCACAGCGTAAGGGCGTGACGGGCCGTCAAAGAATGTCGATGTTTTTCCAGCTTTGCGATAAACCAAGATAACCAAGTTTAAATGTCTGCTCCTCAAAAATGGTCCCACGTAAAAACGCCGCGCGAAACAGTGAGAACGAAGTTACACAATTAGTTTGGAGTGTTTCTGAGCATTTATTCATTTCTAAATTTACGTTTGACCAAAAGTAACATTATTAAATAATGTTAGTTTTGGTCAAACAGAACAAATTTAGTTCTCTCTGAACGCAGGGTTAGATGATCTACATATTCCATTAAATGGGTTTTTACGTGGGAGTTGCAATTTTTGAGCCAAAACGCGAGGAAGCTATGTGCCATGATGTCTCACTTGACAGTGTATTTATAATGAATATTTTCATGTAGTACCATTTAATTGCAAAAAATATTTAGTTTTTATTTAATTAGGTACTATTATTATTTTATTTATTTTATTTTATTTTTTATTTTTTATTCTAGCAATTAGGAACGAACTTTTTTCTATTTTGCGAAAATCGCGCGCTTTGGACGTGAGGTTGAATTTTAACAGAAGAGAAAAATCGAAGGATTTCAGTACAGGATTTTTCGCTGAGAATTTAAGAAAAAGGATGGGAAAATAAGGTAGTTTTAAGAGAGATTAAGAGAGAAAACTTTCTTCAATAAAGGGAATGCTCCTCGGCATATCGAAATTGTCACAGTAATTTTTTCAATCTCTTCTACAGTTTTGTTTTCCCCACCAGATGAATGAGAGGTGCTAACTGGACGAAGCTGCCCTACACGACTTTTCCATTAGCCGCGTTAGTAGCCCCGCCTGTTCTCATTCGCGAAAAATAGCCCCCATCGTCCGAAAGTAATGAGAGTTCCCGATTATCCACCATTAGCGGCTTTGGGCTGACACGTCGCTGAAAAATTAGTTGAGCAAACTGAACGCGATCGTTCCACTTCATTTAAACTGAAGCGGCAGGATATTTAATGTTGTCGTGGGACTCGTTGAAGATGCATCAACGATCCATCTGGTCTGGTTCAGGCCAAGGGGATGGATTGGGAGCAAATGATTAACCCTCGTGACACGCGTTATTGGAACCCACGATGAGTTCATGGGGTTGGTCGAATCTGTAGAAGCTCCAAAGGGAGTGTAAAGGTCCGAAATCCACCAGCTGATAGGCTGTTTAAATTCAGTTTCCAGCGCAGAGGTACGTACCGTACGGGTCGTTTCTGAGGCGAAGGCCTCATATTTTTGCTCAGCATGTACGATTCGTGAGAGACTCTCTTTCCTGGTACAGGGGCGAACCTTTGAGCCATGGCCTTCTCAATCCCAGCAGCACTGCAACAAGTGGCCAGCCGAGTCCACTGGGAGAGTCGCCTTTGAGTTCTCCTCACCGATGGTTGGAGGTGCCAAAGGTGGTAATTGATCACAGGACCTCTCAGCTATGGAGTGGTCGCAAGGACTTTGCCACAACCTTGCAAGTTGCAAAGCCCTGGTGTCGGAAGACCATAAAAGGTGGTCGATCAGTAGCTCTAGGCCATGGTGAAAAGTCCCCATCCCAGGCTCCCTTAACGGCAGGAGGTGAAGAAGCCAGACAGTGTTGCTGGAGGCGCTCCACCCTGGAAGAACCTGATGATAGCTCTCAAGAGGTCAATAGCAGAAGCCACGAAAAAAAGCTAACATAAATATGGAGCGCAAATACAGAGTGGCCCATAACTTCCAGAAACACAGCATCCTGAGAATAGATTCACTTAGCGATACGTCACAGACCTGAAATGTCAATCCCAGCGCGGATGAAACTAACACGGCGTGGCATACAAACTGAAATTTCATTTGCAATTCAATTCACCTCGCTCTCGAGCTCTCGGAACAGTGCAATTATTGCAAATGCAATCTCGTCAAAGATGCAACATGTTGCCTTTATGCTAGCCATCCACCGTGCAATTAGTCATTCACTCGTTACAGAGGTTTTTTATTTTTATTATTTCTTCCTCCGAAAAGAACAACCGCGCAGCGGTTACAAACTTTCCACCCGTCGGGTTGTGTTTATTTCCGCGAGCTTCCAATATCTTCTTGACGCGGCTTTTCCAATCATGTTAACGAGAATGTGACGGGTTGGGGGGGCTCGTGGAGCAGACAATTTTCAACTCGTCCTGATATTAGAGAAATAAATGGGGAGGATGTAGAAACGTGAGTGTTTTATCAAGTGAGGTTTTCGCTTGGTCCGACATGACGGGTCTATAGACCTGTGCACGGTGGATAAGAATAAAATTTAGTCACATTTATAAGTGTGGGGGGCTCCTCCGAAATTTGGGATTTGACAAGAACAGTCACAATGCATGTTTAGAACAGCTTGTCTGTCGTCCTTTATTATGCTCTGCAGTGAAAGGCTGCCATGTGTGTTTAAGAAATCACTGAATCTTCATTTTATACATCTTCATTTTTTGAATTTTTATGCATTTTTTTTTTTTCATCTTCTTTTTTTCTTCATTTTTTTCTTTTTTTTAAATACACTTCCCTTGTGTAGATAATCACTCTTCAACCAATTCCACCATCGTGGGCTCCATGATTTGACCCACCACTTTCTTCACCCCATAACGTATTCTTCGCTTCCTTGAAACTTTCTCTCCTCCGCTATTGCTTTATTATCCCTAGCAGAACATGGGGAAGTCCCTTTTCCCCTGTTTCTAGCTGTATAACTAACCCCCCCCGTCACTGTGGGGGTTCTGCCGCTCTTTCTACGAATACTACGGTTTTTTTTTCTCCTCAAACAGTCCCTAGTGCGAGGATTGACGACAAGCGTTACAAACCCACGCTTAAAAGAATTACAAATTTAAAATTAAAAAAAATGGCGTACCTAAGGTATTTGGTAGAGTTGTGGGACTGCGTAAACTATACTTTACGTTCGAAATTGCTCGGAAAAAGGCACCTCACTCGACCACCTGTCAACCATTCAAAAGAAATTCTTGGAGCTTCATAAGAATCCACGAATCCCCGCGGTGAGATCAGATGGGTCGGAGACCCTAATAAAAGATTCGACTTTCAAAAATAATTCGAACCGATATCCTGTTCGAACCCGTGGCCAAAAACAAAAAATATATTGTTTAACAATTAATTTTTTTGAAATGTTCCTACGATGTTTGAACAGATGTGGGACCTCGAAAAATGATTTATGCGTACAAAATTACTCGGAAAACGACGCCTTATAAGGTCGAAATAAATTTGACCTCCTGGGATCCTTCAAAAGTCCCATTTGTAGGCCCATGAAAGCCTCAAAGAAATGGCTTCTACGTCGAAAAATACTTCGAAAACGACACCCCACTCGATACAATAGGCGAAATCCTTCAAAAAACCCTCCCGCAGCATTTTAGCCCCACAGAGCCCCACGGATTTGGTCGATTGGGCTCAAAACCTTGCTGGTATAACAGCTACTAGAAGTGAACCGAGTAATTTGACAAAATTTTAGATTAAAAAAAATCCTACTGTCCAAAACGGCTCGGACGGCGGACGGACATTTGATTTTTGAAATCTACGTGTCATGAAACGTATAATGTCAAATTTTAAAGCCGATCCAAATTTTCGACCCCCGACTCAAATACATAGACCTATGTATGTGAGTCGGGGGTATACACCCATGTTTTATTCCTTGAATAATAAACCAAAATTAGACCCAAATGAAATGCAGTGAGGTAATCATTTCATTTTCAGTGAATCTATTTCATCAATTCCTTGTCTAAATTCTCAAGTTTGAGTTTCACGAATTAAGCGTCATTCGCGTTTCAAAGAATTTTGCAATTCTTTCGGTGATGACCTTGATTGATGTTCAGCTTACTGGCCAGGGCACGAAAGAGGTCCTAGCGATTTCAAATCTCCATCTTAGCAATTCTCGTTTGCATTATGTTCTAAGAAACCTCTGGGTTTTCGGGTAATTGTTGACTTGGATGGCAGAAACCATAATCCTCACCAAAACCCCTGACTACTGGAACCAACGGTAGTACTCACATCCATGGGCAAACTCCTGGGATCCATTAATCCCATTTTACAAGACTTGGGTGACGCCTTCAGTAATATAAATTATTGAAGCTGTGCGTGAGAAGCCCTCGGTCTCCAACTACTCTGGAGTTCCATCTACAGTTGTAGATGGAAGTCGCTCGATGACTCTGACAAACGACCCGGGAAACCTCTCCAGAGTCCACAACGGTGGCAAAAACTTGGACCCGACGTCTTTTTTGCCAAACGATAAACACAATCACATTCTGTCAGAATTCCATAGAACGAAATCGTTCTATTCAATGCATTGAAATACCATTCAGAATTCCGGAGAGAGTAAAGCTGACATCCTCTTCGTCCGTTTCCTACTTCACGGTCATCGCCCTGTCATCTCCCGACAGCCTCCACACCCTAAAACTCGCCCTTCCTTCCCCCGAGCATGATGGGGTGAACCCTTTTATTTCTCCCCCTCTGGGTGTCCCTATTATACTTTGTAAGTTATTTCCTAAACCGTTTTCCCTCTCCTGAGATCTCTGGGAAAACTTACCTAGACCCCGGTAGACACAAACCAACGACCCTGTAAACAGGCCCGTTACCACATCAACAGCCGTTTCCTATCTTCCTTCTTTCGTTTTTTTCCCTCCTACATCCCCTCTCCTGTTCGCCATTATCCTTTACTTGAAGTGCCCACCTCTTTATGGCTACCCTCTTGCTCCGAGTTGGTTTCGAATAAATGCTTTTAGAGGTCGTACCATCGTAAAAAAAGGAGATCAAGACTCGCTTCCACTTCTCCGTTTTTTTTAATCCCACTACTGATGAAATGGAAAAACCTCCCCCTTCAGTCGACGGCTTAATTTTCTCTAGTTTTTTCCACCGTGTTTAAATATCGGTTAGGAGATTAGTACGTTTAACTCGCCACTTCTTCCAACAAAGGATGATAGCGGCTTATTTGAGCAAGCTGTGCTAATCTCAGTTGTAAATTTCTTAGCGTGGTTCGTAATTGACCGTAGCAATATCTTCTGATAGCTGAAATCAGTAAATGCGTAGTGTGCTGACAGTAGGCATTATAGGAAATTTTTCGCTAAACCACAGTATGCTCAAGCCAGTCTAATTTAACCTGCTACGTGCTGCACTTAGGGAGGTTGAGCCAGCTTTGCGTGAAAAACGTGAATTTTTAAAAGTATCGAATTAAAAATCTCATCGCACCACTAGGGGGGAATCACGATTGGGCAATTTAGTAACTATTGAGCAACGGTACGCCACCACTATTGGGGAACTGGAAAAGCACTATTGGGGGCGGGCGCAATTGTGAAGTAGTAACGATTGGAACACCCTTAAAAGGAGAAAAATGGTAAGTTGCTGTTATTAGAAACGATGTATTTTTTACATTGGTACTACGGTTTGCTGTCTAGGTCGATTTGAAAAATTTGGGGGCTCGAGAGAAGGTTCCGACCACAAAAAACGTGCTTGGCGTTTGTCAGCAACTGTACAGGTTGGCAGCCGAATAGCCTCATGTCGTTTTTTTTTCAAGCTTAGTTGGAATAAGTTTGTTCGGTTTCGTGGACACATCTTCAGAGGCTTTCCACTGCAAACAGCTCTGCAACTTACCTCTTTCGATAGTGAAATGAACATTCGATTCGAGTCGATTCAAAAATAAATAATTCGTACGAACTTGCAATTTGTGTTTTAACACCATTTTCGGTGGTATTTGGAACCCTTCTATCGATTAAAAAAAAAAAAAAATCCAGTAACACGTCCATTCCTAATTGTGCCTTTTATCGCTTCCCCAATCGTGATCTCCCCACCACTCGAACCCTTTCAAGCTCCACCATCTTCCATACCCAAGGATTTCACCCTCCCCCCCACCAACCATTCTTTGTCTAACGGACACCGCCTTGATGAGCGCCAACTGCAGGCGAACCCTTGTCCACCCAGCTGTGGGACCAGCTGTGAGGTCTTTTTCCATTGTAATATCCCACTTCGAGATACCAAAATCATGTAAAGACCCGGAGAGCGTTGAGGGTCGAGACTAATGATGAATCCGAGAGATCGATAAGCACGACGACTTATTGATAAAAACTCAGCAAAAGCGAAAATTATGACATGGACAGAAGGCAGCAGAAAAGCTAAACCGAACTTAGCAGAACGTCTCCGACCTCCATCCTATAGGAGCCGGGACTTGTGAATCGATTCACTAACAGCCTAACATCCTGAATTAAGACTCTGAAGAAGAAGCTGGTGATTATCCAATTACATAGGGTTTTATACATATTACCACCACTACTAGCCATGATAGTGAGAAGATAATTTGAATCATCTGTTACAATGGGACCTAATGGTCACTGATACCACAAATAATCGACAAATGGGATTTGGTTGAAAAAGGCTATCTATTTCAATGTAGCCGTTCAATGGACTGATATGGGTATTGAAAAGATATCTGGAATGAACAACAACAATAAGTTCAAGAGATGTGACTCATAGGGTGAGCCATGAGAAAGGGCCCACGTGAAGAAAATAACTAAAACGCGGATGTGAATTTGGAATATAGGAGTATTTATGAATTTAAATGATTCCGGAGTAAAGGGTGAGATCGGGGGATATGACACCATTAGGGCCATTCTCCCAAAACCTCCGAATTTCGAGTTTCAAATTCCACCATTTTAAAAGTAACTTTTTCAACCAATTTCTTGTGAATTCCTTCTTAGCACATGCTACTGATTACCCGTACCAAAAATCCTATCATAGAAGTTCACGATTCAAGAGATATAGCATGATCTCAAAATCACTATGGTAAGGGACTGATTACCTCAATATCATGGACATACCTTTTTATCATCACATCCCGACATTTGAGCATCCTAGTTGAATGCTACAACGAGGAGACATTCCAATTCATGGTGATGACCCCTACCAAAAATCCTATCATAGAGGTTCACTATTCAAGAGATATAGCATGATCTCAAAATCACTATAGTTAGGGACTGATTATCTCAATATCATGGACATACGTTTTTATTATCACATCCCCACATTTGAGCATCCTAGTTGAATGCCATTCCAATTCATAAATTAATCATGCAAAATATAATTTGTTGTTGCTTTGAGTAAATAACGTCAGTCCCTAATTTATTTGGCATCAGTCCCTCAGTATAAGAAATGAGAAAAAGTTAGGGACTCGCGCATTAGGGACTGACGATTTTCACGTTTTTCAGACGTGCACCCTACCACGTGTTTTTATCAGGAAAAATAAATATGAGAATCTGTACTCCCTCTAAAAACACACTAACTGACACAGGCTAATAATTTTCTTCCTCTTATCTGACGAAGATACGTGACGGTTAGGACTTACCCGTTTGATAAGAAATTCTCGATCTGGCTTCCTTGACATCCACAAATAAACTGAACAGTAGGTAGGTTGCCCTGGAAAAGGTTACCCGCACTTAGGCGGGAATCGGACCAACCTAGCCAACACTTGTAAACTTGGTTGTTGTGCTCTGGAGAGTGGTGGCGCAGTGTTAAAAAAAAGTTAGGGACTCGCCGAAAAACCTGGGGACAAGGGTTCAAGGCTACTTATTGTCGGGTTGGCCGCTAGAGAGCGTGCCTACCATCTCTTGGGATATTTCTGTGAGTTATATGAAATCGTGTGTGAAAGAAAAAAACGGTTACCATTACACATAAGAGAGTAATTGATTTTTGAAGTTAGAAATTTTAGTCAGGGGACAGGTTAGGGACTGATTTTTTGGCACTTTGAATTTAAATGTTGATATGGAAACGAGTGAATACTGAGATTGAATTTGTTTAGAAATCAAGGTCAGGGTGTCTATTTTCCGTTGGTAAAAAAAAAAAATCCACTCTAAGTTAAACAGGGAGCCCACAAACTCCAAGGGACATGAATTCCGACATGTTGGGAGAATGACCCATTAACTGGCGACATGGCTATTCTTCTCTGGAAGGCCTGGATTTCTGGATGAAGGGCGCCATCGGCATAGTGTTATGCCATCGATAATGGTGAACGATCGTAACCTTTGCGCACTGAGCTGCCCGATCATATTTCTGGTGTTTAGCTTGGCAGCGCCTTCTGCCGTTGATGGCCAGTTCTGGGAGAGAAAGGAGTCGGCGTCTCCCACTCTTCCAGACTCGTTCCACCTTGAAACTGGCCACCAACGCCGGGCTCCTTTCGGTCCCTTCTCGCAGCACTGGCTCAAGAGTAACTTCTCCCAGGCCGCCTCAGCCAGCATCGCAGTCCCACACGCCTCGGGTAGTGCTTCACGGGTACGGCCGTATCTGAGGGCCACTGCATCCCGAAACTGGCTAGCTGAGAGATCTACTCCATCAGTCATCGTTGGGAGAACGGTCAACCACTGCAAAGCCGAGGCCCCTATGATCCGGTCAAGGACTCGTGTCTGTCAGTGTTGCAGCGATTTCAATAGCTTCGGCTTGTTTCTTATTACTCTCCCTGATGACTCTTCTAACTTTTTGCTGGCGTTAGTCGTAATAAAGATGAGCTCCTGTTTTGGTAGCCTGAACCAGCTTGTGAGTGGCCAGCTATGAAGTCTCGTGTGCGGCCTGACTTTCGGTAGGATTTCTTATCCCTAAACCTAATTGTGCAGGTAGACTGAGAAGATCGCTCTCACTGGCATTCATTTCCCACCCCGACAGGGCTGGAATGAAATTTCTACTAATTTCAAGTGCCTTTTCCGGCCATTGTCGCCTTTGGTGCTAGAATGTGACATTCATTATCAATGGCCAAGCCTACAGCAGCTGTGGCAGCTCTCGTTTCTGCTACTAGCGTTCTCCAGGAGAAGGCGCAATGGGCAACTTGGTTTTGATCCACAATCTAAACTGAACAAATGCGGGGTTTGTGGGTGTACATGGTGCATAGTTCCCCGTGAGGGGACATATACATTGAATATGGGCCGAGGCCACAACAAAAGCTAGCCATGCGAATCGTGAGTGAAAAATTACTTGCCAACACGATACTTCCAAGTGTCCACCTCAGCTTCATTCAATTCAATTACGAACTACCGAGCCGTGAAAAATCTCCTCATCAACGACAAAACCCGGAGAAGAATGCGCATTTCTCATTCAACTGCCCCTATGTCGGTCACTAACGCCATGCTGGTACCCCCTCGGAATTATTCCGGTTACAACGTTACGGAGGGAAGATGACATCCGTAATAAATTCCGGTGACAAAAGAGATATCGGGAAACCGGAGACAGAAATAAAAGGCGCTTTATGGGTTTGACACGAGTCCCCCCTTTATACGCCCACTTACGGAATACGGAGGAAGTCAGCGAAAAAAAAAAAGATATTGAATTAAAGCTGCCCCCAGGAAATATGAGGGAAGCCCTTTCGACCCGCCTCTTGAGTCTTTTTTGAATCACGACCTTGGTCCTACACCGACCTACCCGTATTGTCTGGTAGCATAGCGGGGATTTAATTTCATATAAATGAGCCAACGGGAGGAAAATGAGTCAAGCTGAGAATGTCTCGATTTTGAGTCGTTGATTTTATTTAGGCTGATCCCCACGCTGAGGAAAATACTTTTCCAATCAGTGGTAACTTCGAACCAGAGTTACCACGATATCCGGGGTAAAACAACGAATCCAGCGATACCAAAAACTAAAATCGCATTTTTTGAGATAGGCCATGATCGAACTTAAAGAACCTACTAGGTTTTTACTTTTTTTCATAAAATTCTATATTTTTGCGTGAAAAACGCAAAGGCTTGTCATTAGGTACTATAAGTTATATTATGATCATTTATTACTATTGATATCATGATTAATCATATTTCAAAACCCCTCATTCCTCGTTCAGATGACTTTATTTGATTCAATTGAGCAACGTTTTGCCTCAACATGGAGGTAGGTATTCTCTTTTCAAGGGCTAAAACTGCATCTCATTCCGAGGTTCCATTAAATGGTTCCATCAAATTTTGCAATCTAATTATACAGAATGTATGAAAAAAGCTAGATCGATACGCCGAGAATAACTAAATAGACAGAAAAGGATCACCGGGGTGAATTCACCGAGGTAAAATCAGATATGGGGATTCGAGGGTACCAAGAGGAGGTCTACAGGCGAAAAGGGGTTGAAGTTGATGATGTATTCAGTCGCAAGAGTGCGTGATCATAGGTTCAACCCCATTTGTCACCCTCGGCAAAAGCCACCCCCCTTCACAGCCGTTCTGTTAAACACACATTACGGCCATCAACCTGCCATAATTTTTACCCCAGAAAAAAACCCTCTGGTGGGCTTCTCACTTCGGAAAACCGGCACCTTTTTTTTTTCGAAGGGGGACACTTTTTTCCCCAAAGCTACGACTTATTACGGGAGGTAGGTTATAACCTAAATAACTTTTACGTTGTGCGTAAATAACGATCTTGTTGAGTATTTAATTTCAGCCTATTGTTTCCCTGGATGAGCGATTTACAGTGCTGGCTTCTACACATTTGGGAACCTTACGATACAACTCAAATATCAATACTCGTTTCGATACAAGGCATTATCCAACCTACCTGTCCAGAACATGTTATAGACAACCGTGTACCGCGCATGCGCGAACTGGACTTGTATCATACCAGTTCTCGACACAGCGTGGTTGGAATAGATTTGGGACCATCCCCGTTAGACGACGATTACAGCTGTCACCTGATTGCCTGAGAAGCACGTGCTCTTCCCACCACTTCGTAGTTACACATCCCGAGCGATGGTGGGGGAAACCGTGCTCAAGTAGGCCTCACAAAAATCCGGTTGAAATTGGACTTGAACTTGGACTGGTTTTGAACAGATTCCAAAGTGGGTAGGAATACAGAACACTTGGTCATGGAACTGTCCTCGCGGTGGTTGGAATACGCTGTCCAGGACAAGTGGTTGCCAACCACTGGTTGGAAAATACTGACAGCATTTTTCGTGAATCATCGATACCTGATAATATCGAAAGAAAATTATCGATCTCTCGATAATATCGGTTGGAAAATATCATTGCCTATTTTGAATATTAACGGTTCTATGGAAAAATAGAGATAAAAATGTGGAAAATAATAAAAAGAAAAACACATAAATGATAAGATTTAAAAAAAATTTAACTGTTTAAAATTGTATTAAATCATTTATTGTTCAGTTTTTGTATAGGTTGAAAGCATTGAAAAACACTTCACGCAGTTTCTAGTGTCGGAATATATGTCAACTTTGAATGTCAGGAAGTTCCGTGCGTCACCGGAATTCCGCCGTGAATATCATCGCCGACTTATTGAAATGAGGTCCCCTTTTTATGAGACAAGAATTTTTCCTTATTTTATCCCCGACAAGAATACATAATGCAACGTCGGGGGTTGGAGGGAAGATGAGGCCTGAAAAATTATGCAAATCGAGGTTCCGCATATCATTTCTGGTTTATAACGACTTCCGACGGCCCGCAGCGGCAGTGGAGATAGTATTGTCGGCCAGTTATTTTGTAGGTGTTGTTCAAATAAGAATTTCTCATGTTGCCAAGCGTTGGGGCAAGGAGAAATTTAATTAATTAATAATATTAATATAGATATAAATAAGAACATTTTATTATATTATATTTAATATAATATTATTTAATAATATTGTGCGAGAAAATACAATAATTGTATTTAAATTATTTAAATAGCGTTTTTGATGAAGCCGTTTCGTAAAACAGTATACTGATATAACTATAGTTATGAGGCAAACAAAGACAAACGCTCAATGATATTTGAATTGAGTCATCAGCTAATTGAATATTATATTAGAATTCCATTAGCAGCTGGATTCCAGTATTAATAATTAAACGCGGGGGTGGTTTGGAAGGGTCTAACCAACTGGAGAGTACAATGTTCTACGTCAAAATTTCCATCGCTAGTATGATGAAACGGGGTCGTTCTGTATAATTTCAGAACATTATTATCATAAAATTTATGATTATAACATTTAACATTATTACATTTAATGTTATAATAGTGAATCCTCTATTGGCTATCAGTCGACGGACACCATTAAACCAAATAACCAACGTTAAAACACATTCTGAGTTAAAACTGTTGTAACTATTTTCTTCATCACCAAGAACCACATCCCTCAGCAGCAGCAGAAGGATGTGAATTATGGCATTCCATGTTAGCAAAATTGTCCCAAACGATATATAGGCTAACTTGAAATTTTATTTTAAAAAAAGCAAAAAGTGTTAAGAATAAGAAAGCTCAGACCCTGTAAAATCCAAGTCCACTGCCTGGGAGGGTTAACTATACTCTAGTAAGCTCTACTAAGCTGGACTTTCCTTTCAATACGATAAAGCTGAGGATCATTGGAAAACGAGTGGGATCTTTCTCCTCGCTCTGCAGATCGCTCAATTTGGTTAAGGCGGGATCCGCCGTGGACCGACATAGGCTCGTGGGTTCCTTTCTTCCCAAAAGACGGGAATGGGCCTCGCGAGTTCCCGCCAGTTCTTATGGTTCTCTCAGTTCAATTCTACCCGAGCGTCTGTGGGTTCACGGTCAACTTAGGAATCCGAGAAGCCCGCTTTTATAGCCCGCCGATGTATAATACACCTCGACACTTGGGATACCCCAGATTTCCCTTCAGGTTGTCCATGAGGAGCAAGTTACCCAGAATATTTTGTCGAGAATGCTATGATTGGACCTTCTGTGCACACGAAACGTCGTGAATGCACCAAGAGAAGCCTCATCTGCACTCCACAACACAGGGCGCCATGGTTAAAGATCTAAACTGAATTAGGTTCACCCACACACATAGATACACTAAATGCATCCGTTGAAAGTCTTGCGTATTCAGCATATTACATGCGTACCCATTATTTTCAAAAGGTAGTCCTCCTTCCCATATTGATTTTTTAATCCCCCCCCCCCCACCCTACCTGTTAAAAAATCAACTTGCAGTTCCCTCCTTTTTCACCTGTCAGTACAGTCATTTACCTACCTACTCTGTAATGTAGCTTTTCATTTTGTATATAAGTTGGTACTTTCATGTTGTTCCCCATGTTGATAGTCCACTTTTTTTCTTTATTTTTTAATATCGTGTGGTATATTGTCCCCAACAATTCCCAAATTTAGTCAAGAACCAGTCCCCCATTGTACGAGTATGTATGTACCACAAATAAGTGTCTGTTTATCCCATTAGGCCCTTAATATCCTGAGAGTGTAAATTTCAGAAACATTGGAATGCAGATTTTCTTATCTGGATCGATCCATCTCAAATTGTGAATGCAGCACAAGTAGCTGATTATTTTAGGACATTCTTTTGTGAGTGACGGAAATAGCTAACTATCGAATTTGCCAATGCCTGTTTTTCCTCAATTCAGGAGCTACGTGTATCATATTGATATCGACGGTATTTGTTTCTGAATTCCACACAGGTGCTTTTCGGTAGAATCGACATTCACTATCGCCCTGCCTAGTTTGAGGGGGAATATTAGATCAGGCGTCTAGAAGCCTCCAAATAAAATAAAGAGGGAATCAGCGGCAGGGGGAGCAGATTTGTTCTTGTTTGTTCCTGAGTGTGGTTTACTGCATTGAGCGAGACAAAGAGAAATAGAGTTTTCAGCAGAGCGTATTTTCCACGTAGGGCCTCGTATAGCATGCAGATAAGGTCTGTTTTGTTTTGCGTTAGAAGGAATGACTCAAGATTGAATCAAGGCCGTCAAATAAAATTCTCTGTGTCGTTGATAAAGATCTACTTGATACCGGCTCGTCGATGCCACTGGGTGCGGAGATAATCCGGGATGAAGGGTGCAGCGCCTGTTGGAGTAAAGCAATCCTCCTTTCAAGATTAAATCCGAATCAATAGCTATGTTGTGCTGCATTGCAGCTTTGATAATGCCGGAATATTCCGTATGAGCCTCCTTGAAATGCATAGCTCTCTTGGCTCCCCTTTTGCCGTCACTTTAGATGGGATCCAATCTCCCAACAACATCCGACTCGTACTCAATGGCTCGCACAAAATTGATGTTCTCCCAGCGGTAATTACTATCGTCTTAACATTAAATGGAGCGAAAGATTTTATTAGGTACCAACTCCCTTCAGAGGGTGGCAGAAGAAGGAACGTAGAAGGTAGCGATGATCCGTAATTCCTAATTATTAGTATTCATGGTCTGCTTAACTCGTCAAACCGTAAATGGAACGTGAGAGTTCCACGATTGGTTATTCGAAACATTGGAAATTGGAGGACCTTCCAACTCCGCCAGAAACTCATCCAACTCCGGAAAGGAGCTTCATACATGTTCATGCCACGGGATCTCTGGATTATCGGCCCACTAGATCTCGGGATCTCTGGATTTCTTGATTTTCTGGATTTCAGGATCACTGGATGTCTGCATTTCTGCTTCACTGGATCTCTGGATTTTATGAATCTATGGGTTTCTGAATCACTAGATATCGGGATCTTCGGATATCTGGATTTCGGTACAAAAGGTCCATTAAACCTAAGCACCTACTTCACTCTCCTTCATAATGTACAGGTACTTCATAATGAATAGGTCTATTCTCTTGCTAATCCCAGTCGAGGTGTTGACGTCAAGGGCAAGCGGATCACTGAAACTGAGCTGGCAGAGATGGGATGATTCCACTCCCAATTATAATGACTTAGGTGGAGTTGGATCGCCACCGAAAATTGAACCGAGAATCTCGATAAGCTTGGTTCAGCTGGCAGAAGGAACTGTTATCACTGAGACTGAGGTTATTGCAGGCAGGAGTGTCTGGGGACCGAAGTGTTTTAGGCGTTTGCGCATGCGTCAGGCGTTACTGTTGGTAACTGTTCCAAGGTGCTGCCCAGCTCCCGCCATTCTTCTCCTGCTCCTTTTATTATAATATAATATATTATTTCTCCTGTTATCAAAGCTAATCGACTACCTACAGAATAATCGACGAATAATAATTGTTAATTATCGTGATTGTGTTTGTTTCGTGGAGGTATCACGTTTGCGATACAATAATTATTTAATTTTACTTCCAATCACTTGACTTTTAATTAAAATGCTTGTGCGATCAACAGAAAAACACTGAGTTCGGAGAGAGGAGTGCTGTAACATTTAATAATAATACAAGCATTTAATTATTAAATGCTACTTGTACACAGAGGGGTCACTTTCTCGGACAGAGAGGCTCGCTTCGCTCGCCCATTTGAATAATAGGTCGAGTGATGGGGTAGGATACAGTGGAAACGCCGACTCATTATAGATAATTATCTATCTAAGAGCCTGAGTGACAAATATTCCGAAATCGAAGACACACACCAGAATAATATTATCTATATCCGAAACCATTCTCCAGAATCGCGGGATGGACGTAGTAGGTAAACAGCCTCTCGTCCCTTCCAAGGTCCCCCGCAGACCTTGCAGACCCCAGCCGGCCCCTATAATATTATGGTCAATAACATTGGCATACCTACCCATGCGCGATCTCTCAAAATCGTTCAAATTAAACTCGCTGTCTAAATTTGCTGATCATTGGAATTCATTCTTTCGGGATTTTGTATTAAAATGTGGATCTCCAGGTAGAATACAGAGGAAACGCCGCCGACTCAATCAGATTGTAAGCAATGAAGATAGGAAGGGTTGCATGGATTTGCGCTCGTTGGAAATTGTGTTCAACGGTCATATCAGATGTGTAATTCGGTTGGGAATCCGAATTTGCCAAAAAACTAGGGGTTCCCATTTAAAATAAGAAAGTTTGGCGCAAATGCGCCGATTTTCGCGCATCTCAGGGGGATCTCAACTCTCTTATTGGTAGCTAAACGGTTCACCGAGACGGAAGAAAAAATCGGCGTAATTTTTTATCACTCACCGATTCAGCTGAAGCTGCTAGGAGGAGAAGGCTTGTGACATACTCTGTTAGATAGATAGATAGATAGAAACAGACACGCTTTAATCACTTTGGTCCCTAGACACTCCTACTGCCGGTTTGAAAAACTGACAGCGTTTTTGCAGGGCTACCCCAAAACTTGATTTTGACGATTCGAGAATTTGATGTCGAATCAACTAGGACATGAAGACCACCTATGAGGTTTGATTACATTCGGCTCAAAACGGTCAGCAACATGTCCCCAAGAACGTTTATCTCCAGTATGTGACTGAATTCCACGTTATACGTAACTCACTCTCCAAAAACTGCCCGAAGACGTAGGTCCAATTATCAATGTTTCACACACAGAACCACGTTGAACGCGACGCGTTTTGTTCCACACCTCATTGACTCTTCCCCACTCTAATTGTGTTCGCTCCAAACCAAATCCATTGAATTCTGTTATCGAGGAAACAAGGCACACATCCTCAATTGTTGCTTGGTAACAGTGCCGCAGCTCCTAACGAGCATAAAGGGCAACAATGTAACGAACCTCCACGACAACCTTAACCGGACTGTCGCCCAGTAACAACCAACAAGAAAACGTCGAGTTTCTTCATTGCAGAAAAATAACCAGTCAGGAACGCAAGGTGAAATATGTTTCCCGTGATGTCAACCTTTTTTTGTCCTTAGGGGCCGACATTTCTTTTCTTCATTTAGCGTGAATAGGTTCCATACTTGAGTTCCCAGCCCAAAAATGTCACAATAAAGGCTTACGAAAGTAGCACCAATATTTGTATTGATTGCATGAGACTATAAATAAATAAAGGTTCCTCATAGCCCCTGTAGGTGCTTCACGTTATAACGTGAAGTCAAGCTCAAGATGGTTCTACAAAATATGCAAATTAATTATATCTTATGATATTGATATCATCAAGAAATTTCCTGCTTCAGCTTTGAATCTTCGTTTTTCGATTATTCATAGTATATATTTAAATTCATAATTATGAATGGAACGCAAACTGAAATGTATACATTGACGGCATAAGTAAATCAGCTTCCCACTTGTTTGTTTGATTGCATGCCTCTGGTTCCCATTGCTTGGTGATTTCTCGCCAGAGCTTCCCTTGCTAGATGATTGCTCACCATGGCTTTTCATAGCTTGGTGGTTGCTCGCCATGAGAATTATGGTGGTTGCTTGGCACAACTTTGCTTGCATTGGCTTCCCATTGTTTGTTGGTTTCTTGCCAGAGCATACCTGGTTTGGTGATTGCTTGCCATGGCCATTGCTTGACATTGCTTGCTTCGGCTTCACATTGTTTGGTGACTGCTTACAGCAGTCCCATGCTTGGTGATTTCTTGGCACAGCTTCCATGGTTTGGTAATTGCTTGCCACAATGTTTTATTGCTAGGCGGTTGCTTGCCACTGCTTTCCATCCTTGGTTGCCTGCCACCATTGTTAGGAAATAACTTGCCAAAACTTTCCAATGCTTGCCCCGGCTTCCCAAAGGTCCTGAAGGACTTGCTTTTCAACGGAAGCGTGTAACCTGGACGGTCCAAGAATGATTCCTGAATGAATACTTTACCTCGCCAATGCCAGAAAAAGTCAAGCCCAGACGCAGTCGACCCAAGCCAAACGCAAAGCGCACGACATTGCAGCCCTTGGCTAAATCAGGACTGAAGATCAACACTGTTTCCCGAGCGTACACTGGGAAGAAACTACTGTAGTATAACACTACTCAAATGACCAGGTCTCCACAATGTGGAATCAACAGCACTCACTACCAGCACCAAAACAGCAACTGGTACCAGAATCAACCTACGATTTCCATGGTAAAGAAGAAACATGACATGTTGGTATGACATTGTCACCTCTGCTAGACCTTCGACAAACAAGGACTAAGTACCACCTTTCCGAACTGATTACCTATATGAGCACTTCTTTGGGACTTGTTGAGGAGCCACAGATTGCCTTCTCCTGGGCTCGTCTCAGTTTTCTGATGGTGATACGACACTTCAATGAACAGTCTATTTTGGGGACTTGGTCTTTGAAATGAACGTGTACGCTACACTCCCAACACCCACATCCAAATAAGCGTTGACCTTGGCATTGTATGGATCGCATCTTATGGAACTCAGGCCGGATGCAAGTGGAATCCTCCTCTCCGCTCAATATCACACACCACAGACTCTCTTACACTCCATTCTAATAACTACAACTAACCCGTGCGAGTAGTTCACTTGATAACCTCGACTGTAACATACAAGCCAACATAAATTAAAACGAATGCACCCCGGGGTGTTCTTAATAGTCAACATTGTGTGGTGCCTCGTCGGCGTAGGGTGATAGCGAAGAAATTGATATATAGGGTAGTTACAGTAACGACCTTATTGCCCCAGTAGGTAGGAAAAGGAACGGTTCCTTCATAATGAAACACAACGGACACTGCATCCCTGTTATTGGGGGGGGGGGGGGGGGGGGGTCAGTATAGAGGGTTTGCTGTTACCACGTGTACATACTCGAGGACTGCGAACTACAATAATATTGTAGTACATACATATTATGTATACCTACATTATACCATTTCGGGATGGAACGAGTAATTTTCACCACACTCTTGGTCGATATAATATTAGGGGTTTTGAGTTATGTAAAGTGGGGTTATTTGATAAACGTGAGGTTATTTAAGAAAGCAAATTTTTTTTCTAAAAAAATTCATTAAAAAGTCTAGGAGCATTTATTGCATCGCTCGAAAATGTAGCAGTCGCTCTAATCGTAGGTCTATGCGATAAGCATCCTTATCAGTTGTTATCTGATACCACCGAATTCTGGCGGCAGTTCACAATGTTTCGGTTTGTCCATGTTTTTCAAGAAGGTGGTCATACTTTTGACTCCAACCTGATGGGCGTACGATCTGAGCTAAGTACTCCTGTAATGTTGTTTGAAACAACAGTCCTGGTTTTCAGGATTCTGTGAGGATCCTGTCAAAATTTGAAGTAATTTGCTCCAAAAATGGCCATGCGGCCACTATTGAACTCGGCCAATAGTAAACCAATGCTCGCAAGTGGTGTTTCAATTCGGCCAATGTGCTTCAATTGTACAGTGTTGAATTCGGCCAAAGTGCTTCAGTTGGACAGTCTTGAATTCGGCCAATATCTCCAAAAACATAGGTAGGGGTGTCGGAGATCGTTGGCCGAGTTCAATAGGACACAATCCGAGATAGTTGGCCGAGTTCAATGGTTCATTTTGAGCGTAATAGAAAGTTTCTTTACGGAGATACGAACTTTGGCCGAATTCAACAACGCCCGGCCACAGGCCATATCATTTTTTGTAAAGTCGGGCAAATTGAGAAAACGTTCAAGGGCCTCAAATTTTGAGTATGGTTTTTTAAAATTCATTTTACAATTTTTGGCTTTTTATTAGAAAATGGTACTAGAAAATGGTCCAAACATACAAAAGAAAGTCCTTAATGTAAACAAAATTTTATTTTGATTGGTGTTTTAGACAAGAGATTCTTTTTTCTTTCAAACAATTTGCTGGGTTTCACTAGATTTGTTCTCATTGTGATATTTTCGACTTCATGTGCCAAAGTAAAACCATTACCTAAAATGTCAAAAACGCACTGTGATAGTCAATTTGATCTTTCAAACATTAGCACGCTTAAAAATTAGTCAAAATCGCTCAGTGACGATGTACTTATACTAGAAGCTGATAATGTGGTATTTTTCGTATTGACTGATTGTGATAAGATTTTGATAAGAGTAAAGCTTGACTCAGGTCTTGACAGAAGTGTTAGTGATCGTAATGAGACGATATACGATTTGTTCGTGATTTCAAAAAACAGATTCCTTGCATTTCATTACTATATTAAAATTTAATATGCCTACCTAATGAAATACAAGGAATCTGTTTTTTATATTTAATAATAGGTATTATAGTCGGCTTTCTAATAGAGTTCGTTTTTTTTTTTTTTTGTCTGTGTGTGTGTGTGTGTTAAAACACTTTGAGTCGTGCTCACATTCTTGCACATTAAATTTTAATCCTTCAACTGCTCAAGGGCCTGGAGTTCGAGACTGTCTATATAAGAAGGATATTAAATTTTGTTTTTTTTTTTCCCTTTTCACAGTTCTCGTTGAACTTCCAGACAATTACAATAATAAAAAGTGGCAAAACATGGCGGCTCTATCTGGTTCATAATCTAAGTAGCGATGCCGATGGAAGCGAGAGAGTTAGAGTGGGGGTAGAACAGCATAATAATTCAACTGTGGAACGATTTACCGTCTCCCGGGGAAATGGACTCCAGCAAACCGGCCATATCTGGCGGAGGGAGCTTTTATTTCATTAACCACCTTGCAGCTGAAGATGCATTAAAACTCACCCTTCCGAGAGTCGAGGAAAAAATGGGGGGCTGAAGCGGGAAATTCTCAGGTTTTCTCACGAACCTACTTGTCTATTCTGAGACTTCAACACTCTCCTGGTTTGTCAAAAACACTCCCCTACAGTTATTCAATGGAAAGTCACCCCCAAGGGAGAGAAATAAAGGGGTTTTGCTTTTTCCAACCCCAAGTCCAGATACCTACTGGTCAATTATGTCAAAAAGGTAAATTACTCCCTGGAGATTGAAACACGATAATATTATATTTTTGGTTTATTACTTTTTTAACCCTTAACACGTTTTACTCTTAATAATAACCACATAACATAACAAAATTTAGAAACACCCCACAGAATTAACTTTGGCACAGTTGATTACAAAGACGGAAAATCACACATACAGAACACACGGCGTGTCTCCTGGAGATTTTCAGCCAGGCTATCTATTTTTTGCATCCGAGTAGACTCGGACCTGCGGAAGCATTGTTTTCACTTTCGAAATGAAAAAAATTTTGTTCTCCCAAATCAAAATTGCCGGGAAGGAGTTGGGCCGGAGGTAGGCCAAAGAAGGGGAAAAATGTATTCAACCTCCCAAATTAATCCTTTTACTTTCATCCTGTATTTTTTAGAAAAAACTATTCATTATTGAACAGCGAGTAGAAGAGGTCTGAGGCCAGATGGGAGAGGTCGGGGGTTGGCTGGCTTTAGCCGGTAGGGGGTGTCTCCCTCGTTTTCCTTTAAAGTTTTTGATATGTGAAGCTAGGGTAATGGCTCTCTTCTATACTTCCACATACCTACCTACATTAAATGTGGCCTGTCAGCTCATTGATGAAACATTAAATAAAAATAAAATTTTTCTAAGTTTCATCGTCGATTGCCTTTGGCTCTCGAAAGAAACATTTGCTCCATTCTGCGCCGGTGGTGTCCCGTTATTTGCCACCTTTTCCTGAATTTTGTGCTTTTCTAACAATAGCAACAATAGCGTGAATTTTATTCTTCACAGTCTATGAGTGATTTCATTCCTATAGGTACTTCCATGCTACGCTGCAAACGAGTTCACGTTCATGCTTTTTGCGTGTGCAATGATTAACCCATCCACACATTTAGAGCGCCTTTGAACAAGAGCTATGAAATATTTATGCGTAGGACGCTTCTTCACTCTTTCGGAGTGCGGAAAGCGATGGGGCGAAGGAGACCTTTTGATCTTCGCTAATAAAGGACGTCAGATGAAACGCTGACAACACTTTTACAAAATCCAATCCAGAATTTGATTGATCCTCTCTTTCAACTGCTTCGCTTTCATTCTCCGTCAGGAGGGAAGCTAGAAATTCATTTAAAAATTGTTGCCGTCGGCTGTAGGTGCAGCCAGATGTAAATGATTTAGAAGGCTCAGCAAAAAGGGGGAAGAAGAAGGGGTACCAACCTAATTTCACGAGGGTTTTAATAGCTTGGGGGAAAATTCACCACAGACTTTCATACCTATATATTATCTTAATAAGGTGGCCCCTGGAGGGCGGGTGATCGTTCATCATTTCATTATGAAACTAGTTATCCTTTTGCTCGGGATGTTACTGCGGGGTGAAAAAGGGGTGAGAAAGTCGCTAAACTCAAACATACAAGTTGCACAGGTTGCGAGAGGGGGATGTCGGTAGTGTGGACTGCGGCGAGGAAAGCGAAGAAAGTGCCTGCTGTTTCCTGCCAACCTCTTATTGTTTCCGAACTTTCCCAAAGGGTGACTTCTTCTTCCTCTTTCCCTTTTCTCACTATATCTTTTTTTTTTCTATAAAATATAGACCAACCCTCGGTGGAGCGATGAATCAACTGGACGGGCAGCGAGGTTTAGGATGTTGGGGAAGAACAATGGCTTCTTTAACTGCACTTATGGCCAGGGGTTTTTAGTAGTCATCTAGGGGATTTATTGAGACTATACATCTACGGGCTCCTTGAACATGGATAAAAACACGGCCTTAGCCATTCGTCTACTTCCGATAAATCCCATGGGAAAGAGACTATTTCCTACGGAAGGAATAATTCTGAAAGGTCAGTTTGAATTTGGGACAAATATTTTGGACTGATGTTGGAAAAAAACGCCGTGCGGTTTGGCAGGGTTCTTTTTGGCAAGTTTGCACCCCCGACTGAACTTGGAACTGGTTGGTTCGAATGTTCTTCTAGGAATGTAGTTGGGGACATTGAAAGGGGAGATTTACGGTTGGGTGGGAAGGTTGTGGACGAGGGGTCCCCTTTGCTCTGAGTGTCTTTGCTATAATATATAATATGGTGCTAGTTGTGTTTTCGATTCGATTAGCGCTCGATGGGATTGCGAGTAAGTCGTGAGGAATTGTTTGGCGGATTTTCTGTGAGTGGGACGCCCTTGGGCACGCCCTGGCGTGGGCTGGCAGGTGGGTGATGTGGAGTCCAGGTTGCTGCCTTAAATTTTGGAGGGTGTAATGAGATTTGAATCCAAGATAGATTTCCCAGGCTGAGTGACCTTGTGGTTCTGCTGAACCAGAGGTGGTTAAGGCGGGCGTCTTGTTAAAATTTAACATTTAATGTGGTATGTATCGTCAGCAAAAGCTTGATCCTCCCTCCCCTTGTGAAATACTTCATAAGTGGGACTGTTGGTGCTGGTGGTTTTGTCAGCGAGAGCTGCCACTGGTTCCAACAGTTTGGAATCTCGAAAAGGATCTGAAGGAGTATCGTCAGGTGGAGGATTCTCAAATTCCTGGATTAGAAAAAAATACAGCAAGTCCTCCTCCCCACTCGTGTAAGCCATGGGTACCTTGGGATTCCAACTTGGTAGGGGACGAGCGAGGAAGATGAACCTTGGAATTCCAAACTGTGTGCGTATTCAACGTTATGAACGCTGCTCTCTGAATCCAACCAATGTAGATACGGTTCCACGGACAAATGCTGAGATCGTATCAGTATCAGTTCGGTAGTACGGTGTGTTATTCGCTAAGCCGTCGTTGAAATATGAAGTTATGGAAAGTGAATAAGGCAAATCAAGCAGAAGTCTATTGCTTTGGCCCGATCTGTTGGTTGGTTTGGGTCTTCTTGGCTCATGTCCTGTTGGACTAATGTCTCAACCTTTCAACAATGTCGCATTGTCAGTTGTTAAATTGGCAGCTAGATCGTTTACGTACAGCAAATAGAACGGAATCCTACTTTGCCCCACATGGCTTGACCTGCTGCTCAATGGCTCGATCTGATCGATGGTTAGGCTCTATTAAATAATCAAATTTTGATTTCTCAACCTGGAGTGGAATGTCAGGGTGTGTTGGACGAAGTTAATGGAGAGGAGTGTGCCCAGGATGGGCCCTCTTCTTAGAGTATTCCCATGTTCGGTTGTCGCTCTCTCCACGTATACCTACCTTCTGGTCTTGTGGAGGACGAGTATACGTGGATAAATTTCCTCCCCATCCTACAGCTAGTACGGGGTTTCCAATGACCGGAAAGTCCCAAGAAATTAATAAAAAGGGGAATTAATAGAATGCAAACTAAACAAATCAGAACGACGTTGTTAGCGCCAGAGAGGGCAGGAGGGCCTGCCGTACGTCCTGATGTTGTGATGAACTCAGAGAACCAACACTCTCACCTACAGATAAGACCGACAGCCGAAAAGAAAGAGCATAAATAGATAACGGCGCTGAAGGACCAGAACTGACCCTCATTGATTGACAATGAAGAGTGGCGTCCATGGCATCGCCTCACTCTGTAACACGGTTGAGATCTCCCCCTCCTCCTTCCCGTCCACAATCACGACATCTTCCTTCTTATCATTCTCCTCCTCCACGCCCCGGAGGGTGAAAGATAGCTCGGGCGAATGTACGTCGTGCGGGTATTCCGACCACGTCGAGAGTTTGTGCCCAATTAGAGGTAGTAATGGGCTCGCCGCACTCCATACAATGGCGACTTTCCCCCATCATTTGCGCTCTGTAGCATCCCCGGACGTTCTTGATACTGCTAGTTTCCTCGACTGTTTTCTGGCGTTCCTAAAAACTTCCACATCGATCGCAACAAATATTTCTCTTTAGATTTTTTGTAGAATTTCTCTTTAGAATTCACACTCTTGGGTGGGAAATGGAAGGAGATTTTTTTCGCTTCAAGTGAAAATCCCTGATGGTAAAGGTACTTCGAGTCAACATCGCTACGTAATAATGGAGCAAAAATGAATAGTTTGCTCTAGCAGCTAACGAGTTTCTTGGAAGCTAAGATGGTCGGGAGGTTTAATCCAGCATTTCTTGGGAGTTTTTTTTTCTCCAGAGTTCTTCCAACGAGGTCCTCCTGCGTCGAGGCTTTAGGCCACTAATGATCTTTAAGTCCTTGAGTCAGACACCAGTGATCACGAGACGTTTAATTCCCCGAGCGCTTAGCATATTCATGAAGGAAAAGCGGATAGCCCCCTTCGCCATTTGTGCGTCTCTCCCTGCGAGCCCGTAACTAAACTGCTAATACGGGATTAATAAAGCTCAAACAGGCGGAACAAACCCTCGTCCTGCCTCGGCATACTCTGCGACGCAGTCGGTTATGAATACGGCATATCCTGTGCCGTTGCCCGCGGTGAATCTCTGGTCCTCCGAGCCGGGTCTGAATGCACTCAAAGCTTCTGGCACATTTCCCGATGCGGACCGATCGAGCGAGAAGGGGGATAATGTGAAACGCCCCCCAAACACATATATCTTCGGAACAATCGGGATGCACAAATGCACTCTAAGCTTTGAATGACACAACTGGACCCGTTCCGGTGATCATCAGGCTGCCGTTGATGGTTACGCTTGGGATGGATTGATGGTCCTCAGGGGGCTGTATTTTACTGTTTTGTTTCTGTTTGGAACTCATTAAGGGGGTCACACAGCCGTTGTAAACGGCCAAGCAATCAGATTTGAAGAGTTCTTAGTGATGTTTGTTAGTGTAATAGGTACCTACACTTGAAATAATAAACCTGTTTTCGCGTGTTTTGACCGACCGGCGTCAAAATTTGCCATTATACGTTTCATCCAGGCCATCCAGGCCGTTTCAGACAAAATATTTGGTTCACCTTCCAGTTTTGTACGCAAGGCTAAAATAAGGCTACAGGAGGTTTTCTTTATTGATTATGGGTAAGGGGGTTGAGTGGGGTGTTGTTTTCGAAGTATTTTGGGACGTAGCATCCATTTTTTGGAGTCTCAGATCCATCCGACCTCACCCTGGAGATTTATGGGGCGTTCATGGGGCTACAGAAGGCTATTCAAGGAAGCCAGGAGATCGAATGAGGTGTCCCTTTCCGAGTAGTTTTGGACGTCCGTCCTAAGCGCGGTCCCAGAGCGGTCATATTGATGGTCTTCCAAGGCAGCCATTTCTGCTGAGTAGTCCTACTCAGTCTCTTCGTGAAAAGAAAAAACAGAGGTCGAGGATTGTTTTGCAAATATCGAACCTTCAAGCCACGTCCAGAATTCTGCTGGGATAGTGACAACTGTGTTTGCCAATTTGGGTGAACTTTTCCAGGGTTCAGAACGGATTCCCTCTGAATAAAGGATGAATAATAATCGGGGGTAGCGAGGTTCAGGTCAGGTCTGTCAGAAGCTCGCTACCCCCGAATATGTGATTGGAGCAGGCGAGACACACACCCTGGCTAAATTATGAATCTCTGTACCGTAAGTGGGGAACACCGGATAGCCGGTTCCATTGACTAATTATGGTTCTCACTAGTACCAGCACGTTTCAGTCTTTGCCTCTGGTAGAAGATGGCATTCTGAAAGCCTACTTGGTTATCGTGGCAGCAGCCAAGTCTGAGCTAGGTAAACGGTATTATAAACAATTTGCCAGCGACAGTCAGAAGGCGATTCTTATTTATAAGAATATTATAATATTATGTTGAGGGCAGTGGTCCTTTGACATGTACGAGCCGCTCAAAGGGTGCCATCTGCCATCGCTATGGCTGATGCTGCTTCATTCCCGAAGAATTGGAGCTTGAGTAGAGAAGCCCTGTGCTCAGAGCTCGGATCAGGCTTGCTTGGGCTCGACGCACCTCAACTAATGAACGACCAATTGCTGGTGGCATCCAGGAGAGATCTCCAAGATCCCAGGTGGCTGGCGCGCATAGTTAGCAGAAACAGCCATGCTTTCAGCTTATATTAAGTCATCATCAGTGTTCTTTATCGCATTTTGACCTCAACTCCAATTCCAAAACAGATTTTACGCCTGAAACACGACCTGGGCCCAATTAGTGCATTTCTGTTGTTCACATTAGAAGAAAAGATGTTGAATGTCAACTGACCGGGGGGGGGGGGGGGGGGAAATCACATCCTTCCCAACTCCCGGATTGTTTGTCGGAAAATCGGAAGTATTTCCGGCACACGAGGGAAAGGGGACGTCATTAGAATCCGAAAGTTGAGGGAGAGTTGATGGGCGAGGTCCGGGCTCTGCCAAAACCACCGGCTTCCGAAACTCCCCTGCAGGGCAGACTTGAAAACAAGACCACTTAGGCCCGCTAACCTCAAGTCCTCCGCCAAACTTCTAATTACACCTGCATCCCTCTTCATTTCTCAAACTCAACCGGCCCCTTTGGCCCTTTCACTCCTTATTCCCCAACACTTGAACATGACTGAACTGGGGAACGATTCTTGTACGTAGCAAATTGGTTGAAAAAATCAACAAGAATCAGTGTTTCCAAAGTGTCCTGGTACGTGGAGACATCCACAGGTGCAGTAATGGGCCGCGAACTGTATAATAATACTAGGGGGCCATCCCCCGCTGGCTACGCCAGCCAACCCCCGTCGTTCCGCCCTGGCGGGCCGCTTTTCTCGAGTGTTAGAGAGCTGCGACTTCTCTATAATAATTATTTGTTTTCCCATGATCATTAACTTTTGAGCCTCGACAAAATACAGGGATGACCATGTTTTGGATATGCGATTTCTAAAACTACGTCATCCTGTATTTAATTCCTGAATAATAATATTACCTATGAGAAGATAAGAAACTCAACATTTTTCAGCTCCAATATTATAGGATATTATAGGCGATTAAGGATATTATAGGGTGGGGGTGGGGGGGCTCGCGCTGTGAAGACAAAATTGTTTTTTGAATAATATCATTTTTTGGGGAGAGTGGGGTTGAATGGGGGGGGGGGGGGGAAGGGGTGTCTGGGGCGGTGTGAAGAAAAATTTGTGATTTTTGAATAATTTTATGAGGAAGAGGGGGGAGGGAGGTTCAGAGGAGGAGGAGTCAGCTGCATAGCCTTCAGACACCACTCGTCCCACAGCAACCTCAACATCCAGTCAACTGCTCCAAACCCGATATTCGATGAAAAACAAGCAATGTATCAATACGTCTCAATCAATGCGTCTTCAACAGGGTAGAAATCGTTTTTCGAAATCCTGGTTTCTTTTAAAAGAAAGAAAAGTGGAAGAAATAGTCAAGTTGTTACGAAATAACGCAGAGTTAAGGCCTAACTTTTATATTATAAAATCGTGTTGGCCGGTGGTAGGTAGGTAGGGTGGTACGGGATAACGTGTTCCCGAGTGAGTTTTTTCACTTTCCACTCGCGCCAAAGGCCGTTTAGGGGGTCAAAAAAATTACGAAAAAATACGAGCCGTATTATACGGCTATATATCTATAATAGATCAGACCTGGAGGAAGATGTCGGTCAAACCGTAAATCGGAAATTCGCCCTGGAAATTCGTCGAAATAAATCGCCTTTCTCGCGTTTGTCCCACGTTTTTTCGGGTTCAAAAATACCCAGTAAGGAGCCGTTTTTGGGTGTGGTATCCGCGAGCCAAATGCGCTTCAATCTATGGCAAAGCCGATTCCGAAGTCGGATTTCAAAAAAACCGAGGGGGAGGGGGCGAGTTCACTGTGACAATAATTGGATCGTTTTAATTCGCTCGGGGTCTGCAGGCGGGTGAAAACTCCGTTTCGAGATGTCCCAACTGTGTTCCATATTAGAGAGTTTCTACTACCTGCGCGGGGCTTGATGCGGCCCCATTTGCGTTCGTAAATACGGTTTACGGGCGGCGCGGGAACGCAGGTAGTCGTACGTGCGGGACCACAACCGCATAAAGGGCTCTTAATCCGGGAAGGGACCGCATATAGAACCGCAAATAGAACCCCGTAAGGTAGTAAGGCTGTTGAACCAGTACCTTCTGGATAGATAACCCTTAACCGTCTGGCTGGTTATCAGTTGCTCAGGTCAGAAGGGAATTCCGTCCTCGTTCTTCATTAGTATTTTTGTGGTGACTAACTAAACTACTGCACAGAATAGGTAAGTGATATGCATCTATCTAATCAGTTTTCCTACTTCTAAAATGGTATGAAATGTTTGATGGGCGAAACCCACTCTACTTGAGAGTCTCCTGACGGTCAATTAGATAGATTCATTAGATTAGATTAGAAAATTAGGTAGATTCATGAGCAGTAGGTAGGTAAGTAGCAGTTTGTAGTAAAGTAGAGAAGAGCGTGTACATAAAATACACGCGTGTGTACATCAGTAGCGCGTGTGTACATCAGTAGCGTGCTGTATTAGGCATAATGCGAAAAACAGAAATCGCTCTGTATCTGTTGGTACTGTGGTACCTAGGTACATGAAATGATATTTTGTTCATGAATAGTGTTACTTGTAATTTTTTTGGTACTAAATCTAATGAGGCCCGCCAGTAATTCAAGAAAACTTTAGGATACCTAGGTACCTACTCAGGTAGGTTTCGAAGTGGACCACTCAATTTGAAAATCGCATGACACTGAAATGTCTAAACATTTTATTATTCAACTTTGGCTTTTTGCACAATCTAATTTACAGTCACGCTTCTACTTATTTTGTGCTTGGATTGCATTGTATTAAAATACATACCTACTGCATTTGTGAGTAAAATAGCCAGACAAAAAGGGAATAAACAGTCACTCATGTAGCATAACAGGTTGAAGTAGCAAAATTTTTACACATAGGTATTGCCGTCGAAATTTCCTGGTCTCTTCATCTTCCCTTAAGTTTGCTCAATGTTTCAAAATAATACATACCTAATTAAAAATGTGGGTTTTCAAGCTTTATCCAATTGTAAGTTATCGTAAGCAAGGTAACAGTAAAAATTGAAAGTAATGAGCACTTGTACATCCTCTTCGACAGGTAACCTATTCTGGAAAAGATGAGCCAGCCCCCTCTACTTGTCACAGATTCTCAAACAGTGTTTTGTTTCCTTTTGTGCTAATTAAACATACTCGTATAAGTAAATATTTCAGAATTAGAACACAATATTAAAAACAATGTGTATCCTACAACTTTCTCAATTATATTTTTCACTTTCTCTCAAAAAAAGTAACACCTAGTCTAAAATCCCTGTATCAACAAAACAATCACACTACTTCTTTCAACACCATGAGAGACACCATCAACCGTTGAGTGACGCTTGACGTGACTTCTCATTCCACGTTGGTGCCCCTACCAATGAAATCCCGTAAATAGCGTCTCGTAAGAAGTGGCTGTGCGGTTAGCATTCACCTTGGCTCGCCCTAGTATTTGCGTTTTCCGTAAGTTACTCCCGTCACCGTAGTTACCCTCGCATCTAGTAGAATCTCTCTATTATAACACGAGGGACCTTAATAAGTTCAGATAGTGTCCCGAAAGTGTTCCACGAGTGTGAATTTTGGAACTTTTTATAAGGGGAGGGAGTTTTCCTTGATGTTGGGGTTCCAACGTGTCCATCGATGCTACTCATCCACTGGGGAGCGAGCGAAGCGAGCCGTAGAGACTAGTTGTGAAATAAAATATCTGCATCACAGCAAAATTAAGGAGGTGGTGAAACTGAATTGCAACGTTTGGTCACTTTTCGTTTCAAAAATCCCAAACATTGTAAAATGTACTCATGAAACTTTGTAAAAATTTACTTTGAATTAAATAATATTTAGATTAACAAGTAATAGAATTTAATTCTAAAATTATTGTAGAATTTAACTCTATTACTTGTTAATCTCAAAAACCTTCTCGTAAGTCAAAAACAAAATTCAAACTTTAATATCTAAAACCGTAAATTTCGACAAATTATTTAATGACTTTGCTCATGGTTTATTATTCTTTTTAATTAAATGACATTTAATTTAAATTAAATGAAATTGTGAGGGTGAGGGTGTTTTATTTAAATGTTTTATTTAAAATCCCTTTATTGTAAAAAAAAGAACAATTGTTTCATGTAACCTGTTGTTGTTGTTGTTACCAACATGAAACAATTCTTCATTTTTTTTAATGCACGTTTTTTGCGTCATCTGCGAAGTTGGGAAGATGTGGGTTAGGCGGTGTTGCTTCGAAAGCGACGAAATGTGTTCCCTAATTTCACAACTTTCCGGGTAATTTATCATGATTTCAGAATTCCAGCAATTCGAAAAATTGAGGGTAGGTTTTAGGGTCACTTTTTTTTTTTTTTTAAAGGCGTAGGTAACTTACCAAATTTTGAACCCGTAGGTGGAGTATACTGTATACTGTAACAGGAAGGGGTAGGTAATACTTAGGCCATTAAAAACCCGATATATCGTATACGATAATTGTCCCATCATAACCGGCTTGACCTTTTTATCATTTAATAATGATTAACAGGACGTTTCCATTTGTTTTCGTCACGTCACGAGCGTCGCGTCACGGGGGATTTTGAGCGCAACATGATCGCGAAAACTATAATCATATGATTGGTTTCCATCACATTGGTTACAAGTAGAGGGTTGGTGTAACATTAATTATTATTAAATGATCTGACTGTAGAACCATAGGTCTACCGTCCGGGTTTTTACCATATTAACCGTATTTTGGTAGGTACATGCATCGCTTATGTCAATATTTGGTGAAGAGGCGATTCTTGTGGATTGCGTGTCATGATGTGAAACGTGATGGTGCTGTAATAGGTGGGACAAATAGTTTACTCACAAACATCACGCAGTTCATCACAAGGTGTAGTACCTGCAACGGAAACGTTAACGTTAGAACTATTTTTAACGCCACATTGGATAAGAAAGAGTATATCAAAACTTCGTTCAAAGAATCGACAACACAAAGTTTGCTGACAGACATTTGATATACCTGTTATAATTTTTTGAGCATTTTCTGTGATTTTTCAGGTGAATATTAAAATAATTTTAGTTATTTATTAATTATTAATAAATAATTTCGCTTAAAAAAGCGAAAACAGGAATGCAATTTTTCAATATTTAATATTACAAAATTTTGTTCCTGTTTTCGCTCTGCTCACGTTGGCTCAATCCTCAACCATTACTTACCTACCAGGGCTATGTTTTATTATACATCATTAATAGCTCAGTGCTTCCCTTGTTCCAGATCGTAGGTATTATCTACGGTGAGGGGAGGTACATTTATTGTACACAGAAAAAGCTGCTCACGTGCCTTTGTACAGTAATTTCGAGCCCCTTCTATAATATATATATTATTGAAATATATTTCAACGGGGAAATAATCAGGCGGGTTCTCAGTAATGAGAGTATCGTGTCGTAGTGCCACGGCCAATCAGAGAGGAGCCTTCTGGAATGGAGTGGGAATATGTACCAAATGAAGTGGGTATTTGTGCTATACTAGCGTTCATAGCAGCGAAGAGAAGCAAGCCGCAAACCTTAATAAGGACGAAGGAACGAGAGGAATTCACAATTCAGAGCCCGAAATGCACATTCAAACCGCCAACGCTCTGTTTGACCTACATACACTGTCTCTTGCACTTATATTCATTATGTACGAGTCAAATGAGGGAGCCTTTGAGGATGCCTAGTCGACCAAAGTTCACGAATAATCCGTAACATACACATGTGCCGAGTTGTATACAATCCAAACCTCATCGGTAGGGACGAATGGAAATTACTAGGGCTCGGCAAATGGCATATTTGCATATTTCGTTCCCGATATGCCCAACCTATAAGAAGCCTAAATATACCAAGTTTGTGCAAATCGGATGATCCGAATTCGAGTTTTACGGGCATATAATTGCATATTTTGGGGTTTTGTTGGATACGAGCATATTTGGGCCATTTCGCTACTAGGCAGCATATTTTCCTATTTATTTCAATATTTCTGCATATTTTAAGATTTTTTGACATCAACACTATAAATTCTCTCAACTTGCATTCTCTCTCAGCGTCAAAAAACTCATTTCTGCAGGGAAAAATTTTTTCGTAAAGGCACCTATACTAGTGCGCGCCTTTAAATTGGCACATCCCGTACTGCCGCTGCCCCCTGAGCCAATCCTGACTCGATGGGGAACCTGGATTTCTGCAGCGCTCTAAGTACTATGCTTAACACCTATAAACTGTCAAATCGTTAGTGGATTCGTTCGACGAGAATGGCAGCCAATACATAACTAAGGCAAAGAAAAGCATGGCGGACAGGGACACTGTAGCGACGCTGGCCTTCAATAAGGCACATATGGCGTCGATCCCACAGTTGATTCTCAAGCTTGACGCCTCAGAGAAGGAGCTGGTTGAAGTGGTGAGTGAGGTTCAAAAATTTCAGGAAGAGGCTTCCTTGTGGCCTGGGAAGATTGGGAAAGCTGTTCAAACCAAGCTCGAATTCGTTCTTGGCCGTAGCCCAAGCTGGCGTACTGTCGTCAACGAAGCCAGGGTTTTAGGAGGTGACTTATCAGAAACGGAACTCTCCTACACTCCCCATGAACTTGCTTCCATCAAATTTCTACCATTGGTTTCCGTCGATGTTGAGCGTTCGTTCTCCCGCTTGAAACTTCTCCTGAGTGACTTGCGCCACAGCTTCAAGACCGAAAATATTGAAAAACACTTAGTTGTGCAAGCCTTTGACTAGTAGGTATGTTGTAAAATTTACATATTTAATATGTAAATAAGACGTTAATATGAAACTGCATGGAGGAATATTCCTCTATTCCTCCATGATGAAACTGCTTGTAACTATGTAAATATTTTAGTGTCTAAATATGTGGTCTATGTGTTTGATAATTTTCTAAGATGACTTGTAACCATAAAAAAGTTGGTTGAGCGCCCCAATGCAATTTTTTCTTGCCTTCATGACCCTCTCACAATTTTTTTGGGGCATATTTTAGCATATTATTAACTTTTCCGGGCATGTTTTTGCGTCAAATTTTGCGGTTTTTCGGTCATATATTTAGGGAATTTATTGGTCATATTTCCAGATTTTATTGGTCATATCCTGCCGAACCCTAGAAATTACGAATGAGTCCGCACAAGGATATTAAATTGATATCTTTAAAGTCAATGATTAGATTAGAAACCAACTTTGTTGCAAAGGCTCATCCAAGAGCTAACCCAATGGCCGGTTTTTGACCCCTTAGTAAAACTCCATGGCCACAATACTTAAAGCGTAAGTCAGCGCTTTACCAACTTTGGTAACAAGCCGCTATTTTGAAGGAGCTGAAAGCCCAAAGGTACTCTTGGCTTCATATTTTTAAGGAGGCTTACCAACGGTTCTCATTGTTTGACGATTGATGGGAGTCGGGAGCAGGGCATTGATAGCCCAGTCACCAGGTGCCTCAAATTGGGCGTTCGATGCAACGCGAGGTGTAAAATATTTTATGTTTATTAGGGTGCTGAACACGAATCCGAAGATTCCCAACAAAATTGTTGGGACAAAAACCACGAATTTTTGGTACTTTTTTGGTTTTTGACGGATACATTTGAAAGGGTACGTTATAGGTAAAAATATTCTATGTAGTAAATTAAAGAGCACAAAAGGCTGCGTCGAATGAGCTACCTTAAAGTTAAAATTGAGCCAGCCGTAAGGGCGCGACCTGCTGTCAAAGAATATCAATATTTCCAACTTTTCGAAAAATCAAGATATTGAAAGAAATTTGAATGTCTGCAGCTCAAAAATGGCAACTCCCACGTAAAAGCTCATTCAATGTAAGTTGTAGAGCATCTAATTCTGCGTTCAGAGAGCTCAAAGAATGGCACTTTTGGTCAAAAGAAAATTTAGAAATTTATAAATGATCGGAAACACTCCTGAGCGGCAGCTTGCCATCCTAGTGCAGTCATGACATGAATACATTGTATTGTATAGGTAACGGAATAATATCCCGCTATACAATACACAACAATACACATATTATCTAAGGTAAGGTGGGGGAAGTGCAACAACTGGGCAAGTGCATAAATGGGATGTAAAATGCTACTTAGAACAATTTCCACTGAAATTTAAATTCAGTGTTATATTTGTCTATCAGTGAGATGGGCCCTGCTATGCACTTATCCCATTGGTTTTTCAAGAAGGGTCATGTGTGGGGTGAGAAGTTTAAGATTGATAACAGTTACTCATGTAAAAACGGAATTAAATAAGTTAAATTTTAACTTATTAATATTTAGATCGGATTTATTCAAGTTTATTGGATTTAATTTAAAAAATTAAATTAAAATATCAACTTAAGTACATGAAATTATTGAAGTTTTCAATTTTTGCCCACATTATCCAGGTATACCTAATGACTTAATTTGTAAAAGTTGATAACTCTGTGAGTTTTTGTCAATGTGAGATTTTGTCTTTATCAAATCGATAAAGAAACACTGAGTAATTTCTTTTTTTTTTTTTTTTTGCACTTGCCACGGTTTCACCGTGGAATAAGCGTTCCAAACATTGAACATACTAGTCATGCCCTTACCCCTTCGATGGGGCAAGTGCGTGAGTAAGACGCGGACAGCTATTTCGATCATAAGGCTCACAATTGACAAGGCTACGAAAAATCAATCGTAAAAAAAAAACAGGATTCAGAGGTATCCATTTTGTTGAAGATGAACTTAACAAACCATACTACGCACTTCCCCCACCTTATCTTAACTATAAATCAAGATATGCAAGAGTCTCAAAGCAAGTAATTTAAGGCACTATGATCCTTTTAGTTGCAAAACCAGCTCTTTCAAATTTGGAACGTTTCGCAGAAGAGGCGAAAAACTTCTCACGTCTACGCATCTTGAGTTAGAACAATGATTTTTTGTTTGTTTTGACTATGCTTAGTAGTGGTCATCGGCATGGGTTATAAGTTTCTATATAATACATTTAAAGTTTTAACTCATGTAAATGAAAAATTTTAATATTTTATTTAATAAAATATTATTTTAACATTCAAATTGAATCATTAAACAAGCTGGTTTTGTAGCGATCCTGGTGGTATTTTTCAAAATTCGGGGTAGAAAGCTGTTTTCAACTGAATAATTGTCGTATTAGTAAGTGATTCCAAGCAAGAAGCAGTAGTACATAATACTGAATATTATTTTATTAAAATCTCATGATGAATACAGCTTTTTGTACAGAAACGGCATAAAAATGGCATATGATCTTTCATCAAAGTCGGTACCTACTCAATGAATATTAAATTCTCAAAATATCAAGACTAATAAAGTTACTGCAGCTACACATGTTACTACAAATGGTGCGAAGAAGCGAAAAATGCGATGAAACATTCCGAAAAAAAAAAAATGCAGGCGGTCGAAGTCTTTCCATAACCCCAACGACGGAACAGCACATCCTTCTGCACAGTTTATCCTCCATTATTACTCCCCAAGCCGCACTTCCCAACTTTTCACATGTTAGGAAAAGACGTTCTAACCGCCTGAGATGGAACAACTCCGAGGTAAAAAAAGTACCAGTCTCTCTCCACGTTAAGCAACACGCGGGGCTTTAAACAATTTTATTACTTTCAGGCAGCGGGGAAACCTACAAAAGGGGACGAACTTTTTTCTACCTGAGTCGGGTTTTTTCACTCTCTTAGTTTCCTTTTAACCTACAGCTTTCTTGGTTGTTTTCTTGTAAGTCGTAGGGTCGGTCTTATCTCTCGGAAGGCAAAGCGTAGAGCACTTACAGATCGTCTTGGTTTCCCTTTCGAGGTGGAAGGTTTTCAGAGTAGGTACACGTCCCTGATGTTTTTTTCACCCCTTTTTCTACAATGGAAAACACCGCAGGGTATAAAACTTTCCTAAATCTCAGTGTTGTATCTTTAGGCACTGCTCAGTAGGTTTGAAAACTCAAGATTTTCAACATTTCTTACGAATTTTAAATATTATGAAATTTTATTACGCAGTTCAATAGCATGGTTGGGACCAACAGAGACACTTGGTCATTTGCTTGTAACCAGCTACGAGGAAAACCCGTTCAACGAGGTGAAAATGGGGTTTTTGTGAAACAATCCCTTTCCTGGTAAAACTGTGAAAGTTTTCACAACCTCACCTAACACCATCAACATTCCCCACCATCATTCTCACCTAGACGTTCAACATACTCAAAAATTCTCAATTTCGGAGATCTTTTATTTTTTGAGTTCAACCCTTCTCGTGGAATGAGCTGGAAGTACCAACATAAAATCATTTCTCCGGAATCGTTCAATTGTAGAGTTATCAGTAATAGTAACTATCGTCGAAGTTTCTTCACTCCATTTCCATCTCACTGGGGTCTACGTCGTTCTGTTCCCCAGTCCACTTCAAACTCCAAACCGCCCCCGGACGCCCCGTCAGCTTCCGTCCCCCTTCGACAAACAAGTTGGATCCATCCCTTCTACAATTAGTACAGTCAACTCCCCCCCATCATCAAACTAAACTTTGGCTGAACACGTCGAGACGAAAAAAAAGTCAATTTGAACGGTAACGGAGATATCTAGGCTAGAACAGAATCTGTTGGTAGCGTCTGATGGTGGTGAAAATGCTGATATACAATCGTTCCACTTGTCACATTTTACACGTACCTATTTGAAAACTAACCCATGGCGAGAAACGGGCATGGGGGTTGTAGCGTGACAATAGGCGACATGCACGTTACATTGTCCCGTCCCTCCGTTCGTGTGAAGTTTGCACTCGCAATTCGTAATGAACCAAGTTGAGAAGAGGAAGAACCTTTGCATTGATTCCGCCCAAACAACCAACAAAACCCCTCCGGCCCCTCCATCAGATAGCGTGCGGAACGAAACTTATTAGGGGATGTTCCCAGGGCTTTGGATATCCTATAAATTTTCGCCCTGTTACCACCAAGCTGCTCAAACGCCGACCGAACGAATCCCAACGCGGCTGTTTCACTTGTCACACATTGTTCCTCGCGTGGTAACACCTCCCCGTACAGCGCATTATCAGATTTGTGAGAAAGTGAATGAATTTGTCATCAAAACTATTTATGGTTATAACCATGACTAAGTTGTCGGACGGCGCACACTGCGGCAGTTTTCCCTCACTGTTTTCAATCATGACATTGTGATTAGGCGATTTGCTAGTTTGATGTTGAATAATTTGGTGTTTGATTTATTTAATGCAGTAATGTCAAACCTTCATTGTAAAGGGAGCTGGAGAGACAGATGGAAGATGAAGATGAGGAAGATAAAGATGCTTCTTAATTCAATAGTATTCCAGTTCCTTGATTTTATTTCTAAACTATGCTTTACCGAGTTTCATTAGCTTGCTAATTTTACTCCATTCAGTGGTTTACGTCTATTTATGATTATGATAACTCGCTTTCAAGTTGGATTCGTAGAAAATTAAGAATATTGCTTCACAGAGAGACAAATTCGTTTTCTTCTTAACGAAATATTTCACATTAAAATTTAATGTGAAATATTTCGACATTTTGACATTTAATGTCAAATTTTGTAGTTCAGTTGTACACACTTTTTTTTCTCATGATTCCACGATTTTTTAAATGTTTCGGTGCGGGTTCCTTCGAAAAAAGAAATTTTTGAAAGAATTTTGAAGTTTTTAACGAGCGTTTTCACTAAAATGTTGTTTCTCTGTTTTTTTTTTTTGAGAAACTTCATGAGACTGAGACTAGACTAAAAATGCTTCGCAATATTTGTGATAATGATTGAGCAATGTAAGATTTATAGACTGAGTTAGGATGTACGTATGTTTTTGTTTTCACTACAACAATCTAGTCTATGTATGTTACAATAGGTATTTTCGAATTCGCCCCCTCTTTTTCAGTGTTCTTCTGATTTCAGCCTTGCCTGCAGTGCTCAGCGATAAAATCCGAAGAATATCCACAGTTAAACGTATAAAATGATTCCAGACACATAAAAAAAGGCCTCCCGAAAGAAAGTTATATTTTCCACATCTCCAACGTATCCAACCATTACGCAATACGCCCTCAGTCAAGATAAAATGAAATACTTTAAACCAACTCCCGTCTTGTCGCTGTCGACTTCCACGAGACGAAGTGGAGGAAACACTCTCTTTGGCCATCATCCAATTTCAGGACGCTCCCGCCTGAAGTCTTTGAACTGTTTGTACCAACAGAGCACACCTATTCCAGGAAACGCATTAAACTGGGTCAACTCTGATAAAACAACCGTCTGCTCCCTTTTTATCTTGCATTATTGTTGTCTTTTCACCCTTTATTTCCCTTCGCAGACTTTTTTTTCTCCCCTCTGTAGAAACATCTGTTCGAGTTTGTTCTCTTTTGAGTGGGTTAGTAAAAAAAAAAAAAAAAAAAAAAAAACTATAATAGAGAAAAAAAGAAAAAGAGGGGAAGAGTAAAGTTTGAAATCTTGGTTCTACAGAGAGAAAAAAAGACTTTCTTTTTCTTACCGCAATGATCAGTTGAACAAACTTGATTAAACGCTTTGCCATTGGGGTGCACTTCGAGAACGGTAAATAAACTCGAAACCAATGAGAACTTGGGCGCACTTTCTTTTTTAAATTTTCGCCAGTTGGGTTCTGTTTTGCTGAGGTCTTAGCGGAAGAAAGGATTTTCCTTCTCCTCTTTTTTCTTCTTCCGCTAAGCTGCGCCGGAGTTTCCTATCGGTTCCTAAGTATTGCAAAAAGAAGAAGGCCGTCTGCCAAGTTTTTAGCTATATCGGCAACTTCTCGCCAGGCAGCGCCACCGATTGTCCCCCTTACGACGCGCGGGGAAATGTAGCGGAAAACTTAAAAAGTCTTTTTCCCCCACACCCCCTCGTCCCCCTTCCCCTTTTCATAGTCACCTTTTCCCCCTTCTCAGTCGATTATTCCCGGGAAAATCCTCCTTCATTTTTATGAAAACTGCCCACTTTCGATCATCTATGTACGGACATGAACCAGACAGATATTACCCCTCTGAAGGGCGTTTAATAAAAAATATCGCTCGTCAAAATCCCCCTTCCGTGTTTTTCTTCCTGTTCGAGTTTATATCACTCTTTCTTGAAGTGCAGCCAACTGTGAATTTTCGTCTTTGCAGCTGCAACATTTCTCTGGCGCAGTTTTTGCATCCCATTCGCTTTACGGCACCGAATGAAAGTTATATATGTACAAATGCTTCAGTTCCACCGTTCTAATATTCTCCACTCGTATCAAATACAGAAACTCGGAACTACTGGAGGCTCAGACACGCCACATGGAGCAACGTTTTGAAAGTTACATACTTTTCTCGTCATCTGTACGCCACAAATTATTGTTTTTTTTTTTTTTTGTTTTTTTTTCAAATTTTTCAAATTTTTCTGATGAGTACCTGAAGAGAGTTGACCTGAATAAAGGAAGGGGTCGGGCCCCAGCACTCCACGGAGCTAATCAGCAATCAGTTTCTCCCAGCCCTCGATCTCGGTGGAGGCAGAGGAGCCTACCTTTGGAACCGCAACCCCCTCCAGTCACCCAACTCCCTTCCAATTCGTCTTGATCCTATTTTTGAACACTTTTTGGTTCAAATGTACCACAATGAGCCAACTATCTTTTTGGTGTTTTCAGGCTTTTCTAGTCGAGAGCGATGACTTTTTCAAGACCTAATCGAGATCTAATTTTTCCTACTTCCAGGCTGAAGCCAGCCAACCCCCGACCCATCCCACCAGGCCTCAGACCTCTTCTACTTGCTTTTCGATTATGATTTTTTTTTTTTTTTTTCTCAAAGAAGTACAGGTTGAATGTTGAAGGATTTAATTAGGTAGCTAAATCTAATCTTACCCCATCTGTGGCCAACTCTCAGCCAAAGATCAGCGATCTTCCCCGAGCTAGCCTCACTATCCCCCCCCCCCCCCCCCCTTGGTTCACCCTTCTATTGTTGTTTGTGAATGTTCATTACGTGGGGGTTCGATTCTTCATGATCATGGGAGAGGGAGTTGTTTCTTATCGCTGCCTTCCTTGGTCCCCCTTGCCCTCCTCTCGATGACCCCAATCGGACAACCAATTGAATTCAGCCCCCCCCCCCCCCCCATTAAAGCTGAGTAACTACACAAAAAATGGAAAGTGAGCAGAAAAGTTATTTTTTCTTGGTTTGGTTACGTTGGTCGACACGAATGTGGTCTGTCCCGGCCGACGAACAGCCAATGAGAGAAACCGTCCTGAAAATTTCAGTTCTGTGAAATTGGAATTTTATTCAAATTTCCTGGGAATTTGAATAAAATGTCAATTTCACAGAACTTTCTAATACACCGATAATTTGGCGGTAAGTAATTCGTAGGATCATAATTTGATTAACGGCGTTAATTTAACGCCCTAATTCATTTTTTGTTTGTTCGAATTGCGAAGTAGGTAGTGTTCGCCAAAGAACAAACTGCCTGCCTCGTTCGCCGTATTTTACGAGGAAACGCCCCTTATGATGAACCAGCCGGAAGAGTTCAATTTTTCAAAGGAGCACCAACGGGTTTATGTTCGGAGGGGAAGGCTATAAAAATTCATTAGGTTTGAACTTTGGACCCGTGAACCCGTCGAGGGGGACGGTGGGAGCTATTTGGAGCAGTTTATCACGATAATGACTCCAAACTGCCGGGACGAGGCCCGAAGACGTCCAGGTGGCTGCGCCATCTACGAACTCGTGGCTTTCTATTGAATGCGGATAGATGGCGTCCATTACTGTAGCGGTGATAAGGCTGGAGGGGGGAAGGGGTGCCTTTGCTGGGTTACCTTTTTAGAACGGATCTTCACATTTTCTGGGCGTAAAGGGTAGCGAAACAGGGGGGAAAAGGGGTCGGAAAGGAAATTTACGAGGGCCTCCGGTGGTGTTCCGGTCGGATTAGAAGGAGGTATATCATACTTAACGGTATCGTGCTGGTTTTTCTTTTTACTTCCCATGACTCTGTGTTATTTACTGAAAATATATCCTTGTTGTGTTTGACGGGAACCAAGTGAACAACTGATTCCAATCACTGTTATCACTAAAGGTCACCTTTGGAGACGTTACAACACTCCTCAAGCATCTATAATGGTTTTGATAACAACCATAATATGAGTTCAAGATTTAGGTGATAAAATCTTGAATAATTTCTCAACATTTCTGTTTGATCGTTTTTGGAAAACACTCAGGTTTTAATGCCTTTTTTGAATCTAAAATTTCCATCTCCCCCTAATTTTAATGTTAGCGATCCCAAACATAATTATAATATTACTGTTAGGAAGATATTCACGTTTTCGGAATGAAAATTGGGGGAATCGTTTAGGAGCAATCATCCAAGTAAAATTGCTTCATTTTGGTGCTGCGGCGTGGTGGCCAACTCTAGAACTATAAGGGGGACATTTCGCCTTAAAACTGGGTTGTGGTCCTGAAGTCTAAATTCCATTGACTAAAAACGGGTTTTACTTTTACTCATAAAACTTATGTTTGCTCCCAAGAAACCTGTTCCTGCACCCGAAATCCGTTTTTTTTTTTTACAACTAAAAACCACATTTGGCTGGTCTGAACGCATCATACCTAATAGGTTAGTGCTGAGATTTTTTTTTTTTTTTAACACAGAATGTGTTGTTATGGCCAACCTATTACAATCGAAAAACGCTGCAAATTTCACACAAGGGTTTATTATTCTTTGATATAGGTTAGTTGCGCAAAAATTATTTCTGTTTAAAAAGAAAAAATGTTGGGAAAAAAATTTTTGGATTTTTTTTTTCAAAAACTTTTTTTTTTTGGATTTTTTTTTTTAATTTTTTTTCAAAAATTCTTTATTCTTTACTCGAAAAATATTTAACCTCCTGGGATCCTTCAAAAATCCCATTTTTAGCCCCATGAAAGCCCTATAGATCGCAACAGTGAAATCGGATCGCTGCGGGACCCCAAAAAATGGATTCTACGTCCAAAAATACTTCGAAAACGACACCTGACTCGATCCCATAGCCAAAAGCCTTCAAAAACCCACTTCTGTAGCCCCATTTTAGCCCCATAGCGCCCCACGGGTTTGGGCGATCGGGCTGAAAACCTTGCGGGCACAACTAGATGGTAAACCGAGTATTTTGTCAAAATTTCAGATTTTAAAAAAAATTCCTACTGCCCAAAACGGCCTGGACGGCGGACGGCGGACGGCGTACGGCGGACGGACATTTCGGTTTTGGAATCTAGACCACTTGAAACGGATAATGTCAAATTTTGAGGCCGATCGGAGTCGTCGACCCCCGTCGCGAAAACATAGGTGTATTATTCCAAGAATAATAAACCAAAAGTGCTTCATTTATATATATATATTGTATCGTGCGGCTTGTCCGAAAACACGACCCTATAGATTCTAGTCGTTCAATAGTACAGAACGACCAGATTGGCACAGCGGCGAATAAGACATCGCATGTTGCTATATTCACAATCCTTTCAGCCGGATTTGCAACCATGAAAAGCATTTGCATGTTGTAACTATATTGTGTTTGTTTAGAAGATGTTTGGATTCGACATAATATGTTCGACAATATTGTTGTCAGGACATAAAATTTACAGCTTAAAATAAGTATACCAGATATATTATATTCCATGATCCTCTTGTTAAAACCATTAGTTGATACCATGCACAATCTGTGTCTGTAGGTATGAATAGGGCCCTCCCAGTCTGGGCAGAAACGTAACCAATGTATTTTTGGAGAAATACATACTTCCAAGAACATGGCTGATCTAATGGAATTCACCAGAGAACCTCCTCGTGTATTATCATCTATGTTTGCAGTTGTATTTCTACTTCGCAGAGGCTGAAGGACTGGGACAAAATGTGGCATCATCCGATCAGCTGTAATTTCAAAACACCAACAAACATCCCTCTCTACCAGTTACGGTAACTGTCATATAAAGACACACCGGTGTGCAATCGTTTTTACCTTCCAAACCCCTCGTTCCTCTCAACCCAACACGGGTTTTTGAGCGTATCTCTCGGACGAGGCAAAGCCCCTCGAAAAAAAAAAAAAAAAAAAAAACACCTACAACCAGAGCCCCCTGTTCGAACACGACCCCTGTCAGTTCCATGCATTTGCATTTTCGACCACCATAGAATGGTAATTTCCGAAACATGGTTGAATTTTCATAATCCCGGTGCCCGGAGGTCCTTCAGGCGTCGCATCTGCAGTTGAAACGCCGAGTTATAAACACCGTTTTGCATCTTCCGTCGTTTGGGCCGTGTCGGGCCACTTCCAATGACAACTCATCCAATGCAGATTTTCTGAATATGGCAATTGTGAGAAACAACCGCTTGTGCGACGAACATTAGCTAACGACAGTACAAACCACTAATGAAAGCCATTTTTCGAGGATTATTCCATAAATTTAAAACGGAAAATATATTTTTCCGTTTTAAATTTAGACTTTGGTTTATCCAACCACAACTGTTGCGATAGTCAAGACGACACCACGGCCGAATGTGCCTTGATCAGTAACGCGTCCAAGCCGCTGAAAGATATCCCATCAGTCTGTCAATCCCAACCACATCTTGCTATGGCGTATCAGTTGAAAGCAAGGGGTGGGCGGCCTATCACCATGGAGTTGTCTCACTACAATACGCTGGTCACAAACCATTGCTGAGGCGAGCCCCTGGAAAGCGAAGGGTTGGTGTGCTTGGGCTGTACAGGTGAGGGAGATGTCTCCCCGGTCTGGCAACACGAACCATTTTTATATAATATATAAATATTATATTATATTATATTATAAGCCTTACAAGGGAGCCTGCTGAATGATACGCTATAGCGTATGGGGAGTTGTTCGACCTGATGATGTTCCCAACTAGGTCTATTGCTGCCTGCCGGGGCATCCATTGCTGCCAACATTGTTCTAGAGTGGTCGGACTGGTTTGGGATCCCTTTTGTGTATTATTCAGAGAATCGATCAATAAGGCATTCACCTAGTGCAAGCTTTCCACACGGTTTGCAGAAGAAAGTTTCGTCTACCAGACAGAAATGTGTCAGGGTGATTTATCCCTTTCTGCTGACACCCAATTTCGCATAAGCACTGCCCTGCTGGTTTGAATCTTAGGCACGATGTCACGAGTACAGTCTAACGAGAAATGACAATTTCTATTCCTTAACTAGACGCTCAACGGAGAAGCCAACCAAGAGGCCAATGGACCTCGTGAAATACCCAAGTGGTGGAGTCCAACAAATTCACCAAATGGTGCCTACGTTGTGTTCGAGTATACCTGCGTTGTTACCATTCTCTACCTGGCTTCTGGAGTCCTGTTAAGTAAACTAGTTATTATCTACGATCATTGCGGGTAGAATTATTTTATTCCTGGCCCAGAATTGGCCAAAAATGTCCGTTTCATGGCGTTTACCACAAAATGACATTTTATGACCTTTTCGACGAAAATAACTATTTTATGATAAAAAAGTATTATATTGCCCTAAGTTTTGAATTTTCAACCCAAAGAAGAAGTCAAGCCGATCCAAAAATGATTTCCTCGGATTCAGCATAGAAAAATACTTATAATACAACAAGGTTTTTTTTAGGATATCGATTTAGACAGTCGGTTTTGAATTATAAGCACGTTTTTGCGTTTTCGCTCCACTGTCAATCATTGCGATCATGCGATGGGACCGTCCGTAGGTAGAATCCTACCCAAAGAAGCTAACAGAAAACGGAGAGAATACTGTAAGCATATGCTTGTGGCAGACATGTTAGCGTCAATAAAGAATATCCGAATAGTTCAGCACTAGGCAAACCAAGAATAAATTACACTCAAACATTTATGAGCTCTCGTCGTCTTCCAAAATAAACCATCAGTGTTGACTTGAATTCGCCGAACCCACTTTGAAATATTGGTAGGTGCCTCGCCAGCAGGAAATCTATTTGACAGCACCTGCAGTGGCTATTCATAACTTATGAAGTCTGCCCCCTCCATGTGATCTATTCCACTTGATGGTATCGAGGGGCCAAAGGGGAACGGCATCCCCAGGGAACGTATACTGGATTGACTTCGACTGCAAACTCCCCCCACCCCCTCCCTGGCCACACTGTCAGGAGAGGAATCATTTCCAATGAAATTCTCGCTTTAATCCAGTTTGAGGCCCCCCTCACCACCCTCTCTTACTCATTTCCCTCTCCCAAATGATTCACACCGGTTGAGCCCTTTCAAAGATGTATGATACTTCAACCGTTACACGTTTGTTTTGACCGAGCTCCATTTAAAATGCACAACACACTGCTGAATATTTTAAACATTTCCAAATAGACTGACAGCTCCGTACCCGTTCCTGCTTCAACATCAAATGTGCCCAAGTTGAATATTAGAATGTAGTGTGCAGGGCTTGCTCAGCAGGGAACAAATTCTGCGCCATGTGACACTGGCTTTAGCATGTTCACATTATCATAATATTATGCAGTGACAGTCATACCAGTCGAACTGTTTCGGAAGCTATACATCTGCAATACAGCAACTAAGCCCAGGTTGACAACTCCCCTTGGTAGAATTTAATAGAATCTGTAATATGATTATAGATGAATAATGAATCGATATAATATATCGTCGGTATATTATAACGACAAGCCAGTGCCCGTAGTAAAAGGAACCGATACATGTGTTTATTGAGTACCTACATAATATTACTCCCTATATTATAAGGAATAATATTGCAACCAATTATTATAATCAACATCATTAAAATTTTATCAACATCATTATTTAATATTGAATGTGCAAACACACAACACTTTAAATTGCGTAGTGTTGTGTTTGCTCATCTAGCACTATCATTTTATAAATTGTTCGGAAATATAATAATGTGAAGATTTCATGAGGTATTCCGGGGGGGGGGGGTCAAAAATTGTTATTGTCCTCAAAATATGTCATTATAATATAATGACATGATAATAGGCTGACATGATAATATAACGATATTATTTACGTTTCAAGATGTGTAGATTCCAAAACTGAAATGTCCATCTGCCGTCCATGCCGTTTTGGGTAGGTATGTAATTTATTTAAAATCTCAAAACTTTGGGCAAAAACTCGGTTCTTCTTCTAGTTGTACTCGCAAGGTTTTCAGCCCGATCGCACAAACACACACGGCTCTGGAACTAAAAACGGGCTGCAGGAGGGGTTTTGAAGGGTTTCATCTATGGTATCGAGTTATGTGTCGTTTTCGCAGTAATTTTGGACATAAAATCCATATTTGGAAGCCCCAGAAACATCCGATTTCACCGTGGGGATTCATGGGCCTTTTGAAGGAAGCCAGGAAGTCGAAAGAGGATTCGTTTTCCACGTTATCTTGATATTAAAATTTTCGGGCTCCTTCATCGGTTCAAACATTTAACATACAAATTTTTAAAAACAAATTTGTTTTAAATACCTAATTAAATTTATTCAGATATAAAAGGTAAATTTACCATTGGCCTGAAGTTGAGCCTAGAATTTGAAAGAACTGAACAAGCTGGGGGATATACGTGAGAAGGGGCGGAGGGGAGATGGCGAGGAGGACTGTAAACGCCCAAAGCCTCTCGGCTCAGTGCTCCAGCCAGATGCTCCTCTTGCTAGCCTTTTATTATTATTATTATTATTATTATTATTATTATTTTATTTTATTTATTTTTTTTTATTTTCATTTTTTTAATTGTTGATAAGCTGTGAAAATGTAACTGAAGAAAGGTGCAAAATGCATCCTAACTTGAAGAGCTATTGAAGCGAAGATTTTATACGGACGCCCCCCCTCTCGCCGCTCGGGGAGTCTCCCATTGAAAATCGTGAGTCAGTCCGTGAGTGAGTCTCGCGATATATATATTTGTTTGGCTCTTCCAACCCGGCCGCTGTCAAGGAAGTCGGAATGACGTACTCAGAACGGGTGGGGCTTCAGGGACCTTACAAAGGGGCTACGAGAGGTTTTTTTTTAAAGGGTTTCGGCTATGAGGTCGAGTTAGGTGTCGTTTTCGAAGTGTTTTTGGACGCAGGATCCATTTTTCGGGGTCCCACACCCGCCAACACACTATAAACCAAATTTAAATTTTTTTTTAATCCTTAATAAATAATCGGATTTTTTTATTTTTTCATAGAAATAGAATTAATTTTTGGATAATTCATATCAAAAGATAATAAAACCCTTGTGTAAAATTAGCAGCGTTTTTCACCCTTGTTATAATAGCCCGTGTAATAATAATAAGTCAATAATATATAATATTTTTGACTAATAAAACTCATTTTGAGAAACGAGGCCACGCTGTCAACCCGCTTTTCAAATTAAAGTTGTTGGTTTCCACTATCCCCCCGCCATTTTGACTGGCGTAGTTTTAATTATCCACTCCTCTCCATCAAACCCCCTCAATCCGACCTGAGCTCATCAATATTTCGTTTGGTGACCCCACAGTCAGAAGACGAGGCAAAGAGGGGAAAAAAACCTGCTCAACATCAACCGGAGAGAACTAATCGACTTTCTGTCGGACTCTCCCTCCCTTATTACCCGTAGTCATAAGCCAAACCCTCATAGCAAATAGTGTGGGGAAAACGTGGGTGGAAAAAAATGCGAACAAGGAAGAGATAAATACGTTTAAAAAGAGAAGCTCCCACAAAAAAAAAAAAAGGACGTTGAGGGCATAGCAAAGCTGTTGGCCACCGGTTTTCCAAGTGTGCTGTGTTTTAATGTGCACTTTTTTCTTTGTCCCACACTGTCCGTATTTCTCTCGCAGTTTTCAAGGGGAGACTCCGTAGTCCGGGCACGTCCGTATAATTCCATTCAAAATCTGTCCCTCGTCGCTCTGCTCGTTTGGCTGAGGGTGTCGTGGACCCCCCCCCCCCCCCCCCCCCCCCCCCCAAGTCCTCTAACCCTTCCCGAACCCCATGACCCTCACCGATCACCCCGTCTGCCAACTCCAACCATTTGGATTAACTTGTGGCGTTAATCCAAAGTTGGGTCAGGAATCCAAAAATCGAGTTACTTGACCCCGATTAGTTCTTGAACCACATCAAACTAGATGTCATGAAGTTCCAAAAAATAATAGTCTGCCACCCATTTCGATTTGGGTTTGCTGCGCAGACGGAACTCAAAAATTCACTTTAAAAAAGTCAAAATTGAGTTACTTGACCCCGATTAGTTCTTGAACCACATCAAACTAGATGTCATGAAGTTCCAAAAAATTATACTCTGCCACCCATTCCGACTTGGGTTCGCTGCGCAGACGGAACTCAAAAATTCACTTTAAAAAAGTCAAAATCGAGTTACTTGACCCCGATTAGTTCTTGAACCACATCAAACTAGATGTCATGAAGTTCCAAAAAATAATAGTCTGCCACCCATTTCGATTTGGGTTCGCTGCGCAGACGGAACTCAAAAATTCACTTTAAAAAAGTCAAAATCGAGTTACTTGACCCCGATTAGTTCTTGAACCACATCAAACTAGATGTCATGATGTTCCAAAAAATTATAGTCTGCCACCCATTCCGACTTGGGTTCGCTGCGCAGACGGAACTCAAAAATTCACTTTAAAAAAGTCAAAATCGAGTTACTTGACCCCGATTAGTTCTTGAACCACATCAAACTAGATGTCATGATGTTCCAAAAAATTATAGTCTGCCACCCATTCCGACTTGGGTTAGCTGCGCAGACGGAACTCAAAAATTCACTTTAAAAAAGTCAAAATCGAGTTACTTGACCCCGATTAGTTCTTGAGCCAAATCAAACTAGATGTCATGAAGTTCCAAAAAATTATAGTCTGCCACCCATTCCGATTTGGGTTCGCTGAGCAGACGGAACTCAAAAATTCACTTTAAAAAAGTCAAAATCGAGTTACTTGACCCCGATTAGTTCTTGAACCACATCAAACTAGATGTCATGAAGTTCCAAAAAATCTAAGTCTGCCGTCCCTAGCCCGCTGGGATGGTATTGGCAGACGCCCGTGAAAATATAAGTATTAAAATTAATTTTTTTGAATTTTATTTAAATTTTATTATTTAATTATAATTACTAAATTATAGTAATTGGGCTCGCCGTCTGTCATATCTAAATAACTAGGTAAAGGGAAAATGTGTACTATTTCTCCAGCAAAATTCAATTATTTGAGTTTTTATTTCGATCATTCCCTAATAGTACCCTGGATTAGTCATTCCCACATACATTAGTTCAGATAGAAGCGATTTTTTTAACCCAATTTTTGGGATGGGGTGGAGGTACTTTTCTCAAGTTTTTGACTTCGGGGCCCCTCCGGAACTTGGTTTCCCTGGCCAAAAACCACTATTTTTCGGCACTTTTTTTGGGGTTTTAGCCATTCTGACTATGGAGGAATGGTTTTTTGACCATGGCCACTATATGACTTTTTATACTAGATGAAATTTACTAGATTCTGAGACTAACGGCAGCGGTGTAGGTTCATTAGCCTCCAAGATGCAGCGTTTCAAAGTTGGGATATTTTTCCACATTTGCATATTTTTATGCATTTATTCAGTTTCTGACCATTTTGATCACAATAGAATGGTTTTTCGATTATGAAATACAGTAGGGGTATTACTGATTATGTACTTTGTTAAGTATAACTAACCACAGCTCTTTAGATTAAATAAGCTCCGAGATACAGCGTTTCAAAGTTAGAGTTCTTTTTCTGTATTTGTACACTTTTATCAGTGTCTTATTAGGCCAGTCGCAAGAGGATTGAAGGAGGGGGGGGGGGGAGAATGGTTGTTGAAGCTTCTATTTTTAAATGGTTGTAATGGCCCTGAACAACAAAATATCAAAAATGGTAGCAACATTTTTGCTGGGAGAACTTTTGGCGGTTAAAAAACCGCGATTTTTTTCTGGCATTTTCCAGATTTTTACTTTAGGAAAATGTGAAAATAACCTTGGATAATAAACCTTAGAAACTAAGCAGCGCGGAGAAAACGTTTCAGCATAAAATTCTGTGTCGAATGGCCTCCTTACACATTTGAATAGGTTCAGCCGTTTAGCCATAACCGAGCGTCAAAAATGGGCAATTTTTTTCGAGCTTGGCGGGAAAATAGGATTCGCTCATGTTTCAACCTCTGTAACCTATGAACGGCTTATGAAAATGAATTGGCTCAAAATTAATGTTGTAGAGCATCAAATTATGAGGGAGAAGTTGAAAAAAATAAATAAATAAATAAATGCTACTACCAACCGAGAAAACCAATTTGAACCAAAATAAGAAACGCCCAACCTGACTTCGCTCGGTAAGCGGAAAACCACGTTTTCCAGAACATTTTCGACTGTAGTTCGGAAACCATTTGTCTGATTCCCAATTTATTTTCTTCTCGTGAAATCTGAATAAATTCCCCATCGTAGCTATTCTATGTGAAATTTTGATTTGAGCTTCAATAAGGGAGGGGCCTGCACTGCAAAAAAGACACAGTTCGAAATGAAAACGTGTTTTTTTTGTACATTGTTGCCCATAACTCGGGACAGGTTTGTCCGATCTTAATTCTCTTTTTTCTAGTGAAAACTGATTCAAGATTCAAGATTCAAGATTTTTTATTGCCAAGAACACAGAGTGCAAAGACAAGGTCAAAATTTCCTTACCAAATTACAGCTCACAAAAACTTACTTCAATAATACAGCGGTAGGTACCTAGTACATCATTAACAAGCTATTAGATACCTAATTTACAAAACCTATGCCTAACTAGAGCTCTCTTACATTCTTTATACTGAGGAAAAATTCATTAAAATCAAAGGGTGCGATGGATTTTAAAAACTTGACAAGTTTTGGCCTAACGTTTGTTGCCGTAAATTTCGCTCGCAACTCTTTAGGGATGGCATTGAAAAATTTAATACCCCACCATGAACTGCTGATGCGGGATGATTTCAAGCGGTGAAAAGGTACCAGCAAGTCACTCCCATGCCGTGTTCTATACCCATGATTAAATTTCATATAGGGTACGGTATATTGCGTTTCTATTGAGACAACAAAAGCGCCACTAGGAAATGGAAGGGAACCAGATCTTACCAGAATTCACAAATTTGACCACCTACGACCGCGGTTTTCAGAACATTTTCTTCTCTCCCTCCAATACTATTTCTCCGATCGAAATGTCATTGCTCCCACGCGAAAGCTGATTAAATTTCCTTTCAGAGCTGATATTTGGATTATCCTGGGGACCTCTGAAAAAGCCCCCAAATAGTTATTCAGAGGGAAAGTTGCCAATTCCCCGCATCATTCGCAAAGTGCACTTCCAGCAGTTGTAACTTCGAAATGGTTGGTCCCAGCCAAAAAATGCATACCTACAATGAAAGCAGTAAATCTTGAAATTTTACATTAGGTGGTCATCGTAGGTTTCAGATTACCTGCCGCAGTGGTAGCCGTAGCAGCCGTTACGGTGAATTGTAATAACTTCGGTGGAGCAAACCGGTGTTTGGGGTCTTTCGATATGTTTTACGACATGCTAATCTGATGACCACCTAATGTAAAATTTCAAGATTTACTGCTTTCATTGTAGGTATGCATTTTTTGGCTGGGACCAACCATTTCGAAGTTACAACTGCTGGAAGTGCACTTTGCGAATGATGCGGGGAATTGGCAACTTTCCCTCTGAATAACTATTTGGGGGCTTTTTCAGAGGTCCCCGGGATAATCCAAATATCAGCTCTGAAAGGAAATTTAATCAGCTTTCGCGTGGGAGCAATGAAATTTCGATCGGAGAAATAGTATTGGAGGGAGAGAAGAAAATGTTCTGAAAACCGCGGTCGTAGGTGGTCAAATTTGTGAATTCTGGTAAGATCTGGTTCCCTTCCCTTTCCTAGTGGCGCTTGTCTTGTCTCAATAGAAATAAAATATACCGTACCCTATATGAAATTTAATCAGTTTTCACTAGAAAAAAGAGAATTAAGATCGGACAAACCTGTCCCGAGTTATGGGCAACAATGTACAAAAATAACACGTTTTCATTTCGAACTTTGTCTTTTTTGCAGTGCAGGCCCCTCCCTTATTGAAGCTCAAATCAAAATTTCACATAGAATAGCTACGATGGGGAATTTATTCAGCTTTCACGAGAAGAAAATAAATTGGGAATCAGACAAATGGTTTCCGAACTACAGTCGAAAATGTTCTGGAAAACGTGGTTTTCCGCTTACCGAGCGAAGTCAGGTTGGGCGTTTCTTATTTTGGTTCAAATTGGTTTTCTCGGTTGGTAGTAGCATTTATTTATTTATTTTTGTTTTCAAGTGCTCCCTCATAATGTGATGCTCTACAACATTAATTTTGAGCCAATTCATTTTCATAAGCCGTTCATAGGTTACAGAGGTTGAAACATGAGCGAATCCTATTTTCCCGCCAAGCTCGAAAAAAATTGCCCATTTTTGACGCTCGGTTATGGCTAAACGGCTGAACCTATTCAAATGTGTAAGGAGGCCATTCGACACAGAATTTTATGCTGAAACGTTTTCTCCGCGCTGCTTAGTTTCTAAGGTTTATTATCCAAGGTTATTTTCACATTTTCCTAAAGTAAAAATCTGGAAAATGCCAGAAAAAAATCGCGGTTTTTTAACCGCCAAAAGTTCTCCCAGCAAAAATGTTGCTACCATTTTTGATATTTTGTTTTTCAGGGCCATTACAACCATTTAAAAATAGAAGCTTCAACAACCATTCTCCCCCCCCCCCCCCCCCCTCCTTCAATCCTCTTGCGACTGGCCTAATAAGACACTGATAAAAGTGTACAAATACAGAAAAACGCTGCAAATTTTACACAAGGGTTTATTATTCTGTGATATAGGTTACTTGTATAGACATTTAATTCTGTCAATAAAAAAAATTTAAAAAAAATTTTTTTTTGGATTTTTATATTTCAAAAAAACTTTTTTGGGGGGATTTTTTTTTTCAAAAATGTGTTTTTTCAAAAATTCTTTAATTTTTACTCGAAAAATATTGAACTTCTTGGGATCCTTCAAAAATCCCATTTTTAGCCCCATGAAAGCCCTATAGAACGCCACAGTGAAATCGGATCGTTCCGGGACCCCCAAAAATGGATTCTACGTCCAAAAATACTTCGAAAACGACACCTAACTCGATCCCATAGCTAAAAGCCTTCAAAACACCCCTCCTGTAGCCCCATTTTAGCCCCATAGCGCCCCACGGGTTTGGGCGATCGGACTGAAAACCTTGCGGGCACAACTAGATGGTAAACCAAGTATTTTGCCAAAATTTCAGATTTTTAAAAAAATTCCTACTACCCAAAACGGCCCGGACGGCGGACGGCGTACGGCGGACGGCGGACGGCGTACGGCGGACGGCGGACGGACATTTCGGATTTTGAATGTAGACCTCTTGAAACGGATAATGTCAAATTTTGAGGCCGATAGGAGTCGTCGACCCGCGTCGCGAAAACATAGGTGTATTATTCCAAGAATAATAAACCAAAAGAACTCTAACTTTGAAACGCTGTATCTCGGAGCTTATTTAATCTAAAGAGCTGTGGTTAGTTATACTTAACAAAGTACATAATCAGTAATACCCCTACTGTATTTCTTAATCGAAAAACCATTCTATTGTGATCAAAATGGTCAGAAACTGAAACAATGCATAAAAATATGCAAATGTGGAAAAATATCCCAACTTTGAAACGCTGCATCTTGGAGGCTAATGAACCTACACAGCTGCCGTTAGTCTCAGAATCTAGTAAATTTCATCTAGTATAAAAAGTCATATAGTGGCCATGGTCAAAAAACCATTCCTCCATAGTCAGAATGGCTAAAACCCCAAAAAAAGTGCCGAAAAATAGTGGTTTTTGGCCAGGGAAACCAAGTTCCGGAGGGGCCCCGAAGTCAAAAACTTGAGAAAAGTACCTCCACCCCATCCCAAAAATTGGGTTAAAAAAATCGCTTCTATCTGAACTAATGTATGTGGGAATGACTAATCCAGGGTACTATTAGGGAATGATCGAAATAAAAACTCAAATAATTGAATTTTGCTGGAGAAATAGTACACATTTTCCCTTTACCTAGTTATTTAGATATGACAGACGGCGAGCCCAATTACTATAATTTAGTAATTATAATTAAATAATAAAATTTAAATAAAATTCAAAAAAATTAATTTTAATACTTATATTTTCACGGGCGTCTGCCAATACCATCCCAGCGGGCTAGGGACGGCAGACTTAGATTTTTTGGAACTTCATGACATCTAGTTTGATGTGGTTCAAGAACTAATCGGGGTCAAGTAACTCGATTTTGACTTTTTTAAAGTGAATTTTTGAGTTCCGTCTGCTCAGCGAACCCAAATCGGAATGGGTGGCAGACTATAATTTTTTGGAACTTCATGACATCTAGTTTGATTTGGCTCAAGAACTAATCGGGGTCAAGTAACTCGATTTTGACTTTTTTAAAGTGAATTTTTGAGTTCCGTCTGCGCAGCTAACCCAAGTCGGAATGGGTGGCAGACTATAATTTTTTGGAACATCATGACATCTAGTTTGATGTGGTTCAAGAACTAATCGGGGTCAAGTAACTCGATTTTGACTTTTTTAAAGTGAATTTTTGAGTTCCGTCTGCGCAGGGAACCCAAGTCGGAATGGGTGGCAGACTATAATTTTTTGGAACTTCATGACATCTAGTTTGATGTGGTTCAAGAACTAATCGGGGTCAAGAAACTCGATTTTGACTTTTTTAAAGTGAATTTTTGAGTTCCGTCTGCGCAGCGAACCCAAGTCGGAATGGGTGGCAGACTATAATTTTTTGGAACTTCATGACATCTAGTTTGATGTGGTTCAAGAACTAATCGGGGTCAAGTAACTCAATTTTGACTTTTTTAAAGTGAATTTTTGAGTTCCGTCTGCGCAGCAAACCCAAATCGAAATGGGTGGCAGACTATTATTTTTTGGAACTTCATGACATCTAGTTTGATGTGGTTCAAGAACTAATCGGGGTCAAGTAACTCGATTTTTGGATTCCTGACCCAACTTTGGATTAACGCCACAAGTTAATCCAAATGGTTGGAGTTGGCAGACGGGGTGATTTTTACTCCCCGATAGGTGTGCTACTCATAACCTATCGTGGAATTTGGGGTCAAATAACCAATGGTTTTTGTCACGGGCTCTTGGACTAGATTGGAATAGAGATGGACGGTCTTCCTCTTCGTGCTTCAATATTTATACCTGCTTGGACGGTGTGATTGCCGAGATTTGTCGTGAATGGGTGTTCAAGATACCTACTCTATAAATCCGTATCTAATAGTAAGGCACACTTGAATAGAATGGTGACTATTACATAATATTAATAATGAATAATTATTACATAATATTAATAATGAAATTAAATGTTGCCTTCAAATACATAATATTATTATGTATTTGAAGATAAAATTTAGTTGTTTTTTTTTTTTGTGAAAACATGGGAGTAATATGCTCAGAACTTGCCTGCGGACAGGGGGGTCTCGCTTTGCTCAGCCACTTTAATCCAGCGGGCACGGCTCGCTTCGCCCACCCATTTGCACGCGCCCGATCCAACCGCACTGGCAGTAAAAGCTCATGAATTTTTTCATTCCCAAAAATTCTGAATTCTTTTTTGGAAGTGCTAAGTTGAGCTTGAAAAACCTATAGACTACAGGGCCCTGCAGGCTTCGCCAGCCAACCCCCGCCCATCCCATCCCAGCCACAGACCCAACAACTCGTTTTCCCACATTGTATAGTTTTTTTTTCGGAGGGTCTTGGGTTTGAAAATGCGTCTGTCCGTCTGTCCCAGGCCCAAGCATACCTGCTTCTCCGCCCTCCTTCACATTCCCTCGCCCCTCAACCACTCCCCTTCACTGCTGAAGGATTTATACCTGTGTGGGGTCAGGGGCGTGTAGACGATTTTTAGCGGCCCGAGATTTCAGGAGACGGCGGCCCATTGTTATGTTTATGTATATATATATGTGTATATATTTATTTTAAAAAATTCAGCTTGTTTGGAGACCGATAATTTTGACCTGGAAATCCGTCCAGGCATCCCAGAGTGCATTCTCAGAGTGCCGTTTTGTGGTGAATAAGTAATAATAAATTTGCGAATCTTCCTGGATAATAACTCAGGGGATAAAATCAACAACAACACTGAATTTCAAACTATAATTCAGTAACAAACGATAAACTCATAAACGAAAATAATATTTATATTATTATTATATGTATTATAATAAACTCGTATTAATCACAACCACGACTGCATGGAATAAGGAAGCTATTTCTTCCATGCCACGACTGGAAAACGGTGTGTGGAATTTAGTATCACAAGAAAAAATGGCGTGATAAGGGACTTCTTTTTGCTACCATGTCAGAAATTAAACCATCGCAAGTCACCATTTCGACCAGCTGTGGCTCACTTGACATGAGTACTAGGGTTTCAAGGTGCTCATTCTTCATTGCTTGCCTGAGCCGATTTTTAATTATTTTCAGTTTTGAAAAAGATCTTTCACATTCCACTTGAGTAGTGGGGACAGTCAGAACATATCGATATATTCTATAAAAATTAGGGTAAGCATTGTTCATTAGCTAGTATTGAGTTAAAAGTTCGAAAACACAAACTGTGCAGTTCGAACATTGCTTGTGAGGAACCTCATCAGAAACCACTTCTTCTTCCTCCGCTTCAGAGTCGGTTTCAGCGTTGCCTTCGGTAGAGGGAGGGAGGGGAGGATTATGTTTTTTAATCGACGACCATTTCGAAACGAAATCGGTGTATTCAGAGGCAAGGCTTTGTACATTGACTTCGCAGCCAACCTTAGCAAGAGATAATATGCCATCAAAATACTGCAGGTCTCGAACGTCAGTAAAGTTGCGACTCGCAACTTGCGAGGATCAAGAAACGACAACGACTGAAATGTTTTTTCGTGGCCTGAAAAACGTGAGTTTAGTGACGCAATTATCAGGTCAAAAATTTTATTATGTTCGTCACATTCGTACTCCAACAACTTCTTGGTCTTCCTTAATCTTCTGGTGTCAAGGTCCCGAATGAAAGCGATTCCACTTTCTGTGAAGTCGGACTCGAAATGTTCAATGAAAGCTTCTGCCGCTGAATGGATGCTGTCGAAGTCGCGTAAAAATGAATGAATTTTGTCCGTGGTGCTTTTCACCATTGGGAATGCAGTGATGAAGTCCAGTCCTTTTGTTTGCAGATAATTAGACAAGGGGGTGGTATATGTGAAAATGCGCATAAAGATGTGGGCAGTTAGAATAGTCTCTTGGGACAACAATTTATTTTGCAGTGACTTGGCTGTTGCCCGAGCATCTGCTGGAATCTCACGGTCAGATGAGATGTCTTGAAGTGTGAGGACCAGTTTTCCATACTTGCACTCGGCTGGAATTCCGTAGCTTCCAAAAATATTTTGAATGGCTCTTGCTTTCGCCCATCTAGTCTGCCATCTAGTCGGCCCAAAGAAAAACAGGCCGCTGAGTTTAATTTTTGGGCCGCTGTAGTAGGTGGCCTACTTGGAAATTTTCCTTAAGAAAAAAAAAAAAAAAAACCGGCCGGCCTGCCGGCCCATCAGCCCACCGGACCACCGAGATTTTCTCGAAAGCTCGCCGGGTCTACACGCCCCTGTAGAGAACCACAACTCCTTCTAACTCCACCCCACACCTTGAGTCGATCCCCTCGGTGAAATTACGGAAAAACACATTTTGTGTTTCATTGTTTTGTTTTTTTTCTTAAAGAAATACCTACTGGTTGCGGTGAACTGTGGGGGGGGGGGGGAGCAGCATCCCCGTCGGAGACCCCTTGGCCCACCGTCATCCCAACATACTGACAGCTAGTCCAGCCCCTATTTTTTGACCACTTTTGGAGCAACTGTTCAAAAGCTCACTTGAACAAATTTCCCAATTTGTTACGAAAAGTTACTGCAAACCAAAAAGGTCGACTTCAAAGGGGAAACAAATTAGAAACACGATTGAAAACTTCATCAACTGATTGTGAAAACTAGTGTAATGAAGGTTCCAATTTACAAGAGAGCCTTTGACGTTAACTTAGTTTTCGCTGTCGTCCCCTAATGACACATTTCACCCAGTTTCGCGTATATATTGTCCTTCTTTGGGTACTTTCATTGCAAGAAGAACGACAAATTAGAAGAGTGGTTACTGGTGTTGATATTGATTGAAGAAACCGCTATGTCTTTACCATAATTTTGATATATCGTGGTATCGATTATTTTCTAATGGTATTGTGGGAGCTCAGGGCCCCGCTCTACATTAAATTCGCCAGCGCGCCACAAGTGGTCTCGAATCGGGCTCAGTCCTGAAGCGCTGCGATCCACGGCGAGATTGGGTGGTCCCGCTTCTCCCACGTGCGGCCTCACCGCTCAGGACCCAATATCGCCGCCGATTTTTATTCACCGTTAATATATTATGCATTATGCATATATGCGATTATGATTAATCGCGATGGATTTTTGGTTGGTCCCGAGGACCAGGCATCCATTGGCGACACTTCACTTAAGAAAGCCGGGTCAGCGGGACCAATTATTTCGCGCGGGTACCTTGCCTAGGCCACTTTCGGGTACACTTCGTCTGCCAGGACATCGGACCTTCGTAAGACTGGATCAGACGAACAGGCCTCCATTGGTGACAGTTCGTTTGTGTGGCAGCCAGCCAGCTGATTTCAAGTAATAGTATTACTTGTAATACTGCGGGCTCAGGGAAACCGACATTAATACCGACACGTCAGTTTTGATGTTGGATTCAGCACCCTTCCGGGGATCTATGCACCCCATGCCAACACGACAGTTCCACAGTTGGAAGCAGTGGTGCAGTTTAGGTTTTCATTCAAGTTTCTGTTGAACCAACACGTTACCTATATCAGTCCATTGCGTTATATACATAGGTAATATGTAATATTATTACATCAATTCCAATTCACCTGCCTGCAACCAAAATTAAATTGAATGTCATCAAAATTTGAGTTCGCATTTAATGCTTATTTGATATTACGATTATCTTGAGAATTCACCTAATTCCCAAGATATATGAAATCAGGGCCCCAGATCAACTTTATCATCCTCTGCTCGGCGAAAATGTAATTCATAACAAGGGAAATGGACTTGAAATACCGTGGCGTAAAGCCTACTCGGAAATGAGATAGCGCTAACCGAGCTTCGTAGGACTGTTTGGGGAAGGATATACCCTTAAATCCCCTCCCCTCTATTCACTTCCCCTTTCCCGTAACATTACCCTCATAAGACGGGCGGATAGGGAGGGAGGGTAAACCAACCGGGACATTAGACTTTATACGTTCCGTCCTCCATGCCCCCGAACCCGGACACACAAGGGCAAAAGAAGGTGGTATATTACCTACCCCACCGCTTCCTTTTTCAGTTCATTTTCTTTTTTTTCGACCTCTTTTCCCAGGCCTTATTTTGCCTCTTTTTATTTTTCAAAAAAAAAAAAAAAAAGAGAGAAAATCCTCCGAAAGAAAAACGAAGCCTCGCACACTCATCTCGCCACCCAGTTCCTTCAATATCCAGCTTTCGCCTTCGCAGAAAAAGAGGAACATCAAAATGAAATTCGTTATTAGGAATGACGTTTCACAGGCGTCCATTTTTATCTCATTACCTCATTCAATCTGGAGGAAGATGGAAAAAAAGAAAAACAAAGTAGGCAGTCTTTTTGCTGTCTTATTTTTGTTCATTTGTGGAAGGGGGATTTCAAAATGATTCAAATAAATAATAGGCTTAACTCAAAAGATGACAAGAAAAGCGGAATAGAAAATTGCTCCAGCGTGAAAGAGAAATTTCGTTCAGCATTAGGCATAATTGGAGCGCAAACGGGTAAACTGCTTGTGGGGAAACACACTTAGTGCAAGGAAGCCAGAAGTGACTTCTTGCTCATCGAGTAGATCGCGAGCCCACCAATTTCAGGAAAACCGAACATGTTCCAGTATTGATTCATTAGTCGCAAGGTTTGCCCAGAACAACATTATAGATCTACTGTTGAAATCTTATCTCTCAGAATGGCAATCCAGAGTGAGACATGAAGATGAATACTATAGAGAAAGTCAAGAAGAAAAATCAACGTGAAACTCAAGAAAATGACCTAGCAGCTCCTGGGAAGGGGTTCCCAGCTGTATGTCCACAACAAAATGCTTCTCCATGAGCAAGTGATCAAAGTGGGGCCGCATCAAAATTGTTCAAAAAATTCAAAATACGATCCTACCAGGCATAGTAGGTACTACCCCTTGGTACATCCGTACAAAATGACTACCATCGGGACCTAAATGTCGAGATGGTAGATGATGACATTGTCATAAAAAGAAGACCAGTGGACGCTCAAGTTACTGAGTTAGATGCCGAAAACTCCAAAAAGTGCCAAAGTTTGAGGTTTTAACACAGAATGTGTTTTTCCGAGAGTCTCCCGTTTGAAAACGTCCCTGTCCCCGTCCCAGGCCCAAGCATACCTGCTTCTCTGCCCACCTTTGCACGTCCCCTCGCCCCCTCAACCACTCCACTGCGCTACACTCTTCGCCAACCTTCACCGCTGAAGGATTAAATCCTTATAAATTTTATAACTGAATGGGGAGTCCCCCCCCTTTTCCGAGACCTGTTATTATTTAAACTAATCGGCAGAATTACCGAAAAACACATTCTGTGTTTCAATGGTTTGATCCTCAATCATTACATTAACAATCTGGGGGCGTCCCCCAGTAGGTACTAAAGTAAAAATAGCCACACCTACAGAGTCACATGTGGCCGCCTGTTGGGTTAGCTATTGCCGCTGGTGACTATATTATAGTCACCAGCGGCAATAGCTAACCCAACAGGCGGCAACTTTTTTTTTTTTTTTTTCAATTTTGACAAGGTTCCTGGCAAAATATTTGTCAGACAATTTCGGATTCGTATTCAGCGACCTAAAAAACATTCAAAACCAGAGACGACTCCGAAACGTTTCTAAATTGGCCGTATTTCTACCGAATTTCACCGTACTATAGGTAGCAGCGATCGTTACGGCTATGCGGGGTGTAAGCTGAATGCTAAAACTGTGAATCACAAAAATCATATTTCTGTTTATGGTACAATTACCACAAATATTCACATGTCATATTAAATATGACATTCACTCACAAATTTTTTGAGTGAATTTTTTAAAAGTAACAGAAAACTACACGGTGTCAAACATTCAAACATAACACTAGGCTTCAAAACCTGCCTCATTCGAGAAGGTGACCATTGTGCACTATTCACCGATTTGAAAGGCTCTCAGTTAACAGGTGGAGCAGTTGACATCAAGACGGTTCGTCTCACAGGGAAAATGAGATTTTAAAAATGATTCCACCTCGAAGAGCCATCAATTCACCTATAGGCGCGACCCGAAGTCGAGATGTGTAAGTGAAGAGACGTGGCGGTCTGATGCGTGAAAATAAGCAGCGGAGAGGAATGGGGAAAAAAGTCAGGGCTCAATCAGTCTCAGTCCCAACACATTGGGAGCCGATCGGAGGAGCTATTCATTCGGCTGTCACTCATTCAGCGGAGATTGTGCACATTCGCCCAACCAACAGTTTACCTTTCTCTTCAAACTCGACTCTAACTTTCTCAAACTTTTTTCTCCCTAGGATTTTTTTCTCTCTCCCCATTTCGAGAGTTCGCAGTGTGCTCAGCGCTTAGTCATAGTTAACCTTTTCGATCGCCAACCAGGGCCATTGGAGCACGTTTCAATTCCGCACCTGAAACAAAACCAAACACATCAGAAACTGGGTAAACGTTCAATTTTGATATTGTCAGGAAGTTAGAGCATGTGTTTTATTGTATTTCTTTATAGGTTTGTAGGGTTCACCCATTGGTGTAAAGTTTACGAGGGAGGCCAGGCCTGTCATGCAATAGAACGCTCCCACTCATAGACATGAACAACTTGTTCTCCAAAGCCTGCAAGATCCAAGGCCCAGAGCTCCAAAGGCCTGTCATATTATGACAGTTGTCAGGCTCCACCCAGAAGGTCTCTGCCAGGACACATTTCCATCCTCCTGAAGAGCCCGGAATTCGCGGACTCAGGCTTGCGAAGTTTCACGATATTATTCAGCCCTAGTGTGAATGGGGGATCATAATAATATCATATTATGATGTTGACTTGGTTGAAAATTTCCGCTCCGGTAAAACCGCCACAAACTGAGTGCACCCCTCGAGGTAGAGAAATTCAAATTTCCGCGGTTAGCCGGTTACCACTTGTAAATTCCTAATGTTCTAACCTTCCTTGAAACTTACCAAATGGCTGTTTTCTTATGCAAGCCACCTCTCTCACTCATAAATATGTAGCGGATTCTTGGAGGAGAGATAGCTCTTCCCCGAGGGCAGGATAAAGAGGGTGCGGTCAGGGTCTGCGGGGACCCACTCATTCTCTCTTTTCCTCCGCCCGAAACCCTTCAGTTCCTTTCGCAAATTCGCGAATTAAAGGGGAATACGGGCTCGGGGGAGTTAGGCGGAAGTCTCCGGACCCAAACCCGAATGTTTCCTGGTTCCGAGGGCGCAACAAATCACCCGCGCCGTAACTCCAACCGACGACACTATTCACACCCGGTTGGGAACCCTATTTTCTTATTTTAGCCCTTTTCGCGGTGAGAAAAGAGACATATACCCTCTCTCTATGGGTGTTGTAGGTAACATTGTTATTTTTCACAAAATGCCTCTGGACATGTCATATCTTTTCATGTAGGTATTAGGTAGGTAGAGGTGAACTTTTTTTTTTTTCAATCCTAAATTAGCCTCCAGTTGGGTATTTCTGACAAGGTAATCATGCACTGAAATCTTATAGTTTCATTGTACATAATATCTTGAATTATTATTATTAGGGGACGTTCGGCCCCCTTCAACCGGGTACTTGGAAAGTCGTCGACACATAAACTGCTGGAAAATGGTCGCGGAAGCATTTTTTCCAACTTTCAGTTAGTTTCAACTCAAGGGTTGAGAGTCATAGAAAGAACAGGCATTGGAAAATCGCCGCCACATAAACTGATCGAAAATTCTCTTAGTTTCAACACCCCCTGTTGAAGCTGAAAGATCGAGTCAAGTCTTGGAACTGGGCGCCTGGAACTGAACGAATATTCCTTATACCTGCTGAAATGTGAGAGGGCAATCACCCCATACTGAGCTCCAAATGACCCCGTCTTGAATGACACCTGCTTTTAAAGGGGTAGAATCTCAATGCTCAAGAAAATTGAAGTAGGCTTAGAAGCGAAGCTTTACCGATTGGAACACCTTCACCTAGAATAGGGGTTTGAAGTTTGTTTGTTTTTTTTTTGTTTTTTTTTTTTTTCAAAAAAATTCTGAAAATACAAACCCCACTAGATTGATAGCTGCCCATCGATTTAGATGTGTGCCCATTTATTTGGCGCGCGCCAAATTGGAGATACCGACCCTAACTTTGTTATAACAAGTGGGAACCCCAATTTTTGGTTTATTATTCTTGGAATAGTACACCTATGTTTTCGCGATGGGGGTCGACGACTCCGATCGGCCTCAAAATTTGACATTATCCGTTTCAAGAGGTCTACATTCAAAATTCGAAATGTCCGTCCGCCGTCCGAGCCGTTTTGGGCAGGAGGATTTTTTTTTAAATCTGAAATTTTGACAAAATACTTGGTTTACCATGTAGTTGTGCCCGCAAGGTTTTCAGTCCGATCACCCAAACCCGTGGGGCGCTATGGGGCTAAAATGGGGCTATGGGAAGGGGTTTTTGAAGGCTTTTGGCTGTGGGATCGAGTTAGGTGTCGTTTTCGAAGTATTTTTGGACGTAGAATCCATTTTTGGGGGTCCCGAAACGATCCAATTCCACTGTGGCGATCTATAGGGCTTTCATGGGGCTAAAAACAGGATTTTTGAAAGATCCCAGTAGGTTAAATATTTTTCGAGTAAAACCTAAATAATTTTTGAAAAAACATTTTTGAAAATAAAAAAAAAATCCAAAAAAACTTTTTTGATAGGTATAAAAATTAAAAATTTTTTTTTAAATTTCCTTCATTTACAGAATTTAATTTCTGCACAAGTAACCTATATCAAAGAATAATAAACCCTAGTGTAAAATTTGCAGCGCTTTTATTGCAGATTCGGATTCTAGGGTAAACGTTCAATCTACGACACTCAATGACCGACCCCTCAATCCCCTCACACCCGGGTTACCATTATTACGAACGTCAGTGACTCCCCTTGGGTCGATCACAAATATTTTATTCTGTCGTATTTTTTTCACACATATTCGTAAAACCACTCACTACCACTTTATTCTGGAAGTGTGAAAAAGATTGCACTTTGTAGAAATTCACTAAAATTCGAACTAAAATTCACTAAAATTCACTAAAACATTCGAAGGAGACGGTATAATGAAATGAATGATTAATACCTAATTGCCGAACTATAGTGAGGCCTGTACCTTGATTCAGCCTGCATTTACGATTTCTTTTCGTTGTCATTATTCGGAGGGGTGTCGGCGATTGTCGAAAATGGGGTGTCGGTCATTGCTAAATTTTCCAGAGGGGTGTCGGTGATTGTCGAAAATGGGGGTGTCAATCATTGTCAAGGGGGTGTCGACCACTGAATTTTTGGACTTTTTCCAGAGAACGTAATTTCTCCATTATTGTAGAAAACGCTGGACAAAAACGGGTATACGGACTTCAAGTAGACGTCTCATAGCAACAGTTAGAAAAAAATAAATAAATAAGAAAATGCGAATAGAGAGATTTTGAGCCAGGATTTTGAGGAAGGGGTGTCGGAGATTGAACGTTTACCCTACCCAAAATTTAATGAATATCGTTGCCCAATTTTTCAAAGCCACTTCCAAAACTGGCCAAATAATGGGCAAAAAACTGATTTTTTACGTTAAGTGAAGTGAGATACGTGACTACTTTTAACGCAGAAGGGATAGTACCATAATGTACCTGAATAAAGTGACTACTGACAAACATCCCCTTCAGCGTTTCGACCCAAAATTATTTCATCATCAGGAGCATAACCTCATCAGGCACAAAAATATTAGCGGTGTGTAGGACAATGCCCGGACGAGTCTCGACCGCTTTTTTTGGCCCTTATCATGCCCAAAAATATTCCCAGGGTGTTGACCAGCGTGGTGATCTCAGTTCTCTCACATCTAATTTATTACCCAATGAATTGTGGAGGGCGATTTGAAAAAGGTAATAACGCGACATTTCGACCATGTTACCACCATCCTAAGGCCCAAAATATTTCTGATTAGAAAAACCTAATGCCCGCGCGTAGTTTCAGGCGTGTCTCCATCATCCTCATGACCAAAATATTCCCAAGTTGAAAAAGACAATAACCGCGCTATGTTTCCACCATTTGTCCATCATCCTCAGGCCCAAAATATTTCTAATGGAGATACCTTATAGCACCCGCGTGTAGGTAATTGTAGACAAGAAATATCAAAATTGCTTGTTCATATTTGTATGCTGCTAGAACGACAAATTGCCTTCAGAAGTAATAAATGCATAAAATTATATTTAAAATTAGTTAATTGCGGTCTGTAACGCGTCACAGACAAACAGACAGACTGAAAAGTGCAGATCAAGACCAAGTAGAGCTTCTCTTCGTTCGGCGAAAAGAAAACATCAAGTATATTTTCAAATAATAGTTATTTTTGTTCAATATTACTTGAACTTTGGTTTTTCATTTGGGAATGCATACCTACACGACAAAAAGCTTGGCAAAGGAGGATGGCCCCCGGCAGAGGGTTGGGGTTTGGTTTAAATTAGGTCCCGCACGGTCAGGCAGGTAGCGGGTTTTCAACCCTTTTTTCGACGGAACGCAGGCGATCAGTTTTAAAGGGGTGGGTTTTCTACTTACTTCAACACCTGGGTTGAAAATACATCGAAACGCCAGTCCTCAGCTTTTCTCTTAGTTCCAGGCGATCAGTTTTAAAGGGATGGGTTTTCGCTGTACTTCAACACCCGCTGTTGAAGAACGGCGAAAGAATTTTCGCTCAGTTTATGTGTCGATCACTATCCCTGGAACCCTTCAACCATGGGGCACCTTCAACCACTCACGATTTGACCGCCTTCATGGAGCTTTTCGAGACCGAGAAAACTATGAAAGGACGATAAAGGTGATACGAAGATATAACCGTTTTTGGAGGGGCCTGCTCATTCGTGTCCTGTTCCAGTGGCATAAATGCTGATGCTTAAGTGCTCTCCACGCCAAACCAAAACAGCCACTGATGACAGCCATCGAAGATGAATATACTCTCATGAGACTGGAGACTCCATCCTTGTCTTTTTTCTTCTTCTCTTCATTCGATTTTATATTAGGTGCGTCGGGGGAAATGGGGCAGAATGAAGAGTGGAGCATGTCTTTTAAAATCAAACTATGGCGTGGAGAAGGCCTAAGACTTAAGATCGCATCTGAAGGATCTATGGAGCTCCTATGGGGCAACAAATGGGACTTTAGAAGAAGGTCGAATGAGGTGTCGTCATTGAAGTAATTTTGGATTCACGATCTGGTAAATCCTTGGTGGACAGTACAGATGGTGAGTAGATGTTTTTTGAGCCTCGCGAAACAACTTCTTTATTGCGAAATGAAGCAAAACTAGACGAAAAAATTGCGAACGAAGGAGAGTTGATAGTGTCGACATCACAAAAACCGTGGAGATTTTTTACAGCACACACACAAAACAATAAAAGGGGGGGGGGGGGGGGTCAGCTGGTCATGTCCAGGGTGGCTAGATGGCAGCATGATCCAGTGCATCCAGCGCACAGTGGTCCAGAATTCAATTCTAGCTGGACAAAAATCAAAAACTGTTCGTTTTCGACCAGATTTTGTATCTAAGGGTTTTTTGGGGCGTAGATTCCAAATTTCGGGTCCATTTAGTCATAAAATGAAGTTCCCTTCAGTTTTCGAGTTTCCTGAAGAACATTTTCACGAAAAAACAAAACAAATAGGCAATAATATCGCTGATTCCATTTACATCATTTCATGAGCGAATTTTCAATGAAAAGATAGAATGTAGGTTATTTAGGAGTATTTCAAGTTCTCGAGCCAGCTAAGAAGCCTTTTTTAAATAGCTGTATCACGTACGCATACTGCGCACATAACATTTATGTACTTTTGAACGTAAACAAAATGGGGGAGGAGGTGCTTAATAAAACAAATCAATAACGAAGATAACATAATAATTTTATATACTCGATTGATACAGATAACTGGAATTACATACTTAATAGAAAATTAATGAATGAAATTAGCTGTACTCTGAAATAACCTCTTGAGGCAAAAAATGAAAGGAATTCAACATTGAAAAAAAGAAAGAACGCTGCTGGAATAAATAGGAACAAAGCAGAACAATAAAATTGAAATTATTCTTCTTCAAGATGATCATCTTCCTCGGCCACGAAATCGAGGGGTTCCAACAAATCTATTACATCTTTATTGTAACAAGATTTTCTTCCTACTGGCATAGTTCTTAGCCTCATACTAGATACTACAGAATCCGAAGATAGAAAGGAGATCTACGTTAGCCGATTCACGAGAAATTTTCTTGGTATTATGCTCACGGCCATGGAAGAAGGCTCACGGCCAAATTCAATCAAGTTCTCTTCTAGCCAATCAGAATGACGATTTAAAATATTGTTCTCAACCCTATTCGCCCCTAACCATCAATTTTTCAATGATTTATGGAAACTAATTAAAATTGACCTTAGAGTGCTGTTTTCTTCATAAGAAAATCCATTGCGAGGCTCCTCGCGGTCACGTATTTGGTCCATCTAAGCTTCCACAGCAATATTTCTTGATGGAAAATTCCCGAGCGCCTTCAAGACGAAAGAAAGAGTTTTTCGCGTAAATGCGATTTCTGGACCATCTGCAAAAAAAGCCCATATTTCCATTACGTGCAAATTCGTGCAAACTTTTCTTGTTTTATGGGAGTCTTGGGGTTCATACCAACACGCCCTTGGTCTCAAAAGAAACGGCCAAGAGGTGCCACTAAAGATATAGACGTTAAAAGGCATAAAAAAGTGTTAAAATCTCGATAGCTTATGCGCACGCTCAGAAAGCACTTTCTGAGATTTTGAAAATGGCATCATACGCTACTTACCTCTATTTAAACGAACCATGACGATAAAGAGGCTCAGACGGCTTCAAAACGGCACCAGTGATCACTTGTTGAACGATGAATGAAGACTGCATCGAAAGATACAAGTCTTGCAATTCTTGATGAGGCCAGATAAGGGCAATATCATGACTGAGCGCGATAAGAGGGGCTGTCAGTGCTAGTTTAGAGCTTTGTGAATGCATGCTTGAACCTGGCTTTGTTGTTACTTTCAAGTCGATAACATGATTTTTGTCCAGCTAGATTTGAATTCTGGACCACTGTGCAGCGCACAGAGAAACAGAGAGCAACAGAGTAACAGTGATCCAGCGGTGCAGAATTTAGCGGCGTCTCCAGGATCATTTTTCGGTGGTCCTCACCTTTCCAAATTCGAATGTTTTATTGGCGTGGAATTACTTTTTGAAAATGTATACAAAACACGTATATATACATATCTGCCATCTGTAAAATTTTCAGCGGTGGTCAAAGAGAAATAAACTCTTGTGCAAAATTAGCAGCGTCTCTCGGTTGGCATTGCGTAGGAATCGGCTGCGGACAGAAAATCCCAAATTCAAGACACAACCCTGCTGTGATTTTTAGTCAGCGAGAAAGAACGTTAGTTCCTGATTAACAAATCCTGATTAAGGGCCCCTCGGCTGGCTCCAAAACGGGAGGAAGGAAAAGGCTTGGAGACCACTTTGTATTTTTCTTAGGTTTGTTGTTCCCCGGGTGCCGGGCATGATAGGCCCGCTCTCTTCCCTTCCTCCTTGTTCTAATAGACTACGTGAGCTGGAAACCTAGGAAGAAGTTACGAGGGTTGGGAAACGCGAGGGGTGGGATAATGAGACAACCCCCCGTTTCTACGCTCTACACCCTTTTTGCCACAGAACCCTCACACCCTGATACGCTAACCGCCCTCCAACCCCCTACGACTTCGTCCTCAAAAATACCGTCCCTTCCAAACTTCATTCTAAAGCCCCCGTAGGCCTCCTCGCGAAAAAAAAAAAATCCACGCCCCGAACGCTTGTAGCTGTTTCCTCGAGAAAATTGCTAATCCTCTCAGTATGAAGGGAAGCTGAAGGGGTAACCGTTTACCCCAAAGCAGTCCCAGAATGCGAATGATCGTGTTAGTGCTCTTCCTTCGTGAAATGCCACGTTCGGAAAACCCGATCTAAAAAATTTGCAGCGAGTCAGGTTACAAGCTCGCTACCACAACTACGCTCACGCACAATCTACAGTTACGTGAATATAGGTTTCCTTACCTACTTATTTTGATAAAAGCAAGACATCAGCTACGAGAAATCAGAACAAATCGGCACAATTTGTCACTCGTTAGGGGTAACACAAGGGTCAGCAATGCGGTCAATCCTATTTACGAACCATGGTTCAGTTTTCCTCGCATTTATTAGAGTTTTACTCTTTGTTGACGATTCAACCGTGCTGTCACTGATGGATGACATAGCGAGGTTGAAAGAGAGTCTAAAACAGCTCATGCGACAGAGTGGTTCAGGCGGAACGATCTAGGGGTCAATGATTCAAAACCATTCTTCGGTTGGCGTTCACTGAACAGCCTGGAACCCAACCCCGTGAGAACTAGATTTCTTGGTGTCTTCATGGACCCCGGGCTTAACTGGAAGCCCCATTGTGAGCAGTTGGCAGCGGTTCTCAACATCAACACCATTCTACTTAGACGCCTTGCCGAGCAACTCCACCAGAGTTCAGTCCCTGCGGCTTTCCACGCGACAATTCAGAGTCGGGCGACCTACTCGATTCTCGCTTGGGGACATGCCCCATCGGCGAAGATGGTTATAAGTTTGTGAATATCGACCCACTTAACAAGACTTGGGGGTTAAGTGGGTCGATATTCACAAACTTATACTTAGTATGATTTGTCAGGTATCGGGTACGGGGCCAAAGCAGAATTGCGCCTTCTTCGCTGAACGTTCGATTAATATATAATCTTCATCAGGGCTCAAAGCTTACCTAATAATTATGCACGTAGCATTTCACTACCATGTTGGCAGACTGGAAGAAATGGAAAGAGGAGGAAGGGAGTCCAGCGTTGGTGTGTTTAATAAAATTTATTAAATTTAATTAAACACACCAACGCTGGACTCCCATCCTATTATTTTATCATAATATGATTATTTTATAATATTACCTATATCATATTATAGATATTATAATCACATTATGATATAAGAGCCTCAATTCAAATGGCAACTACTAATAAATTCTAATAATAGATAAAAAGGGGTTAAAAACACATAAAATTCACTCTGAAGCTAATGAAATACAACAATGTAACAAGACCATAATGGTTACGCTCCTATATCATATTAAACACACCAACGCTGGACTCCCTTCCTCCTCTTTCCATCTCTTCCAGTCTGCCAACATGGTAGTGAAGTGCTACGTGCATAATTATTAATCTTTGAGTCCTGATGAGGATTATATATTAATCGAAAGCTCGGCGAAAAAGGCGAATTCTGTTCCCCGATACCTGGCGAAGATGGTGTTCGCTTGCCAGAGAAGAGGCCTTAGAGTCGTCGCTGGCCTTCCCTACAGGGATGATTGTAAATCAGCGTTCAGGGTATAAATTTAAATATGTTAATGCTATAGGTAAATGTTGACTTTTATATAGCCTTCGGGCGGCTTATAAATGAAAAAATATCCATGCATTCTGAATGGTTTTATGGATCTTCCCAGTTTTGTTGCTAGTGTAATAAACCGAAACCTAATTGCTTTGTAGGATTTGGAGGCAACGATTACTGGAGGCCTTGAATTGTTTGGCGTTGACTGTGGGGAATATTACTCTCATACCCCATCCAGTAAGCTCAGCGACGCGCTGGAATTAGTTACAAAAGAAGCTGTCGCTGATCGCTGCCGCAGCGTTTTGCAGCGGGCGTCGCACAGTGGGGCAAAACGGGAATATTTTGGGAAAAAATCAGAAAACCCCATACTTATAGGAAATTTGACGTTGAACACGAATATACCCCACGTCCCTACCTAAAATTGCTCCTTAGCCTTATTTTTTTCAAAAAAAAAAAAAAAAAACACGTTTTGCAGTATATTTTTCAGCGTGGAAGCCAAACAAGGATCCTCACGAAGATTAAACACACAGAATAGTTTTAAAGCAATACATTTTGCGTCGATGAACACCCTAAAATCGAAAATCGCTACTAACAGGAGCGTAGTAGATGATTTCGATCGCACACCTCTATGATTTCTTATGGAACCCCGTAATATTGATGAATTCTATTGAACACCCTAAAATTGAAAATGTCTACCGAAAATCGGAAAATTGCTGAGCCGGAATGGAGAAAAATGATTTTATTTTAATTTGATAATTATTAATTTTAAGATTTTATCTACCTTTCAGCCATTCCTTGTTATTATCCACAAAAAAAACCTCTCCTTCATGTAGTTTGCTTCTTTTTTCTTCATTTTAAATCGTGACAGAAATCGTTTATTAATTTCCTAAACAATGAAAACCTGTTCATCCTCGAGATCACTGTGGAGGTCAAGTATAAAACATGGTATATCCGGATTGTCTTTGAAGATCAAGCAAGTAATACTAACATTATCACTATAATAGTCTATCTGATAATTAGATGCCATCATGACGACTGATGAAAAACAGAACCACTCACATCTCATTGTAAGGAAAAACAATCTCGCCTTTTATATTAAATATAAAACAAATTTTGTTTGAAAGGTTTGAAGAACTCAACGTGTTATTATTGATGATTTGTAATAACAGTTTTCGCCCTACATATTGATGCATTTGAAACCCCACCGTATGGAAGTGAACATCACAAAGTTGGAAGTTTGAATTTTGAAATTTGTCGATCTCAAAAATAAACAAAAGGCTCTCCTCGTACGCTTCCCCACCTCCCATCGCGCAACTTGACGTTGAATACAAAAGCTGGTTGTTTGTTTTGTCAGAGTTGAAGTTGGAGTTGAGCACGCTACGTTGGGGCTCTCATATTCCCCTCTAAGACGATTTGGGAATTTCGGCTCGGCTTACGAACGGTCGAATGAGCCTGCCATTGAGCATGCTGATGCGGATTGCCTGCCGTGGGCCCCTTTCGTATTATTTTTTTGTGCGAGTCGGAAAGACGAGAAAATATAAGTGTTTAGCACGCGCATTTCTTGAGAGCATTAATGTAACAATTGTTGTATATACCCGAGTATACCACGGTATGGAAATCTTTTTATAGCATAAAACTCACTAAAGGGAACCTTGAGCGTCTGGGAAATCCAACATACAATTTACGTTTTTCCTCGAAAATTTCAACGGTTTCTCCGCCGTTTGAGAAAATTATAAGTGGAAACACCTTTGCCCAAGTCAATAATCATCGAAAATCGAGTGGTTGCCATGAGGTCATGCTTGTGTTGAGAATGCTGGAAAATGATGGATGAGATGATAAAATAATGTCGTGCTCTTACACTTGATTCAACAACTGGTATGGATTAGGTATTGGTGGATGACCCGAACCAGAAGGTTATTCTCCTCATATTTGCTTCCTAAGGTTAGGTACCAAACCTCTCAACAACCTTTTCATTTATTCCATTGCGATCAATTCCAGTACCCTTCAGGATATCCACAAGCTTATCATGTTTAACGCTGTAAAACGCTTAACGAAAATATATACAGCATGCGTACACATTCACGTTCATCTCCCTGCAACTCTGGGTCAGCACGTTCAAGGAGAAGAGACTTTCGCGCGTGCCCACTCCATTCTGGAAACTAAACTGCGAGTCGTCGAAACTGCTTTGGAAACCATGTAAAGTCGCTTCCCTGAAGATGAATGGCTGCGGGTGTTAACTGATGGTTCAGCAACTGGTGGAAGGCGGAATGATAACGCGGGAGTGTACTCCACAATAAAAACTATTGCAGCACCGGTCGGTGCACTGGCCAGCAATTTTGACGGAGAAGTACGTGCCGTAGTGCTTGCCCTTGACATCCTTCAGGGAATAGATTTTTCAAATTTAATTGCCAGGGCTGGCCAAAACCGCCAATCCGCTCCTGAATTCGATACTCTTTCTCTAACGACAACACCAATTGGTCGAAACCTCAAAGCTATATTGGGATGCCAGAAGTACTAATCGCCGTGACTGTTCGGCGTGGGGTATTCCGATATTCGTCGCAATGGAAGGCACTGGGCTTCTTCGGCAGTGGTACGTCGTATTATTTGACATTCATCGACACGCCCTCTCGCTATCCCATCTATCGGCACTCGGTCCGAAAATATCTCACTCGCCCTACCTAATGGAAACTGGTGAAACGCCGAAGCGGAATGACCTCGATGGCAAAAACCAGAAGTTGGCCGAAAGTTGGTGTGGAAGGCGCTTGATGGAAATAATTCGTCGAGATCGGCAACTTTTACTTTTCCTTTTCGTCAGAACTCCCCCGCCATCTTCCTCATCAATAAGTTCCAACTTCTGCTCAAACTGCGGCCGTGATAAGAATGAGTTAGCCCTAATTTACGCCTCCTAAAGGTCTAATACACCGAAAAGCGACTTTGTAATCTATGATTTGTATAATTGATATTCCCTGTAGCTCCTAATCAGCATATCAAAAGTTTCCAAGTTGTCCTATCCGTTCTCGACGGGTTCTCATTATTTCTTAACTCTGGAAACGCCTTATACTAATTGAAGAAGGGTTGAGGTTTCATTGCGTGATGCGATGCCAAGTCCGTTTTCGCTCGGGTTATTCGAAGCTATTGCAATTAATGCAAATGGTTATCATTTGAATGTTACTAACGCAAATTTGGAAAACTCCGCACTGACCACGACCTAAGAAGCCCCTCGCCCCAGACTTTCTTTCCTTAGGGATCAGCCTTTGTTTATTCTTTCCCCAAACTTTTCAACGCCACACAATTCTTTCCCCCAGAGTTTAATGGAAAAACTTTTCTGTTTAATAATGGTTCAGAGTGTGAAATGAATTCTCGTAATTCATAATTTTTTCTTCGCTTTTCACTTTTTTTAAATTTTTTTTTTAATACCCCGTTACGGTTTTTTGTTTTATTCAGCCCTCACTCTTTCGTCATTTTAATTCACAATCATTCAAAGAGATCACGTTTCAGGGTTATGGATATTAAAAGCCCATCTTCTTTCCTTCCCTTTTGAACTTAGTGGGTAAAGAAAAACTGACTTTTCTTGTTCCATTTTCTCGGGAAAGAAAAGCGTTTCCTCTAGTCGATATTTCAATAGGGGGCCTAATTGGTTGTTTATCATTCTTGTTAAGTGGATTGCCTTGTTATAAAGCATTAAGCCACTCGAAGGAAGCTCGAGTTTCCAACAATAATGGCACAAACCGATGCTATTTATAATAATAGTCTTCTCAGTAGACTCTTCTGGTTCTAAGATGGTCTTAACGAGAAAATACGAGATCGTTTCGAGAGCCCCTCACGAGGTCAGAGTTTTGATCGCCTTCGAGATTTGTTCTTATTTGTTTCATGACGTTGTTGAAGAGATTCCACGCCGGTTTGAACGTTAGGGGTTTTTTTACCGTTGTTGAAGAATGGAAGAAGAATGTGTTGGTACTTCTACATTATACCAAGAATGAATCGAAAAATTATTGAAACACACACATTCTATAGCCAGCTCAAGACGGGCAAACTACATTGGAAAGTAGGGTTAACACTGTCATCTTTCGCAACTGTGAAATAAATTTAACTTTCGGAGCTCAGATACGCCACATGGAGTAGCTTTTGGTGGTTTCAGACTTTTCTCGCAAAATTTGATGTTGTTCTGGAAAAATGGCGTATGTGGCATTTTTGGTGGTATGTCGGTTATGGAAGAACCAACCAACCAATCAAACCGGAGAAAAAAGTAAATAGAAAAATTAAGTTCAGGGCGTATGTCACACCACACAGTTGTATTGCCATAGAAATTTCCGATTTCCCGAAATTTGGAGATTGCAACAAACGCCCTTTTACCGGAACAACGAACGGTATTTTTATTATTAATTATTTTTTTCAAAATTTTTCGACCGCAAAATAGAGATTATTGTTATTATTGTGTCCTCCTCCTTGTGTTGTAGCTCAAATATAGTAGACTAGGGGGCCACCCCCTGCTGGCTAAAGCCAGCCAAACCCCGACCGTATCCCATCTGGCCTTAGACCCCTTCTATTTGCTTTTTGATCATGAATAGGTTTTTCTTCATAAAGAAATACGGGTAACGGATTTTTGGAAATCCAATTTCAAACTAGGATTCAGCGTGAAAAAATGTAGGGGAAAACGATACTGAAGATTGTACAATACAAGAAGAAAAATCATTGAAAAAAGTTTAGAACTATATTGAGTTTGTTGCCTCAATGAAGAACAGAATGATTTTGACGCAATTCGTGGCTCTGCGTGGTTTTCATCCAGGAGTTCTCATTAATGGATCGGTGGGGGGGGGGGGGTTACGAAGGTTTTTCGCCACCTCCTGCTCCGCCTTCCCCTACGCACTCTGCGGAACCCTGCGCCAGCCCCATCCATCCCTCCTTCCCAACTTCCCTCTAAAAGTGGCCTTGTTCTTATTTTTTTGAACACTTTTCGGTTCAAAAATGGCCCACCTTGAGTCAACTTCATGATAATTATGATTTTCAAACTTTTCTAGTTACTTACTCACCAAACTGAATTTTTTCAAGATAAATTTTAAACTTTTCCGACCTTTAGAAGTACCTACCCTAAAAAAATTGGCTCTCCTGGTCGTCCTCCTCCTCGTTCTCTTCGGGCTGGAGCTTCAATATATGAGCTAGAACCAGGGGGCCTGCCTGCTATATATAGACATATAATATATGTCTTTTTTTCTCTTCAAATTTATTTCAGACGTATTATGTCTGAAATAAATTTGAAGAGAAAAATGTTCCCTTCTCTTCTCAAATATCATTCAACATCATAATATTATCTTCACCATTATATGGTCATAATGTGATGTTAAGTATCACATCGATCGACAATAATAATTAGGTATTATAATGATTACTTTAAACGATTGGCAAAATATTTTCCAGTCTCTTTTGGGCGAGGACTTATGGCTAAAGCATGTTCTTGCAAGAATAATCAATCCGTATTTTACTTTGTTGAAGCGGTGTTGGCCCCTGAGGATGACAAAAAAGCTCAAAAAACAAACAAAATTTGTTTGTTTTTGATTGATGTATTTAATACATCAATCTAAGTGTAATATTTTTAATGTTTCTCTTTTAGTATTAGTGCGTAAAACGTTGTTTGATTTAAAATGAAACGATTTGGTTTTTAGTTCAAGCTCTACACAAACTTTTCCTCTGTACGGATGCTAATTAAAACCACCTAGAACCACCGAGTTCACTCTGCAATATATATCCGAGACACAGTATGGCAACTGCGGTTGTATCCATTTGGCTTGGAATATAATATGGCGTAGTATAATATGTATATGCGCGTATAATATGGCTCAGAGTAGCTGAACGTGTTTATTCCTGAAACAAGAGACGACAAGGTTTGACCTCATAAGACGGGAGCTCTTCAGTGAGGTGCACGCTGAAAATTAGGTTTTCCCTTGTGATAGCAACTGATTATATGAACTGGTTTGAAACTGTTTGTTTTGTGAAGTCCAGTTAGTGCAACCTTCGGAATAGAATTGCGCCCTGCACTGAGAGAAAAGATTTTTTTAGTGGCTCGGTTAAATCCGAAATAACCTCGAAAAGAAATTGAAACCACCTAGAATCAATTGATTCAACCTAGAAAAAAAAATAGGTCCAGGTTAAAGTATCATCGAAAAATATTAATACAACCTAGACCCATATAGAAACAACCTAATCCATTATTACCCGCCCTCTGACCACAACCTGGAATAAAAAAGTGTCAACCTAGACCAAATGTGAACTTCACATTTGGTATAGGTTGACAATGTGAAGACTTAGAAAATATATTACCTACCTTTGACTTTTAAGTGGGGTAACCTAGAATCGAATGATTTGACCTTCCATATAATTCCCCTCCATTAAAGTCTCGGTTGTACAACTGAAAACAACCGAGAGATTTAAAAGGCGAGATTGTTACTTTAGGTAACAACCCAGATGAAAAAGTTAGACTTTCAGTCTCGGTTAAAACTACCGTAGTACCACAAATAGTTTTAGGTTTAAACAACAGTGATTGTAATTCATTCTATAAATTCCAGGTTGTTTCTATGGTGCGCTAAGCGTCCGCAGAGAGGGCCACTGTAGGCGGTGGGCGTTAATTCTCGTTGTCTTGGCACCTCTGCTATTTACCCTGTGGCCTCAACCCCACCGTCTATTCTGTCAAATTCTAATCATCTATTTTCTGTCACTAGGTGCAGTCATATTATGACGTCACATTCAAATTTTTGTACTGAGTTGGAAACAGAGACAACCCAGAACGATAGTTGAAGTTGATAGAACCAACCTGAAATGGAAGTGGAGCAAACCTAGAAAGAAAAGTGGACCACCTAGTAATTTATTAGGACCAACCTGAAAAGAATAGGAAGCTACCTAGAAATTCCACTGGTGCAACAGGGATAGTAAATGAAACAAACTCGTAAATAAAGGGGCACAACCTAGAGAAAAAAGGGTTCTAGGTTAACGTGCCATGGCTGTAAATTGTTTGAGTGGGGGGGGGGGGGGGGTGAGAACTTTTCGTTTTAGGGTAAATCAACTGTCTACGAAAGTGAAAAACATTGAATACCAGGGTGAGACAACCAAGACATTAATGTTTTTAACCTAGACTGTAAATGGATGGAGGTGGCGGCACACACCGAGAACTTAACCTAGAACTAAAGTGTGGGGGTGGCGCAATTTTAAATCTTGGTTGTTTGCATTTTTAGGACGGTAACTTCACCAGTATTTTAAATCTAGGTTAAATGATATTCAACCTAGACTAAATTGTTCCACCCTAGAATGAAAACCAAAAAAAAAAAAAAAAAAAAAATCTAGGTTGGCAGCATTTAACCTAGAAAAAAATCGAAAAATAACCTAGAATAGGCCCTTTTTTTCTCTCAGTGTGGGATGAACCAAGTTCAAAGGAATTTAAAGAGTTATCGAAAATCATCAAGGACTTAAACTGGTTGACATCGTATCTCATCACATAACATGTTTCGGGGAAATCAAGTTGTTTCACTGCCTCAGATTCTCCACCGCATTTGCTTGCAAACTTGAATCCCTACTCTCAAGCATACAAAGACGCTCAAATAACCTCTCCCAATCCGCTCGAAAACCCCTTCCCTAACTTAAGGACTATTATCACTCTCGGAGATTTACTGAGATAATCGCGCCACTAGAGTAGTTTCCCTTCCTCGGAAAGCCGCACAAATTACAAGCGGAAGGAATGACACGTAAACAATCCCATCTCTAATTCCAACAGTTTACGCCATCAGAAGTGGAAATTAAATGTCTGCTTGTGTACAATTAAGTCCCTACGTCTGCGAGGAACCTGCTGAATCCAGAGAGTGTAGGAAATGATTTGATTTAACAAATGTTACTGGTCTCAAGTCACATGTCACTGTTACCGCATTGTGCCGAATCTTTCATTTGGCTTGGAGAGAGAAATAATAAGAAAATAATTCTCATTCTTCAGGCGCATTTATTGCTCAACCATGGACCGGAGAATTTCTTCTTAGTTGGCGAGCCATTCTTCAACTATCATGTGGAGTCGGTATACCGACTCATAACCGAAGTGTGAGTATACTCACACTCATAAGCTTACAGTCTGAAATGTGAGCACCTTACATCGCCTCACACTCACTCCTGGAACATCAAATTCGATCCTCACACTACCTCACATGTTAACTAAACTTAGCACTGCGCATGCGTAAGATCCTCACACTCACGCACCAAGAACAAACCTATTCCAGCTCGATTGCAACAGCTGACAGGTGAGGAGTCCACCCTTTGTGGGTTTTCGGATTGAGAAGTAGCCAAGAGCGTCACAAAAGATTCGTTCGCTGAGCATCTCAGGCAAAAATGTTGATATTCTTCATTCTGTTGAAGTGTGGTTGGTGCTGGGAGAGAGAAGCCCTTCCAGAATGAAACTACCCTGAGTAAGATTGGATTGTGGAACGCTCACAGCGTAGGTTGTTAGCCATGACTGGGAATGTCAAGCTTTTCAGGTCGCCTAGTTTTGGTTTATTATTCTTGGAATAATACACCTATGTTTTCGTGACGGAGGTCGACGACTCCGATCGGCCTCAAAATTTGACATTATATCCGTTTCAAGAGGTCTACATTCTAAATCCGAAATGTCCGTCCGCCGTCCGGGCCGTTTTGGGCAGTAGGAATCTTTTAAAAAATCTGAAATTTTGACAAAATACTTTGTTTACCATCTAGTTGTGCCCGCAAGGTTTTCAGTCCGATCGCCCAAATCCGTGGGGCGCTATGGGGCTAAAATGGGGCTACGGGAGGGGTTTTTTGAAGGCTTTTAGCTATGGGATCAAGGTAGGTGTCGTTATCGAAGTATTTTTGTATGTAGAATTCATTTTTGGGGGTCCCGGAACGATACGATTTCACTGTGGCGATCTAAAGGGCTTTCATGGGGCTAAAACTGGGATTTTTGAAGGATCCCAGGAGTTAAAATATTTTTCGAGTAAAAAATTCAGAATTTTTGAAAAAAAATACAAAAAAATTTTTTTTTGAAATATAAAAATCAAAAAAAAAAATTTTTTTAATTTTTTCATTGACAGAATTAAATGTCTGTACAAGTCACCTATATCAAAGAATAATAAACCCTTGTGTAAAATTTGCAGCGTTTTTTGTTTTTTTCTTGCAGTCTGGGGTGCCAGATCCCTTCAGCACCGTGAGCAGACTTGACTGCCTTCCTGCATGCGGTTGTATGGGAGCTGACCCCATACTAGTGTTTTTTGAGCGGGGGTTTTTTTGATGCGGGGATTTTTTGCGGGTGTTTTTGTTTTTTGTGGGTGTGTCCAAACGATGTTACAGGTGTGTGTTGGGCAGAGTTCCGACGATGATATGCGGTTGGAGGAACGTGGATGTGGTTGGCCAGGTTGGCTTTCCCAGTGTCCACGCTTGAGGAGTCAAAGATTCTCCCCGGGTCTACCGGGCAGGCACTAAAGGTGAAGCAGCACTAGGTGTGCTCTCACCCTCTCCTCCGGTCAGGTGGCGAACTCAGCTTAATTTTCGCTTCCCCTTAATGACACGTTGTAACCGTTGGATCGATGGTGAAAATGCGTGCGAGATATGAACGCAGGTTCCTGTCAAAACGAGACTGACAAGTCGTTATGTAATTGGTGTGTTTGGTTGTCAGGCTGGGGAACCGTCATAGCAAACAGGGAAACGCTGCTTACTTCAGGTTGAGTTACGTAAATTGTCGCTTTCGGGTTTCGTCACAGTAACGATCCGTGTTATTATCAGGGAAATATCATATCATTTCACATCCCTTCTCGGTAATTCTCGCGATCTACCAACACTCGTGCCGTGTCAGGTTCGCTCCAACTCCATCATCCATCTTCCTCGCCGGAATTCATTACTCCCCGGGCATTACGGCTAACCCCCTCCTTCATCCCGAACAAAGCTGATATTATTTACGCTAATTATGCACCCACTCCATTTTCCGGTAATGATGCCAATTTGTCTTACTTTAGCAAAAACCAATGGAGAGCTTTTTCGTAAAGTCCGTCCAGTCAGAAATATTGCACTAAACGCCAGTTAGAGCAGAATATAATATCCAATGGATGATTTACTATAATTTACTATAATTTACTGCATTTGGATGAGCATATTATGCTCATCCAAATGCAGTAAATTATAATTACGGGCTGTCTATCGCGAAGTTGGTGGAAAACGAGCCCCACTGTCACGGGCAAGATTTTTTTAAACGGCTTAAAAGGGGCGACAGGTGGAGTTTCTCAATGATTTAAAATAGGGGAGTTATTAACGGGGGTCTCAGACACAGCCGACATAGAAACCAATTTTGTGGGATTCCATCCGACTACAGGGATATTCTGTGTCAATATATTGTGGCCCCCATTAGGCTAAACATTTGGGTTCTGAAGGCTTGGATCAGGAGGTTGGATGAGATTGCGTTCTCAAAGTAGGTAGTTACTTTTAAAATCTTTTTTTAATACAAACATTTTTGCACTTTTATTTTTTTTTAAAATAATAGGCATGGGCCTTGATAAACCAATGTACCTAAACTTTGTAACGTAAGGTGGGGGAAGTGCAAAAATGGGGAAAGTGCGTAAGTGGGATGTAAAAACATACCTAGATGTGCGCGGTAGGTATGGTTTGTCAAGTTCAACAAAACCTCAAATATCAGCCGTTGACGTAAGGTCGAGTTTTGTTTTGGCCCTGGATACCACTGATTCCCCCTTCTTTTTAAAGGTACGATTGATTTTTCATAGCTTTGTCAATTGTGAGAATTATGACGAAAATAGCTGTCCAAGTCCGACTTACGTACTTGGTATCAATCTCAAACTTGATCATCACTACGCACATGCCTTCTTGAAAACGAATAGGGTAAGTGCGTGGTAGAGCTTCAACTTAATTTATAGGAGTGAATGACAACTACTGAACTTATAAACAAACTTTAAAACACCAGGTCCTGAAAATATTAATCGATTTGAAGGATGGAACACGATAAAAACGGAGCACTGAACTTGGCAGCTGAGTGATGAGCTGACATCAGTCAGGAATATAGTTTCAAACGTAGCCACTAGATGGCATTCAGTGGAGATTGTTCTTAGTAGCCTTTTTACATCCCACATACGCACTTGCCACCTTTTATGCACTTTCCCCACCTCCAAACCTTTAACCAAAACCTGACTAATGCAGAAAATTCGTAAAACCCGAACGCGGTTTTCAATTTCGATACAAGGGGTCCCCAGCCTTTCACTGAATAAGGTAGGTAGGTACTATTCAGGTGATATTGGCTCTCCTCTCTTATTTTTATATTTCATCTCCGCGGCGTTTCCTCATCCCGAAAGCCTTCCCGCCGTCTTCCAATCTTCAGCTCCCATATTTCCATTCTTCCAATCCCCCAAAAGCCCGTGACAGCCGCAGCCTCATAACCCAAAGGCCTCCGTTTCGCATAAATAACGTTTTCCTTTTCCGGGGAAGGTCGAGTGAAAACGGGGGGAAGGGAAAAGAAAATGCACGAGGGGCTGGGGAAATCAAGCAGTTTTCAAAACAACATAAATCGAACTATATCAGCCCCCCCTTATGACGTGATGCATGTGGTACGACCGTCTCATGAGGATCAGCCAATGATCCTGATAGTACAAACTGATAAAAGTTATTTTTCTCCTCTTCGTTGAAATGATAGATATTTTGTTATTTCAATATACAATTTGAATGAATTCAAAACCTTTTATCCTACAACGCTAACTACTCTACTACGATATTGTGATAGTTTTCATCGGGAACTGGCTGGTTCGATGGTGACGTCAGAAGCAAAACTCTCCCACCTGTCAGGTCTCAATAAACAACGCCGGTGATACATGATGGTTCCCGACGCCACAATGCAAGTGATGGCTGCTTAATCCCCGAAAAATCCCGCCGAGAGGTGGGAGGGTGGATTTGACAGTTTGAAGAGAGCACAAAGAACTATCAATCATTCCGGCCTGACGCCCCTTCAGTCGTATCGAGGTAGGCTAGGAAAAGCGGTCAGAGCCTGTGTTCTCTTTTTTTTTTTTTTTTTTTTTTTTTTTTGCCAAGAAAACAATAACTCGCCCAATCGCGTCAAACCTTCCGAACAATCTTGCCGCCATCGCCTATTATTTCAGGGCAGAATGTACGGCATGAAAGTGCAAATCGATGTTGCCAGCAACCAGCTCCGGACCCATGGAAACGGGAATGATTTTGCTCATCCCGAACCGATCATCGCTGGTTCATACCGACTCTTTCACAACCGGTTTACGAACCATCCGAACCAGTTCATAACCTCCTCTAATCATAGACGTGGTAAATTCTTGTACACCCTCCATGCGAACATGAAGGGATTCCAATGTAGGTACCCATAACCAATGCGTTTATTACGTCCGTCAACAATAATACCTGACAATGATTCACATCAATTGAATTCAGATGATTCACATCAATTGAAATCGGCGCTCATACAGTTGTCCGAGCAAATTTTATCCGAATGCAAAATTTTACATGGTTGCCTATTCCATTTAGCCGTGGTCTGATAAAGACGAATTTCTAACATGTAGCAAGCGCTTACAAAAGCTTTACAAGAACTAGACGGAAGTGAGTAAATGGTGTAAAATGACCACGGGCGCTAGAAAGGCCAATCCAAAAAACATTACTCATTTGATGAAAAACCACAAAACGGCCTTTTTCAACTTCATGGGAAGGTTATGTTTGGTTATCGTAGAGGCAGGTTAGTGGGCTCCGGAAAGCTGAAGCAGATGCGTGTTTTAGGGTGTTCAGGGTTCAGGAGAATAGTACCTATTCTTAACATTTTCTTTTTATTTATTTTTGAGCTAGGTATGCCATAGGTAGGTAATTTTTTTTTATCCTTCGGACTGTGCACGTTTGAAGTCAAACAGAACCCAATGGTATATTCGGACAGGTCCCTCATAAATCCCCTTATAAATTGATTTTACGTCCACAACTACTTCGGAAAATTTGAATTAAAATACAATAATTGTATTTTAATTCAAATTTTCCCAAGTAGTTGTGGACGTAATTAATTATTAATTATTAATGACACCTCCTGAACTTCCGCGACAAAACCCTTCAAAACACTAACTTTTTTCAAGTCAAACAGAACCCAACAGTATGATCGGACCGGTCTGCAACCTTCAAATACAATTTCACGTCCACCACTACCTACTTCGGAAATGACACTGCACTGGACCTCCTGTACCCTTCAAACCCCCCACTTATAGTACGCTGCAACACAAACAAAACCCCATCGGACAGGCCTGCAACTCTCAAAAATCGATTCCACGTCCACCACTTTCTACAAAATTTTCGGACAGATTTAGGACATTAATAAATGGATTATGCGTCCAAAATCACTCAGAAAACGACACCTTATTTGACCTCCTGGGATCCTTCAAAAGTTTCATTTGTAGCCCCACTAAGCCCCATAGATCCCTACAGTGGAATCCGATCGTTCTGGGACCCCCCAAAAGGGATTCTAGGTTCAAAAATACTTCGAAAACGAAACCAAACTCGACCCCATAACCGAAAACCGTCAAAAACACCTTTTTAGCCTCACAGAGCCACCACGGGTTTGAGCAATCGGACCGAAAACCTTGGGATGACGATAAGATGGTACACCGAGTATTTTGTCAAAATTTCATATTTAAAAAAAAAATTTCACTGCCCAAACCGGCTCGGACCGCGGACGGCGTACGGACATTTCGTTCTTGGAATGTACAAATCTTGAAACGTATAATGTTAAATTTTGACGTTGATCAGAATTTTCGACTTTCGTCCCATTCTAAGAGTAATAAACCAAAATAATACAAAAATTCAGTCGGGAAACTTCACCATGGAAATGTATGAACTCGGAGGAAAACTCCTGAATGATTTATGAAGACAATACAAAGAGCACAACGGGGTGTTGATTCAAATCATTCGAAAGAGAAGACGCTCTGACAGGTAAGGAAACAAATTGGCTTTTTCTGATGGGTGGGATAAGGATGAAAGTCTCCCGAGCAAAGACGGAATGAAAATGAAGATGAAATGCGAAAGAAAACTACAAATTGTGATTTACTGGACGTCGCGGTATGATTGATATTTATAGTGGGGAGGTTTTCGGGGAGGTCTGTTCTCGTCGCAGGGTGGGAAAGAGGAATGCGAGTCGGAAAGAAATGAAGGGTTGAAGGGGGAAAACGCGAAAAGGGGGAGTGAAAACCGAGTAAAAGGGCGGTGAAAAGGGAATGAAAGTGGAGTTAAAGGGATACAGGGAAGTATCTATTTGTAAGTAATAGAGAAAAGGTATCCGAGTGACGGGGGTCCCAATCTATCAGTTTGTTGGTTTCACGAAAGGGGTTAAAGTGAGTGGGGGAAGGGTGAATGGGAGAGCGCTATCTGGAGTCATACATCAGCCTACTGAACTCTCGCACCAAAGAGAACCCTCCTGGAGAAAATCCTCACCATTCTCAATTCCACGCCATCAGGTAGACTTTTCACTGACCTCCAATCGCACTCGATTTGATTCAAATGCAATCAACGAGGTTTGTACAAAAAGTAACCGGTGGATTTTGCATTCTTTCCTTTGACGAAGAGGAATTTATGATGGGGGTGAAAACCGGATTGAAGAGGTTATGAACGCGATTTTGAGAGGCCATGGAGTAGAAAGAAGGAGCGAGAACGGTTTCGAAAGGGTATGCAGCAGTTGAAGGGTTGGAAAACGGTTTGGGATGAGCGAGAACAGGGTTGAATGGGCGAGACAAAGGGGTCTGAAGTGAGGGCCAGTTTATTTATTAGGTACTCTTGGAATATATTATATTATGATCAAAAAGTGAATATGACAGTGAACTCTTGATCATCTCTTAGAGATGTCCATCTCAATAACATGTCAGTTTGGCTAAATCAGTGTTGATTATAATCACAAATCATCTGCACAAAAGGCTTTGATCAATTCATATTCCGTGCTGTTCGGGTATTATCTTCAAACAAGAGCGGGCGGGGAAGTAAGCTGGAGAAATAAATAAGTTGGAGATAAGTTGAAACAGGATAGCTGCTGTCGACAGTCGCTGGTTAAAAAAGTTTGTAATAACATCCCACGGTAACACACGAACACAGGAAAGCCCCCGGTACATGCTAACTTTCTAGACACGGAACGACGCAGAGAGAAATAAGAGGGGAAACGCTACAGAGGGATAACCCCTCCCGGAGAAAGGAAGAAAAAGGCGAAAAACCTGTTTAGAATAAGGTGGAACGATAATATCTCCTGTGTGCGTGCATCTGACATTGTGTATCTGATGTGAGACTTTTCGGGAGAGGAGGGAGATGACATGTCAAGCAGGAATGACACAAGAGAATTGACCGAGTCTTTAATCACAAACACCCCCCCCCCCCCCCCCACACCAGGTTTTCTGTTGGTTAGGAAACCCGGTTACCTTTCAGCAAGATGGCTGCGCGGTAGAGAGAAGAGTGGAACACTGGAAGGAGATTCATGGGCTTAGGTGGGAGTGACGTTACCTGTCCAGACCTGCCTGGCACACCCTGTGTTTCAAACTTGTATTTTCTCACCTTTTTCTTTGCCGTTCCCCGAGAATACGTATTTGCTTTGGAAAAGTAAAATACAAATGGAATTGTTCCCTTCGCACTGTTTCAATTCAAGGATGGACTTGATATAGAGAAGAAACCTAAGAGGACAAATACAATACCTACGCCTATCGCTGTCAAGGAATTTTATACATTCTAGATATTCATTAAACTTGGCTTTCCTGATTTTTCACAATGAAGAAAAACAAAACTTAATAAATTATTTTCTTCTCTGGGTGTACGGCCTTAAAAGGCAGCTTTGCTCAAAGCAGCAGCCACCACAGGTATTGGATGTCACCGAAGTTGCCTGGGAAAAGAAGGCTGGTTCTGTAATTGGTAGAATTAAAAAAAAAAAAAAAAAAAAAAAAAACGCATCCACCCTCCAGCATCTCTCCTAGCGCTACCCCCACCTCGTTGATCCGAAAATTACCAGTCATTTTTTTCTATATATTTTTTTTCTCATGGTCAATCCTTCGGAAATTCTCTCGACACTGTAGTGCCTGCGTTTACTTTTCGAAAGTGTCCTTCTGTGGAAACCAAAATTTGGTCATATTTAATATGACTCCCTTAGCTTATATGAGAATGTTGAGTAGGGAAGGAGGGACCAATAAAAACTGGATTCGTCTCACGTATAACGGTGTCTACGCACTTTGAACTTTTGGTTATTCTTTCAAAACCGATATCCGGTCGGTAAAAACTGGCTCCCTTTGGGCCGGCATCTATTCCCTCAAAACGTTTCCTCAAAGTTTCTGCTCATTAGAACTGAAGTCCACCCCTCACAACCTGTTTATGCTCGCTTTGAATCGTTGTCAGTTCCCCCAAACCGGTTTCAGCTCTTTAGAACTGAATTCCACCCCCTCAAAAACGGTCAATGCTCAAATTTGACCGGCTGTATGTTCCCTCAAAACCAGCTCTTGCTCATTAGAACTGAAATCCACCCCAAAAACGTTTGATGCTCACTTTAAACGGGTGTTTGTTCCCTTCGATCATGAGTATGTTCCCTCAAAACGGGTTTATGCTCATTAGAACTGAAGTTCACCACCCAATACCGGTTTATGTGGCTCTGCGAGGGTGCAATGAGGTCACAGAATGGGTTTATGATAGAATCAGGTGACGCTTAGGGCCGTTTTCGAAGCAATTTTAGACCTACAGTCCACTTTTGGTCGTCTCATTTAGGCCCTACCACTAAAACGCAAGTACCTACAGTGATGTTTTAAGATTTTTATTTATTTAATCATTTATTTTTCACTTTTATTGATATTGAATAACGTTTTTCGCATTTATTCATATTTAATAACGTTTTTCATAAAATAAAATAAATGGACATTTGGGGAAAATCTCTGTCCCTACTATTTTTGGAGATAACCAACTTAGGTCAGTCCTGGGAATGGCAGAGAAATCAGCAGAGGTTCAATTCATAACAAAATGTTTCCCCTTTTTAACGCGTAATACAAATCCGTGTGCTTCCTAAACCCATTCAATTTTGCTCGAATCAGTCTTCAGACGATAGTTGAAACAAAACAAGTATCTAGGTCAAAGTGCACGGCAGTCTGTTATCGAACAGATTAAATCTCTCCGATCGAGAGGTGATTGCCTCTCGTGAGCTAAAGCGTTGAATAGGCTTTCATCGCTAATTAGAAATTTATTTGTACTGTTTCACTCGTCCCCTGCTCATCGTTACTTCAACTTGTCTATGGAAAACAGCCCGGCGGACTCGAATTAGTTCCACGGGCAACTTCGCCGGAGGGTTTCGATCATAATTGTCGTGCTTCCTCACTTTGATTAGCCACATCGACGAATCCGGCGAATGAATACGCTTATGCAAATGGCGGTGAACTGTTTCGTACGATCGTACTGGAGGATGTGAGAGGGAGAGGAGGGGGGCTAATTGGGTGTGTCGCTTCGTTGACCGTTAATTGTGTCTACGGCCTTGTGTAACACAAGCCTAACAGTTAGGGGCTAATGTTATGCTTTAATTAGCATGTACAACAGGTGTAAATCTTTCAGGATGAATTTATACTAAGGAGGTCATACCATGATAACCTTAATAATTTTGAGGTTGGGTGATCAGTTGTGACTTATGATTTTGATGTCTGTGCACAGACACACGTGACAGATCTCAAACACTATTTCTCATAGGTCGCATCTCTGGACAGTTTGAACTGTCCGCTGATGCTCCTGAGGCTCCCAGCACGCCTTGTTCTACAGCAATGGTCTGCTTCTAACCCGTCGCCGTCAGGATAGAGTGTAAGTCGTTCGGATAGTGTTCTGCAGCCTTCGACGGCAATAGATCATGTCGAGCACAGACCTTCATTCAGCGCACGAGAATCTTCCCCGCATGGTTCACTCGTCTGGAGCTCGAGGGGGCCAAGGGCAAGTTGGTGCTCCTAACGCCTGTCTGGTGGCCACTCCAGGTTCCTTCAATGTCTCAGGATGAAGATGCGATTAGCTCAGAAATGGCAAAAATGGCAGCGCCAAACGTGAACGTCATTGCCACATAAAGTGACCTAATAATGACATCAACTGGTGTGTCAAAAATGCCAAGTGCTGAAGTACACAAGGGTCAGCCCAGGTGGAACTACTGTGCTCTGCTGAGAACACAAATTTGGTCTTCCAAGCAGAGTTTGTAGCAACCGACACGGGAGTACAGGAGAGCTAGGATTGTGGTGGGGGGGTCCCCAAGTCCCTCTCGGACAGCATATGCACTAACAGCACTAAGCATAAGCACTAACAGCTTCAATCCTAATTACCAGTTTGGGAATGTGCGCAAACTCACAAGACTCACAAGAGAGGGTGCCAGGGGACAAGGGAATCACTGGCAACAAGAACGCTAACACTCCAGTCAGAAAGAGCTCTCAAAAGCTTCATTAAAGGCAAATGAACTCTCAAATGGCCAGGATATAGTGGCAGATTAAAGGGTACGAAGCAACTCAGGATTTGCTCGGCTGCACAGTGAATTACGTGGTTGGTACGACTGCTGACCAGCTTCAACCCCCTTGCGCTTGACGTAGAATGTTTGAGGAACCAGACAAAACAGCTTCTCACCGGCTCACTCACCACAGATATGACCTCTCTGGAGATCCAATTCAATGAATTTTTCATTGCAAGCTCCACCTGAGGAATACGTTTCCTTGGATGGAATTCAGGAAAAGCACAATTATTGTGCTTAGTATAAGTCACAACTGTCTGATTGCGATGAGTCTACTGAGCGGTAGGTAGAGAGGGGGAGACTGCAGGTTTCTTTACCCCCACCCAGCATCCATATATACGGCAGGAGCCTATCTTGAGAGTAGAACCAACTAGTTCGATGTGGACCCCTTCGTTGGAGCAACTGGAGGCGAGGTGACCTCTTGATACTCGCGAGGGCATAACTAAAAATTGAATTTTTCCAAGCAATTGATTCTGCTTGTACCTTCGCCAGATTCTTCCAGTTATTCATAATATCTGATAAAGTAGCCGACCGCCCAATACTTCATTTCCCGAAGAAAGAAAATGAACAGGACGAAAGAAATTGCTTTTTTTTCTTTCCGTTCTCTCAGCGAAAATTCACCTCTGAACGGCCCTGAAAAGCCGAATGTATTATGTATTCCATCGTATCACTGTATTACATTTCATCGAAAAAGAAACGATAAAAAATTCATCTCGGGATCCCGAGGGAACGGAAGGAATTGAGAGGCTTCACTCCCACCTTGCCCTAAAGAAGAGGATTCCACTTCCGAAAGCTTTTACCTGCCTTGTATTCCGCCATTATGTCAAGACCCATTCGGTGCTCATTTATAAATCAGGATCGCGATAATTTGCAATGAAGGAAGAACTCTCCGGGTCGGGCTTGCTCGAAGGAAATGTAAATTTAATGGTTTACAAGAGCACTGTGCTGACACAGTCATGTGGACGTAAAAGAACGCCAATATATTGGCCAATATTTTGCACTAGAAGAGAATCTTTCAAGGCAGAAGGGAGCGCAAAAGTGCATTGAGATCAGAAATGTATTGAGATGAGAAACTTATACATGGTTGAATTGATGACACCGATAGTGTCCTACTTGGAAAAATGCCGCAGGTAATTTTTGGGTTGCGCCGAGTTCCTGAGGATCCGAGGACCTGAGAGCAACAAGGGGTAGGGAGGGTGAGTTGCGCTCAATTTACCTACATATACCCCTCAGGATTTGCGCCCAGTTTACAATCGGCCCGACGGGCACTTCAATTTTGAAATCCTCACATCATGAAAAGTATAATGACAAAATTTAATGCAGAGGTAGGTCAAAACGTTCGAACTTTTGCATAACACACCTATTCAGAAACGAATATAAAAAACATTTTTAAAAAAGGCCAAAAGGCGACTCGGTCAGTTGCTGCGACACACAACACTACGAATTCAACTCTACTCTCCAGCCAATTATACGCCGCAGTGAACTACTGAACGAAACTTCGTTCAGTTGCCATGTTCGGAAAAAATGCTCGACGAGGGAGCCAAAACAAATCAACCCCCACGTGCGACAACCCCCCCGGTGCAAAAAAAGACCGCAAAACTCCGCACGAGAAAGTCCCTGAAGAGGCTCGGAATCCGTAATTAAAATAACCTCGCCGTGAAAATCCATTACACTAAAAATGCATCCTCTGAATGCCTGAAATAAGCGCCTCTGGTTTATGTCTCTGTGGAATGCGTTTACTTTCCGCCCCCGGCCGATTAAGAGTTTGTTACGGTAACTTAATTGCTCAAGTAGTAAGTTGAAGGCCTTTTTACAGTGTTCATTATCTTCATTCGGCCGAGGAGTTTGTTTTTAGTGCTCTTGCGACGCTGAGCAATTTACTCATTCATGAAATTGAAGCGAAATGCTGGGAGAGGGGCACAGTAATTTCCAGCGATTCCCGCACTCAGTTTAAAGATGTGATGGGAAGAACAGGAATGTTTAGCCGAATCGATGGGTTCATTCGCCTAGAGGGTTTTGGAAGAAATTGGTTGAACTACAGGAAGATGCTGACTTAAAAAGAAAAACCTTGCGTGCACAAATAATGTCAAAATTTCAGATTTAAAAAAAAAAATCCTACTGCCCAAAACAGCCCGGACGGCGGACGGACATTTCGGATTTAGAATGTAGACCTCTTGAAACGGATAATGACAAATTTTGAGGCCGATCGGAGTCGTCGACTTCCGTGGCGATTACATAGGTGTATTATTCCAAAAATAATCAACCATAAATGGTACTTATAAGTACCAGAGCAATGCAAAATTTGCTACATTAATGTACGCTACAGAGGGCGTCACTGCTGCTGTCTTGGAGTGTCCTCCGATGTGATAAACTACCAGTTGGCCAGCGTTGAATCGTAACGAGTAGGTAACCCGGCAGATACAACCCATCCTCTGCACTTAATAGAGTTTTCCCCCAACAAAACAAGCCCTCGCGTGATGTTTACTTTGTGAAAAGAGGCGATTGTGATTAATGACCGAAGTTTGTACAAGCTAGGTCATCCTCATCCCCCCCGTTCCGTGCCAGTTTTGAAATATGACGATCCCGAACTTTTCATTCCTCATTACTCCCTTTTCACACACCGCTACATTGTCGAGTCCGGGGAGCGTTATCTTCAACGGGCGGCCTTCTCGGTTGAACATGACGTCAACTTTGCACGTGAAATCGCCTAGTCTCTGTCGGATTAAACTAAGGAAACTGTACGGCTCAATTTGAAGGGATTTCAACATTCTGGAAACTCTAAATTAACTTATTAGGCGTTGGGCGAATTGGTTCATCCAATTTAGAGGTGGGTATGTTTTTGTAAAACTTGGAGGTCGTTTGTTGTGCTGGCTGTGAATTGCGGATTTGATTGGTTTATCATTCTCTGAATAGTCAAACCGCTTTCACGACGAGCGTCCAATATTTTAATCGTCAGCAAAACTGGAACTTAGGTAAACAATTCATGATGGGAAGATTTCAAAACACCGCTTTTTTTTTTTTTTTTTTTTTTTTTTTTAAATTTAAAACACCAGAATTTATTGTGTTTCTTTTCTGTGTTTTTGTTGTGCTTGTTGTGGTAAGGTAAGGTGGGTGATGTGCAAAAACGGGGCAACTGCGTAAGTAAAATGCTACAGAACTATTTCCACTGGATGCGATCTAGTGGCTATGTTTGAAACTACGTTTGAAACTACCTATATATACGTGGCATAACTTATGGATAAGTGATGTCACGTATATATACGAGTAGTTTCATGGGGATCCGCCAGATGGTGTCAACGCGAATGGTAACCTGGCAGGTAGGTTGTGAAGTCACATTGTGCCATTTCACCCAGCAGCCAAGTTCAGTGCTCCGTTTTTATCGTCTGCCATCCTTCAAATTAGTGAGTATTTTTCAGGAGTTTCAAAGTTTGTTTATAAGTTCAGTACTTGTACCTATGTACATCACTCCTTCATTGAAATTCAGCGTTATCTTTTTCTATCAGTGAGTTGGGCCTTACCATGCTGGTTTTCAACCAAACTGGTTGCCTTCTTGTGCCAGTAAACACCGCATTTTCCATGTAAACCACCATGTTTAGGAAAGTCTTTAAAATATTAGCAGTCCAGGTACCTTCTTACTTGATGATCTGGAAAAGTTGACAACCCAGTGAGTTTTATCCATTTTTTAAAATCGCTAAAGGGTCATTGAGAGATTTTATTTTTGGCACTTGCCCCGGTGAAACCTGAATAAGCGTTCCAAAGATTGGACAGGCTGGGTATGCACTTAACCTGATGGGGCAACTAACCGGACTGGGGCAGCTATTTCAGTCACAATGCTCACAATTGACGATGCTACGAAAAATCAATCGTACATTTAAAACAAGCCATCAATTGAATTGAATAGATGAGCGCAACCTTTTTGTTATTACGCGAGAGAAACTAAGAAACAGTAGGTATCTAGCGACCAAACTATGCCACACAACACATCATCCACGTGATGCTCATTACGTAAACAACTGCACCCTAACGACCGATGCGTAATAAAACCTTATGCCGATCAGAGGTAACGAACGGCTCAGGCTGCAAAAATCGTTTTGGAGTCGTTGGAATCAGCCCAAAAAGCTCATTCCATAGACCCTTGTACCAACGAAATCGGACAAAAACTTTCGTCCCCCTTTTGAGGCCTCCTTAGTTACACATCAGAGATAAACAACTTTCGTCGTGAAGGACCTCCCGAAAACCGATGAAGGGGATGAGGGAGGAAAAATCAAGGTAGCCTATAACCACCCCCCGAACTCGCTGATGACAATGAGACCACCCTCATGAAAATCTGTTGAGCCGCTCGGGCGTGATGCTCTGTACACAAACAAAAAAAAAACAAAAAAAAAACATACATGTCGAGGAGGTGAGCGCACCTTTCCATTTTTTGGAAAAAGGTTGCGCTAAAAACCAAGAGATTCAGAGGTATCCAGGGTAAAAATAAAAATTGACGTAACGTCAACGGCTGATTTTTGAGGTGTTGTTGAAGTTGAACATAACGAACCATACCACGCACTTCCCCCACCTTACCTTCTTCCGTTTTCAGTTGTTTTGTGTTTTTTGTGTTGTCGTATTTTTGTTGTTTCTGTGTTAGGTCTATATTATTCGCCTATATTATTCGTCTATATTAGTCTATATTCGTAACGGTGTGGTTTCTGCCGACGGTGCAGATGTCTAATCCAATGAGGTGGTTAAGGGAGAGAAAACGACTCCTCTGCTTAGTGCTAAATTGTTTATTTAAATAAACAATTGTAGCGTGGGGACCGGTTTCGAGCAACTAAGCTCATCTACAGCCTAGAGTACGAAACGAAACGAAACGAAACAAGGGAATTTCACCCTGAATTTTCGTCCGACTGGCTGCTGCCGTCGCGGATACAGCCCAGAGTAACTTGGAGCAGTTGAACCGACATTAAATGTAGGTTTGAGGGTCCAAGTGAGATGAGTACCGAAAATTTTGCGTTTCGGAGCGCTGTGGTGGCAAAAGAGCGCAATATTTCTAGGGTGGACGTCCAATATTAAGAATTATAATGAATTAGCATACTTTAAAATCTGGACCCCACAGTTAAAGAAACGCAAGTTCAAAATACTCTGCACAAACTCTCTCTCTCTCAATAGTTAATAATTAACCAAACTTTTAATGATATCGGCTAAATTATTTAGCCCGATATCATTATCGAGTAGGGAACAGAATAAATTAAAATTATAAAATGTTTTATAGGGGGGAACCTGGTTGGTGTAACAGTATAATGGTTACAGATAATCTCTTGACTATCACGTCAACTCGTTTAATGACGTAAGAAAAAAGTCATTCAATATAACTTGTAGCCGTTCCTTCTTATCTCAGTTTGGAAGGAGAGACAGAAAAGTTTGAAGGCGTCGCCCCTTCTATTGACGATTTAATCCTGGACTAATTGCTAATTAAGATATACTAATTATAATCAAGTTGAAAACTGTCTCTGAACACCAGGGAGAGGAAAAGTAAGGTGCTAAAAACCTGGTGGGTTCTTTCTTTCCCCCGTTGAGGTTGTGGGGAGGGCGCCCTCTCTTTTGTAAAAGTTCAGAAGACTTCTCGGCACGGGGAATAAAAGGGTGTGAATAAAGGGCTTCATGGGCTGCCTTTAGTGAGAGAAAGTGAAAGCACCGAAAGGGAGGGTTTCGAGGGGAGAACCCCAAGGAGGAGACCATTATCGAGCGAAATACAATACAATTAATTTGTCATTTCTTCCTTTCTCATTGTCGTCAAGAGAGAAAAAAAAGGAGAAACCTCCTTAGGGGTGCATCATTTGTCTTCATCTCAACGTTAAGGGGTTACAGGAGGAGGGGGACCTTTCAAGGAAACCCCTCTGTCCTGCCAAAGCCGGACCCTCAGATTAGTCGTAACTTCAGTTCTGAATGGTACAGTTGGGAAACATCATTTCTGCTCAAATTGAGCATTCAACAGCTTAATCACTGTTTATTCCTCTTCATCAATCTAATTACATGATTTTGTGGTTCATCATTCGCTGAAAATTCCAACGCATTGCGCCATCACTCGGCAGTAAGCGGAAACTTATCAAATAAAACCAGATGTGAGGGAAAGGGAGGAAGCCTCACAGCTGTTTGTTGTTCGTTCCAAGAAAATTTCAGCTGCAGCCCACAAATTGAGCAGTTCTCCATCCAAGGGATCCATGGGTTGCCTTTGCAGGTGGTGAATTTCCGTCCGTCTGTCCCAGGCCGAAGCATACCTGCTTCTCCACCCTCTCCGACGGGTCGATTTTAATTCCACTGATTAGCTTCTTTTCCACCGGCAACACCCCTGTGCGTTATTCCACCAGGTCTTGAGCAGGTAGAAGAAATAATTACTGCACATTCCACCGAGTATGTTTAAGAAGTAGGTTCCTACCTAGGTAAAAAAGTCTTAGCTGACGTCGGCCTACGACCACGTTTTTCAGAACATTTTCTTGTCTCCCTCCGAGACTATTTCTCCGATCGAAAATTCATTGCCCCCACGCGAAAGCTGATTAAATTTCCTTTCAGAACTGTATGGATTTTCCCGGAGCCGTAGCAGCCGTTACGGTGAAATGTGATCGCTTTGGTGGAGCTACCCGAGTTTTGTGTCTTTTTGTTCGGATCCACGGTTTTGACGAAAGCGGCACACTTCTTCGCGGTTGACACGAACGTGAACAATGGACCGGTGGTATAAACATACTAGGGGTAAACACCGATGTGGAATGTGAACCTCATTAGTCACTGATCGAGCTAATCCGGTGGAATCCAATGCTGCCCTCTCCGACCTCTTTAGCGTACACTCACCACCTCAACCAGTCCCTTGCACTGCTTAAGAATTTACATCTGAGTGGGGTTACAGTCCCCCCCCCCCTCACTCTTAGAGCGCAAATTCTAACCCCGCCACACACTCCGACTCAATCCCCTCAGCGGAATTACCGAAAAATAAATTCTGTGTTTCATTGGTTTGATCCTCGGTCATAACCATAGAACTATATCGATATAGTTCTATGGTCAAAACAACAACAATACGGGGGTCTGGGGGTGCCCCCCAGTACTAATGTAAAACGCTGCAAATTTTACGCAAGGGTTTATTATTCTTTGATATAGGTTACTTGTGCAGAAATTTAATTCTATGTCAATGAAAAAAAGTTTTTTGGATTAGAAAAAAAATTTTAATTTTTTTTTTTTCAAAATGTTTTTTGTTTTTTTACTTGAAAAATATTTGACCTCCTGGGATCTTTCAAAAATCCCATTTCAAGTCTCCCATGAAAGCCCTATAGATCGCACAACTAGATGGAAATCCAAGTATTTTTCGAAATTTCAGATTTAAAAATACATTCCTACTGCCAAAAACGGCCCGGACGGCGGACGGACATTTCGGTTTTGGAATCTAGACCTCTTGAAACGGATAATGTCAAATTTTGAGGCCGATCGGAGTCGTCGACCTCCGTCGCGAAAACAGGTGTATTATTCCAAGAATAATAAACCAAAATATAGTTTTTGACATTTTATGTCTTTACTTTGGCACATTAAAATAAGAAACCGTCACGAAAAAGTTTCCACCAAAAACGTTACTGGTTACGGCCTAGCAACGACTAAACTAAAGACATAAAATGTTATAATGTGTTTATGTTATAATGTTAAAATGTTATAATGTGTTGCAGACTCGTATGCAAGCGTGGTTTTTAAATTAAAATGTTACAATTCAATGTGATCGGTAGCCCCTGTGTCAATAATGAACGTCATTTCCCTAAATTTATCCATAATCCATCCTGTCTTGACTGGTCGAACAAATGATTTCCACTTACGGCCGCACAAAATGAATTTCATCTCTCGACAACCGTTGCATTAAATGCAAAATTTTTCTTTTCCCCCCAAGTGAGGCTGACGTAGAAGGCGGGATTAATTCACCCGGGCATTTAATTCTCAATAATTCACTTCCCTCCGGACGGGGCAAGGGCTGTGTGACACCTCTTCTCACCCCTTTTGGACCCTTGCCACTTCAGAATGACTCATTACCGGAAAATGGAAATTTCGGCCTAAACGAGGGAAACGCACGGGGCTCCGGAAAACTAAATGATGAAAAGTAGGCGGTTTTTTTCAGCCAGTTTAGAGAATGTTAGGAAGTCTTCCGATACCGCATGCTCAAATAAATGGAGAGACGCATAGGTTAACTATTCGCTAATATGGACGACAAGTGTGAGAAAGGGGATTTCATTGATAAATAAAGACAATTCTGTAAGATTCCTCAGACTCGTAAAACCAATCAAAACAGTTATTTCAATCGCTATTATAGTAACAGTTACTATTACTATAATAACGATTGAAATAATTCAATTTCCAATTATTGATCAAGGAATTAATTCTATGAATTTCGAAAAATTGGAAAAATCGAAGCATAGTCTTTTGGTTTATTATTCTTGGAATAATACACAAATGTAATTGCGACGGAGGTTGAAAATTCTGATCGGCCTCGACATTTGACATTATACGTTTCAAGATGACAATGTCATCTTGTGTAGATGCCAAAAACGAACATTTAATGTCCGTCCGCCGTCCAAACCGTTATGGGCAGAATTTTTTGTTTTTAATCTGCAATGTTGACTAAGTACTCGGTTTACCATCTAGTTGTGCCCGCAAGGTTTTCAGCCCGATCGCCCAAACCCACGAGTCGCTATGGGGCTAAAGTTGCAAATCGAACGGTTACCTATTAAACTCAAATATTTAAAACTCAAAATAAAATGAATTGATTCGGGGAAAAAGTCAAATTTTTTCACTTTTAGACTTCTTATTGCCAAATGAATGGAGGCTCAAAAATGGGGCCCACCTTAGGCCTGTTACACAGAACCTGTTATTCCTGATTTTTTTGAATGTCGTTTAGGACCATTAGGTAGTAGTCAATCAAAGCTTTTGTCATTCGAGTCCGTTTGCTTTCTTCGCATCATGTAAAACCGTCAAAATTTTGCAAAATTTGCACACAAAATTTAGCAAAAACATTTAATGTTTTTCAGTTTTTGGCCTAAATCTCGTTCCCGGTGCAGTTTTGCGAGAAAAAAAATTCCAGTAGGAATTCCTCCTACCTAAATTGTAGAAGACGAAATTTTGTACAAATTCGGGCCAATACGTTTTTCGGTCCGACCAACAGTAACGGAGATATGAGGCTTCAAAGACGTGGTAAAATCAAGAGTTTCGCAAAATTATAACTTCCTAACCCCTTAGCGACGCAAAACCTTCCAAAAGACTTCGTTTTAGCGAAAAATTGTAAAAGAAACCGTTTTAGAGAATGTAAATACCCTATGATGTCACTTTGAGCCTAACGGCTAAACATAGGAGGACCGTGGGACACGCTTCATTTGGTTTTAATAGGTAACTAAACGGTAATGGTTTTCGGCTATGATGTTAAGTGGTGTGTGGGTTTCGAAGTATTTTTGGAGGTAGAATCAATTTTTTGGGGTCCCAGAAAGATCCCATTTCACCGTGAAGATCTATGGGGCTGCAAATGCGGCTTTCGAAGGAAGCCAAGAAGTCGAATGAGGTGTCGTTTTCCGAGTAATTTTGGACGCATAATCCATTGTTCGGGGACCCACATCTGTCCACAAACTTCACAAGAAAAAAAAAACACGGTTGAAGATAATTAAATTAATTTATTTATCGATATAGAAGTAATTTTTGGATAATTTATATCAATGAATAAAATACCACTAGTGTAAAATTTGCAGCGTTAAAAAAATTGTTTTCGTCGAGACTTCTGATACCTATAGTACGTTTTTTTTTTTCTTAAATACCTATTCAAAAACAACAACCGTCAAACTCACTCACAATTAGCTCAAATCTGATGCCACACCTCACACAACAGAATCATATTATGTATAGTAAGTATCATGTCTGTGTTCATGTCATGAACACAAATAACCAAAATAATAATCGTAATCCTTTGGGGAGTGAACAGGTCGAACAGCCCTACTTTTGGATAAATATACGTATGATACCGTAGGAGCATGTCTACTTGCGAGGGGACGTGACCGGGTTACTGGCTTTCTTCGCACGAAAGGGGGAAAAAAATCCCCCCCTTTTGGCATTTGCTGGCACCTACATCTTCTCGAGTTGGGTTCATTGTAGGTTGTGCTGACCTTTCCTTTCGACTTCGCCCCTTACAAATGACCGAAATTCCGGTTTTTTGCCATCCTACGGAGAAATCCGCGTTAACTCGTTAATTCAGGAAGATACTCAAATTCGGTTTTTTTTTTTTTTTTTTTTGCTTTTTTTTGTATTTTCTAGAACAGGATAGGCCGGGGTCCCGCTTTCAATTTGAAATGTGGGTGAAAAAGTGGCCCTTTCCGAAGGATTGAATGCGGGTCTGAAGGGAGGGTATTGATTCTGGCGCCCAAGAGTAAATAGAGTCTATTATTTAGCATGTCCGGACAAACCCGCCGCTGAGAGCTCCCTCCAACCGCTAAACCCCTAGCTAGGCCGCTAGAGATAATATCCAAAGTTGATGCCTCTCCGTTTACTGAAACCCTCTAACAAAACAACGACCACGTACCCGATCGCTATGGCGACCGTCAGGCAGGCAATCAACCTCTCCAGATTTCCTCCTCCGCCGTGATGCGAAAATAATTTTCAAAATTTATACTTACCTATTATATTGTATTACTATTTATAGTATAATACGAAATTTATAATTATTACATTTATAATCATTTGTAATTATTATAAATTTCGTACAGCACTTTTTTTCGCTAAAGCATTTCCACCAGCCTAAACGCCAAAACGATCCCACAAATATATAAACTCCGAGTCAATACGCGGAAGTTGAGGGAAAACTTTGTTTAGTAAAAGAAAACAAACACAAACGCCACAACACAAACACACAGAGCGTGGGGATAATCGATGAAACCTCACCACCAAAATGGTTATAGTCGTTTGTTTGATATTTACCAATCGCAAAGGAATTCGTACGGCCTTTTCTCACCTGAAACTGAAACAACAAAAAAGAAATGAATGACGGAACATATTGTAGTTTTAAAGGTATGAAAACAGACTTTTTCAACCACACAAAAAGTTATGGTTCATCAGAGTAGTGATTGTGCGGGGTACTGAAATGAGAGCGCTCTGGCGGCAAAGTGGTTTTTTTTGCAACGTCACTGTCCGTTGGATTAAACAAGAGTGTGAATCTTGATTTTACACGTATGAAAATTGTACAGAGTAGGTATAGCTATATACCTAAAATAAAGATTAAATAAAAAATTTTGTGATTCGGATATAGGGGGCATCTCCCATTTGGTAATTTAAGTATAATATTTTCTTATTTTTTGCCATATTCATGGCATACACCTGTGGAACATCCAGTTAGTAGGGCATCATGGGATACCGATTCGTTAAGTGTCAGAATAAAAATTATATCACTGGTTTATGAGGAAAAACGCGGGTTTTCCACGGTTGCATTGCCACTCAACCTTTTTCAACGAGAACTCGGACTACAATCGACTTTATCTGCTACTCATGAGCTTTGGAACCTACTGGGGTTCCAATATTATTATTTATTTTATTTTTTTCGTTTCCGCTCATTTGACAGATTGCTTATTGCACTAGAATGTAGGCCATCATCTCCTTACCAACTTGTCTGAGCTTGCACCTGTAATATTGTCTTACTTTCATATTGTGAACCACTCTTTCATAATGGACACAGATAAGGTGATTGGGCGTGAGAAATATTGAAGTCTTGGGATTCAGTCAGGTAGCCACGGCCGTAATAGGTATATTATGATGCTGATTCCAAATTCATTCAAGTATTTAATTATTTGATTTTCTTTTTCCTGAGCGTACTACAGAGCTACGTTAACAGTGCAACATAGCAACAACAATGCAACTATTTACCAAGAATTCTTTTCGCTCTCGTTGTCTTAATCCATGAGCCCCTATGAGACACGGTGTGCGAGTTTGAGACGTGTATCGCCAAGTATTGCGCAAAAATGTAATTTGTCAGGAGAAATACGTACACATCACATGTGATAAATGCAGAAAGCGACGTCCTCACCATATCCTCCTGTTATAACCGGTAACTAAATGAATCTGAACCGAATATAGTGTTTAAATTCTTACAAATTGAGACAATTTGAATTGCACGAGTTGAAAAAGAGATTTTGAAATATAAAAATATTGAAACCTCCTGGGAAAGCGCATGAGTAGCATAATATTATGAAGTCGGTTGTCGTCTGAGTTCTCGTAGAAAATGGATGCGAGGCAATGCTATAATGTAAACGCTGCAAATTTTACACAAGGGTTTATTATTCTTTGATATAGGTTACTTCTACAGACATTTAATTCTGTCAATTAAAAAAATGTAAAAAACTTTTTTTTTGGATTTTTATATTTCAAAAAAGATTTTTTGGGGGGATTTTTTTTTTTTTTTCAAAAATGTGTTTTTTTCAAAAATTCTTTAATTTTTACTCGAAAAATATTTAACTTCTTGGGATCCTTCAAAAATCCCATTTTTAGCCCCATGAAAGCCCTATAGATCGCCACAGTGAAATCGGATCGTTCCGGGACCCCCAGAAATGGTTTCTACGTCCAAAAATACTTTGAAAGCGACACCTAACTCGATCCCATAGCTAAAAGCCTTCAAAACACCCCTCCTGTAGCCCCATTTTAGCCCCATAGCGCCCCACGGGTTTGGGCGATCGGACTGAAAACCTTGCGGGCACAACTAGATGGTAAACCAAGTATTTTGCCAAAATTTCAGATTTTTAAAAAAATTCCTACTGCCCAAAACGGCCCGGACGGCGGACGGACATTTCGGATTTTGAATGTAGTCCTCTTGAAACGGATAATGTCAAGTTTTGAGGCCGGTCCGAGTCGACGACCTCCGTCGCGAAAACATAGGTGTATAATTCCAAGAATAATAAACCAAAAACCGGTGAAATTGAGAACAAGCCATCAATTGAATTGAATAGATGAGCGCAACCTTTCTGTTATTACGAAATAATGCTGGACTGCTAACCGTAGCTTTTATTGAAACTAAGAAACAGTAGGTATCTAGCGACCAAACTATGCCACACAACACATCAAAAATATCCACGTGATGCTCATTACGTAAACAAATGCACCCTAACGACCGATGCGTAAGAAAACCTTATGCCGATCAGAGGTAACGAACGGCTCAGGCTGCAAAAATCGTTTTGGAGTCGTTGGAATCAGCCTAAAAAGCTCATTCCATAGACCCTTGTACCAACGAAATCGGACGAAAACTTTCGTCCCCCTTTTGCGGCCTCCTTAGGGATGTGCGATACTATACAATACCCGATACTAGTATCGAAAAAAGTATGCAATACTATCGAAGTATCGGAAGCAAGTATTCGATACCTACAAGTATTGGATCATATGGGTACTTTTATTAAGAGAAAAGAAAATTTCTGTATTGAATAGGGACAGTTTGAAAATCGAATCCTGGATTATCATTATTATTATTTATTATTATTATTATCATTATTGTTACTTCAAAGAGTCAGAAGAAGAAGAATGATATTATATTCATTTTATAAAGAAAATATTGTATATAAAATATAATTCTACCACCATTCGTCGTCTGTGCCTCTCAGAAAACACAATTTGTCAACATATTTTGGTGACAACCGAGAATGTTCCTTTTCTCAAAATTCAGTAATAAGTTTGGTCGAAAATTATTTACCTAATCATCCACGAGGTCGATTGTGATAAATGAAAATAAGCAATCTGAGAACACCGCCTGATTCTAGCGTCGCTATCGTCAGTAAAAACTCCCTGCTTATAATGTTTATAGAAAAAAAAATTAAACCATGGTTATAATATTTTAGTTTAGTCCAATGCATTTTTAAAAGTATCCAAAAGTACCGATTCATAAAAGTATCGATACTTTTTGAAAAATATCGATCCAATACTTTTTGTTACTTTTTTATCAAAAATGTCGATGTGACAATGTATCAATACATGATAATATCATCACTTCAAAATGTATTGATACGTATTATGTATCAATACATTTTGAAGTAGGTACCTTACATCTCTAGGTTTGACTGATAATCTCTACTAGAGATTCTCTAGTTACCTACTAGAGTCTAGTACATATCTGTGTTGGCCGACAGAGGTGAGCGTGGCGAGTAGATTCCTCGCTTTTCGTGTAGGTTATAGCACCAAGGAGGTATACCTATAGTACACACAGTAACAACTTCAACATCAGACTCAGACGAGACGTTGTCACATAACTTATGTGTGTGAGTGTTCCTATATAATTTATTGGTAGAGAGCTTCCCTGTGATTCAAGTACCTATAAATTTATGAATAAATGATTCAAGTAAAGTTATTTTAGTTTTAAGTCGGTACATCTGTTTCCATTTGGGTATTTTTTCTGATACTGGAAAAATAATCGATACCAGTAGTAGTATCGAATGGCAGGATTCGATACCAAAAGTACCCGGTATCGAAAGGAAATACCCGATACTTTACCCATGTCGGTAAGTATCGCACATCCCTAGGCCTCCTTAGTTACACATCAGAGATAAACAACTTTCGTCGTGAAGGACCTCCCGAAAACCGATGAAGGGGATGAGGGAGGAAAAATCAAGGTAGCCTATAACCACCCCCCGAACTCGCTGATGACAATGAGACCACCCTCATGAAAATCTGTTGAGCCGCTCGGGCGTGATGCTCTGTACACAAAAAAAAAAAAACATGTCGAAGAGGTGAGCGCACCTTACCATTTTTTGGAAAAAGGTTGCGCTAAAAAACCGAGCATTTCCTCATAAATCAATTTTTTTTTTAACCTTTGACGTGGAATGTCCCATAGATTTGTGAATGTGATTGTTTTCTGTGGATAAAAAATAACTTATTAATTTATATAAAATGAATCGTTTTTCAAAATTCTCCTGTACAAAGTTTGGACAGATGTTTTACCCTGATATAATAGATTGTGCGTCCAAAATTACTCTGAAAACGAAACCTCATTTGACCTCCTGACATAATTTAAAACATCCATTTGTAGCCCCATGAATGCCCCATAGTTCCCCCCTGTTCCACCGTCCAATCCTCACAGTGAAATAATATCATATTATGATCGTTCTGGGACACCCATAAATGGATTCTACGTCCAAAAATACTTCGACCCTATAGCCGAAAACCTTCAAAAACACCTCCCCTAACCGCTTTTCAACCCCACAGAGCCCCACGGGTTCGGGCGATCGGGCGCAACTACATGGTGGACCGAGTATTTGGTCAAAATTTCCAATTTAAATAAATCCAGCTGCCCAAAAAGGCGAGCGGACATTTCATTCGTTCATAAAATGTATGAACTACATTATGCTACATTATATGTTTAATGTAGCACGTCTACGTGTAATTGCAAGATGCATTTATCCATTAAAAGAAGGTTACAGCCGTCGGCGCACGATTTCCATAAAAATAACGACGAAGTGAATCAAAAGGATACCTCGCAGGGGGGTAAAAAAAAAAAAAAAGAAGTCAATTTACCCCGCGATGAGACCGTCCAACGGCTGAAAAAAGATCAACCCGTAAAAAATGCACGCGGGAGGCGGCGACAGGGCCTTTTGCCTCTGAAATATTCATTAAAATGAGGAGGATAAACATTAGCCCGGACGAGAAACCTCTTAGACCGGGCGGGAAGGGGGAGCCGAAAGGTCTTTTCGCGCCCGTCGGGAAAATTGCGAAGAGGAAGAGAATTTATGGATGGGTAAACATTAAAATGGAGGCATCAAGGTTGAATGAGAGACAAACGAACAGACTTACAGAAAAGGGAACGAAAAGCGGCACCCTCCCTGCCCTCAGCAAGCAACTGAAAGGAGCCACTCCCTACCCCTCCCCCCAAGGTCTGTTCCACCGTCGTTTATGGGCTTATCATTTTGCCAGAAGCGGTGAAAATCCATTCAGCCACTTCCTGATGGGCTCTGAGCCAGTGATTTGATTCAGATAAGCTTCTCCACTTTCGTGTAAATTGCTTAACTTGGCTCCATTCATACTGACTTGTGGAATGACTTGTGCTGTGCAGAGACATTTAGAATATCGCTAATCATTAAACGCAGAGCCTTTCCAGTGTTCTTTTATTACCCATATTCTATTTTAAGCTTGATTGAAAATAGTAGAGGGTATCTGTACATCTGCAAGGAGAATTAATTATTGGTGATCGTGAATTCCTTAGATTTTTCAGGTTTTATTGATTAGTTGAACAATAATAGACTCATTAGCGTGGAGCTCCCACCGACCGCTAGATGGCGGGAAAGCAAGAGGCTGCCTTCCCCGCACGACTTCGATTACAATGTGGCATCCCATGGAAGAAAGGAAAGGAACTCTCACTCCTGCGTTAAACGGCGTTCCCAAACGCCAGCCCGGTAGTGGACCGGTGGGGAATTGCAACAGAAGCGCGACCCCTAGGAGATGTAATGAAATTCGAAGGTGTTTACTTGCCAAAACTGAACCAGAAGATGGCGCGTAATCGCAACGGAGGTCGAAAATTCTGAACGACCTTAAAATGTGACGTTTCAAGACGTCTAGATTCCAAGAACGAACATACGTTTCAAGATGTCTATATTCCAAAAAGGAAATATCAGTCCACCGTCAGAGCCGTTTTGGTCAGTAGGATTTTTTTTTTTTAACCGGAAAATTTTACAAATTACTCGGTTTACCATTTAATTGTGCCCGCAAGGTTTTCAGCCCGATCGCCCAACCCCGAGGGGCTCTGTGGGGCTAAAAAGGGGTTAAGTGAGTGGTTTTTGAAGGTTTTTGCCTATCTGGTCGAGTTAGTTGTCGTTTTCGAAGTATTTTTGAACGTAGAATCCATTTTTGGGGGTCCCAGAACGATTCTATTTCACCGTAGGGATCTATGGGGCTTTCATGCAGCAAAAAAAAAAAGGGATATTTGCGAAAAAATGTGAGAAAATTCCAGTTTTTTGTCATTCTTTTAGCACTTTTTCATCAGTTAAGAATGAATGTAAGGCCGAGAGAAATTCTTTAGGCCCTGAATCATGTAAAGGATGTTTTTATTTTTTTAATTATTTTAAAAAAGCTCTGATATTCAACTTGGGAGTCACAATCGATAGTATAACTTTGTCCTGAATCAGGAGTTTGATCCTGGGATTCCTGACCATTTATTAACATCGTCATACCGACACCTTGGGATTCCGCTCCACAGTTGAGTGAGACAGAATCTGTCAAGCATGGCCCACATGAATCCTCCAAACAGAATCATTGGCGAGAACTTGGATTATGCACCTTCAGAACTCTGCCGGACTGACCTTGCACCTCTGAATCAATATAGTGAATATGCCCTAGTATTCAGATGACTGATTCGAAGAACAATAAATAATTCTGGTCATCATATTACTTGGTCGCAACGTCACTATAATCTGGTCATTTTCTTCGGTTAGCTTGGTTCAATATTTGTAAAAGGCTAATTTCGTGGAAGGAGTCTCGCTGAGTTGAGTTTAAACTACGAAGGAAAACAGGACGTTCAAATAATGGCACTAGACCAGAAGGACTGGAACCCGTTTCGCTCGGATTGTGAGCAAATAGCGCGTGTTTTATGCAATGACCGTTGGGTGAAATGGTGGAGACGCCGGGATGTATTTAGAGAGGAAGGTCGGCCCGTGCGGGCATTTCTGGAATGGAAGAGTCAAAGGCCTTTTTTGAGGGTTGGAGAGGGGTGATTGTAGGGGGAAAAACCCCCTCGCCGTCCGGACATTACATCACGGTTTTAGATTCAATTTCCTAAGCCTCCCTTCGTGTGGCTCCTTCCCATTCCTCCCCCCGCCACTTTTTCCCCCGCTTTGATAGCTGATCAGTTTCCATCGAGGGAAAACTCCGGAGAATTCCTGAGCTAAATTGTCTGGGGACCCCCCACTGATCCCCCCGACGATGCTGGTATCCCCTATCATCCCTCGGACAAAATAAACTTAACAGCGTAAACGGAAACTTGGCCCCCAACATCACTCAGCTTCCTTCGGCCGGCCGTGGTTCAAATAATAATGACCTCGTATCACCAGGGGGTGACTGCTTCTGATCGATAATATTTCACATTTTTCTCCCTCCTACACGACACTGAATCAAATGAGGTATTTTTTCAACGTCCATACGAAATGTTTACCAAATTCCTCCTCCGAGTCCTAGGTGGACAAAGGACGTTCTACTTCAAGAGCGTGTAATCCCATTTTCATGCCACGTAGGGGATGAATCAAGCAAGGGAAGCATTCTTTGCCCTCAGGCATCTGTGATGTAGTGAGTTTCATTTTCAAGCTGATAGGGTCTTTTTTGTGCCCTCAAAATCCTAGCGGCAACCAGGAGCTTGATGATCAATGAAATCTCCAAAGCTATATACAACGCTGCAAGAGCAAAGACTCAGTGACAGGCGAGATTGTCATCGGTATTACCAAACCAACCACTGTGGACGTGATGTGCATGGGGTGGTGATACGCAGTTACGGCATGACCTTGTAATAGGTCATTTTATTTTATTTTTCAATAGCTATTGACTATAGTCAATGGGCGCCACTGCAGTCCCCAATGGGTCTGATTGTGGCAGTAGGCAGCGACACACGCCCCTGCCTACTAGGCTGACTCTGCTTGCGCAGAAACCAGCTTTTTTAGCTGCTGGTTGACTAAAAGTGGGTTACGCATCCAGTAGGTTGGGCACATAATATGAGCATACTATGCCCTTCCCGAGAAGGTACCGTTGGATGGAGCAAATGCCCCTCCATCGGGCCCTGTTAACAATTTGAGGGTCGGACACCTCGTCCGTCCCATCAGGCTCTCCGAGCAGGACACACGTCCTACCCAGAGACCCGTGACACTGGTTTGGATTGTCATCCGCACCATTTAGTTGTTCATGAGGATTGGACTCTCGCCCTTTCCTCTTCCTACCTAAATCCAGCTTCTAAGTTGGTCCATCCGCCAGGACTTTACCAAGCATGGTAGACCTCCAAGCCTAGCAGACCTCCCAACCTTGTTTTAACTATTTCACAAGGCCTACAAGTGACGTGCCCCAGGGACAAGAAACGGAGCCGCGCGAGTGCACTACGTGTTATTGCTCGCTCCAGGGTTACCAACTCAGAAAACCACTAGATCGTTCCCATAAATTCAGTACGAAAAGTCGGTAGACTAGAAATCAAAAATCATAAGAAAAATCACCTATTATGTAAATGTGAGTCGATTCTGCGTCCAAAATTAGTTGGAGAACGACACCCACTCATGTTAGCAAAAGCATGGAAAGTCCTATTTTTGGCCCATAGCATCTATGCTGGCTAGACGATTGAATCAACCAGACCCTGAAACTTCTTCAGAAGTCAGTTCGGCAGTTTTCAATCTGATTTGGTTTATATCACGTTCATTTGAACAAATAATAGCATGAGTTGCATTCACTCCTTCCAACTCGCATTGTGGGGTACACGCGGAAGTGCAATGTGGGGCAAATGCGAAATAGTTTGCGTTTACCCCCAACACCCTGCCCAGTATTAGACGTTTTACATTTTTAGCAAAGAACATGATTTAGCCATGACCTAAATGCCCAAAAACGTTAGTCAGGAGACGTGGGAGTGTCATGTTTATATAAGGGTTCCATGTTTTTAGAATTTTAGGCTCCATGCAAAAGCATCTGGGAGTCCAGGGGGCTGGCGAGGCCCAAAGGACCGAGTGTTTCATTTTTTCTCTAAAATTGGAGATTATCATTAAACTAGGGGGCCATCTCCTGGCTACACCAGCCAACCCTCAACAGTATCCCACCTGGTCTCAGACCCAACCACTCGTTTTCCCGTAGGTATATATTTTTCTTAAACAAATACAGATTTTTTTGGTTGAGGAGGGGAGGGGGGCGCCCCCGTCGGACACCCCTCGGCCCACTAAGACCTCAATATCCTGTCAACTGCTCCAGCCCCTATTTTTTTGACCAGTTTTGGAGCTTAGATGCGCCACGTGGAGCCACTTTTTGGTGGTTTCAGACTTTTCTCGCCAAACTGGATTTTTAAGACCAATTTCAGATTTTTCCGACCGCTAGAAGTGCGCTAGAATAAAGATGACCAAAATCGCGTCACCCTCCTCCTCTACTTGCGGCTTTAATACAGTAGATACACTACTTTTGTTGCATACTCGTTGAATTTATACTTCAACTCTTCCAGCTTCGAAACCAGGCCTCAAGTGCAAATTATTCACGCAAGAAAGTCATTTGAAGGGTGCCATATGCATAAGGGCCCAAGCACCTTTCGGAAAACCAGCCGTAAACCAGTAGAAAACCAGCATAAAACCATCAGAAAACCAACATAAAACAAGCAGAAACCCAAAATTCGAAAAAATAGCGCTTGGGCCCTTATGCATCTGGTACCCTTCATGAAATGAAATGTTTGTTACAAAGCTGGCACAGAAAAGTTCATCCTTTTTGAACATTTTTCCGCTCGTCCTTCCTGTTGTTCAACATTTGAACACTCGACAGACTACAGTCGAATACATCAGATTACGTAGACAGATTCTGTCTGTTTCCAGTTGGGTTGATGGTCGGGTAACAGCTGAATCTGACGTATTCACCGCAGCGTGTGATGGGCTCACTCAACTAATTTAGGTAGCCAGTTAACATCAACATTCGCTTGACCTCATGTCAAAGCAACCCACGGGTTTCAACTGCTATTCTGTTGGGCGTTGGCTGATTCAAACAAGTTAACTGGGAGGGTTGAGCTAACTTTACACCGCATTTGCCACGATAATCAAAGAGATATTTATCTATTTATCCAGAACTTAGTAATTATGATCTCAGACCCGTACGTCCAGTTAAGATGTAAAGTTGTTATTCGACGAAGCAAGTTCTAGGGCTCTTCATCTTATCTGAGATCTCTCAGGCAAAGTATCTAGGCGCTCGGCCTCACATCCGGTGTTGAAGTGATTTAAGGCGGGAAGGAAGGGCAAGAGACAAGTGCGCGAGAGAGACATGCGAACCACTGAAGGGGGCAGGAGAGACAATTTTTGTACCTATTACCTACATGAAAACTCGGCAACCACATGACCACATTTCAACTTTGAAATGTCGAGTTTTGCAGCCAAAAATCGACTTTTGGTTTATTATTCTTGGAATAATACACCTATGATTTCGCGACGGGGGTCGACGACTCCGATCGGGCTCAAAATTTGACATTATCCGTTTCAAGAGGTCTACATTCTAAATCCGAAATGTCCGTCCGCCGTCCGCCGTCCAGGCCGTTTTGGGCAGTAGGAATTTTTTTAAAAATCTGAAATTTCGGCAAAATACTTGGTTTACCATCTAGTTGTGCCCGCAAGGTTTTCAGTCCGATCGCCCAAACCCGTGGGGCGCTATGGGGCTATAATGGGGCTACGGGAGGGGTTTATTGAAGGCTTTTAGCTATGGGATCGAGTTAGGTGTCGTTTTCGAAGTATTTTTGGACGTAGAATCCATTTTTTGGGGTCCCGGAACGATCCGATTTCACTGGGGCGATGTTTAGGGCATTCGTGGGGCTAAAAATGGGATTTTTGAAGGATCCCAGGATGTTAAATATTTTTCGAGTAAAAAATACAGTTTTTGAAAAAACACATTTTTGAACAAAAAAATCCAAAAAAAAAATTTTTTTTTTGAGATAAAAATCCAAAAAAAAAAATTTTTTAAAATTTTTTCATTGACAGAATTAAATTTCTGCACAAGTAACGTATATCAAAGAATAATAAACCCTTGTGTAAAATTTGCAGCGTTTTTGAATAACTTTTTCCCACACAATCGCGTGGAAATTTAAAATAATATATTATTATTTTAAGCGTAGGTATACGCTGAAAATTTTACACAAAGGTTTATCATTGTTTGGTATAAATTACCTATCCAAAAACCAATTCTGATGGTAATAAATTATTTTGAAAAAATTAAAAATTAAAAAATATGTACTCCTACAGTGTTTCAAACAGATGAGAAACAGAAAACTGGATTCTACATCCAAAATTATTTTGAAAACGACACCGCGAGAGTGCCATTTGAAGCCCCATGAAGCTCCATAAATCCCTCTGATGAAATCGGGTGATTCTGGGACCCGTATGAATGGATTCCACATTCAAAATACCTCGACAACGAAAACACGATATCATTCCCGAAAACCTTCAATAAACCCACCCGTAGCCCGTTTTTAGCCTCACAGTGCCCCACGGGTTAAATGAGTACATTATTAAATCAGGAGGGCTTTGTGATCGGCCTCAAACATTGAAATGTCCCTCCGCGTTTTGGGAGGTAGGCATTTTTCTACAGATCTAAAATGTTGGAAACATGCACGCTTCTCTATTTAGTTGTGCCCGCAAGCTTTTGAGCTCGATTGCTCGAACCCGAGGAGCTCTGTGAGGCTAAAAACGGGCTACGGGAGGGTTTATTCAAGGTTTTCGGGCATTATATAGTGTGGGGTGTCGTTCTCGTCAATACAAATTTTGTATTTAGGATGTCCATACGAAGACATTAAACAAAAAAACTTTTCATTAAATTAGTCCTTATCGATTTTACATAATAATATTATGCAACCTTGCGATTTTACATAATAATATTATGCAACCTTGCGATTTTACATAATAATATTATGCAACCTTGCGACGCACAATTTTGTACAGCTATGATATTATCATAGCTGTACAAAATTATGAAAAAAAAAAAAAAAAAAAAAAAAAGATAAAACAGTAGGTTCCCCCACGGACAGCATTTTTTTTTTTTTTCTGTGTGTTCACTTGGAGCCCCAAAATGTGATTCCCAATTCACATCATATGCTAGTGGGCGCGTTCTCATTATTTTTAACATTAAATGTGAAGAAAAAAAAAGAGAATGCGCACATTACAAGTAGGTAGGTACAAAATTTTGTACTTATGCGCAACGGCAATACATGAAGGTTTTCTGAGTTTTTTTTCTAGCATCCTATCCGAGATGGGGTTCCCTTGGAAATAGTCAGTGAAGAACCCACACATAGCATCACCTAGTAGCCAGCTCAGTTGATGACGCGCTTCAGTTGAAGAAGCAAACGGAGGAATAGTAACTAAGGAGGCACTCAATAATGTCAGAGGCGTTTCCGCCTTGATATTCTAATCCAACTCGAATGAATAATCCATAGAAGCAAAGATTGGGGTGACTTGGGGAACGAAGCCCAGACCCCCTTCAGTTCACGTCATCCGCACACAACGCTTAATAATGAAAAGCCTTCCGCAAATCGTTGGTGCATTCCGTTGGGGAGAAGATGATATGAGTCACTCGTGTGCACAGCACTACATTTCCATTATTAAGCACGTCCGTGCGTGTGGGATTCGCGTGCTGAGCAAATTAATATCGGGCGTGCGAAGGGCGTTTCATTGCAAAACTCGTTTTTTCGTATTTTTGGTGAAAACCCTCTTGAAACCGCAAAAGAAAGACGGGTAACGGCCCATTACCATGACACCCGATACGCAATGTTTATGTTACGATCCTTCTTATCATTTTAACGAGTCATCAAGGCTCATTTCGGCCATTATAGTTTAAAAATATGACCGGCGAACATGCTACGGGTCTTGATGGAATTTTAATTTTATTTCTTTGGGAATGTTAACGGAGGAATGGTTGGTAGGTGTTAATTACCCGTTTAAAATTTAGTACGCACCGTGTAGAATAATGGCTCTGCTTGATACGGCAGAGAAAATCCTCAATTGGCAACTGTGGCTGGTCATCACAATTCTATGACAGGAAGAAAAATCATAGATCGTGTTGCAAGACTCTTGGGCAGTCAAAAATGTAACTGTAGGGAATAATAACGCCACACTAATTTTCTGCTTTGTTTCTGAGTTCAAAAAGTAAAAAAAAAAAAAAAAAAATAGTTTAATCTTTCCAGAATGAATATTATACGATATTATAAAGATCTAATTGATCCGATCCGGGCTCGACGGTTTTCCCCCTATTTCGCACGCAAATCCGAGGGACTCAGTTCGAGCACATCCGCCTCTGGGTGCCTTCCTTGTCTTAACCTTCCCTTTATACCAATAAATATGCTAATCTCGGCCGCTTCCCTTTTCAACCCTCAAACGGAACTTGGAGGGTGAAGGCCGAACCCCCTTCCGCAGAGTAATTAGGTGACAGGAAGCCTCAGGTTGAGCAGGAACCAAGAATTTCGGTGGAGTTTGGCCCGACGTAAATTGCCTTACAGCCTCACACAGGCTCAAACCCCTACACCGATCAGGCCAATATACATACATACAACCAGCCTTCATAAGAAGGATAACATCCCCTAGGTTATACTTTAATAACCTCGCACGCTATCGGGTGGAGGGGTTTGCTCCGGCCTATTACCACCCTATCCTTTCTTAATACCGGCTTTACTCATAACACGGGGAAATTACAAAACTTGATCTGTAATCTACACAAGCTCCCCAGCCCTCCGGCAGACGCCGGCATTATAATACTTTCCAGACTAGTCCCAGCAATTATGAAACGGCGACAGAGTGACCCCCCAACTGAGCTAATGTGACCCCCTAAAAGTAACACGAGTATTACCCAGTCCATGCAAATTGATTTGAAATCGTAATTCGTGATGATGGTAGGAGGCAAGCGACGTGGGGAGAGCAAGAGACAGGCGCACACTCAAGGCTTGAGTGTCAAGCCTATTCCTCAAGCCTACTAGCCGCTTCCTCTCAAATAGCCAGGAGTTGATCTAAGTGCTAATTAATATAGCACCAGCCATCTCATCATGAGTTGTGTGGAACTGTGGGCACAGCCCCAACAGCTTGGAGTCCCTGGAGTTGGTGCTGAGGCACAGAGGCCAAGTCAAAGGCCGTCTTTGACGTGTTGTGGGATCACCAAGAACCATCAGAGGCGCCATCAACAGGAGGATGTATATGACCAAACTGCCAGGTGACGGCGACAGAGGTCAGGGGCTCACAGTAAGAACATGGTGGCAAAACCCAACATCCACACAACTGAGGAGCTGCTAACAAGTAAGGGAAGGTCGTGTACCCCCAAAATATTTTTCAGCCGAAATTGGGTGGTGTCTCTCAAGAGTAACTAATAATTAGTTATTATAATTATTATAATTTTAAAACTGGACAGCCGATATCAGGATGAAGCAGTTATCAGCAGTGTTGTTGTTGTTACGATAATGAGTAATATATTATATTACTTAATTGAGCGTGGTTGAAATTTCCACCATGGTGGACACGGGTCTTGTGACTGTCCAGAGGTCCAAACAAGCATGTGGCCAGAGGTAAACAACTTTCCTCTTCAGGGAGTTAAGAACTGTGTTGGGGCAATGCACCAGCAACCCTATTCCCCCTTGGAGACCTTGCCCTTATGCGACCAAGGCACATGTCCCCATCCTTTCGGACAGCCAGGTGTTGATCAAGACACCAGCACCACCCATCTCAACACCCTGGCGAAACGAATCTGGGTTGTAACGCACTGAGGCATCGCTGGTAACGCAAGCACTGCAAGTGCGTTCTTGGCGGAGATATCTCCGAAGTGCTGGTTGATGAGATAACATCTGAGAACCAGTAACATGATTCGGAATGACTCCAACCACGTTCTGGCCAAGTTTTGCAGGGTGCTGGAGTTATCCGAAGATGCTGGTTGCCGAGTTCAACTTGGACATGAAATAGTCATGAGCCCAACAACACATCAAGGTTGATGAATATGAGGATGTTGCTTTCCCAGGCAATACCCACCAGACCAGTTTCATTTTTTGCTCGAGCATAATGCACTCCTCATGTTCAGCGGTGCAGCAATAAAACATCATGAGGCAGCATTGATCTTTCTAGAGTTCTGCAGGATTATGGAGAGTGACGGTATTCTTCAACAAGCCGGTTTAGGTTAGAGTTATGACGGGCATTCATCTAAAAAGTGCTGAACGTCGTCATCAGTCACCAGGCCTCAGAGCTGGACGTTCAGGCCGAACTGAAATTCACCACACTGACACCAACAATATCATCAGTTCCACTGGGTCGTAAACTAGACAAGACAAATAAAACAAATCTCAGACTACTGACCATGTATCACTTTCTGCTGAGCTGTGAAGTCAATAAGACCGTTGGAGCAGGTCCGCTGACTGTGTCACACATTTCGTTTCAAAAAGTACTGTATCCATGAATCCGAAATTTCAAATTACCTATTTGAAACTTTGAACTAATTTACACTTTTTACCAAAAATATTTATCATAATTTAGAAATATAATAAAAATAACATCATTAGGGGGGCCATACACCTGGTGGTTTTTTCGACGCGCCACAGTTTTTTTCGTGAAAACCTGCATCGTTGGAGTGTCGGGTTTCCGCGAAAAAAACCGTGGCGTGTCGAAAAAACCGGCAGGTGTATGGCCCCGCTATTGGCAATAATTGCTATTATTATTATAGCACGTTTTTCAAGACGCAATGGTTTTTCGCGTTTTTCTCACATTTTACCAAAACGGATTTAGTACCTTTTGGAATCAAACTCCTCATTTGTAGAGTAAAATAAACCAATTGACTGGCGAGCAAAATTTATCCGCTGGGTTCCGAATTGGCCATATGGGTAGAATATATACAGATCGAAGGCAGAAAGTTCGTGACGGGCCTCGGAGCGTCAAAACTCCAAACAATCAAATACGAGGAGTTCAAAAAGAAGATGTTCGCGGTGTTCATTGTTTGTTTCTATTTGGAGAAGCAATCTGCCGACTCTAGTTTCCTTCTTCGGGACTTTTCCTCTTCTTTTTTTTTTTTCGTAAATCCGACAGAGAACAGGAAGTCTCGGAGTGAAGTTTCAAACGGGAAAACTTTCCTTCGGGAGATTCTCGGGGAAAAGACAGAAAACGGACAACTGACCTCCTGATAGGTGAAAAAGCCAAGTTCCGGAACCCCATCCTCGAAAGGAATTCTTGTACTCGAAAGTTTCGCTGTGCTCACTACGGAAAAATCTGGTAGACAGAATATAAAACTCATGTGGAACTAGGACAGACCACTTTTACCAGCAACTCCGGCTTTTGCTACCGTAAAGCAAGTTATGTTTCAATTTATTATTCTTTACGATTTGCCCGCACCCTGTTGCCCCTCTCTTCATAGCCTCTTTCCATTTTCCCCGCGGAACAATTGCGGAAAAGAGATTTCCCGGCCTACCACGGGCTTTATTAAAGTCCGAAAGTCACTTTCTGGGAATCATATACCTTCTAGAGCGGAACGAGCGTGAAAACGCGCGCTGACATTCACGTCTCGACCGTAAAACCCCCGCGTAAATTTTCTTTCCACCGTCGGCGCAAAAGCGTCGGCGGTAGTTTCGCTTTGTTTTAAATGAAGTTGGGGAATAGGTAGAAAACATTTTGTAGGGGGTTAGTGCCCATGGGGGACACCTCGAAGTACGATATAAACACTGCTGGACGTACCTAATGTTATTTTACGGATGAAATTAATTAAAGGCTTTTTGGAGGGTTTCTGGTAGGGAAGTGTGTCGTTTTCGAAATATTTTTGGATGTGCAGTAGATTAGGGAGATCTATGAGGCTCCTATGAGAGATAAAATTTTAAGGGTTTTTGAAAGACTGGTCAGGTCAGAAGTGAGTCGTTGAGGTAATCCCTGTTTTTCTTTCTCTCGCAGTAAATTCAGTCAATCCTCCCCTCAATTATTCGAGTGGCCTCCGGCCATCGGTTATTGAGTGGTCCTGGATCACACTGGCCATCGGGATACGAGCGGTCTTGACCATCGGTTATTTGAGAGGCACTAGTCATCAGTAATACGAGCGGTCTCCGACCATCGATCTACGGGCGGCCTTCTGCCATCGCTAATACGAGCGGTCTACCATCGGTTATTTGAGAGGCGGCAGCCATCAGTAATTCGAGGACCTGACCATCGGTTAGACGAGCGGCTCACACACCCTCACAATTTTGAGCGGCGTAAGCCATCAGATTGTCGAGGAACATTCACACGCTAGGGCATCACACTAACGAAGTAAATTTGCGCAACGGCGATACAGGCACTACAATAATTGTATAGGTATAATTGTATTGTATAACTATTATTGTAGTACCTATTATAGGTATAAATAACATCACATGTTCACCCTTTTTCAAGTGGCATTCGATGAGAATTTTTAAAACGCTGCAAATTTTACAAAAGAGTTTATTATTGTTTGATAATAGGTTACAGGTTAGGGCTTTCTTTGGTTATAGGTAACTTGTGGAAAAATTAATTTTTTCATCAATTTTTAAAAATTTTTTTTACTCAAAAAATATTTGACTTTCTGGGATCCTTCAAACATCCCATTTGTAGCCCCATGAAAGCCCCATAGTGAAATCGGAGCGTTCCGGGACCCCCAAAAATGGATTCTACGTCCAAAAATACTTCGAAAACGACATCTAACTCGATCCCATAGCCAAAAAACCCCATCCGTAGCCCCATTTCAGCCCCATATCGCCCCACGGGTTTGGGCGATTAGGCTCAAAGCCTTGCAGCACAACTAGATGGTAAACCGAGTATTTTGTCGAAATTTGAGATTTTTAGAATAATTCCTTGATTTAGGTTAAGTTTATCTTCGTATTTATTTGTATTATTTCCTACCCCCAGCCTTCTGTTTATTATTTCTGTGCATAGAAGCAGAACTGACTTCTTCCAATCATCCTTTTGATTCGGAATAAGCTTCAGACCTTTGCCACGGCCCATCCATTTCCTACCGTTCGACCCCCTGCTGCTGCTGTAACTTCCAATTACTTTGCCCCTCCACGACCGCCGGCATCCCGCATCCTTCTTTCTGGCACCCCCTACCACCACTCCCCTCCCACACTCTAAACCGGGCTGGTAAATCAAGAAATTCTAATCAGATACGCACCCCTTTTCAACGACTTCTTTTTGACGTTGGATGCTCCGGCGTTTTCCAATAATGTCGGGACGGGTTGAATTGGTTCTTTTCGTTTCGTTTTAAAAGACACGCGTGGGTGTCATTTAGATGCAAAGAGAGCGGTTTGGGGTATTATTTCCGCTTGGGGAAGTACGTTCAAGAAAGTCTCAAATTGGAATGAGGAAGCCTGATAAGAACGAATCGGAAGGCTCCAACGATTAGATGAAATTTTCATGTGTGATTTTCGGGGGCATTTGTGTTCGTTTTACCTCACTGGGGATGTAAGATGACGAATGAACAAAGAATGCTGCAAAGTTAATTCAAAACTAGTCTGTCGTATTAATAGTTTGTGGTGAGTTAATATATTCGATCTCCACAGTCTGAGGTTAATTCAAAATATAAAATTTGTATACATTTAATATAGGTACTATATTTAATGGAGTCGGAACAAAGTAATTTGAGAAACATCATGAGAGATTTTCAACTTTTGGAGCAAATGTCACACTTTCAAGACCAACGAGTGGCATTTTCCTCGTCGAACGCACGCTGATATCTCAGCTAATTTTCTCCTTCGTCACCATAGACACGTTCTTGTCCCCATCTTCTAACTCCATTCTAACGACATTATCCGAGTCAAAGTATCACGCTCCGACTCACCTCACTGCCATATGAAACAGTTTCACCAAATTGCAATTATTGAAATTGTACCAGCCGAGTTGTACATTCAAAATGTTGAAGGGATAAATTCAAACGAGCGAAAATGACATCAGACGCCTAAAAAATGGAATATGGTCGTGGTACTTGAATCTAGAGACGCGGGTGCGAATCCCCTCCAGTGGCATGAGAAGCCCGAAGCCCCCTAAGATGTCAGCGGAGCAGAGCCTCCACTTTCATTTATATAGCAGAAAATCTAAATTTATCATCCCCCCCCCCCCCCCGCCTACGACATCTACCGCGTCATCTCTTGGTATTCCGCCCATGTATTCCCGATTTTCGATAAAGAAGTCCATCCTCATGAGTTGAGCAAACTTGCCGAACAAGATACGTCTTTTTTTCGGGTCGGGGAAGCAAAACTTAGGCGCTCAGCGAAAAAAAAGAAGAAAATAGACGGGAGTTTCGGACTATTTACATGCATAAGGGCTCGAGTTTGAAAGTACAAACACGATGTCACCCTTCAAAACCGCAGATACGTGATTAGAATGTTCGACAACGGAAGACTTCTCCGATGGGAAGAGAAATGGGGGAAAAAAGACTTCATTTCCCACAGAATCAACAGGGGGTGAACCTCCGGACGTGTATCATACGTGTATTTTTATGCTAAGAGAAGGGACGCCCGGAATACAAAAGGAAAAGGTCGCGAGAAAATGAGGATGAATTGTTAACATGGTGGCAACGCAGCTGCGTACAAATACAAATTTTTCGTCGCCTTTTGACAGAATTTTCAAGACAAATGTTGTATTTTGACAACTTGAAGGCGATAGATGAAAAATTATTTTAAAATGTTGCAAATTCTCGGTTGAAGTGCTGTTTTGGTTTATTCTTCTTGGAACAATAGGTACATCGAATTCGCGACGAGGGAAGATTTTAAAAATCGAATGTCCGTTCTTTTAATCTGGAACGTTGACTAAAATTTAGTATTTAATACTCTCTTCGCCATCTAGATGTACCCACTGGGTTTTCAGCCCGTGGGGCTCTGTGGGGCTAAAAAAGGAGCTACGGGAGGGGTTGTTGAAGGGTTTTGGCTATGTGCTCGAGTTAGGGGTCGTTTTGAAGTATTGTTAGACGTAGAATCATTTTTCGGGGGTTCGAGGACCATCCGATTTAACCGTATGGGTCTTTCGTGGGACAACGAATGGAGCTTCTGAAGGATGTCCGGAAGGTGTCATTTCCGATTAATTTCGGACGTTTAAGCCGTTTTTCGAGGTCCCACATCATACAGAATTCCTTCTTTTTTTTTACTTAAACACAGAATGCGTTTTTACGGAGGTTATTTGGTTGGGATGCGTAAGGTATGATTCAACAGGAATATCCCTCCCGACACCCTCCCACCGATAACCGCAACTCCTCCTAACCCCACCCCATGCCCCGAATTGATCCCCTCCTCCCGTGAACCCCCACCCCCCACCCCCTTGACAGATTACCCCGCCAACATAACAATAACATAACACAGGGCAACTTGACGGCATACCAGTGATTTCAAACAGTTCACTGCTAAATCCTTGATAAGTTTCCTTATACTTAAGTTTCTAGTTCTAGTTCTTGTTCTAATTCTCATTCTATTTCTAAGTAGGGGTTAAAAATATATCGATATATCGAAATATCGATATTTTTGGCAGATATTTTTCCCTCCGATATATCGACACATACATCGATATTATTTTTACCATATCAGGAAACGATATTTTTTCCTCTTGGAAAGTGACAAAATAAATCCGAAACACCAAACAGTGAATTTAGGACCTAAGCAGGTGGAGGTAACTGAATATTGAATCATATTCAACAAGATGGTAGCTCTGGTGGAACCTAGGTAGGAACCTACTCATAATCCCACAGCCCTCAAGGGGGAAGACAAAGAACCCCAACAACAACACTTTTCCTTGTTCGTATAGCAATAAAACGTATAAAAAAAATTTCAAAACTCCTTAGGTATTTACTTACCTAATCGGTTTGTAATCGTACACACGGTATTGTAGCCAATACAAATAATTTTTGTGTGTCATCTTACCTATAACTCTGTAATAACAAAATCGTTAGGTAACTAATAAAACATAATTTTTGACATTTTCATGTCTTTACTTTGGCACACAACCGAAAAACCGTTACCGAAACACGTGGCAACCCGTAAACTAAAAACGCTACTTTTTGAAGCGTTACCGAAACCCGTGGCAACCCGTAAACTTTTAGGGCCGGTTTTTGAAACCATAGTTAACTCTGACGGCCGTAAAAGACGACTCTGACGGCTGTAAAACGGAAAATGCGTTTTTTGAACCTTAGTTACCGTTTTACGGGCCGCTATTTTTACGAAACGGTAACCACAGCAGGACCCTGGGGTCAAATTTTTACGGAGCCGTGACCACCGCTTTCATTGGTTGACGAGGAACAACTGACTGACGAGACGGCCCGCCGCGGAGGGTGCGGAGTGGTAGAAAGAGATGGAGATAATTGTTTACTTTTTCGCTCAAATAACGCTCAAAATAATGACATGTTGAAGGCAGAAGAAGCGGGAAATGTGAACTCCTTCCTCACAAATGAGTTGTCAAAACCCGCAATGACGAAAAAATTTCACCTAGGGAAAATATTCAAGGCGCCAAAATTTTAGCGGCGTGGTCAGCTGTCGGAACGCTGACTATGGTTCTAAAAACGCCGACAAAATAGCGGCTGTAAAATCGCGTTTGACGGTGGTCACCAAACCACTCGTTTGCGGTGATTTGACTATGGTTTCAAAAACCGGCCCTTAGTGTAATGATATCGCATCACGAAATTTGTAACTAAGTAGCGTCTCCAGGTCAACAACAAACACAATAAGGTGAATAATAATACGAAGACATGAAAATGGTCTCCTGTGGTTGAGTCTGCAAGCTGATTATGTATACATCCCACCCCGAGCGAGCGAAGCGAGTGAGAAAAGTAGGCATTTACGCCAACCCTCTACTTGTAACCAACCGTTAAACTTCCGGCCATAGAGACCAATCATGTGATTATAGTTTTTGCGATCATGTTGCGCTCAACATCCCCCGTGACGTGACGCTTGTGACGTGACGAAAACAAATGGAAACGTCCTGTTTCTAATGTTTTGAAAAACATCCGATATATCGATATTTCTCTACAATTTATCGGATTACTAAAACGATATATTTTTGAAATATCGATATTTTTCTCCAATAGTTGCATCCCAAGTTCTAAGTTTCTAGGTCCAGTTCTAGTTCAAGTTCTGATGAAGGCAGTTCTAGTAGTGATCTACGTTTCTTTTTCTATTTCTAGTTCTAAGTACCTATCTAAGTTTTATAAATAGGTACCTACATGGAGTGCGTTTATTGAGGAATCTATCACACTCGAGATACTTTTCAGTACAGTTGGTCGGACACATATCCCACTGTTGGAAACGCTGGTGAGTGTTCAGGTTTACGGTCTGATGTTGGTTTGGGATTAAATTATGCTGTGTACCGAATAATTAAAGGAAGAAAGAATGTGTTTTTTTTTTTTCTTCGCTCAGGCGGAAGACTGATCACAAACTCCATCACGCTCGGGAAAGTGGTAATAAATGAGGCAGCCGCCAACCACCACCCTTGGCCTAATCTCTACCGTCCCCCTGCAGAGTGCGTCCCCGTCCCCGCACCATTACTGATAATATCTTGATAGAGATTAGTGTGTGTCTCACGTACGCAGCTTTATCTTTGTGAAACCAAACCAGACTATAAATACGAACGAGAGCGGAAAAGCCTCTCTCGGCACCCCCCTCGCCACACCAGTATTTATCCCTGGGATGTCCACCGGGGATTTTCAGGACTCTTTTTTGGGAAGGCATCAGCGCGAAAAAGTGATTGCTTCCCTGTTCAAGTTTTAAGAATTAAGCACATACCTTTTTCGATAAGCCATCTAAGATGCTCTCAGTAGCAGTGATGAGTTGAATTCCATATTGTGGAATCCAGCAATATGGAATCTTGAAATGACTAGAGTGTAAGTATTTAGTGTAACTAAATGTGGTTGTATATCAAAGTTCATGCTTGCAGTAGTGGATGTGGTTGCCGCTGCGTCGAGGTTTTTGTCATAGCCCGATTTTATTCTTCATCTGAAATTTAGATCGAATATCACCAGAAATAGATCGAAAATAACTGCGATTAAACATTTAATGTTTAATCGCAGTTATTTTCGATCTATTTCTGACGATCCGGAAATTCCTATTGACAATTCAGCCGGCATTTCAAAGGAAATTCTACTTACGCAAGGGCCCGTTTCCCAGGGGTCCATCCTTGAGAATTCAAGATTGGAAGCCAGTAAAGCGGGTCTTGTAAGACCAGGGACGGGAACCGGGAGTCCATCCTCGACAATACGAGTTTGGAAGCCAGCGAACTGCCCCTCGGTACAACTGCAGCAGCAAACGGAAACCAACAATCGTGCCAGGTGGGGCGGTACTTTGTTGACGCTTCCAAGGATCTGCTGGACTAACAACATCTTGACACTTCGAATGAGCCTAAGGAACCCAGATTCTCTATTTCTGCAGCTGGAAAACCATCAGAACAACTTGCAATATGCCTCCGATGAGTTTCCACCTATACACCCTCCCTCCTGCATCCTCCAAAACACCTAGCGGCGTAGCCCCAGACGCTGTGTTGAATGCACTCCGTCAATCACACCACAAACGTAATAAACTATTAGGAAACACAAAACATGTAGGTATGCACCCAACACATGCACCTGGGGGGGCCCTACATAGCTCATCTCATGTCCTTGCTGGGGTGATCGAATCTACATCGGGAGCGAAGTCCACAGCCCCAGCACAGATCGGCGGTTCGCCATTGCGCATCTGATCTGCAGGAGGAGCCGAAATAGAGTAGACTGGGAAAGAAGCTGTACCGAGCTGTTTTTAATATGCCGTTTTCAGTGTTCAGAGAAGGGATGACGTTTAGGTGAGGCGAAGCACCTAGCAGCACATAGATGAACTAGGACTGAGAGGCGATTTACAGAGATTTCCAACAGCCTCCCTCAATCACAAATGAGAAGCAAATGGGCTCAAAATTACAGAAACGATTATCAGCCCACTGAACTTAGATGGGAAACGGAGAGTTTACTCGGATAGTGAAGTTGCGAAGTCGTTCTCCCAACTTGGTAATCCGAGTCGTCAAATAAAAGCTAAGGGAATTCCAGTTGATTGAGCATTAAATGCAAATAGGTTCAAAGAAACCTTCCCGACCTTGAATGTTTCACCCCTCCCTTAGACCTAGATCCTCTTTTCACAACCCCCCTCCATCGCCCTTCCAGAAACCGCCGAGTTTTCTCAAACCTCCTCTCCCTCTCTCAAGGCGTTTTTCCCCAATAATAAGTAACACCAGTTTCTCTCCACAGTCCTGACAGATGGCGCCACCCCTCCTCACTAATGGCGCTTCATTAAAGTTGTAAATTAAAACTGGCTTGTTGCATAATTTGCCTACTAATTAATCCTTTCTCAAAGTGAGACCGACCCTCTTCCCCACCAACGTTCGTCATTTTCCACCCTCCCTTTTCCCTAATCTACAGAATCCTAACTGTGTTTTTACCTCCCCCCTCCCATCGAGGGGCTACATTTAATTGAAATTGAGCATAACTTTAGAGAGGGCAATGATTATTAATTTTGCTTTAATTAAATTACAAAAAAAAAGTAATTTGAATACACACTGGAGTGGTTCTGGTTGTTATTATTATTATTATTATTATTATTATTATTATTATTACTTTTTTGCGGAGTCAAACATTTTATGTGGACTCCATGGGTACAATAAGGGGTGTATGTTGGATATAAGATAATATACGCGAAAAGGCAGGTTGATAATATAGAGAACTAGCTATTGTCATAACTTTGCTGAAGCGGGACAACCAATCAACAACTTCCCTTAGTTACTAGTATTGAACGTGGTAACACGGCGAGGAGGTGAGGCGCCTAGAAGGGACACGGCAGGTTTATTCAAAGCCCAAAACATATCGACGGCCACAGGACAAAACCCCGTAAGTGCCAAGAGTAGGTAACCATTTTTTAGGAGAGTTAAAAAAACAGCCCATTTTCAATTGTGAACTCCAGATCGTCCGCCCCGTATTATCTTGATGCCAAATCCAAAGATAACGATTTGATTGACTTATAGGAAGTTTACTGCACTGAAAAATGAGTAGTCCAATAAAAAAAAAAAAACTATTTAGCCATTAACAGTTTCATTAAAATTTGATTTTTATTCAATAACAAAATCGTTTAATTAAATCAAAACAAGGTTTCCTTCAATCTCTAACAAGTTTGATCGTCCGTTTATTGAATTACAGAAATCTTCATTATAATTATCTGCTATCATATCATCAAAATCATCCAGGCCAGAGCCTGCGATTTAGATGAAGCAAATAGTAGGAATACGCTGGCCGTATGTCGCCTTTTCAAATTAGGCGTTTCTGGGTCAGCTGAATCGGAAGCTGTGGCAAGCTATGGCCATGACGCCAGTCCGTCCAAGCGCCTATCATTGGTACTCTGTAGTACTCGACAGCAAACCCGCTTAATTTGAAAAGGCAACACATCGTCAGCAGTCCAGCACTAATTGTCTTATTTAAATCGCGGCCAGTCAGTAGACCCAAAAAAAGTCGGATTTGAAAAGGCGACACCTGGTAGACCTCCAATTAAATCGGCGCCTCTGGGCCAGAAGACACAAAAAGGTGGAATTAGAAAACATGACGCATGGGCAACTGACCCACACTATTTGTTTTATGAAAATCGCAGCCCCTGGGTCAGCAGACCGCAATGAGTAAAATTTTAAAAGTCGATATACGGTCAGCGGATTTAGGAGAGTGGAGAGTGGAGAGGAGGCATGTCAATGGGGTACCAAGCTGGATAAGGGTATCCTAGGTTTGCCAAGACGGTCCCCAAGCTTTTCTGACCTGTCAAAGGTTTGAAAATTGGGTGCCTCGCTGAGGTTTAATTGAGAACAACAGAGACTTCGTCCAAGGACGGATTGCCTAACGTAGGATGGACCTGTCCAAGGCTTTGCGAATTTGGTGTCAAGCTGGATAAGGGTTTCCAAGGCTTGTCAAGATGGTCCCAAGCTTTCCAGACCTGTCCACGGAATGCCAATATGGTTCCCTGCTGGGGATGAATTTAGAACAAGAGAGACTTCGTCCGGAGATGGATTGCCTAATCTAGGATGGATCGCCGAAAAGCTAATGAGGATGGAAAGCCGGTTCCCAAACATCTTTTTCTAGTCGACTTTAGGGCGACCACGGTCTTCGCCGTAAGGGAAGGAGCGGGCTCCCGCGCGATCTATCGGTTGAGCAAGAAAACACTTTCGTCTCCCGTTCACTGATTCTGGGTAAAGATTAATCCGCGTGCGGTTGATTCCCCACACTACCAAAACCACAGAGGTGTTCCTATCCAATCCACCCTCATCCCGTAATAATGAGCTGAGAGAAGATCGTTCTGGGATAATAGAATTCACTTTTACTGAAGATCAATACCTATCTTACGGGATTAACTAGAAGTGGGGGGTAATAACCCAGGGCGTTTGACCACTGTGGGGCTCGGTTTTCCCCAACACGCCCCAACCTCATTCGTACCGCCACTCCTCTCCTGTATATTTCATAGCTCGTTCCTCAAAAGCTTCCCAACCTACCAGAAATCTGACCTGCTTACGTATTTATTGCCGGCCTCCATTGCCGACTGCATCATCTCTGTAGGTTTTCAGGGTTGCCTGCTCCGGTTTCCAAATAATAGAAGCCAAAGGTAAATGAAAGTTCCAGCCCTGCAGATGGGTTTAATAAATGAAAAGATTCGTTCGGGGAGCCGAGATCCGCAATAAAAAATGTTTTCATGAAGACGGAAACTTTTTGTTGGCTGTGCGTGCTTTTCCTCTTTTCACCCATTCGTAAATATCTCATTCCCGGGTATAGAACTTTTAGTTGAATCAAGAAGCTACTCAACCTTGTGATTGAAGGAGTTATGAGAATTTCGAACTGACTGAATGTAATAAGCATGGATATACTTGAGTTTGTACTTTGGCGGAGAAATGTGCTGTGTCCAAGTGGGCGGTCAACTGTCCAAGTGAAAGCATCAATAGTCCAGTAAATTCAAGTTCAAAAGCCGAAAAAAATTGTTCTTCCAAAGGACTCCGTTGGAGAGTTTTCCTTGGAAAGGGTTTATAAGTTAAATATTATCCGCTTAACACGTTTTTGGGGAAAATGAGAAAATCAAGTCTTTTCGTCTTAGACGAAACAAATTTTGCAGGTTTCCCAAAGTTTTCAATTAGTTTGGATATACAGCTGCTAATAATTAAAGTAATAATAAGGAAAGTCAGATTTTTTTCAATTTTGTGGTATAATTAATTATTATAGGTACCACAAAATTGGAAAAAAAATCTGGCTTATTGGAGGAGACACGGCCGTTTAAAAAATGACCGCTGCAAATTTCACACAAGGGTTTATTACCTATTCTTTAATTTAATAATTAATATACGTTAATGAAAAAACTAACTTATATACGTTAATGCAAAAACTAATTCTATGTCATTATAAAAATATTTTCAAAAATATTACAAATATGTTTGAAAAACCCCACAGGTTACTGCTTAGAGCCTTTGGCTAAAATTCAAGAAACATGGAACATGCTTTGCCTAGTAACGTTGCCAAGCAAAATTTCGTGACACATCCTGCTACACAATGTAAACGTAAACAAACTCGGTCGGGAAGGAACGCCCGAAGCGATAGGAGGACGTGGCCTCGGGAGAATGAAACCTAGCTTATGTCCGTCCCCGGGTTCTAAGGAGTCGAGCGGAAAAAACGGCGTCTACCTCGGCGCTACCGTCTATACTAGGCGGAAACGAGATAAAAAAAGGAACGCTTTTTGTCAGTTAGCTCAAGGTTAAAGCATGCTCCATGCTAAAATTCTAACTCGAAAAATGTATTGTGTTCATGGTCAGGATGGTCAGTGTTCGATACTCATCTCTGCTGAACCTATTATCTTCCATAGTAGCAACAGACTGGCCTGTTCCTCCCCTCCGGTTTAACGGGAGATTTACCATTCAGCTGTGCAACTAACCGATTACACGGTTCTTTAATAATCCGATAATTCACTGTTAATGAAATCGCCTGAGGGCCAAATGACGACCGCCGGAGCCCTTCGACGAAAATGGCATTACAATCGTGCGAGCCTGAAAGGAATGAAAGTGTGGATGATGGTAATGGCCGATGACGCCTCCCACTGTTTCCGATTGCCCGGCAATAGAGGGAGCCGAGAAACATCGTCGGGCCGTAATTGTAAATGGGAGCCGACATCCGGACGACGGGGTTGTGTTCACCCTTTTTAATATCGCCGAAGTGAGGGCAGAGCGACCCTGGCTGGGGGCCTGAAGGGTTCCTGACGTTATGTGGGAAGGGCCATCAGGTCTCGTAACGACCCCGTGCCTCGGACACGTATGCTATCCAATACCCTAAAACCCTATTAAGCTTTCTTTACAACTTTCTCTTTATATAGAAGGAAAAGCTGTAACGCGGACGGACACCGAGTGACCTCCTTTTCCTTAGAGTTTTACTGTTTGCGGATGACATCCTCCTAATCAGAACGCGCTCCATTTCCCCCATATACTCGTTTTTCCTCCTTTGAAAAAAATATAAAACACGGTCTTTCCTTCCACACCCTCTCCACCGTTCTGGTTTATCTCCGTCCATCCAGATCTCTACAGTATCGATGATATTATGCGGTCAGTCCGCAGATCCTGAGCTCAGTTTACGACGTCATCATTCTAAAAGCAGCTATTTCGACCGTTTTTACTCTCTCGTTCCACTGACAGTTCCACACTTGTGGAAAAGTCTCCTCAACGCTCCATTTTGGAGGATTGTCCCGGGATCCCTACCGATTCAAATAATTTTTATTCTAGGGCATTTCTAGCGGTCGGAAAAAATCTGAAATTGTTCTTAAAAAACTCAGCTCGGCGAGTAGGTAACGATAAAAGTCAGAAACCACCAAAAAAGTTGCTCCATGTGGCGTATCTAAGCTCCAAAAGTGGAGAAAAACAGAAATTCGAACTTTTTTTAAATTTTAAAATCGCCCAGATCGCCGCATTCATCTTCGAGTTCTACGGACCCCTACTGTAGGTATCCGCATGTAACATACGACCAACCGTTTCCAGGCATCACGATTCTGCTGTAAGGCTCAAACCGAGCTTCAGAAGCCTTCAAGAATCTTCGGCGATTCCTTTTGAATTTTAATTTCGACTTCAATACTTTTGGTTTATTATTCTTGGAATAATACACCTATGTTTTCGCGACGGGGGTCGACGACTCGGATCGGCCTCAAAATTTGACATTATCCGTTTCAAGAGGTCTACATTCTAAATCCGAAATGTCCGTCCGCCGTACGCCGTCAGCCGTCCGCCGTCCGGGCCGTTTTGGGCAGTAGGAATTTTTTTTAATCTGAAATTTTGACAAAATACTTGGTTTACCATCTAGTTGTGCCCGCAAGGTTTTCAGCCCTATCGCCCAAACCCGTGGGGCGCTATGGGGCTAAAATGGGGCTACGGGAGGGGTGTTTTGAAGGCTTTGAGCTATGGGATCGAGTTAGGTGTCGTTTTCGAAGTATTTTTGGACGTAGAATCCATTTTTTGGGGTCCCGAGACGATCCGATTTCACTGTTGCGATCTATAGGGCTTTCATGGGGCTAAAAATGGGATTTTTGAAGGATCCCAATAGGTTAAATATTTTTGGAGTAAAAAATAAAGAATTTTCGAAAAAAAAAAAATCCAAAAATTTTGTTTTCCAAATTTTTTTTCTTTTGACACAGAAATAATTTGGAAAACGGAATTTTTGGATTTTTTTCTTTGATATAATATCAAAGAATAATAAACCCTTGTGTAAAATTTGCAGCGTTTTGTTTTCTTTATACCGATATTAGTATTTTTCTAAATCGATTTCCTCACTCACAAAAAAGTGTATAATATTATTGGGGTGCAAGGAAAATATATTTTCATTTTATTTTGTCCAATCTTATGATTTTAAAGTTAGATAGGTAGGAATTCTACTCGAATTTAGGAAACTATCATTTCCTTTCAGAAGTCACATAAATCGATTTGTGTTACTTTTTTAACCGTAAATAAAAAGCCAAGAAGCAAGCTGGTTTTGATTTTTTAAACCCCTCCCATCTTCACTCTGGTTTTGATTTTTAACCCCCCCCCCCCCCCCCCCCTTCATCACTCTGAACCAAGCAATACTTGAAAATTTATATTGTGTTCTCGGAGGGCTGTATGTTTTTGTAAATTTGTAAATTTATAATATAAATAACAAATATTATTGTGTTCTCGGACGGCTGTTTTTTTTTTTTGTTTTTTTTTTTTTTTTTTTTGTCCCATAAATTCGTTACAGATTCAGCCGGTAGAGAACCGCTGAGCTTGTAGTCAGCCAGTACAAGGTGATTGATTGAACGTGTCAATTAGGTGAGACGCCTCGAACGCCCAGAGCCTCTGTGATTACGCCTATCAATTCCAATAATACGAGTAGTTACCATTAGTTAATCAATAAACAATCACCTTCATTCGGGCTCGTTAAGTGAATTTGGCAGTTGCAAAGCTACAAGACTTTATCAGGAAGGGCTGTTACATTTTTAACCGGGCGTCGGAGAAATTTTCACGTAAGACGAAGAGGGAACTGTGCTGATTAACGGATGAAGACTTGACGCCGTTCGGTTCGGGTTAATTAATAAGAAGTGCAAAGTACCGGCAAAGATGCTCAGGGAATTAGCCCGATTCAATTCGACGTAACAGTAACGTCAAGGGAGAGAAGCATGGTGCTAATGCTGACTTGAATCAGTAATGAGGAGGAAGCCAGGACGTATTAGCGCATAAATAATAACTTAAGAGTCATTTCTTGGAAGAGTCATTTAGTCAGACTGTGTTGGAATAAAGCTCTTGAATAAATTAGCACTTGCATTTCATAAAAAGTTTGATATTCTTTAATAAATACTATAGTAAAACACTGACGACTTATCTCACATCACTTTAGGATTTTACCACTCTGCATTAAGTGATCAAATCGGTTTTGCATCGCATGTAGGTACGCGATAGTGATAGACCTCGCTTCCTAGTGTAATCTCTCAAATCTCATAATATGAGGTGAGACTTTCCCTCAGAATTCAAATAATATTCAAATATAATATTATTATATTTTTCCAAAAGTCCCATAAATACTACAGACAGGTTTTCTCCATTGTTTACCCGTTTTCGTAACTTTTGAAGGATGGCCTTTCCAGAAAAAATGATTGAAAAATAATTCAAGGAGTTCATTCTGGCATTTGAATTGAATTGATTGATTACCTACTTATTTCCGTGGGTGTCCAACGTCTGTTTTACATTTTGAATTACTTCTTAGTTAGGTGGAAGAAAACAGGCGCCATCGAAGTTTGATTTTTGACTACCGTGTCGAAAATCACGATTACCTACCAGGGTGGAAGTCTAGAAGGAACGATTCTTTCAACGTTGCTCACTAATGCAACCTTTGCGCTCGGAGCGCACGAACCCTGTAACCCTCCGTCTACCTATATTTTTGCAATCAGGTATTTTTGGAAGTAAATTCATTTTATGCGGGTCTCTCGTCAGTTCAAATACCACACAGATATATTTTTTCTCTCAATTCCATAAATTGTTTAATGATTGTATTAAGACGAAATACTTTTTTCACGAAAATAATCAACCGTTTTGTAAAATTATTTTTGAGGCTCAGAGGAGCTTCTCCCAACTCCGTCTACGCTGGTATTTTTTGACGTTGTTTTTCCCAGAGAGCATTTCACTCCAGCAAGCCGTATAGCTCACTCATACTTTGTTGATTATCAATTACTTCCCTATTATCCATTCCGTCCTATAACTCCATTTTCAATGTTTTGTTCCTTTTCCATATTAGTCTCCCAACTTCTTTTTTTTTTTTTTCTTCTTTCTCTCTCTTTTTTTCCAAATAAAATACGGCCGCTGTTATCGTTAGCAGCGGATTTCACTTGGCTGGAAAAACAGTTCACGATAGCGAGCTTTTCCTCCCCGTGATCAAGAGCTTTTATTCTTCGACTAGCACTCCCTTTTAGCGATCAACTTCCTTCCTCAACTCTCATCGTCCACGCTCTCCCACCACCTCATTCGCCGCTTGTAAATTATTCATAGTCAGTGTTATTGTTGAGGGGCTTTTACGGGTTTCAGCCAACCTTTGAAGGGGCTGCTTCCCTTCAAGACGTGACTAGAAATCCTTCATCCCATCGAATCAGCACTTTAAAAAAAAATTTGCTGCCCGTTCCATTTCCCTAACAATGTATTTTTTTCTTCGATATCTGATGTCGGCTCGATTTACCACAGTAACGAGTGCTGTAACAAATTTGGAGACAATTAGAGTTCAACACATAATAGGTCAAGGTGAGGTCGCAGCGAGCTTGAGGGCAGTGCACTATTGCGCCCAAATCGGCACCACCGAGATACATGAAATACACATTGTATCTCGGTGGTGCCGCCCAAATCCCTCATGGTGGAAGTGGTTACCCCACTTAATTATGACTTGCAACCCAAACAGTCAGTCTGAGACAGATAGAATAGTCTTTTGCGTTGCGCCCATGCTTCGCAACAACGAGATGGACCATTGCGCCCACTGTACGTTTCTATCATTCAGTAATGTAAACACTAATGGAACGTGGGAAATAGCCATCATGCACGTTATTGTAAATTGCATCTAACTTGCAGTTATCCGACTTCAAATCAAATCGACGATCAAATCTTCCAACAAACAGTCTGAAACCACCAAAATGTTGCTCCATTTAGCGCATCTGAGGTCTGGTAGCTTTGAACTTCGTTAGGAAAAAAAATAACTAAATATTACCAAAAAAGTAGAAGGGGTCTGAGGCCAGATGGGAGAGGTCGGGGGTTGGCTGGCTCTCTAGTTGAATAACTGGAATCCGGGGCCCGTTTCGGTCGCACCCAAACACCTTGTGAAATTCGTTGGGCCTGAACTTGTAGCCTCCCGACCGATTTTTCATTGGTCAGTGAGTAGCCAGTCACACAGCTTTTTACTCAGAAGCCAAATGCGCGGTTCTATTTTTTTTTTAATCATTTTTGGTGTCTCGCCGAAAATTCAAAATGCACTGGAAGGGCCCAAACACACATTTCTCGTACCCTGACGTGAGGTACTATCTCGGAAAAATAAAGATCAAGACACGTTTCCGGACCCCATTATAATGCCTATAGGCAAAACCAGCGGACGTACACCGAATTTTCGGAACTTCGTGTAACATGATCAAATTTTGAGGCAGATGAATATTTTTGTGCCCCATCGTGAATACCTCTGAACTGCTCCCAGAATTTCCAGCTTTAATTTTGTCCATGAAGCAATTCCCACAACGAACGGTCCCTTGAGAAGGTCGCGGGCCAAATGACGAAAAAGGTTTCGTGATTCCGCGCCTGAATTGAAACTTCTTCTAGTGGAAAACTTTGCGGGGAAGCCTTTGCCAAACCTCAAGTCGCATAGTTGGAGAGGAACGAGACCCAAGAGCAAAAAGTGAGAGGACGAGATGGAGGATAAAGAGAGCGAACGATTTATGGAGTTGATGAGGGTGGATTAAGGATGTACACGTAGTATGGGAAATATCGTCATTGATGACCAATCGTGAATTAATGATAACGTTGTTGCACCAACACAATCGACAATATACCCACAAGAATTTCCTGCTATTGAAATAATGACTGAATCATCTTGCAGAACTTGCAGTTCTCAAAGCAAATCCGCCTCTTTGCCGTCGATGCCTCGAGGACTGAGTTTTCGCCCTTTAGCTTCTCCAACTGCTAAACCTTTAACTGCCACGATGTACTCCCCCTCTCCGCCGCCTTGCCCGCGTACCAACCTTACCCCACCACATGGATTTATCACGTTAGTGGTTTACACGGTTGAATTCCGTTTGTACGGTCGGTACGTCTGGTTTTCCTCTTCACGCCTTCAAAGGGGAAACAACCGTAAATGAAATTTCCCCCCTTTCGAGGCGAGGTGGCGACACTATGTGCGCGACTCGGATTGGTGGTTGATGGGTGAAAAGATCGGTTCGTAGGTTGTGGGTGCGTCTCCAGAAGATCGGTCGGTTTCTTTGAAGGTTTTGGAGGGTCAATTGCAAGTTGAGTCAATCTGACCCTTGCCAGTCATCTTGAATATAAGTGGGCCAACAATTCAAGGACAGCACCCACTGTGCAAAGTGAGCCAAGTTCGTTCTCACCTGACAGGGAAAAGTGAGCCAACCCCTAGTGGGCGCATTAATAACTCGAACGGCGATATCTAAAAGCGAGAAGAAGTGGTCTGAGGCCAGGTGGGATACGGTCGGGGGGGGGGGGGGGGGGGCTAGCTTTAGCCAGCAGGGGGTGGCCCCCTAGCCTACTACTTTGGAACTCCAGCCTGACGATTGGAACGAGCAGGAGAATCATAGTTATTTCAAGGTAATTAATTGATAGTTGGCCCAGGAGAGGTTTCAAAAAAATATGAAAAAAAAAAATTGTTTTGGCAAGTAGATGACGAGAAAACTCTGAAACCACCAGTGGCTCCATATGACGTATCTGAGCTGGGTAAAAACTAGATTTTCCTTTCCGAATGAATTTTACTTTCACTGAATTATTTTACTTTCACTGAATGTGTTCCGTGAGTACTTGACGAGAAAAGTCTGAAACCACCATAAAGTTGCTCTAAGTGACGTACCTGAGCTCCGAAAGTTGCCCAAAATAGAGTAAATATATATATAATTTTTTTTTTTTTTAATGGAACGGGTGTGAGGCCAGGTAGGAGAGGCCGTGGGTTGGCTGGTGTGGAGTCCCAGCAGGGAGTCCACCTATTGGTTGGTCAACTTGGTTTTCGACGACCTTGCAATGATTGTGTCTTTAGAGTGACACGTATTCCGATACTGAGCGCCAAAGTGACGCAAATCTGACGATCTTTTTTTGGATGTTGCCGTCGCATTCGACTAGAATTTTTCTTTTGTTTTATCTGGATTTCCGTCACAATGCCGCGGAGAACGGTGGCGTAGAGTTTTTACGAGCACAACTTACCTACCCGAAATAGAGAGGGTTGCTAAATTTTATGCCATCAACCCGGACTACATTTTTAGTAAACCAACGGGTAGAATGGATTCCAAGTAAGCTATGATGAATTTTAAGCGAAGAAGGGTCATTTCTGAATAAATGACGAATTACCATGTCACGATAGTAACCATTCAATTGTCTATAGACGATATAATTCTTCCTCCGTCTATATAATTCTGTCGAAAAATGTTTTCATAATACTTGTTATTTTGACATAATTTATATAGTTACATATTACAATATCTATTATATTATCTCTTTAGGGGAGGGGGTCAGTTCAGAATCTAGGGTATAAAAAGAAAATTTCACGCTGTTTGGAACCTTTCCCTCAAAACTAAGACGGAGAAAGTTTTTCCCTGAATGGGAAAAACATAGGATCATAGATATGTCTTGTAATGTTCATCTCTGTATAGTTCAGATGGCCCGAAGAAGCTACAAATGAAATATCAGATTGTAGGACAACGGTAGCTACCTAGTGTTTTTTTCAACTCCACGGTTCTTCTATAGCGGTAACCATCTTAACAACAATGACAACTTTTTGGTGGCTCGCCAAAAATTCAAAATGCACTTTAGAGGCCCAAAACCCACTTTTCTCGTACCCTGAAGTGAAGTACCTACTTTCTCGGAAAAATAAAGATCAAGACACAGGTCCGGACACAATTTTAGGTAGGTATAGCGACATGGGTGTCGGAACGCGAAGTATCGTGTAGAGAACGCTAAAATTTAATGCTGTTTGGAGAACGTTAAATTGCCAAAGAAAATGTAGTACATTAAAAAAAAAAAAAAATCCAAACCTCCCTCCAATTCAATCTCTGCTTGGAGGTGCTTGCTGTGGACTGTCCATTTGAAACTCAACGAAGCCAGGCGGAGGGAGAAATAATTCAGAAATTGCATTCAGTCTCGAAAAGCCCCGAAAGAGTTGAAGACTGTTGAAACGGCTGGAGCACATGAGCCCTGTTGGTATAAAGTAAATCTCCCTAAAGAGATCTGTTATCGCTCCCTTCGGCCCATTTCACCTTCAAACCCTCCCATTTCCTCGCCGCATAACCCTGAAGGGCATCCAAACATACTTAAGACTTCACCCCCGGAAACACTCCAGATCCGATAATTTGGGGGAAGCTCAATCGAGAGGATTTCGGCGGAAGATTTTCCCTACTTGTTCCCACCAAGACATGTCTCTTCTCCTTCCTGAACTGAGTTTGTCACCTCCGAGATAAGCAGCCTTTTGCTTAACGATGCTCCTTGTGAGAAACTAAGGGGATATCTCGAAGGGGTTAATGAGGTTTTCAGAGTTAATTAGAAGGGTTGTAAGGGAGTTGGCTCATCCCATGTCTCAGGGAGGAAGGAACATGACGGTGAACGCTTGTGCGCAGTTTGGACGTTTTATGATGAAAGTTGGAACAGTTCCGAGTCAGGGCAGAGTGCGTGTCTCACTCCTCGAGTAGGTCTCGGAAGCTACTTCTCAACAGCTGTTATGAGACGAACTAACTCTGAGAAACGGCATCTTCAATTGAAATTAATAAACTTTCTCCTCACGTTCAAAACTTGTTTAAGCTCCCTTATCTACACTTTCCAAATACGAAATCACACTAGTGAGGACGTGAAATGTACCTTTCGTGACGAGCTACAGAAAAACGCCGTGAAATTTATTTTAATACGAGTTTGTCTTTTAGCAAGAACATGGTTTAGCCATGCCCTAAAAATCGAAAAAAAGGTGCACATTTTTGCACAATGGTTTATAATGAAATAATAAATAATAAATTTAATTATAGGTTACTAAGTCTTGTGCAAAAAATAAATTCTGTGAAAAAATGTGTGGGAAAAATATTGTTAAAAAAATAAATAAAAAAAAGTGGGTCCTCGAAAAGTGGATTATGCGTCCAAAATTACTCGGAAAATATTTGACCTCTTGGGACCCTTCAAAAATCCCATTTGTAGCCCGTGAGAGCCCATAGATCCTCACGGTGAAATCGAATCGTTCTGGGTCCCCCCGAAAATGGATTCTACGTCCAAAAGTAGGTAGGTACATCGCAAACGACACCTAATTCGACCCCAGTGCTGAAACCCTTCAAAAAAGCCCTCCCATAGCCCCTTTTTAGATCCACAGAGCCCCACGGGATTGGGCGATCGGGCTGAGAACCGTGCGAGCACAACTAGATGATACATACCGAGCATTTTGTCAAATTTTCAGATTAAAAAAAATTCTAAGAATAATAAACCAAAACTAGCGCAATACCGACTAACATGCATTGGTTATAATTGTAAAAACGCTGCAAATTTTGCACAAGTGTTTAGTATTCTTTGTTATACATAATCTAAAAATTAAATCTATATAAATAAAAACATTTTATGGTTTTAATTAGGTATTTAAACAATTTTAAAATTGCAATTATTCCGTGTAAAATTTGCAGCGTTTAGCTTATTTTGTCAACGTTCATGAGCAAAGATATTTTCAAGATTTTGGGCCCACATTTTTTCGTAGGAGATCTATCCCTTCAACATTGCTCACCCTCAACACCAGGGCGCTCATTCCATGCAAGATATCTGAGCAGTTTGCTTATCAAAGAACGCTTCATTTCAGCGAATGTTTGAAAATGTGAAAAAGGGAAAACCAGTGTGGTTTTGGGGAAAACCAAACATCGCGTTTCCCCTGCCAATCGCCGAGCACACTTTTCATTCCCCAACTTACTCAACTTAATTTACTTGACGAGATTATTGTATGTTGAATAGGTTTGACACAGTCCTCGTGAATCAGGAATCCCGTGCCTCACGGGAACAATAATTGTAATTATTACTTGCATGCAGACAGGGTGCAGGCAGACCTTTGAAACAGGGCCCTTCCGCATCGCACACATTTTGTCCCCAGTTCATAACCGCTCATATTCACCTCGTTTGGGCCAGTGCTGACTCCTTCCTGGGCTAACGAGCCGACCACGCCAAGCCCTTATTAGTGTCAAATTTCTAACTGACGGCTTTTCCGCATCGACCCACCTCGCACCCTCCTATTTCTCTATTAGCGTCTCTGCACCCCCTGAAAATCTTCCGGTTCTGCACGCAACTTCGGACTGTCCAACCGCGATTGAATCATTTCTAAATTTTTTTCCCTTGCTATCCATTCTCGAGCTTTTTTTCTTCTCCGGCGACGGGTCACGGAACGGACTTTTGAAAAGGGTCGAAGGACTCCGCCGGAACTCCGCACAGAACACGCTTAGGCGGGAGAGTTATTGTGAGTAAACTTCCTTTAAATATCACAGCCACGCCAGCTTATCTCGGGAGGCTTATCTCCAAAACAAACGGCCGTTTCAAAAAATGCTTTATCAAAAAAGTCGCACTTTCTTGAGACCTCAGTGCTTTGTTACTTTCCACCAGCTGCAAATAATTGCTTGGACGCTACGCTATTCGCCAAGCTCAGCTCGGCGTTTGGATGCTCTGGCCGGTATCAGTAAAGTAGTCACTTCAGCAGAGATAGGTTTGCGGTATAGCAAATTTCTGGTCCACGTAGCACAAAATTTAAATATCTTACTCTGACGACAGTTGGAACGATAAAATAGATTAAATAAGAAGTTGGAAAGGCAAACAGATTGAAATATTTCTCACAGTTTGTTGAAGTCATAGTACCTATTTTTAACTTTCGAGCAAAGTACATCTACCACTCAGGTTGTAATCATTGTCTAGGTAGTTACAAAAACAATAACATGGAAACAAGAGACAGAATAGTGAAGTTAAACATCGGTTTCTCACAAACAAACTCCGCTGATGAGGCCACCTCAGACCAGCTGGCCGCACTCGCTGCCAGTGTTAAGATTCATCATAGTCATGACTATGTCCTGTGCGGGTTGCGAGTTAACGAATACATAACCTTTTCGTTGCAATTGGCCAATTATACGACCCAAACAATGCAACAAACCCCAGTGTTCTTAACTTCAGTCCCCAAAAACCCGATAGTTCGGACGACAAATTCTAAGGTTAGTTTTTTTTTCTCAATTTCTATGCCTTTCCGACTTTTTATTTAATCTATTTTATAATTCTAACTACCGCCAGAGTAAGATATTTCAATTACATTAGTGGTATAGATATCAATCGCAGGTGAATAGTATGCAATTACCCCCAGTTGTCAAAATCAATGCCTGTGAACACAGCTTGGTGTTCAGTATCTTCTAAATGAAATGAAAACAGTGAGTTTCACCCTTGATTTTTTCATCTGACAGGTGGCTCTCATCATAGATGACGTCTCCAATTGATGGAAAATACTTGTATCAGTGACCTCGCTTCTCACACAGCCACCCATCCAAGTTTTAACCACGCCCGACGTTGCTTAACTCCGCTGATCGAGGGAAATGGTTGTTTACCCAACGCCATACAAAACGACCTCCAGGTGCATACAATGCGCGGCACGATTCGGCAATTGTATAGAGGGCCCTAACTAGATCGGTTTTGCCGTATAACCTTATGCCGAATCATGCCGCGGGCGTGTCTATCCTACTGCTGGTTATTTTTGCAGGCTGTCCAAGCGAGAGCCAATCATTAATACCAATTTTTCATGTCTCAATCCCACTTCTGATACTACTTTGAACTCAAATCTCCTGACGTTCTGACGGAAGAAGACGTATTTTACCTCTCACCGAATTCTTCCTCCTTAAAGGGAATTTGAATACTACTTGGCGATCGGATTTGTAGAAATCACGAATTAAAGGCCAATTTTCTTCCAAATAGCGTTTGTTTCATTCAAAATCCATGCAGTTTTTTTCAAAGTCCGCGGCAGAGTTTCCGCTTTCTGCAACATTCGGTCGCAATGGTGCAATGGTCCGTATTTTGGAAGGATCAGGACAACGATTATACGGCGGTAACCAGGCAACAACTCTCCAACCCGAAGCAAAATCCCCGATTAATATTTCACGTAGTTTAAACACCCAGCTGTCTAAAGGGTGCTGGGCCGTGTTTTGGCAGGATGAAACTAGGAGAGGAGGCTCAACAATAATTCCACGTTTATTCCGAGGGCCGTCTTAGCGGGGGCATTTAGAAGGGTTTTACCGGGAAGCCCCCTTTCCTGACCAGATAGCCATCTTCAAAGAGCTTTTCACCGGTTACGACTTGGCAAACTAATCAGCGGTTGCCCCCAGAAACCGGATATAAACAGTTCGTCACACCCTTACAACTTCGGGCTAAATCCTTGGAAAGGCCTTTGAGGTCAATACTTACTAACGATGGTGTCACACCTCCATTAACGCTCACCTGTAAATTAAAAATATCCAAATTAGAGTACAGCACAGTTGCAGTAATAATCCCAAACAAACAGTAATACCTAACACTATTGCAGTAATTTTCCTGACAAAAAATTGTCTGCATAAGTAGAACCGAACACCGGTATGTTAAACTCATCCGAATTTAGCCAAGAACCCATCCGCCACAACTTCAAGGCCGGCCTGGATGGTCGGAGATTGTGCGGGGAGCAATCAGCTGGCGCCGTCCAGTGGACAGGTTCAGTATGTACAGACGTGGCCTATTCGTGCGATTCTGTGGATCACAGGATCTACCCCTCTAGAAGACCAGGGGTTACTTCACGGAAACCTACAGGAAACTCGCCTATTGACAAGGAGATGCAGGCGGCAAGCACCAAGCTCCAAACAACCAGGACCACTTTACAGGGATGGTTCGATGTCCTCCACTCGGACAATTAAATGGCAAGTGGAAACAGTGGTACCAGCATGAAAACAGATCTTCGCGTAACAGCAGCCAACAAACAGCAAGCCACCAAAGTTGGTTCGAGGACGCTTGTAGATGGGAAGACATAGACATTATGTCTATGATAGACCAATAGGCATCTGTATACGGGAGGTCAAGAAAGGGGAGAATATTCGCCAGGAGCTGCTCGAGCGAGAGTTCATTTAAATTAGTATGGAGAAGTGCACGGTCTTTGATTTTATCGAGGTACCTAACAAAAAACGGAACAGATCTGATTCTGTGCCACGTACTCAGATCTGTTACTTTCTCCTTTATCCAGGAATTCTGATCGTGGACATACGTGGTCACGTCTTGCTGAGGTATCTACTGGTCAACCAGGCAAACCTTGACCGAAATTGCATCCTTTAGGCATTTTTTGACGGTTAGGCATCCATTATTTATGTCTGCAAAACCTTTGTTTGGAACACAGTTGGACAGCACAATAATTGTTGTGATCTATGTGTCCCAGGGCAGTATTACACTGCCGTGGGACACCTATTTCTAGCATCTATGCAGATTTTGCATTGGAGATAATGAGACAAAGAACTGTCCCTCTCCTACCTGGACCAACCCTTCTACATCGCCCTCTCCTGCCTAGACCAACTCCTCTCTGATGTTTACAACGCCCAAGCCCACCATCTGGCCAGCGGCCATTGCTCACCGATCCAATCCTGTGGAGAAGATTTCAATCTTCTGACCGGTGGCCAATTTGGATGTGTGACCACTATGGACTGACCCCTCCTAGACAACAACAGACGTTGCTTCACCACCCTTGGTCTGCTCATCCACAAATCACCCTGGTTAAGATCTCGGCGCGATGCAATCTATAACCGATCAAATCGACTATAACCCTTTTCAGAGTACCTTATTACCTAATTCAACCTCAGGGCTTTTCAGTTCGTCTGGCCATTGAGTACCAGGACCCGAACACCCAATGCAGAAGAAAACTCTGCACCCTCTAATTAGCTGTGTTCAACCCTCAACGTCACCTGGATTGAGCTGCTAAGCCTCGAGTGCTCGACAGCTCCACTCGAAAGCTGTAAAGTATACGAAAATTAATCGATTCGCTAACCCTTTGAAGCCGCCCGCGCGTTTCGAAAACAATTGCACGGCTCCTTGAAAAGGAACGCGGAGGCCTAGCAGGAAGCCCTTTCCGTTTTGAAGCTTATCGAAGTCAAAAGAAGTCCTGGAGAGAATAGGAAAAAGGGGGCTAATGAGAAGCCATCAAAGGTTTCCGAATGCTGCTGGCTGCAGGCTGAGAGTTTTTGAAATTTTTTTCTCTCTCGAACCCCGCGAAAGGGGTCGGGAAGCGTGTCCCTTTGAACTTTTTTTTTTTCCTGAAGAGGTACCACTTTTGATGGTCGTTGCAATTATTAAAGAAGGCCTATTGTGGAAGTGTGTTGAACTTTCATTGGCAGGCTGCGAAGAGGCCTATCTGTAAAGATAGTATAAGATGGCGGCATCGTTTGATCTAACCTAACAGTTGTGTACAAGTACGAGGCTACTTGAGGAGGGGAGAAACCCCTCTTGCTTTGATCCTGGCAAGAGGCAGGCAAGAGGCTTTTGTTCCCACCTCACACCCTTGCAAACCACCCTTGAAGGAGCCCAGTCCTCACATATTCCTTACATCACACTCTCACCTTCTTTTTTAAAAACCTTTCTCTTAGCCCCTTTTTTTCGTGCCTCGGAACCTCTTTTCTTGCTCATCACGGGGAACCTCCTCGCAGTGACATCGTTTCGTAGGCCTCTCAATGGTCTCACAAAGGTAGCACATCAAAGGGATTTCCCAGAGACAGTGAAGAACATCATTCCATTCCCGACAGTCCGGCCCCGTACGACGCCGTTGTTTTCTTTGTGGACCTCGACTTCTATTTTTGACAGTCCCCTTTAAGTCCTAATGGCTTATCACAATTTTCCAGCTGCTAGAAGGATCTGGGGAGACGAGATGCATCCGGTAATTGGAACACCTCAAAGAGACACTCTCACAGGAATTCCAACAACCCCTTGCATCGTGTGAACACAGTTGTGTGTTCTCCCTAACACACAAAAGCATTATTGTCAACGTCATACTCAGAACGAAGATACCTTTCAGTTTGAATGAACGATAAACGTAGAGTACCCCCGTAGAGTGGGTGTGTACCTTCATGTATTGTTTTTCCTAATAATTTATTAGGTTCGTGGTTTGAGTGGAGAGCGTCCGGCGCAGCGTCCGTGGTTACGCCGCCAGGTGTTTTTGACGATTCAGGAGGCAGTACATGTGGAGATTTGTCAGAGGCATGACACAAGCTGTTGTGATCTGCAGACTCTGGGAATGCTCCAGCTGCAGGAATGGAGGATCCTGGTTCCTTAGGCACCCGAAGTGTTGCGTTCTTGTAAGTCCAGCAGATCCTCGGAAGGAGCCGAAGAAAACTGCTGTTTCCTCCTCGGAAATCTCGTCTGAAGTGTCATCGTCGTGGATCGTCGGAATTAATGCGAAAATAACTGCGATTAAACATGTGATTTAAATGCAGAGAATAGCGATACGCCCGTACGGGTTCTGACGCTGAATGCAAAATTGTTGAGCCGCCCGTCGATGAGCCAAACTCGGTAGAAGTGGCGAGAGGAAGTGTGCTTGAGCTCAGTAGCGCAATATGCATGAGACCCTCGAACCTGCGTTAGCGGGAAGGACATCGATTGGACAGAGTGGGTACCTAGAGTTTTCCCCACAACGTTCAACTAAGGCTTCTTACTCATTTCCTTGCTGTGTATCGGTGATAATATCACATCATGCATCACCCCCCCCCCCCCCCTCCCATCCTTCTTTTAAATCAACAATCAGACGAGTTTGTGGTTTCTTTTCACTTACATAACAGCTAAACTCACTCCGCCGTGATTGTTTCTAAGGCAAAAAGAAATGTTGATTTATTGAGAGAAAACCCGACGATTAATCATCCCCTCGAAAGGAGGACCAGATACGCCCACAGGGCGACACCCCGCAGCCTTCTGAATCTTATGTGAAGAGAAACTTCCCACCGCAAACCTTATCAGAAGGTAACAGAGACTAACTCTGTCAACTTTGCTCACCTTGATGGCTTAGTAAGTCCTCCCCCGATCCGGTTCTTCGGAAAAGATTTATTCCCCGTCTCCGGAAATTCCCGATAAATTCCCGCTCTTTCCATAACAGACATAAATGATTAGAGGAAAGAGAAAACCCCCCAATATTGATTGTCAGCTAGAAATGATTGATGGGGCAAGACTCTCGACGTCTTGAATCAAGACTCTTGATAGTTTTCACAGCCAACTTTGAAAACATGCTATGTCTTCAGGTCCCCATTAACATTACATCAAACTTATTAGTTTTGATGAAACTAATCAGTTTTGATTAACTTAACAGTTTTGCTTCCGAGACTGTGGAAGCATTGTTTTCACTTTCGAAATGAAACCAAATTTTGTTCTCCAAAATCAAAATTTCCACTCACGTTTTGCGTTTCAGAGCCTCCTGAACAAATTTGGTTCCGTGCCTGTCTGTCTGTCTGTCCGCATTTCTTTGCCACAGCCTTAACATCCACAATTTTGATCGGATTTCAATCAAATTTTCAGGAATTGTGTGGGTATAACCCTAGATGGTCTATCATTTTCATCACGATTGCATCAGTGGTACACCCTGCGCATGCGCGAACGTAATTTTCTTGTTACAGTCACAACTTCGTTCATCTTGATCCTGGCACGAGGAAGCTGATGTGCCATTGCATTAGCAGTGTATTTTAGTTTATTATTTCTTTCTTGAATCAACTGATTTTCACAATGCTGTAACAATTAATGACCAAATTAATTACCTAATTAAAATTCATACTTATATTTTTACGGAAAGAAAACTTGAAATTTAAATAATTATCAAATCAAATCGAAGTGGGTTACGTCCGAGTTGGTGCGAGCGCTCGTGCACCATTTTTTGCTTCCACGATTTTGGAACAGAATATTCTGGGGTTTTGTTCTTTTGTGTGCACGTTCGCACAAATGGTCTGTGAATGTGGCCGAGCAAAGCGAGTCCGCGTGCTAGTCGTCCCTTTAAAGTGGTTCTCTCATTCGCATCGATCTAGTTTTGAGTCGACTTAATTGGTCATGTCCGATCGATACTCACTTTAGTCTGGTTGATATCTTCCCAGCTACCATGAAATACTTATGACATAGTCAAACAATCACTTTTTTAAAGAATTTTATTTTTTCATATGGTTGTTGTGTATAAACTAGAGGGTGTAGAACGATACCAAATATTTGACGAAGGAACATCCGGTGATCATGATAGGTGGAGATCATAGGGAGGAAATGGGGAAAGAGGGAAACTCCCTCTTTATTACGTTGACTCAGAGCTAACTTCCTCCTCTGCATCAAACACCCGCTTCCGAATTTTATCCATCCGATAAATTTACGGTTCAAAATTATTTGTTATAAACTAAGCAAGAAGCCAAAAAAGCTCGCTTGAACTTTCGCTGCCAATCATTATTTTCTTTGGCGACGGCTTATTTATTTTAACTTCCTGTTTTCGTACAAACTGGTAAAACAATGAAAACTCCCCTAATTCGCGGGAGTGGGAGAAGCTGTTGTTATTAACCGACCTTATTGTGAGGAATCGTTGTTGTTTTTTTACCATGAATAAAACACGCCCGAAGGATCGGCGACGACGAGGGATTCTGCTTAACGACACTTATAAAACGTTATTAGCGGCTACATGAATAACACATAGGGGAGCCCTTCTCCGGTCAAGTTGAAATATTCACCTCGATACAGCAGGTCGGCAAAGGGCGGTATGGAAGGATGTAGGAAAAGGGAGAAAACCTGTCAATGAATGGTTGTTTTAATTATTCCGACTATGTTCGGGTTCACATGAAATCAAACGTGGAAGATAACTGTCGGAAAGTGGGAATAACAATTATTGCCGGTAATTTATTCAGAGGCGGTTCCCGGAGAATGGTTTCCGAGCATTTTCCAGCTTCGAAAAAGAAATGTTCAAACGACGATATTTCAAATAGGACCCCCACAAATCTACCACAATCCGATTGGAGCTAAAAGTAGTATATCCCTTTGAAAAACGAGGTTTAAATTTTCGTTTTATTTTAAAAGGTATTATATCCATCATATGGGAGCACTTCCATCCATTTGGGTTCAAAAAGTACTATATCCATTAAAGCTTATAACACTGTCTAAAGCATTTTGAGTAAAAAGTACTATAATATAGAACTATAAAAAGTACTATAATACAGTACTATAATAATGGATATTATCCATTATTTTACATGTAAAATGAGAGAACAGGTTTGGATGTGGGACCCTTATTCCGGTTGGAGCGGGGCTCTTAGATGTGGGAGCACTCGAGTTTTGATAACGGACTTTTAATTTGGGTGTGAGATCCAAGGACATTTAGAACGCACATCCAGGGCTAGCTTTGGGTACGATATCCAAAGCTATAGGTGCTACACTCTAACGAGCACGTGCACGAGCACGAGCACGTGCTGATACACCCACTCTTATCGTTGCGCGCTCTAAAGGCGTCCGCGCGAACCTCAAAATGGCGCCCTTGCGTTTTCGAGAGATTTTCTTTCTTTCCTGCTCCAGCGCTCTTCGGGTTCGGACGTTCTTAGGTTCTTTCTTCATCAACTCGCCACTATGATTGTAATTTCATAGTTTGTTAAAACTAACTGCGTCGTCTATCTCATCGTTTGTATAAATATTTTATGAAAAACTTTGCAATGGACGAGGAAACGTGCAACGTTTTGAACCAAGCCTCGAGGCCTACATCGAAGTTTTCAAAGGTAAGTGAGTAGTTAACTGTACGTGTTTCTTTCTCCTCGTTACCCACACGTTTTTGTACAAGTTCCACACTTTTAACCACCTGATTTTAATCCAGTTCAGAGTTCTCTGAGGCGAGTGAATCTCAAGTAACATGGTTTTAGTTGAGGTTAGTTTGCCCGTAGCGTACCTCGGCTCAACCAACATTTCAAATTTATCTTCACCTGTAATGTTAACATCAAGTCTAATCTGAAATAGCTCTTTAGTATATGAAAAGCTTCTTTCTTCTCCCTATTCCTATAATTATAAATGGTATGGATCTGCGAGCTATATGCAGTTCTTCCAAAGTTTGAAATATCAGGCACCATTGATTGAATCTCGCATCTAAAGTTTGTCGGATGAGGCACCATTAACATTGAATCTCGCACCCAAAGGAATCACCTAACCTCTTTGGATCTCACACCAAAACCAATGTGTGCCACATCTAAGTGTAGCTGAACTATATGACTTGGATGTCACATACAAAGATATGAAAAGTCCTTCTTGGGTGCTCACATACAAAGTGTTTTCTCAGTTGGGAAATCCTGCAGGATTTCTCAACTGTTCAAGCCATTTTTGAAGGATTTTCAATGATTTAAACTGTATTTTTTTAGTTTGATGGTATCAACTTTAATAGAAATATTGTTGGCAGCCCTGGTGAAACTTCCAGGGATGCTTCCATAACGTTGAAATAATTAAAAACTTCTCGTCATTGTTTTGATAAAGCTGCAGCTCATGAGTATTTAGTGCCGCGTTTTTTTGTTAATTTCACCAGTATAATATACTGCACTTCATATTATGAAGTGTGCAGTGTTCAGAAACTTATAAAAATTGAAAGAGAAACTTTCTTTTTTTTTTCTTTAGGAAAAAGTGCGGAATGGATGAGGGGGAGGGCGGCTGCTGCCTTCAACAGCTGGGAAATGTCGACGACCTTCTTGGAGATTCATGGGAGTCACCTAAGGAAAAGCCGCGCTCCAAGGCTCGGAAAAAAGACATAAGTATCTAAAGAAAACTGGGCCAAGAATAAAAAGAAAATGAAGACAGTTAATGAATGAATATTCTTTCTATGCATGGTTCAATATTGAATTCAATATTGAACCACGGAAGCACCTCAATAAAGACAGGAGCTTCTGCCACCCGATCACTAACAGTGACTTTTTTGGATTCCGAGACAAGTTTTGAACATTTCAACAGAGATTGATCAAAGGAAGTTCATTCAACGAAACAGTTCTGATCAGCTTCCAGAGAGAAATCGTGTGTCCGATGATTTAAGAAAGAGAATGAGTAAGGCTTCTTCCACCTCATTCTTAGTCCAGACCCCAACCAAGCGAGTGCAAGTTTGAAAGGAAGCATTTCAAAATATTCTCGAAGTAGGAAGAAGGAAAATCGAAATTTTTGGCTATTCATTCGGGTCAAGACATAATTTATTAGGGATAAAAAGCCCTTGGTAGGTAAATATTGACAGGAGAAAAAGATTTGATTCCAAAAGGTACTATATCCAAAATCTTGACATTTCAAAGCTCCCCCTAAATTAATTGACATTTCGTAATAACTTGCTTCTTTTCCCAGAATTTTTAATATCAAATGTAGAAAATATTGAAGAAAAAAAAAAGAAAAAAAAAGGTTTTCGACATCGGCAAGTTTTTATCTTGTATTGGGTTTCCGTGAATTCCTCGCAATGATCTGACCAAAACGGACATAGTACCTTTTGGAAACAAGCTCCTCAATTTCTCGGGCTTTTATAAGGTACGGGTACATAGGTCTATGTACTAAGAAGGGATGTTTCAGATGAGAATAGGGCCAACGCGACTTCCAACCGCCAACAATATAATAATATTATCATTATATTACAATGAAAAGCTCTCAAAATCTACGACTAATTTTTGGTGCGTCTGAAAAATGTTCTGCCATTATCACCCCTCCTTCACAGTACGCAATAATTAAATTAAGCGGTTGAGACGTCATTCCTTACCTTCGAACGTGTTATTTTTAGGTTTACCTAGTGTTTATACTGTAACAACATATTATGTAGGTATTTATACTGTTATAATATAATGTCTATATTTATAAAAGATATCATTTTCTAATTATAAAATACGATTTTTTTAGCCAAAAGCGGTAGAAACCACGTAAAGATTTTTTTTAATCGATTTTTTTACCTATTGATACATTCTGAAAATATCGTATCGATACATTAACGGTGCTAGTTACTCAGGTCTGCCTCAAGATTTTGCTCCTCACGAACTGCCCACTGAAGAGATGTTCACCTGCCTGAGGTATATTTTAAAACCATTTCAATTTTTACGAGCGATTCCAGGGCAGTGGACCCTGTAAATTAACATGGCAAATGCCCTTGACAGGAGACGTTTGATGTTGAACTTATCGCGAATGTTTTCGAATATTTTCCGCGAGGAGTGGATCACACGAGGTGGAAAATTACACCGAATATCCTTTATGAACGTTCCTTTGATGTATGAAGGGGTGAAATGAGGGATGGGGGATGTTATTGGTGAGTTAACAGTATGAAGGGGATGTGAGGGCGGCCTCAGGGGTTGAAGGGGAGGCAAAGCCAAACTGTGCTTTACCGTCTATCGGACTACCCGCCGAGTGGGCAAGTGGATGAAACGGAAGCTCGCCCAGAGGATGCATCCGGTGATGTGGGGGGCGACGAGGACGTTCGGAGAGGCCCGGGGGGGGGGGGGGGGGGTAGCGGTCTTGAAGGTGGAGGGGGGCGGTCGGCGGGGAGGTCAGTTCAATGTAACGCTCGGATAAACTGCCTAATGACTCTATTGTGTTCGTCTTTGAAACGCGAGTTCCCCCCCACCTCCCGCCTGCAACCACCACCCCACACCGCCCTCCACCGCCCACACTCACACCACTCTCCCATTCATAACTCACCCTCCACCGCCTCCACCTCCTGTCCTCCTAACTAAAACCCTCAGTAAGCTCCCAATACCGAATCGATCGATCGTTTCCACTGACGATATCGTTTGCAATACCGACCGCCCCTCTCGCACATCGTTCCACGACAACTATTACCAACTAAAATGCGACAAATTGGTTTACACGAGGGTTTACTATTCATTGAAATCGGGCTCTATTGTGGAGAACCAACCCAACCAACCCCTTAATACCGTCCCTTATATAAAATTTAATCAGCTTTCACCAGAAGAAAATATACCTAATTAAGATCGGACTAACCGTTCCTGAGTTTTAGCATTGAAACCTGTTTAGCATTAATTATGGCCATTTATGGATGCCAGAAAAGCTTTAAGGTTGGTTTTCTCTCATGGTTGACCGAAGTGGTCCCAAAGTATATCTATACCACTAATCAGAACTTGTCTGTGATTATGTCACAATAATATGGTTTATTATTCTTGGAATAATACACCTGTTTTCGCGACGGAGGTCGACGACTCCGATCGGCCTCAAAATTTTACATTATCCGTTTCAAGAGGTCTAGATTCCAAAACCGAAATGTCCGTCCGCCGTCCGGGCCGTTTTGGGCAGTAGGAATTTTTTTTTAATCTGAAATTTTGACAAAATTCTCGGTTTAGTTGAGCCCGCAAGGCGCTATGGGGCTAAAATGGGGCTACGGGAGGGGTTTTATGAAGGCTGGCTATGGAATCGAGTTAGGTGACGTTTGCGAAGTATTTTTGGACGTAGAATCCATTTTTTGGGTTCACGCAACGATCCGATTTCACTGTTGCGAACTATTGGGGTTTCATGGAGCTACAAATCGGATTTTTGAAGGATCCCAGGAGATAAAAATTTTATATATAAATAAATATTTGTCAAGACTTGACTTTTACTTAGTAAAAAACAAAAAATTGAAAACATTTTTTTTTCTAATTTTTTTTCATTGACAGAATTATATTTCTGCACAAGTACATAACCTATATCAAAGAATAATAAACCCTAGTGTAAAATTTGCAGCTTTTCCTAGACAGTAAGCGATAAAAATTAGCCGATTTTTCCTACTGTCTCGGCCTCCCAGACCCCCCCCCAATGCTCGCAAACCGGCGCATTTGCGCTCAACATCTTATTTTAAATTGGAACCCCTAATTTTTATGTCGGATTCGGATTCACGACACAATTTTACGTCCCAATAAGCCCATTAAGCGCAATTTTCGATGAGCGCAAATCCGCGCAAATCCGAGCCACTCCTCTTATTTTCGTTGTTGAACTTGGTTTTTTTTCTCAAACAATCATCTTCATAACCCGAATATTTCCTAATGTGCCTCGTCAGCACAACAAACCAAGACGCCAATCAGCATTCTCGGAGGCGAAGGCTAGCAAAGACTTAGTTTTACAACTTTCCCACTTACAAAGCCTTGACGCTAACTTCGGAGTAGATTTTCTCTTCTTTTTCCGTTACATGTGAACAGAGGTGGAGGAAAAAGCGCAAAGTTTCTATTTCAATTTAAAAGGGGAAAGGCGCGCGGAGGGTTAAAAGAGAGAGAAAGATATAAGTACGTGAGGAGTGCGAAAAAAGGGAAAATAGGAGGATGTTCTCGGGAAGAACGTGTGTGTTAATGTTTCACACGTTCTTTCAGTTCAGAAGTCATTGTAAATTGGATCAGTGTAGAAGGGAGACCCTCTAACTCGATTCTGCCAACTCCATAGGGTTACTGGGCGGACCTTTTGGGTCATGTAGCGAAAAGAGGGGTATAAAGGTGTAGCCGGGGAGGGAAATGGGAACATCACGAAAAGGAGAAAATATCACTCCGGGTTGGAATTCTATTACATGACTCCGAGTGGGGATCATGCGATCATAATATTGTTAGGCTCCTAGTGGCCGTTGCATGTTAAGCACACATCCTCCAAATCTAATGACGTGCGCCTCGCTGGATTTCACTGGGGGATGAAAAATAGATTTTGTTGCGGCGATAGGATCTGTCGTAGTACCTACTCATTTTGTGCTTTATTCTCAAGGAAATTACTGTTTTTCCGTTGATTGAGCGGGAGAGTTCACTAAAGTGATGAGGTATCGAAGAGCAATAATCGGTTTTTACCGGGTGGTAAGAGGTTCTCAGAGGCATTGGAGGCAAGCTTGCTGGCATGAAACACTTGTGCATGCTAGTAAACTTTGCACAAGTGCCAAGTGCTTCAATTTAATGAAGATGAAAAAATGTTTTCCAAATTCTGGTCAACGTCAACGCTTGTGTTGTAATACAAGTAGCAATGTAAATACTATTTACAAGGATGTATTTATCAAAATTAAGATTGAATAATATCTCTACAGAGATAAGTACTATAGTACTTAATAATAATATTTACATCTAAAAAAAGAATTAAAAGAAGAAGTGTAAGGGGAAATTAATTCTTTTTCTAATAATGGATTTTCGATTGTAGAAGTCGAAGTTAACCATCGATATTGGAAAATTGATTAATAGGTTATAAAAATCGATTAGATCAGAAATAGATTCAAGTGATAAAAATCGATTGTCGATTCAATGGGAAAATATATTTTTATCCATAGACTGTACCGTTTACTGAGTGGCTATAGGCAGGAGGAAAAGCGATGGTGGCGCTTCCTGAATTAGCTGCGTTTAAAAAAATATATTTTTGAGCAAACACGGAGGCGGTGTCAATTTTTTCGCCCACGCTGAATTAGTAGAGTGAAGTGAGGAAAAATAAGAGAATGTTTTGGGGGAGAAGGTAATTTCTACGGGTCTGTAAGATTCTCGTCGTAACTCGTAATCTATCTATCTATACCACTAATTCTCAGTCTGTGTGTCTGTGGGTCTGTCTGTATGTCAATCGCCTACTCTGACTAAACGGTAAGTCCTAAAAATACCCCGATTTTTCCTATCGTCTCGGGCGACCGTTTAAGTCTTTGTAGGGGGGTTGAGCACCCCCAAAAATGCGCGCAAATCCGCGCAATTGACATCAACTTTCTTATTTCAAATGGGAACCCCTATTTTTTTCTTCGGATTCGGATTCCTCGACTAATTTTACGTCCGATAAGCGAGTTGCGCGAATTTTTTGGCGCGCGCGAATTCGCTGAATTAATTTTTTCGATTTATTCCGTCGTTAATAGACGGATTTTTTCCGCGTTTCGTCCTACGCCTACCTAGAGATCCGAATTTTAATAGGAGATATCGACCAAATTCATTCCGACGATGAGCGAATTTTGAGGGCGAGTTGAGATTTGAAAAAACTGGGCGGACTCCACCGACCCGTCACGACGGGTGAATATTGGCTCGGCTTCACTCCAACACCCTCTATCCCCCCGCCAACACTCATCACTCTGAGCGGGTGGGACATCAGCCTTTAAGGGGCGCTCGAAAGGTCTACGCGATCTCTCCCCGACGGAAATGGATGTAAATTAAATGAATCGATTTAAATCAAATCGATTATTTAGAGAAGTATCGATTTTATTATTATTTATTTATTATTATTAGAATCGATTCTTTTTCCAAATTGAATTTAAAAAAAAATTTAAAAATTGATATATATTCTTGAAAATCTCGAGAAATTCAAAAATGATCTACATTCTGAGATAGGTTGAGCGCCCTCAAGGATTTTTGGCGTTTTCCCCTCCTTCAACTAAAGAAAAGAAGGAGTGGGGATTTCAGCCACTATTGATTCGAATTTGATGAAATTTTCAGGGATCACGCGGGTTGTGCCCCCTGTCCGAATAAGCGCTCTGTGTAGGGGTTTGAACCCACCCCCCCGGCCGAGCGAAGCGAGGCCCCCCTGTCCGAATAAGCGCTCGGCCGAGCGGAGCGAGGCCTTATGTCTGCTTAAGCGATCGGCCTCGCGAAGCGAGGCCCACGGGGGGTCTGGGGGGCGGAGCCCCCCAGCTGGGTGCGTAGGCGAGCAAAGCGAGCCGGAGCATCTAGTTGCATTAATATCTCAGTTATGTAAGTATTTAGAGTCACTGAACACGAGGTTATCAGATAACCTTGACTAGGTTCCGGGGAAAACTTCTTTCGTCTGAGCGACGTTCAACGCTGTTTTAACGTTACGTGATCACCATTGACACGACAAAGTCAACATTATCAACTATTAAACATGACAAAGTATTTGCTATTTCTGTTGGGGGGGGGGGGCTGAGGGGGGTATTATGTCGATTAATAATGCAATATGCAAGTGAAATAACATTAATATTGTTGCGCCAACCCACCAACTCGGAAATTCACAACTCCACATCACGAAACATGTTGTGTGCGATATTATATCTCAGATAATATCTTATATTATAATATCGCAAACCACATTTTCATGTCATCGCTATTTTTGGTTTATCATTCATGGACTACCTAAAACACCTATGAATTGGCAACGAGGGCCGACAATTTTGATCAGCCTCAAAATTTAACATTACACGTTTCATAAGCGTAGACAATTTTTTTTTTTAAATCAGAAATTTTGACAACGGTTTACTATCTAGTTGTGCCCGCAAGGTTTCAGCACTATCGCCCCACCCCGTGGAGCTCGGTGAGAATAAAAAAGGAGCTGTGGGAGAGGTTTTTGACGGGCTACGGCAATGGGGTCGAGTTAGGAGGTATTTTTGGACGTAGATAGAATCCATATTTGGGAGACGCGTAGGACTACAAATCGAGCTTCGAAGTCACAACGTCGAATGAGGTGTCGTTTTCCGGATACCTAATTTTGAATGCAAAATCCATTTTACGTCGTCCCACATCTTTCCGAACTTTCTTTTCAACTATTTTTTTAAAACATTATTTAATAATGTTTTATGGGCAGAATTAGTTTTTGCACAGTTTACCTCGTTAAATTTGAGATGAGGTTCGATCGGGTTTTTTGATGATTTTGGAATCTTTACTCCCTTCTGGGAGTGCAAGAGACGATTGAAATGACGAGCATTCTCCTGACGAATGTCATATTCTCATGACGACCGAAATAATACATTATATTAGGTACATTTCAGGACGATTAAATCAGCGGAACGCTGAGCAGGCGCAAACGTTTGATTCTTGTTACCTACAGCCATAACTTCCGCAACGGGAAGGTAGTCTTTGAAACCGAGGAAGCTACGTGCCCTGTCCCACTTGGCAGTGTAAGACTTCCATTTTCAATTTTTGTTTTGTAAATTTTGCCAAGTTACTAAAATTTAGTAATGGCAAAATTAAAAAAAAAATAGTACTAAAATTTAGTAGGTACACTAAAAAAAGTTATAACTTATTTAATACTACTAAATCCTGGGTTACTTACATCACCATGTGATTTTGCGAGAAAACTCCGTCAAATTAAATATGCGCCAAGTGGTCCAAGTCCAAAATTTCAACTTTTCAGGAGAGCGATTCTAAGTTTGTGAGTCTCCTTCCCTCAGGCGCCATTTTATCCAACTAGAAGCTTCATTTTTATTATTTTTTTTTTATATATATTTTTTTAAATGTTTATTTTATTTTTGCATAGATAGCTCCACGATACCTGGAACATAATATGTTCCATATTATGGTGTTCCTATCTCATTTTCGCCGATTTGGACTTAGACCATTTGGCTTCTATGCGGCCGATTTGTGTTAACCGACATTACTACACTAAGCCTGTATCGGAAATGTATTTTCATCAAAACCTCTGGGACGCTGTTTCCCAGAAGTCAAACATTGTGACGACATTTATATTATAATTATAGGAAGTTATAACTTCTTCAATAGTTATGACGTGTGTTGCGGCTCAAGTATCGGAGCGGCACTTTAATATACGGACAAACTAATGACGCCACACACCAGTTCCCTTTCGACGTAATGAAACACCTGCTCTTCTCACTCTCAACACTTTCCAATCAACGCAAAACCCACGCCTGGAGGAAAAGGGGTTTTCAGGCTTCAACCTCCCCTCCAACGAGGCCGTCGTCGGACCAATTCACGCACTTCCGAGCTTTGACAAATTGAGATTGTAGCCGCCAGGCTGCTGTTCTCCACGAAGGGAGCGAGGACGAAAAAAAGTTTTTTTTTTTTTTCGGGGAATCGGATAAAGATTCCGTACGGGTTCACGTTTGGTTAATTGAACTCGCATCCGCTAGAGGGAGTTCGCTTAAAACCCACGACCCTTCCGTCACACCAGGGGGCTCCATTTCCCCTTGTCCGAGCCCAGACAAAGCCCCAGGATGAACTTTGTAACTCACGGCTTCAACCAATTTTCCGGACGAAGGTCATTCTGGGTGATTAGTTTTCTGTCCAAGATTTTTGGTTGTGACTGCCATGTTGGCAGTGCCAACCGTTATTGGATTGCCCTGTGCTCAAGTCATATAGCACCTGACGCTGACCGTCAACCATCATGCTGTCGTGTATTTTCTTCCTGTGGCCATATCAATTTACAAATTCGCAGAACCACTTGGAAGAAATAATGATAATAATGTTTATTGTGCATAGGACAGTGGGTCCCACCTCGCGCACAACCAATTGGTATTAGAAATGAAAATGAACATATTCAAAACAACACACACACACGCACAATGTGCGTCACCGAAATCCCAACATGACATAATTGATTTTGGCAGCTGTTCAGGAGAACAAAAAAACTGTTTCATTTCCTGTCTATTCAACTTGGCATAATTACATGTTCCCACATTACCTACAACATAGCACCATTGCATGTGCACTCTTTCTGGGTGTACTGCGTTGATTCTGGCATTCCAGGCCAAAGAGAAATAAGGGATCATCATTCAGAAAGTATCTAATTAGGTGGTTAAAAAAGAAGTTTGAATATTCATCACCAAATAATAGCTTGAAAAGAGGAAAACTTACCAAGCCTCCGTCAGAGCCGCCATGCTTCTTCTGACCTGTTGTGTCATGTTGGATTTCAAAACACTTTATGTCATGTTGGTCAACCTTTCGATTCCTGTGAAACTAGCGCACCCAGTGGAAAACTGACGCCGCCATTCGATTTGGCGCGTAATTTAACTTTCAGAAACGCAATAAAATTTTTTTCGAGAAATGCAGTTATGTCATGTTGGGATTTCGGTATCGTCGAATGTCATTCTCACTATTTTAGTACCCATGCTAATCCATCGTTGAAGGTAACCCAGCGTTTTTGTTACAGGTTTTTAGAGGAAAAAGTAAATATGGCATTGAGTAGGGAAAAAGACAACACTGTTGGAGGATCAGCTGTTTGGTGAAGCCGCCATTATTACGACCCCCCCCCCCCCCCTTGGAACGGAAGTACACCATTCGCACAAATCTTCTCTGAGCCCTTTATATGGTGCCTGCTCAGGGTAGTAGGGGAACCAAATCACCGTCGAAAACTCCAACAATGGGCGGACCAGAAAGATATTGAGCATCCTTGCAGTTCGAATGTTCTTTAAGTTCAGAGAAGCCCTCCAGACAGATCCAAGGACCCCCAAGGATTCGACGTGCGCGATGAATGAGAGGGTTGATCCAGCTGAACTCCGAAAGGCACCCACTTCAGTGGCCGGCGCAGCATGGAAATCAAATGAGACTGGATAAGTCCTACCGGAGAATGGAGATATCCAGGCACCACCGAGATACCGTCAAAGGACGGTTGGAGATCACCTCAGTCGCTCAAACGCTGAACAATCTATAAAAAAAACCTATCGTCAGCAAAAACATAGTTTCAGCAAGCAGCCCAAAGCATCATTGAGGTTACGATGAACAGAATGAAAAGAATTGGCCTCAGATGGGAACCCAGCAGTACCCCGACGTTTGTTGAAACCCATCAGACAATGACGAACTACGATCTCACAAAATTTAATAACTCTAACCAATCAAGTTTGTTGCCCCTTACACCGAAGGCCCTAAGCTTTGATAGCAGGAGGTAGTCTGTTCAGACAACGTCGAGCTGAGCACCCATGTCCACAGTCGTAAGCGCCACAGGAGTCAGTTCCATCAAATTGGTTACTGATCTTTGGGGTTGGAACCCAGTAGCTTGTTAGCTGATTCCAGAGAGCCCAACGTTACGAGAATCGGCCGGAGGAGATAAGGATCACGTCTCCTGAATTTCGTCATCAACCCAACATTAAAGACAGTCAACCCAACATTAAAGACAGCCTCGAAAGCTAGAGTTAGTTACGAAAGCGGCGTTGGTGGAGCGAGTTGGCGGGAAGGTGACGGAGCTTCTCCTGTGGGTGGTTCCCCCGCTTCGGACGCAGAATCCTACTCCGGCTCATCGAACAGTGAGGCTGGAGAGACGGACTCGCATTGAATGCTCTATCTGAAGGTCTAACGTCAACCACAGCGCTTCATGCAGGTCATTGGCTACTTCAGATCTTCAATCCAGATCCAGAGAGAATAGGATACCAAGAAGCATCTGCCAAGCCTGCTCAAAGGGGATCTTCCAATCCTGCAGCTGCAGGAACGACGTCTTGGGCCATGGGCTAGAGGAAACTGCACCTGCACTCCTTCCCTTTTCCTCCACAACAAAGGGCGGCGTGATCGGAGATATGATGCTTTCAGAACTCCGCCAAACACACCACAAGCTAAACATAACATTGATTCAGGTACACGACAACACATAGGTAAACGTCATGCACTCGTATAGATTCACTCAGACAGCATATAGTATGCCGTCTGAGTGAATCTATACTATCAACGTATTACGTTGATCCAAATCAGCGGAGTGAGTTTCCAAGGCCGAAAAGCGGACCTCTAGTTTACGTTCCACCGAGGACTCAAGAGACTTAATTTATTTGGCAAATATTGCTTCCAAATCTTCCTTTGTGCCCAACTTCCCCACAAGGCAAGCAAGTACAGTGTGACCAAAATTACGGTGATGAAAGAGGCCCTCAAGGTGTTTTGAGGTGGCACTTTCAGTTTGGGCCGCAGAAGTGGTAAAATCACGGGGCTGTGGAACCAGACTAATGACCTCGGTTTATTATGGAGGCCAAGCGACCTCGGTTGGGAATATTGGGTGGCACAACAGAGATCCTGTAATTAATAGATTTTCGCAAAGGAGCCTCACAACCGGGGCTGTACCTCGTCAAGTAGGTAATATCCCCCAGGGTCCGTTTGGAGGAGTAAATCCGAAAAGGGGCGCGGGGAGGGGCTACTGTTTCCAAGAGGCCACAGGTAAATTGCCCTTAGTACTCCCTTTGATCTAAAGCTTCAGACGACCATCCACCTAGTCTACCAGAAGCCTTTCAAACTGGATTCCCGAGGGGGAAGTTGCCGAAAGGAAAGCTTTTCAGGGAAAGGGTAGGGGACGAAAGGCACTGTAAATTCTTATTAGAAATCTCATTACCCTAACACACCCTGCCTGGTACACATGGGGTGTTCTGTTCCAGGGCGAGGAGAGGGTCGTATATATCACGAACTGCCACCTCGATTTTCGTTGAAGGGTGAAAATGAAACCCCGCCAGAGTGGGCGTGACGGGAAAATACCACAGCTGCAAGAAAAGGCGTTGGTTCGTTGTTTCTGCATTGTGGCCAATCGTTCGTATTCCACTTTGATCAGTGACGCCGGCAATACTTCAAGTATGTGATGCGAATTTTGCACAGTGATGGGTCACATGTACACCGGGGGGGGGGGGGGGGGGGGGGTAAACTGGAGGAGGAGACCCATATTAGTTTGATACAAGGAGTGTGCGGTGGAAGGTGCCCCAAACCGGTTTAATAAAAGGTGTATGGCAGAGGTATTTTTGGAGTTTTAAATAAATACTCGATCATTTATTCTAAACACCTCTTCTACTGAAATAGTTCACACTTTGTTGTTCATCCCATTCGGTCTATGACTTAAAGACATACATCATCTTCCAAAGAAAACAGTCAGGAGACTTCCTACAGAGCTCTCCTCTTTCTTTTTTTCGCTTCGTCCAGCGCTTAAGGGGGCAATGCAACTTGGAAAACTTGAAAAAATCGATTTTCTTTTTTTTTGTTTTTTGAATCAAGCAACATCTCCTGAACAATATTAAAAAATATATTTGTAAATCCGAGCATTAGAACAGAAGTTATGAGCCAAAAACTAAAACATTACCTAATGCGCGCCGGGGGGAGTGGAGAATCTTTGAAGCGCTCTCCTGTAAAATTAGTTATTTTGACCTATCGGTACACTTTCCTCGGGAACTACTCAACCGAATTGAAAAAACTAAAATTCTGCTGATTCCTATATTCTTCCTGAACCCACTGAGTTATTGGGAGGGGGTTTTACCGAAAAATAGAGTCACAGTGGCCGATTGACCAACACCAAACAGTCACTAAAATTCGGCGTTCTTCAAAGTCGTGGGTAAAATCGGGTAGCGATCGTACCTATGTGAAAAAAACTCAGTAGAAACTTCAGAATATTACCTTTCAGATGAAAAAAAAAGCAAGTCGCTATCTTTATCCAGTGCTTCACAAAATGTACCGAAAAATGGGTCTAAAACGCTAGAAAACGCCAAGTTGCATTGCCCCCTTAAGAGGAAACATCCTCCTCTATCATTATTGATGATGAAATAAAAAAAATTACAAAATAGTTTTAATAAGTTCGACCATTTTGGTAAGGGAACTGAAAACAGAAAGATTGCTGCCTAGAGCGGAAAATTAAAAGTCGTTAATTATATTTGAAGACTAGCTGGGACACCCGTGCTTCGCACGAAGTATCAAATATCAATTCCCGTTCAATAATGCATCCATCTCAGAACGAAAGTACGTCCAACCCGTCCAACCTTGTTGACCCATTTCTTGTTGTGAATTACACGTGTGTCGATAAAATAAATAATAATAATAATAATATAAATAAAAATATTATATTTTTGTTATTATACTTCAATTTGAATTTCAATCGATAGTTGACTTTTCCCTTCTTGAAAAGTCATTTGATGAGGGATATTGATAAAGTTTATCATCAATAACACTGCTCATCACTGAAATTGTTTTGCGCTCAAACACAGCGATTTCCAAAGTATTTTATGATGCTGATGCCGAATATCACCACTAGTATTATTTAGTAAAGGTTCACCTTAGGTCTTGTTTCAAAGATATGGAGCCTACTTGGGTGATAAAAGTCCTAAATGAGGTCCTAGTAGATCCACGTAGTCTCTCCCTCTGCCATGCTGTGGGTCAGGAGGGAGTCAAGCTGAACCAGGGGCTGGAAATCCAGGATTAAGAGCTTAGTGGCAATTAGCCAGTCTCTGCCTACGATATCCCAGTCAATAATAAATGACGAACTGAGTCAGTCTATTTCATGGCGATGAACCCAAGAAGTTTTGTTCTAAATCGATGAGACACTTTTACATATTTTACGTATCGACGATGAGATACTTTTACATATTTTCGGTCATGATGCTCGCGGTGACTGCAGACAAACGAAAACAGCGGTAAGACGTACCTTAAAATACCGCTTTACGAAATTTCTATGATCTTGATCTGGTAATGATCAGTTCTGTTTCTAGGGGACATTCAGAGTTTACATGCGGGAACGACGCGAGTGCACCCATCATAGAACTGACGAAGTTACGTTCATTCCGAAAGGTGAACCGAACAGGCAGAGTATCCAGTATCGTCACTCTCGATGGGTCTGTTGAGGTAATAATAATTTTAAAGAAGCAAAAAGTCAATCTTGAGTGAACAATAATAATTATTGTTCACTCAGCGCACCAAAAGTTAGAAAGGTACCTCAAGATTGACTTTTTGCTTCTTTAAAATTACCAGTTGTTCGTCAACCAAACCACGTCGTATGGGGGTTGGAAACATAACTTCCTGTCTTACCAATTCGGAGCTCTCTGAGGTATTTGGAAAACTTCGTTCAGAACCTTGTGGGATGAACAGTTCATTCAGAACAAGAGTTACTCTTTGCTCAGTTCCAATCTCAGATTAATGTTACTGACTGCCCTATTCCTGGACCGGTATGATCCAAGGATAATATTGCCTAATGTAGATTCTACTTATTTCAGTTGATGTTGGTAAAATTTTTAACTATAAGAACCTACTGTAATATTCTGGTAGACTGTTTCCTTAATGCACTCCGATCATTGCAGTTCTCCTTCTACATCCAAACGTCCATAAATCCGGAGCGATTTTTGAGTAGGTATCTCATGCCTGAACTGCGTTATAATACTTGGGCGGAAGCGCAATTCATACAGAATGACCAAACTAGAGGATGCCTAGCTGGAATTTTCGACTTCGTGCTGAGGAAAGTGATAATTGCACGTTTGCTTATCTGGGGCGGTATCCCCTACAATATAATCTTATCAGTCTTGTCTGATGGAATATAAAGCCTGCCTTTCGAACTTATCAAATAAAATTATATCGTTAATTCACTGCTTCCCAGTACATATTTCATTCAATGATGTTGGGATTCTTGCCAGCAAGCCAATACTGTGCGATGTAATGGTCGGATAACTTTGTCTGCAAGAACATCACTCCCATAATCAACCTGATTGAAATCGTTGACTGCTAGTGATGACTGTCGTCAATTTGAAATGAAGTAAAGGAAGTATGATAATTATGACATCCTGACACGCAACGTACATCTTGACGAAGATGACTGATATCACTTCCTGAAAAACCCAGTTGTGGAAAAAACACAGAACCAGTTTTGGTTTGGAATCACTTCCACAAGCTCGCTCAGAAGGTTCGACCTGTAGTGAATAGTTCGTCTCAACTCACATTTCAACTTACTTGAGAGTACATTTCCAACAGTGAACCCACTCAGTCAATGATTTTTACCTCATGTCATTAAATGACTGGAAATTTTCCTAGTTTGTGTAGTTTAAATTTGAGCAAGATACGATTTCAATTTGGTGTATTATTCTTGGAAGGTAGAAAATTTGGATCGGCCTCAAAATTTGACAGTGTACGTTTCATGAAAAGTTTCAACAATCAAATGTCCGTCCGCCGTACGCCATCCGAGCCGGCCTTTGTCTCTTCTTCAATCTGACATTTTCTCTTATTTTGTTCAATTCACCAGGAAGTTGACCACCTGACTGATGAAAACGATTTTCAACATTCCAATGAAATCTATAATTCATGGGGTCATACCTAGGGTGACCATACGTCCCCTTTTGAAGGGGACAGTCCGCTATTCGAGCTTCCGGTCCCCTTGTCCCAACAGAAAGCTAAAACGTCCCCTTTTCTGAAGAGAATGCCAAAACGTTCCTCCACGTTGTCCAAACGTGATGGATCATCTCATCAGTGAAAATTTCTAACTTCAAAAATCAATTACTCTCTTATGAGTAATAGGAAGTGTTTTTTTCTTTAACACACGATTTCATATAACTCACAGAAATATCCCAAGAGATGGTAGGCACGCTCTCTAGCGGCCAACCCTGCAATACGTAGCCTTGAACCCTTGTCCCCAGGTTTTTCGACGAGACCCTAACTTTTTTTTTTTGAACACGGCGCCATCACTCTCCAGAACACAGCAACCAAGTTTTCATGCGTTGGCTAGATTGGTCCGATTCCCGCCTAAGTGCGGGTAACCTTTTCCAGGGCTACCTACCAACTGTTCAGTTTATTTGTGGATTTCAAGGAAGCCAGATCGAGAATTTCTTATCAAACGGTTAAGTCCCTAACCGTCACGTATCTTCGTCCGATAAGAGGAAGAAAATTATTAACCTGTGTCAGTTTGTGTCTTTTTAGAGGGAGTACAGATTTTCATATTTATTTTTCCTGATAAAAACACATGGTAGGGTGCACGTCTGAAAAACGTGCAAATCGTCAGTCCCTAATGCGCGAGCCCCTAACTTTTTTACTGAGGGACTGATGCCAAATAAATTAGGGACTGACGTTATTTACTCAAAGCAACAAAAAATTATATTTTGCGTCATTAATTTATGAATTGGAAATGTCTCCTCCTTGTAGCATTCAAGTAGGATGCTCAAATGTCGGGATGTGATAATAAAAAGGTATGACCATGATATTGAGGTAATCAGTCCCTAACCATAGTGATTTGGAGATCATGCTATAATATAGCAATAAGAGATATTATCTCTTGAATAGTGAACTTCTATGATAGGATTTCTGGTACGGCTCATCAGTAGCATGTGCTAAGAATGAATTCACAATAAATTGGTTGAAAAAGTTACTTTTAAAATGGTGGAATTTGAAACTCGAAATTCGGAGGTTTTGGGAGAATGACCCATATCAGTCGTTAGAGGGAACCATAGGTTCAAAAACGTTGGGAATTTCGTTCTCTCGTTGCTTCCGACTTCGAACGCTGCCTTCTCAATTCATTGCACAATCAAAACTAAATACCTAATAACAATTATTTTGAAACTAAATAATTACATTTATTTTGAGATCGTATCTACATCGAATTAATTCCAAGCATTCTGATGATTAGATACCATCCTCACAGCGATGGTATTTCCCGCGTCCACTTTTCACCTACCTACTGAAAACATGCTGTCCCATATTTCTGATCATGTTAACAATGTTAACATGAAATTATTGATAGATGATAGTCTGGCACGTTCGGGTTGCAAAATTTAATTAAGTCATTCAATTAAGACACTTGTTCAACAGAAAAGTATGGGATTCAAAGTAAACATTAATAATATTAATAATATTATGTTTGTAATTTGTCTACTTTCCTACAAAATTCAAATTAAAAGTACAAAATACAATTAAAAGTCAATTACGCACCCACAATATTTTTAGCGTGTCTAGAGTTTTAGCAAATCTCTGATTTGTCACCATTTCTGTGATTTTGAACTAAGTCAGTTACTTATGTTTCCTCAAATAGTGTACTTACTAACTTACAAATTTTGTTTCACTATTAAAAATTTAGTTTTGCTATCTTTTCCAATGGGGTTTCCAGAAAATAAAGGATACCTAAGTAGGCTTGATTGCAGAGTATATTTTGAATGTGATTAAAATATCTACCAACACTCTTATTGTACTCAGTCGAGTTAGTACGTGTTTAGGTGCGAAGAGGGGCAGGGGGCTGTGTTGTTAACGTAACATACACCATCATTTTCCAGTGGGGGTCGGTGTCCCCTTTAAAGCTCAAAAATTTCTGGTCACCCTATTTGGGGAATTTGCATCATATTCAGAAATATTTTCAACTGAAAAATATTCTAACAAGAACAATGATAAAACTCCCACCCTTTTCCGTTCAGTAGATCACTTTACAATATAATGTGTGTCGTCATGGAAAATGTTGGAATGCATAATATTATTATGCATTCCATCATTTTCCATGACGACACAAGTGTTAAGTTTAATTCCTCGGATGAACCAACCTACGGTAATAGACCTTTTTCCATGGAGACACTGCGCAGGTCTGGAATCGGAGCGACGCCATCGCGTTTTATCAAGTGTCGGACCATGTTATCAAAATTTGATAACATTTAATGTTTATCCTAAACTCCCGTGTTGCTCTCCGTCGTCAGTTACTATCCATGTATTTTATTTACTTTTTAGCAACGGAAGTGATGTCGGGGGTCGTACCATTTCTTTCAGGTCGAATTACAGCCAAGAAGGTCGACGCTGAACAGATTTGATCTTAATTAAGAGTAGGTATTAATGTCAACAGTTCCACAAGACGTTTTGCCTCAGCTCCTTGGTCCTGTGCTATAAGCTACCAGCATACTTTAGAGGAAACAAGCATTACTTTACATAGGTATCACCTACTATGTGGCAAGCAGTTAGTTACTGGACGAAAATTAACAAATTCCTATTTTTGCTGGTCTTTTACCACTGCTCTAATTACGAATAAAAAAAAGTATTTACATGTTCTTAAATTTTGCATAGCACATGTAACATTGAATAACAAATCCCAAATTATGCAAAAGCTTAATATGCAAAAGCTCCCAGTGAGTACTAGCCTTAAGGTAGGGTAACTCAAACGCACTAGAACAAAGGATGTGTTACCATCCACTGATCAATTTTCGTTTATTATTCTTGGAATAATACACCTTTGTAATCGCGACGGAGGTCGACGATTCCAATCGGCCTCAAAATTTGACATTATCCAGTTCAAGAGGTCTAGATTCCAAAACCGAAATGTCCGTTCGCCGTACGCCGTTTTGGGCAGTAGGAATTTTTTTTAAAATCTGAAATTTTGACAAAATACTTGAAAACCATCAAGTTGTGCCCATGAGGTTTTCACCCTGATCGCCCAATAGGGATGCTCACAAAATATCGATATATCGAAATATCGATATTTTTCCGCCGATATATCGATATTTTCGGGCGATATTTTTTCCACCGATATATCGATATTATTTTTTAAATATCGGGAACCGATATTTTTTAGAGAGATCCGACATAAATCCGAACACCAGCTAGAAATAGGATCAAAGAGCGTGTAGGTAACTTGACTGAAAGTATTTCTAATCAATTACTATGTTTAATAGTCCTTGGCTTTCAATTCATTTCCTAATCCCTTTACCGAATTGGTTCACAATCACATGTGTGAAGAGTTAATAATGTACTTAATTAATGTTGGTGAGCAGATCCACGCAATTCATTTTAGTGCAATGTACTGAATGTTTTGTCAGAAAATTATAAACTAAGAAAATAAATTGTTTCTATGATTTTACAAATAATTACCTACTCATTACAGATTATTAAATAATCTTCAAATTTAAACCATTTTTAAACAATTTAAATCAAATTTTTAAAATCTTTAAACAATTAATCTTCAAATCTCAACAATTAATGAAAAATCGTTAAACAATTTTTTTGTTTAAAAATAAATTTTAACAATCTTCTTCAAATTTTGAAGAATTTATAACCTTAATTTATTTACTAGTAATCAAAAGTCGTGAAAGGCATGGATTTTTTTAAAATTTGGACTAATATCCGATACATCGATATTTTTTATACGATATATCGAGTATCGATATTTTTCTACGATATATCGACCTAGTAAAACGATATTTTTTAAAACTATCGATATATCGAATATCGATATTTTTCTTCAGTGTGGACATCCCTATCGCCCAAACCCGAGGGACGCTATGGGGCTTTTTTAAAGGTTTTCGGATATCTGGAGGGATCTATAAGGCTTTCATGGGGCTACTAATGGGATTTTTGAAGAATCCCAGTGATCAAATATTTTCCGAGTAAGTAAAAAAAAATTTTTGAAAAAAAGAAAGTTTTTTGAAAAAAAAGAAGAAGAAAAAATTTTTTCTCCAATATTAAAATTTAATATTGTTCCATTGACACAGACTTAGTTTTCGCACGAGTGACCTATATCAGAGAATAATAAACCCTTGTGTAAAATTTGCAGCGGTTTTTTTTTTACTGTGTGTACGATTTTGACTTGAGCTGAGGTGATGAAGAGAAGAAAATGTTCGGAAAAATGTGTTTGTAGGTGGTCAAATTCCTGGTTCCCACCCTTTCCGACGAATACTAATGGCACTTTTGTTGTCTTAACAGAAATGCAATGTATCGTCTCTTTTACAAAATTTTATCAGCTTTCACCAGAAAAAAAGAGAACGGACTAACCATTCCCGAGTGATAGGCAAAAATGTACAAAAAACCTTTTTGTAGAAATTCGCCATTTTGTTTGCCATGCCTGCGCAATTCAAAATTTGACATTACAGGAATGACTTGAGGGAATTTATGACCTGCTTCCCTCATGCAGTGTTTATATTTTAAGGGGGGAGAAGGGAGGAGCTATTAAATTCAACCCGAAATTTAAATTGAAATTCAAGTTATGAATCCATAAGCTATTTCAAGAAATCAGAAGGGGAAGGCCGAAAAAATGTATCGGGCCTCAGGTGGGACTCGAACCCACAACCTCCGCATGACTAGTGCGACGCTCTAACCAATTGAGCCACTCAGGACCACAACTGAGAAAGAGAGCCGGAGATTGAAGGCTCAAACCGTTCCCTGCCCCAAATACTGATTCGGCCTTATCATATTGTTGCTTATTTTTCCCCCTCTGAACCTTGATCTGATGTGAAGCCAGTAGACATCCTACTTTTGTCCCTCATCCTAGGGGTCCCCTAATTCCCCAGGAGGAGTAATTTCATTACAGGAATGACTTGAGGGAATTTATGACCTGCTTCCCTCATGCAGTGTTTATATTTTAAGGGGGGAGAAGGGAGGAGCTATTAAATTCAAACCGAAATTTAAATTGAAATTCAAGTTATGAATCCATAAGCTATTTCAAGAAATCAGAAGGGGAAGGCCGAAAAAATGTATCGGGCCTCAGGTGGGACTCGAACCCACAACCTCCGCATGACTAGTGCGACGCTCTAGCCAATTGAGCCACTCAGGACCACAACTGAGAAAGAGAGCCGGAGATTGAAGGCTCAAACCGTTCCCTGCCCCCAATACTGATTCGGCCTTATCATATTGTTGCTTATTTTTCCCCCTCTGAACCTTGATCTGATGTGAAGCCAGTAGACATCCTACTTTTGTCCCTCATCCTAGGGGTCCCCTAATTCCCCAGGAGGAGTAATTTCATTACAGGAATGACTTGAGGGAATTTATGACCTGCTTCCCTCATGCAGTGTTTATATTTTAAGGGGGGAGAAGGGAGGAGCTATTAAATTCAAACCGAAATTTAAATTGAAATTCAAGTTATGAATCCATAAGCTATTTTTTAGTAGGATGTCTACTGGCTTCACATCAGATCAAGGTTCAGAGGGGGAAAAATAAGCAACAATATGATAAGGCCGAATCAGTATTGGGGGCAGGGAACGGTTTGAGCCTTCAATCTCCGGCTCTCTTTCTCAGTTGTGGTCCTGAGTGGCTCAATTGGTTAGAGCGTCGCACTAGTCATGCGGAGGTTGTGGGTTCGAGTCCCACCTGAGGCCCGATACATTTTTTCGGCCTCTCCCTTCTGATTTCTTGAAATAGCTTATGGATTCATAACTTGAATTTCAATTTAAATTTCGGTTTGAATTTAATAGCTCCTCCCTTCTCCCCCCTTAAAATATAAAATTTGACATGTAATAGCCGCGATGGGAAATTTTATAAGCTTTCATGATAAAAAAGTAAATTTGAAATCGGGCCAATAGTTTCCGAGCTACAGTTGAAAAGTCTTGAAAAACATGGTTTCCCGCTTACTGTTGCTTGTAGGTATTGATAAAAACACATGGACCGACAATATGGCGGCTCATTCGGCGAATGTCGCACATGCGAACGGTACTTTTCTCATGGAAAAAGGTCTATGAGTGGCAAAGAGGGGAGTGGGCGAGTGTGACGTCAGAAATTTTTTTCTCCCCTCCGGCTATTCGACTAAACTACCCGGAATTTCGGATTGAAAATTGTCTTGCTGACATTTCAATCGTTGCAGAGGAGGAACAGACGGTTGTCAGCAAAAAATAATTCCGATGCAAATTGCCCATTTGAAATTTGAGTCTGATGTTTGAGGGTTGTCGTACCTTTTAGTACAAGATTCGAAGATATTTGGAGCTCGATCGAGGAACCCAATTTTTCAAATACGACCATGAAATTCTTCTGCTTATTGTCAGTCTTGGTGCTCGTGATGCAAATAAACTGCAAACAAACGAGAAAAGCGGTAAGGGGACAAAATACGATGGTCCTTTGCAGTAGAAAGTTTGTTGGAATTTTCTCATTCGCAACACTTGACCTAATGGTTTGTTTGGTTCTTAGGGGCCATTCTCAGTTCACGTGCGAGAACGAGCCGAGTGCCTCGATTATGGAACTGACGAAGTTCAGTTTACCGAAGTTTCATTCCGAAAAGTGAACCGAACTACATTCGAAGTTGAAGGCAGAATCACCAGTAACCTCACTCTCGACGGGTCTACTGAGGTAATAACTCATCAGTACACCACAAGTTACCTCAAGTCACCTCTGACTTAGGGCGTTTCTCTATTTAAAGATACACGTCAACAACGCCATATGGGGGAATGGAGGTTGGAAACGAAACGTCCTGACTTACAACTTTGGACCTGCTTGCACTTTTTGGAAATCAACTTTCCCTTACTGGTGGGATGATATGTTTTCTCAGATCCAATCTCAGATTAATGTCACTGATTGCCCTATTCCTGGACCGGTACGTACTAATATACCTTTATAGGTAATTATGACACCGAAAGAACACTTGAATGAAATAATGCTCATTACAGTTCTCTGTCAAAATCAAAACGACCTTAAATCAGGAACGATTTTCGGATTTCAAGACTGTCATGCCTGAACTGCCATATAATCGATACTGGTCGGAGTCGATGGTCGTACAAAATAAAAAAGTCAGAGGATGCCTAGCTGCAATCATCGACATCGTGCCGAGGAACGTTTGAGGAAGGAACTAAATCTCAAATAAACGAACAGCAAAGAAAGTTGTTTTGTTTATTTTTTGTTGTTGTTTTGTTTGTGTTTTATTGTTTATTTTTTGTAGTAAGATAAATATCAAGAGTGTCTCTTTGTGTTCAAATACATTTCAAATAATCGTTGATTTATTTCGTTCCTTGTTCATTAAATGAGCTCTTCGCAGCACTGCGAAAAAAAGACGATTTTCTTGGAGAGGAGACCCAACTCGCACCTAGAGAAGGATGTCGGGACCCAAGTACCTACCCAATGCTTTTTGTGGATTCCGGGACCCAACTCCATAATATAAATAAACAAACATGTCGAAGAGATGAGCGCACCTTTTAATTTTTTGAGGGAAAGGTTGCGCTAAAAACGCTGCAAATTTTACACAAGGGTTTATTATTCTTTGATATAGGTTAGGCTTGAGCGATTTTTTTTTTTTTTTTAACTCGTTTTTAATTTTTTTTTTTTACTCGGAGAATATTTGACCTACTGGGATCCTTCAAACGGTGGATGGACATTTCGGTTTTGGAATCCAGACCTCTTGAAACAAAATTTGTTTTAATTATTATTTATTATTAATAAATTATTTAATAATGTCCGATTTTGAGGCTGATCAGAATTTTCGACCCCCGTTGCGATTTCATAGGTGTAGGTATTATTCCTAATATTCCAAGAATAAGAATAATAAAGCAAAAGGAAGAAAGTGCCAAGCATGCATTATGAGCACTCTAGATTTTGATGATGAAAAATGTCTAACCCTTCAAATTTTCTGGTCAGGGCACTCGCCGATCACCGAATATAGGGGAAAACATTTTTTGGAATGGCGGGGTTGTCTCGGGAGGGGGTGGAAGTTGGCCTGATCTTCTTAACTTCAGGTATATAGGCGCCGCGTCTCTCTTAGCTTGGCATCGCGAGACTAGCGTCTAGCTTGATAGATATAATAATATGTAGAATTAATTTTTGGATAATTTATATCAAAGAATAATAAACCCTTCTGTAAAATTTGCAGCGTAATAATTATTTCGACCTCCGACACGAATACACAGGTGTATTATTCCCTGAATAATAAAGCAATGGTATGAAAAAAAATGCGATGAAATCGAACTTTTGTTTCCTTGCACATGCAAGTACCTCATACTTAACAGATTGCACTCATTGATTATGGACAATGTGGTCATCACAGTAGATGAAGCCGAGGAAATATGATAACTATCATGACATCCTGAAATGCAATCGTTCGTGTTTTACGGAGATGTTTGATGTATGTGGGAAAACCCAGCAGCAGGAAACACTCACAATCAGTTTTGGGTTGGAAAAACTTCCATAAGCTCGCTTTAAGGTTTGGCCTGTAGTGATCAGTTTTTATGTTTTACGGTGCCAGCCGCAGAAGTATGCAGTAGACTCTCTTCCGCTAAATTATCTATTGACTGAAACCAGTTTTGGTTAAGTGATGTCTGAATCTGGTCCCAGTGCAGCATGCAGTAAGGTCATCACAATCAGGCAAGGTAACCGTAGCGCACATTTTGGTAATGAACCTTCTTGGGAAACGAAGCACCTATCTCACTCTGTTAACCCTTACAGATCCACAGGAACAACGCCATGTGGGGAAATGGAGGACGGAAACATAACGCCCGTACCTATAACTTTGGTCCTGCTAGCACTTTTTTGAAAACGTGTTTCCCTCACTGGTGGGATGACGCTTTTTCTCAGATCCAATCGCAAATTCAAGTATCTGCCGATATGTGCCTCCGCACGTGGACCACCGAATTTACCCCGCTTTTCGTAAATATCACAGCACACATCCCGACTCAAATCGTACCAATTAACCACAGTGGCCAAATTGCATCTAAATCATCCCAGATCACGTTCCGAGTACAATGCTTTTCCTCTATCAATAATAATAATAATTATTGATCTCGAGTTGTTCTCTTAAAGTTAGCTGAGATCGCATATGGACCAGTGTACCCAAAAAACTATAATCTTAATTGTCAGAAAAAATAAAAATAAAAACGCGATGCTCTTTTCTGATACCCGTGATGATCCCGCGATATTATGGCTGAGTGTGATATGTCGTCCGTCAGTTCTCTACCAATTTTATTGAACTCAATGACTATGGACGATGTGGTCCTCACAATGAAATGAAGTCGAGGAAAAAATGATAATAATTATCATCTTTTCCTCGGCTTTCCTCAAAGATAATTATTACCTTTGACATCCTGACATGCAATCGTTCGTGTTTTATGGCGATGACTGATATCAATTTTAACGGGAAACCCAGTCGCAGAGAAACTCTGATTCAGTTTTGGGTTGGGATCATTTCCATGAGCTCGCTTTGAGGTTTGTCCTGTAAGTAGTGAGTACACAAGTCAGGGGACTGGAGAATTTCAGTTCACCGATATTACAATTCGTAAAGTAAACCATGCAGGTTGCATTCAAAATCATCAGTAACATCACTTTAGACGACACTGTTGAGGTAATATTTCTTTCATTAGTAAATGGTTATTCCTTGCTAGTACTGTACTAGCAAGGATTAACCACTGTAACAGTAGTCAACTAGTAGATACGGTGATGGGGGTGGGGCTGCCTGGCAGCTCGATCTGTCCTAATGGGACAGTCTGTGCAACCTGGAGGCGGTCAATTGCAGACTGGCGAGTCAGTCTTCCTACCTTAGAGGGTCGTTGCAGCTTGCAGGGCACCTCGGCCACATTTGTGGGTCTTTGAGGCCTGGGACTGGGTGAGGAATGGGTTCATGGCCGTCGCGTGCCACCATATCCTTGCTGGGAGCAGTTATAGCTGTCTCCTGGGCTGCTTGTGCCAACTAGTCTTTCCTGCCTGGCAAGCCTCTCATGCCACTCTGGAAGGAGGTAACTTTGCCCAGAAGGGGTAGTCTCTGCAGTCCTGAAGACGTTTGTTCCAGCCTAGACGACTGATCTTTGCAGCCACTCATAGACTCATTCCACACCTAGGGGTTGTTGTGGAATGACAACCCCTAGACTGCTCGTTTCACGCTTGTAGCATGGTCTTGATGGCCCAGCAGAACACTCATTTCACCTTGGAAAGCAGATATTTCGCCCTGGAGCGGCGAAATTATCGGTGATCCACCCATTCTGCTATTGGGATTTCAGCCTAAAGGGATGGTCTTTGTGACCTGAAAGGCCACTTATTGCAATCTGGAGAGACTACGCTGCCTGCTGGGCTGCTTAGTCCGCCATGATGAGATCTCTTTGAAGCACATGGAGATAACTGAGGAGGTTGCATCACAAAAAGTACTATATCTGGTTTTAATTTGGATTTAGTACTTTTTTGGTTAACAACTCCATTTGAAACGCTTATTTTCAATTGGTAGAATACGTTTAGAGCTAAAACGAATTCATTTTCGTGAAGAAACAGGTCCCAAAAAGGTGCTTGCCGTTTTTTTAAATCGTTTTTGTTGTTTCCCGCAAGGTTTTCAGTCCGATCGCCCAAACCCGTGGGGCTCTGTGGGGCAAAAAAGAGGCAACGGGAGGGCTTATATGAAGGGTTTCGGCTTTGGGGTCGAGTCAGGTGTTGTTTTCGAAGTATTTTTGGACATAAAATCCATTTTCGGGGGCCCCAGAACGATTCGATTTCACCGCGGGGATCTATTGGACTCTCATGGGTCTACAAATGGGATTTTTAAGGATCCCAGGGGTCAAATATTTTCCGAGTAATTTTGGACGCATAATCCATTTTTTGAGGTCCCACTTTTTTCTTTTTCTTATTTTTTTTTCTTTCAAAAAATTTTTTTTATTGACAATTAATTTTAGCCCAAGTAACCTACTATACTATATCAAAGCGTAAAATTTGCAGTTTTTTTCCCCTTTTTATCCTCCTCGTCCTCCTCCTCCTCCTCCTAATAGAATAGGAAAACAGGTCAACGAAGGAAGAACTCAAACGAACTCGTTGAAGGCAACAAGCACATCAATGATGGCGCTTAAAACACACGCAGCAGTTGACATCAGAACCAGTTCCATTTAGCTGCTAGAAAAGACTATGGCGAATTTCATAACGTCGGAGCCCGTATATTACTCAGGAGGGCCACCCTCTCGAAAAATACGAGAAAAAACCGGACGGGTCATAACGGGGTTGATGCCGAGATGATTAGGGTGTCATTAGGAACGAGATATGAGGCTGGGGGACCTGTAACTGGCAGTAGAACACTCCAAATCCCGTTTTTAGAGGCGGAAATTCCCTCTTCGACCCTCCGCCAACCCAGGTTTTTCAAGCCCGGGAGTGGAAGCCGTTGAATCGCGCGTGTTTCGGTGTTTCAAAAGTGATTTACCCCTCTCTCGGGAAAGACGACCCACATGTCCCAATCTCCTTTTGTCCCAGTTGTAACTTTTTTTGGCGAGCTAGAAACCACTTTGGATTTTCACGAGAGATATCATCCCCGCTTTAAACACTCCTATCATACACACCGCAAGGATTTAGGGAGTAAACAAAGCCATTTTTAAGCGACACCTGACAGGCAAATTAACGTACATCAATACATTACGTTGCCAGTAATGTGATTGCATTTTGGGGCCGGTGCGGAAACACAAATTTCTCAACCTCTGATTACATCACTGAATCACCCAGACTGGAGGTGAAGATGAGCGGATGCTGTGATCAGGTCAATTACTAGTCCAAGAGCGAGGACAGGACAATTGCTCGACTTCAAACACCAATGTGGGGCGGGCAAGTGAGTCCGGGCTAGATTGATCTAGAATTTATACATCCTCAAGATTATATCAGCCTAGAAAAACGTTGTAGCTTCGCAGTACAATCTGGATTCACTATCTAGCGTTAACGTCGAAAGATGAGCACCTATGAATTTGTTTTTAATCGTTTTCACGACGGAATAAAACATCCTACATGCAGATGATTCATCATGCTTCACTCATAATATAATATCGTGATATTGTGAAGTGCATCAAAACCACAACGCTGAAAGAGACATCTTGTCTTTTACAGTGAAACGCCAACTTTGACTTTGGTGGCTCCAATAGAGGAACTCCGCGACAGGCGAACAATTCCAGGAGAACTACCCGCTACACCTTCCGTCGAAAGAAGAAGACTTGGGAGAATGCGAGATTGACAATCGAGCATCCCTCAATGAGCAGAATGAATGGAGGGAGGTCTAACATGCGGTTAATATGATGAGGAAGGGATTCCACACCAAGTTGACTGCCTGCAAAGACCGCCTGGCAACGAATCGAGGATGAAACCAAGTTCTGGAAAGGTGGGCTGACCATTTCATGGATGGAGCAAACGAGATGGTAGGCATCACGCATCAAAAGAAGCTCCACAAGTGCCTACTTTGAAGAGGTGAGAAAATGACAGAAGAGTGGATGTCAGATCTTGTAGTGCCCATTTTCAAGAAAGGGGATAAGCTGCTGAGCAATAACAATCGTGGAATAACACAGATTTGTGCACAGCGGGTCCTGGAACAGTTCAGAATCGAACTTGATTCGAGATTGAACTAAAGGAGAGGATGCGAACCGTTCAGAACTCCTCGCAGTCCATACGCGTTTTCGAGCGCGTATCATTCGGAACTGATAGCCTAAACATCTTTAACCTCCACTAAGAATAGCTACAACTCCACAGCTGCGTTGCCAACCCGTACGGAAATTTCCGTTTCGTACGGATGGACTGTTGGTATGGAAATTTTAGTTTTTAATCTTCTAATTCGAGTGGTTCTTAATGCAGTTGGGATTGTCAGCTCCCAATCAGAAATCAGTTAGGGTGGTAGTGGGGGAAACCATAAACATGTCTGCCGATGTGAGGGAAAACGGAAATGGGTGTTCAGTCATGTATGAAAGGGAATTAAGTAGGGTTGAGGGGAATCAATATTGTCGGGAAAGAAGACTTTTCGTTGGTGGGGGGGGGGGGGGGGAGATGATCAAGTCAGTGAATTCCAAGTATTTTGCCAGTTCCCGCATGCACGGACTTGCCTTTTCCCCGCTTTCCGTCGGGATTCCGGAGGACTTTCATCCCGGGCAGGAACTTAACGTATGTTGAGGAACGTCAGGAATTTTACTTGGCTGCAATTTCCAGGGGTTTTTAGGGGGAAGGAGCAAAAGTGTGGGGAAAGATGGGAAGGAAAAGGTGAACTTGTGTTCGGGGGTTTGCGAATTAAATAGTTGAGGTTGATTTCAACCGAGAAGCTGAACAGCTAGCAACAAAGTAGCATTCCAATAAAGTTGTACACCTTTGAAAGGTATCGTGTACGGGAGCCCTCTACGTGGTCTAAGGGCCCAAACCAGTTTTAGTTCGCTTATGAGCCGCCACGCGCCGTGTTTCGAAAATGCGTGAGACATGGCAGCGTGTTCGACTGTTGTTTTGGTGGGGGTCGCACTGTGGGGGGTTGAGCTGTGCCGTTTCCCAAGTATTTTTGGACGTAGAATCCATTTTTTGAGGTCCCAGAACGATCCGATTTCACTGTGGGGATCTAAAGGGCTTTCATGAGGCTACAAATGGGTTTTTTGAAGGATCACACGAGGTCAAATATTTTCCGAGAGAAGAAAGTTTTCACATTTTTTTTTTTTAAATTAACCGAATAAGTTTTCGCACAAGTAACCTATATCAAAGAATAATAACCCCTTGCGTAAAATTTGCTGCGTTTTTCGAGAGTTTTCCGACACCTGCACAAACATTGTACATAATTTTTTTTTCTTATTAATAATATTTTCTTATTGACACAGATTTGCACAATTAACCTTAATTGCTTTTATAAAATTAGCAGCGTTTTTCCTAGAGAGATTGTGTTCAGTTGTTGGGACCTTGGAAGGGTTCTCCCTTCAACTAGCAGAAACCGAATTTTAATATTCTACCTTTTACTTTTAGAGCAAATTGCGATTGACAAACTTCGATGTGTAGTTTCACTCGACGACGACGCGTGATTTTTTTTTTTTTTTTTCTTCAGATTTTTAAAGGTGTTGGTAGTTTTTAGGGGTTTTCCCCCCGAAAAACAGCCGTTTTGCCCCCACTGTGGGTCGCTGAGGCCGTGGCCACCACACGGGCAAACAAACCCTGAAAATGTCCAAGCCCCCTCGAAAATTTTTTAACATCCCCTTTCGGCACTTTTGAGAAACTAAAACAGGTGTGATATCGCTGTGGATTCCCTCGCACCGGGTCACTTGGATCGGGGTCATTCTAGAGTGACGGATGCCTCCCAGGACAAAAACGGTTCCCTGAAAAGAGGAGGGAAAAATATCTACTTATTGCCGTGGAAGGGGAGGGGTGGGGAGAGTATTAGCGAAATGGAGACGGTCATCCATCACGCGGGTGCCCGGGGAGGCGAGGCAAATTGAATTGAAGTTCTTGAACTCTTGAAAGGCTCAAGGCAACACATCTGTCAATACTGCGAGGGAAACTGGCGAAGGGAGAATTCGATTAAAGCCCGCTCCGGGATGTCCTCCCCCGGTCCAGGAAAACGGAGGTAGGAGTTGCGGGAAGAGACTGCTTCATCACTTGGAAATACAGCGTAACACGGTTACCAGTAACAGCGAAGCTTTTCACTTATTCATGGATGAATATTCAAGTCTTTTCCTAAGAGATAGGGGACCCTCAGGAGCGGAAGGGGAATGATGACCCACTTTTTCACTAAGTAAAAACACGATAACTGGATTGAATGAATCCACCTCTAAAGCGAAGAGTTGAAATGAAAATTTGAAGCTGCCAACATCTTGTAGTATAATTTAATTATACTACAAGATGGAGGCAGCGTCAAATTTCCATTGGCCGACGAGTATGCTGTGGTTCAATGGTTGCCCGATATATTCATTGCAGTGCTATGCGAAACCACCTATGCACCACCTGGTCCAGGTGTCGCCTCTTCAACAGTGGCCGTGAGGACAGATCTGGAGTCACACCAGTCGCGATGTCTGAGTTTGGCCTTCTTGGGCCTGAATCATCCATTGTGTGGGACTCGGTTCCTGCCCTGGATGTTGGGAAGCCTTTATCTCTTATGGAGTTCACCGGTTTGGCTTTAGAGCCCAGATCTTTATTTGTCATGTGCATGTACTTGAGTCTGGGTAAGCTCCCAACTAAAATGCCATTTCCTGGAGGCAGAGGTTTTCCCAAATGGTGTAAGGGAGGACCAGAGCAGGTACGTCTCCAGCCCGTCGAGATATAGGGTGTTTGCTGCCCTGAGGGCTCCAGCAGGCAACATAGGACCTGGTTCAGGACGACAGCTGGTCGAGCAATGGCTCTCAATAGGGCCTGCTGAAAGACTCACGAGCTCCATTGCTATTGCCACTACAAAAATAAAGGTCTGTGCCCACTCTTGAGAGACCAGACAAGGGCAGTTGATCCTCAGCTCCAGTCCAGGGCTCACCGCTTCCCAGTCGTGCATTGGATAAAGTCGAACACTAATTAATTGCAGATCTGAGAACACAATGCTAAACGGGGAAGGCCACCAATAACCACGACGAGCAAGGAAGGAGCAGCCTCCCGTTGTCCTATGCGCGGGGGCCGTTTGCCACATAGCGAATGAGCGTAGAACTGCTTCCGTCTTCCGTTCTCTGAATCTGGCAACAGAGTAACCTGAGTGTGGATCCCCACACTCCATATCACTGGAACCCATGGAAGCTCTTGCGTTCACTGGCAAACCCCTGGCAACCCATACCAATCCGAGGACTTCGGCATAAGCAGTGTCAGGACGTCTACTGTAGACGTCACTGTAACAGTGAAGCAATTCCCAAGAAGTCCTCTGCCTTCAAATAGTCTGAAACTGCAGACCTAGCATGACAAACTATTCTGCCAAACCAACAACAAAATTACACTCTGGGTCCGAATTTCATAGCTGTCATGATATGCCGACTCAATTCAGCCGTTCGTCTCTTTTTATGAATTGTATACTCAGAAAACGTCTAGGCTAGAACCGCGGATGTAAGCTCTTCATCTCAGTGCCAGTCGACTTGTCAGCTCAACGATGTGAGTTTTCCACATCAACTGAAATGCTCTTTCGAACGCTGCCTTGAGAAGCTCACCCTCAGATTCTAGACACGATAAAAATAAATGTAACTTGAGACGTGAAAAAAAAGCAGAAATGCTATCCGCTTTCATAGAATTTATTCCATTCTCAGTCAACTTCCACTATCTTCCTTTTTATATGTGAAACCCAGCGATCACGCGTTTCTTTCGCTATCAAGGAGACGTCTCTTTGGCCGGAAGTTTTTTCCTGCCCTCGCTATTTTCCTCTTCTACTGTGGATGGCACTTTGTATGGATAGGCATTGACATAGTGGGTCACGTTCGACTTTGAATCACAAGGCGGATGTGTAAATATTCCCTTTTGCCGGGAGGAAAAAGAGAAACCTTTCCCCCTGAAGGAGGGCTGAGTCTCCTGAGTATTACGTTACAAGGAATATCTGATACACCGTCTAAAGGTCCTCCTCTTCCTCCTCCTTCCATCGGAACACTTCGTTGATACCTTTTGGGGTCTGCTTTTATTGTGGTTTTTTTTCTTTTGCATTGCTCGCTTCTTTGAGGCAGTAGGTGGAGAGTAGTTTACGGTGGGAGTCACCCAATAACGGTGCAATCTTGCTTCCTGTTTGTGAACACAGATGGTCGTGAAGAATCCAGCAACCTAGGTAGCCAAGAAAAAGTCAAAATGGCAAATTTAGGATCAGAACTGTCCATATCTTGTCCTCAATTTGATGTAGGAGAAGGATGCTGCTAATGGTATGAGTGTGAACTAGTCATACCACAGCTGCAGTAGCTATTAGGGCGACTGACTGACTGCATAATCATGTCATGATTCTGCAATATTGAATAAGCCATCAAGGAATGGGCGGTGGAGAGGAAGACGACGAAGTTGACGATGAAGGTTCAAGGTTGTATAACCTGTCAGAGATGAAGCCATACAACCCGAATGAAGAAGAAAAGAAAGACAACCGAGTAGATAAAAGAGATAATGGAGAGGAAGAGACATATACGGACAGTGCAGACAATCCGGATAAAACGATACAAACGTGACAAGGAATGGAAAGCTAGCAGGAATAACATAGCGAATCCATAAGAAGATAAGCCTTCAAAATCCAAAGAAAGGAAAGGCTCCATGAAGTCAACAGAAGACGGCAAATGGTGAGAGCAGGGTCTTGGAGGACAACTCTCCGATGAAGGAAATCGTCCACAATCAGGTCGATGATCCTTGAGGCAACTTGTTTCTCACTCTCGACTGCAGTCGCCTTACTGGGTAACGAGATGCTGCAGTCAGACTTTACATAGAGGGCAAAGCCCAGAGGAAAAGCAGGAGACTGGAGAATAATTGAATGATGAACCAGCTCCTACAATTCCCTAAACTGGTAAGCCAGCGAGGTGAAACAAATGGTATTTATAGCATTTTGCTAATGGACTTAATGGCGGGAAAGTCAACCTTCAACTTTAGTGAAGTCAAGTATGATGATTTGCAAGAATGATCGAACAGTGATTCGCAAAGTTGAACATGGAAGGTGATAGTCATCAAGCAGGCCGACAATTAGACAATGATAGAGGAGGCCATTGGTAGTTTGGAAATACACCATTGATGCCATTGAAGGGCTGCATTGAGGTGACCATTAGCAACAATCCCCCAGAAGTAAGTACTTGGAAGTTTTCTAGAAATATTAGTGTGGGAGTGGGGGTGGTACTTCTGAACAAGCCTTACCAGCACCAGCGGCCAAATCAAGCACCACCTGGATGTCGAAAACGTCCAAGCATATTATGCCCTTACCTCCTGCTACCAATTTGGAAGATGAATAATATTCATCTTCCAAATAGGTAGCAGGAGGTAAGGGCATAATATGCTTGGAAGTTATAGTTCATTATATATATTATAGTTCATCGAGACAAGGTCACAAGGCTGTGACCAAGGTTGCTCATATGGATCGACTCAAGGCCTGTAGCTGTGAGTCTTGGTCTTAGACAGACTCCTGGGTGCTGTCTGTAGTGTGGGCGTCAATGCAGTCGCTATGCAGACAACTATATGGAGGTAGCCGGCCGATTCCGGGTGGAGCTGGAGATGCCAGGGGCAGAGGTCTTCTTTGCGGGCTGGGGCAGGGGACAAAGATCGTCTGTGCACCTTCCAAAAGCGAGCTGGTGCTGCTCAAGATCAGACATTTGCGGCTACCCATTGTTCGGCTGAGGGGCATGGAGTCCATTTCTGGTGGGAAGTTCGTACAGACTGTATCTATTATTGAACAGTTATTAACATTATAATATCGATTCCGTTCAGTTTAGGGACGTCTATCTAGGTAACCAGGCTTGATTCTTTCTTCTCCAAGTTCTTGTGTCGTCCATACTTCCGATTCCCCATCTGTTCAACTCGCCTCAACTCGAAAACCAGAAACCCTTATCCACCAGTGAGTTGCATTTTCACCTAATCCTCCACCAACGGGGAATTCCATCCATTAATTTCCGAAGGGTAGAAAAAAATAAACCCTGAAAGTAAACCCCCCAGTGAATCTGGACGGGAGGATATATCGACTTGAACCTACAAGGGAGGCCCCTGTTCGAAGGGAGAGATGAGGCGTGTGATAACGCGGCAGGGTTAAGGGCAGTTTCGGATTTTAGAGAGGTCGAATTCCCAGGTGTCCGAACCACTCGAGCTCGCCGGGACAATAAATCAAATTTGTAAGCTGCAGGTGGCGGGTCCAAGTTAAGTGCAAAGAAAAGATCGGGAAGGGAGGGGAAAGTGGTTAAAGGGTAACGGATGAAGAAGCAGGGGGCGATGCCCCCTCGAACCTTTATCGGATACGGTTCAATTCCTCTTCGATTTATTGAAAAATAAATAGAACGTGATAGGGACTCCTATCCACCGCTAATAAGGTGCTTCAGTTGTACAAGAAATAAGTGAGCAGACACATAGATTCGACCGGCACGAACCCTCCATTAAATAATAAAAAATAAAACTCTACAGCTTTTGACGGACACAATCCAGGAGGTCGAATGAGGTTTCGTTTTTGGAGTAATTTTGGACATATTTTCCATTTTTCGGGGTCCCCTAACTGTGTTGATATAGATATACTTTTGTTATTCATATTTTACACGATTTTTTTTTACCGAAAAACATTTTAAAGTTATAATCGTCATGGTAGAATAAGTGGATGTAGAGAGGAGAAAAGTAAGAAGAAGGAAATCAATATTCACCGGCTGACGAAACAGACCGGTATTTGACGTTTTTCTAGTTAGGTTTCTAGTTAGGTACTAACCTATAATAGCACTCTGACATGGTCAGTGGGCCCACACTGAAAAGGATGCTCCAATAAAAAGACGATTTCAGACGAAGTAGTCTATTTCCACGATAAATAAAACCGCCGCCGGCGTCTATCTCGCCGCATCTACCTTACGTTAAAGGATGCTCCTCCGTGCGTGCGGTGGAGGGGGAACCCAGCCGGTGTTCACCCAACGTCGAGTCCGACCCGACAGCCCGATGGTCCACCCCATCCGACAAGGACCGCAACTCCTTCTAACCACACCCCACGCCCTGAGCCGATCCCCTCGGCCGAATTACCGGAAAAGACATTGGTTCTGTGTTTCATAGGATGTTCCTTGAACATAACAATCCGGTGGTCTGGGTGTGTCCCCCAGTACTAAACTAAAAATATTGATTACCTTACCTACCTTACAAGCGGAAATTTTTTTGAGTCGTGGGGCGTATAGGTGGCAATCCCCCCCACCCCCACCCCCGATAACGAAAGCGATTATGGAACCAGAAGTGTGCATGAAGGCACTATTCAACTTTCACTGTTGTGTAAAGTAATTTCCTCAACTTCTGTTGGCATTTCAATTACATACACAGCAATATTGTCCCCATCGCTATCCTAATCTGGCGAACAGGAGGGTCGATATCATCAGCAATATTCCCACCTGTGCACACTGCATTACGGCGACTTCCCCCCACCACCAAGTGAAAAAGGGGAGTTGCTGTAAAGGGTGGAAGGGAAAAGTCAGATGTTCTCGAGGATAAGGAGGAAGAGACTTTCCCAAACCAGCGGGCTCCCCAGGGAGTGAGGAAATGATATCATTACCAGTTGGAGTGCGCTAACCCCCCGACATTCCCCCTCCGCACATTCGATTAGGAATTCATCGCCCAATTAATATGGAACAGTATGTTCCGCGTATCTTCATTTCCATCTTGATGTCTTAGTTGAGAGCTCATCACGGGAACGGGGAGGCCACGTCAAAAGCAAAGAGAATTATCATTTGTAATAAGTACGAGCTTGTCTGATGGCCTCATGAAATCATTTATCTCATTTAAAATTGACGTAAATTTGTCCGACAACAAGATGGAGTCCCGAAGTGGTGTTTGTGCATAGAATACCGTTTAGATTTCACCAGGAGCCATACTCGGACCAATCTGACCCTCGCCAGTCACCCTTGTATGTAATTTACAATGTAAATTATGTCATAATACCACTTTAAAAGTGGTCCAACACAGCAACACCCCCACCACTATGTAAAGTGAGCTAGGTTCGTTCTCACCAGCCAGGGTAAAGTGAGCCAACTCGGGAGGAATTAGAACTCAATAGCGATATCGAAAAGCGAGTAGAAATGGTCTGAGCCCAGGTGTGATACGTTCTGGGGTTGGCTGGCTTTGGCCAGCAGGGGATGGCCCCCTAGTCTACTATATTGGAGCTCCAGCCCGAAGAGAAAGAGGAGGAGAACCATCTTTATCGTAAGGTACCTACTTCCACAAGTTGGCGAGTTGATGACGAAAAAATCTGAAACTAGCAAAAAGTTGCTCCATGTGGCGTATCTGAGCTCCAATGTTGCCCGAAATAGGGGAAAAATAGATTTTGCCTTCCAAGTGAATCCCTCCAGTTTCATCCTGAATTTCTTCAAGATAAAAAAAAACAACTATACTTTGGGTGTAAGGCCAGGTAGGAAAGGTCGGGGGTTGGCTGGCGTAGCCAGGGTGGTTCCTGTCATCGAAGTGAAGATGGCGTCCAAACGCTTACCTTTGTGGCGTTTACATAATAATATTGTTGATGTTGGCCCAGTTTACGTATGAGATTATCTCCTAATAATGATAACCCCCGCAGATAACGAGAACTTTGGCCCACCGTACACCCACCCTCAGACCTCACCCTGGGGCCAGCTTGAAATGCTTGGACGTGACAATTGAAAATTAATCTCATCAGAGGCTCGTTTCGTGGTGGCTATTGCTTCACACGATGGCATCGCTGATGAGGAACGCTGATGGCGCATCGACGTTACATTTCGAAATAACGCTCAGAACGCTGAACGAATTGGCCCAAGCAGATTATTCTCTTTGCCCGACTCCGGTGGAAAAGAGAAATTGGGTTATCCGATTTTCGCGTTTCTCGATGCACGTTGAACACAGTTACCATACAAATGCGACAACAGTCACACGTACCGGTTCAGGTAAGGGGGAGTTATGGGGACCAACCGCATCGCGAGGGGCAATTGTCAATTCCGTATAATTGTCGGGGACTAATCGCTTTACCGGTGGAGGACACACTGTGTGAATGATGGATGGCAACCCTGCACCTTCCCCTACCAGTCCAGTATCGAAAAGGGAGTCTCCCTTCACCGTCACACAAATCGTACGAGTTTCAGGCACCTCGACCGCGTAAATCATGCAGCTTGTCGAGTGGTTTTCCCCTCAAAGGGCGCAAAAGATCAACCTCGAGGGTTCTCGAATTCATTTTGACCGCTTGTCAACTCGATCCATTTCCAGTAATTGCTCTTGAAATTCCCGATTCAACTTCATAATTCATGTTATTCATTTCCATTTTGCCAACAAAACCACATTGAGGGGGGAAGATGACAACCCCTGAACGAACGGGGCATGTTATTGTCATATCCACGTTAGTTGCGTCATTACTGTCATTCGTAGGTATTGATATTGACATGATTTGCATAACGAAAGACGTTATTCAATAGCGGGGCATATACGGACGGTTTTATTTCGACAGGTCACGGGGTTTTCGTGGAAATCCGCCGATCTGGGCGGGTCTGAAAATAACCAAACGGGCTACGAGAGTTCACGGTAACCAGTCAAAAAAGCTTCAAATTTCACACAGAGGTTTATTTATTTATTATTCGATAGGAAAATCGGGCATTAATTAATGTCACCAATTAAATTTTTTATGAAAATAATAATTATTTTTGAAAAAAAATCCTATACAATGTTTGGACAGTTACATTGTAACTCTCCGAACGCAGAGTTAGATGCTCTACAACTTCGATTCCATGAATTTACGTGGGAGTTAGCATTTTTGATCAACAGACATTATATGTCTTTAGAATTTAAACTTAAAGTTACCTATCTTGATTTTTCGCAAAGTTGGAAAAATCTACATTTTTTACGGCCCGTCGCGCCCTTATGATTGGGTCAACTTTAACGCATGGTAGCTCATTCGAATTTTGTGCTCTTATCCATATCGAAAATGTTCACCTTTATTATAAACGCCGGTTGTAAACCATTCCGCCACCAACGAGTTAATGCGGACGTGGAAAGCCGCTTTTGAGATAGCAGGTTTCTACGTGGGAAGCTCGATTTATTTTACATTGAAAGGAAACAAAATGGGGGAGGCGGAGGAAGAAAAAAGGTGAAGGAAGAGACTGCTTAATCCTTTCGAAGTGGGTAAGAAGAAAAGGCACAAGAAAACAGCTCTCGGCTTCCCTCACATGGGAAACTGGGTGGGGCTAAGACATTGGCGGCATGTGGTGAAAAGTGGGGAGGTTTCGGTTTTCAAAGGATAAGACCCACAACAGTATTTATGGGGGGTCGCTGCCATGTGAGGTAGGGCGGTCATGCCGAGAATCTCTAGAGAGTGCGGGGAAGTCCGCCTAAGGCTGTTGTTGAACGTGTTTTCACCACTCGACGTCTCTTTGCTGGAAGTTCAGATCTATTCTGCAACATCGAAACGATCCCAGCCTCGCCTTTAAATGTTTTTTTCGTACCCTACAGCAACATGGAACGAGCAGTGAAGGAGTCAGGATTTAAAACGGCGAGGGGGCACATGGGTTGTACGCCCTTCCCATGACAAGGTCCTAAGTCCTAAGAGACCTTCCATTTCTTGGAACCGCCCGCACTTTACTGATTCATGCTATTTTACCATGACAATCAATGCATTTTTACTGGATCTGGAAGTAGCTCAGGATCTGGAACAGGAGTCTGTGCCGTTCGTGAGTGAGCCTACTATACCTGTGGGTGTTTCCTAAAGTTATTTTGAGTTATTTCGCAAGAAGTAGCAACATTGGCAAGGGGGGGGGGGAATGAAGTTTACTTCCACGAAAAAAATGAAAATGAGTAATTTTTACTATTGTCTTCTACATCAGCTTAGAAGTCAAATTTCCAAGAACATCATCATAGAATGCTTACCATACAAGTGAGGCCCAGGGAAGTGAGGTATTCTTTGTTAATATGAGCTGAGGGCCTCAACGACTAAGTTATGTACCAGATACCACTCCTAGTAAGGCAATAATTAGCCTAATAATTGCTCATAGAAGCAATTGCAGCTAATCGGATCATAGAATCGAGTGCTTTTGATCAAAAAAAAAAAAAAAAACATCCCAAGCGGGAAAGTGGGAAACCCTATGAGATGGGTAGGTAGGGAAACCCTACAAAATGGGCCACTTTACGAAGGGTTGGGCGCGGGACCGGTGGGTTTTCCATGAGAGGTGGGCAAAAGTTGATAGTTTAGGGAACGTATCTGTGATGAGTATGTGTCATCTTATGTTTGTTCATGTTTTCTTTAGTGTTTAGGCTAGTCATATTAGATGTAGGGAAGGGAGAAAATTTATAGAATTATTCGCCCCCCACCAGACAAGCAAATGTGGAGAGAGCAACCACCGAGAACCTGAAAACTGCAGATTACAAGAAGTGGCAGAAGAGTAGGTATGGTCTGTTGCATTCCGCAACCACCAATCATCCGAACACCACAAGTTAAGGGAAGAGGTGGAATAGTAGGTAGGTACATTGCGATGACTCCTGTCCCAAAGAATTTCGAGCCAATGAGTCTTGATAAGACCTCCTATAAAACCTGGCACCTCCACGTTGGTCCATCCCGCACACCAGAATGGTGTGGCTAACGCCGGAGGAGACAGGAGGGCCCACTGTACTCCCCCTAGGGGGGGCGGGGCCACATTGGCTTTCCCAGGGACCACACTCAGGATGTCGAGGATTCCCTGGGTCCGGTGTTCAGGCAGTTGAAGTGGAGGCAGTGGGCGCGCTGTGTCCACTTGAGATGTCCAGATACACTTTCCACGATTTGATTCACTGCAGGCAGAAGAATTCTCTTTCGAAAATATCGTCGAAATTAGCGATCGCTGTGGCAGGTTTCTACGAGAAAATTGCCCTTTGATTTCCTTTTACGAGCTGAATCGAGATCATTGACGCTGATGAATCTCAATAGGGGCTGTGCACAGTGGGCCGAAACGGCTGTTCTGAGGCAAAAAACCTCTTACCTATAGGAGCATCACAAAACGAGAGACATACGATTTTTGTAATCTACGCGTCATGAAACGTATTACCTATGTCAAATTTGTCGTTGGAAGAGTGCAAGTAAATTTGCTGCGTTATTAAACATCCCTTGCGAACAAATAACAAATCAAAATAATAATTATCGAGCACCCCGAGGGTAGCTTACCATGCTCCACATCGTCCTAATGGGCTCGTGCCTCCACTTACCTTCCCCGAAGTTTTCGTTGATTGAGCAAACTTTTTTGAGGCCTATTTATCGATAAACTCGACAATTTTTCAATCGATTCCAAAGATCGGTTGTTAGTGACTCATAGTTTGCTGATCTGTTCAATTATGTTGGGATTGTGGAAGGGGGTGTTGAAAAAGGGGATTATTAAAAGCGGGTCACGCTCCGAAGGTGGGGGGAGGGGGGATAATAAAAGCGCGGGGAAACCGTTCAGGAAAACAAAGCCGGGAAGGTCCCGCTCAAAACTCTCCGGCATCCAGAATTTATCGCTTTGAAACCTTCATAGAGCCTCCTCCCCCCTCCCGACACAGAGCTTTTGATTACTTTTGTTCACAGGTATTGGAAAGGGGAAAAGGGAAGTGGAATCGGCGGGGGTATTCGGTTGACCAACGACTAACAACGTTGCTGGTCGAATCATAAAATGTCTTTTTGCGTTCATTGTTTTCGATGCGGATGAAAACTTTTGATGTAAAACCCGCGTCGGGAAAGATTTGTAGTGGACTGGGCCAGTAAAACACTCACAAAGCCTTGGATTCGTATAGATTGACAGGTAGGCCGTAGAAAAGGACAAAATGAGACGGATGATGGGATAAATGTGGTGCACTCTAACGGCTCCGAATGGATCCGATATATGAAACAATTTTAGCATGGAACAATGGAACATGCTTTAGCTGTGACCTAACTGCTCAAAAACGTTAGGCGGGAAGGGAGACGCGTTAGTGTCACGTTTATATATTACGTAACATGTAAATACTAGCAGTCGGACAGGGGGGCCACTTTCTTGAAGGGCGCAAGCACGAACGTTCTCACGTCAATCCAATCAGGGCGAAATAATGATAAAATAGGACTGCAAATTGTAGACCCATTTGATCAGTAACTGACTAAATAGTAACACAGAAGTAGCACAGGTGCGACATATATTCCTTCCCTTTCTTGAGTTCAACCTTTCACGTGGAATGCCCCATTTATATAAATTACATTTCCAACAATATAAAACGTTTTATTAAAACTTAAAACAAAATCCTTTAAAACAAAATCGCCGCATAAATGTTCTTGGTTTATTATCCGAGGAATAATACACCTATGTATTCGTGTCGGAGATCGACAATTTTGATCGGCCTCAAAATTTGTCATTATACGTTTCCAGATGACATCTTTTGTAGATTCCAAAAACGAAATGTCCGTCCGAGGACCGAGTTGGTAATGATGTTTGTTTTATAGGACTGAAGATGAGCGTGTAAGCTCGAAACCGGTCTCCAACTAATGTATTTTAACAAAATACAGAAGTTAAAAGGAAGAAGCAGAGAGATAACTTTCATTGCCCATCCGTTCTCTTCGATTGCATAGATTAGGATAGGTACGGCTTTGTTCTTCTTAATTTCATACTTCGCGTCTTAACAGCGGATTATTCGCAAAAACTGGCAAACGTCTTTCAGCCCCTGTATCACGTACATTATTAATCAAAGAAATACTTCGGATTGATTCGCCGCTGATGGAGCACACACCCCCCATTATAGCGAAGCAATCGGCGAAACTACTCTACCAACTGAAAAACGAGGGCGCGATTTGATCAACATGAACGGCGGAGGAAGCCGAAAGTGAATGAAAACAAGGTATTCGAAAAAGAAGTATTCGATTCACTAAATCCAACCCCCAGGGGAGATGTGCAGTGTGATGAAAAACGAGAGTGGATGTGGATGGGATCCTTTCTCTGACAGGAAAATACCATCGAGTTTCCACACAAACAGATTAATCAATGCTTTTCAACCCTCGTGGACCTGAGACTCTTAAATAGTATCAAATTATGTGCCTTGTTTATTTATTTTTTTCCCCCCGTTCAGATCATGGTTTTGGTGATAATGAACGGGTAATAAAATTTATTTTTACTAAGCTATTAAAACCCTTCCAATCGCATAGATAATCATTTAATGATTATCCTTCAAAAGCCCCAATCGCATAGATAATCATTTAATGATTATCCTTCAAAAGCCCCAAAGATCCTCACGGTGAAATCGGATCGTTCAGACCCCAAAAAATTGATTCTTCGAAAACGACACCTAACTCGACTCCATAGCCCTTCAAAAACCCCTACCGTAACCCCTTGTTAGCCCCACACGGGGTTGGGCGATCGAGCTGAAAACCTTGCGGGCACAATTAGATCGTAACCGAGTATTTTCTGATTAAAAAAAAAAAAATCCTACTGCCCAAAACGGTTCGGACGGAGGACGGCCATTTCATTTTTGGAATCTACGCATCTTGAAACTTGTTTTGACAAATTTTGAGGCCGATAAAAATTCTCGACCTCCGACACGAAAAGAATCCTAATAAACCAAACATTTGTTGCTCAAAAAATTGACCTTTCAATTTAATGATTTTCATTTTTTTCTGGGAGAGCTCAACGAATTCAATCAGACCGAATTTCATATAAATAACATGAAACTGATTGAAAAAAAGTTCACCTCTTCAAACTGTACCTCCATTTTCAAGTTCATTTTTAACAAAAATCAGTGGTGAATAAGCACATCGAACTATTTCCAGGCAGGTTATTGTAACGGACTGGCGCCAAAAAAAAAAAAAAAAAACTGAGCCTTCCGTGTTGCTTGATGGAAACTTCCCGGAAGACTGGCGGCAACCTGACATTCCTCACCTTGATATTAAATTCTTTCTGAGCCAGCAGGAGCAGGCAGGTGGAAAGGCATAGAAAGGCTCACTAAAAGCAACTAAGATTCGTTTTCCGTACCAAAGAAAACGACTCCATTTGTACGCACCCGAGTGATGATTTATTAATGCTTTTGAGTAGATTCCGTTTAGCTCTTCACCGCCGACCAGTCCATAAATCTTTCCTTTTGAATGAGAGAAATCAAAGTAGCTGATGAAACAGGGAGTCGAAAATTGGTAAGTAGTTTCATAATTCAGTAAAGCCATTTGAAGTATTCTTAAATATGAATTTCAGCAATATTACGTTGTGATGCAAATCACAGGTTGAAAATGGCTAACCAAACTGGCCGTGATGCCCTAGTGGAACAAAGGCTCGTATATTGCAAAATTTGCAGCAACGGAGCTCATAGCAGGCGGCTGAGAAAAGCGGTGGCTTCAAAGTACGAGACCTAGCGAATGGAATAGAGACTGGAACTGGTTCGAAACAATCAAAGTTGCTTTTGATAACAAGTCTGTAAAGGCTTGAGGAAGGAGACAATTATGTATGAGCATGGAACATGCTTTAGCAGTGACCTAACTGCCCAAAAACGTTAGTCCGGGAGGGAGACGCGGGAGAGTCACGTTTATATATTACGTAATATATAAATATACGTTAGGCCACTAGTTCGCCGTCCTCACCCGTCGTACGTCAGACCAATAGTTCGGCATCATCATCGCTTGTCTTACCGCCAGGCCACTAGTTCGGCGACAGACAGTTACTTTTCCAACACGCAAGATGGGTTCTGATCCCACGGTTAATACAGCATGTTCCATGTTTCTTGAATTTCAGCTGTAGGCTCTAAGCAAAAAGCATCCAGGGGTCCAGGCGATGCCCAAAGGGCCAAGGTTTTTTCAGCAGGACCACATCAGAAAAACGCTGCAAATTTTACACAAAGGTTTATTATTCATTGATAAAGAGTAATTTCACAAAAATATGACATATATGACACATTGTAAATATTTTAACAAAAATATTTTAGAAAAAAAATATAAAAAAATTGTACAATGTTAGGACAGAATCTGTCCACATCGGATGTGGGACCTCGAAAAATGGATTACGCGTCCAAAATTACTCAGAAAGTATTTGAACTCCTGGGATCCTTCGAAAACCACATTTGTAGCCCCAAGAGATTAGATCCCCACGGTGAAATTGAATCACTCTGGGACCCGCAAAAACGGATTCTACGTCCAAAATTACTTCGAAAACCACACACAACTCGACCCCATAGCCGAAACCCTTAAAAAAGCCCTCCCGTAGCCCCTTTTTAGCCCCACAGGTTTGGGCGATCGGGCTGAAAAACTTGCGGGCACTACTAGATGGTAAACCGAGTATTGTGTCAAAACTTCAGATTAAAAAAAAAAAACATCCTAATGTCCGAAACGGCTCGGACGGCGTACGGCGGATTTCGTTTTTGGAATCTAGACATCTTGAAACGTATAATGTCCAATTTTGAATTCGTTCTGAACTTTCGACCTCCGTCACGATTACATCGGTGTATTATTACAAGAATAATAAACCATAAGTACACAAATGGGCGAGCGAAGCGAGACCCCTGACCGCGTGCTAGCATTAAACAGAAGCCTAATAAACCCGTGGGTAAACTTTCCAGCATTAAATGCTGAAATTTTCCAACACTGCTTATTATCCGAACAATGTCTGAACCATCTTGATACCAACGCGAATAAACACAATTTTCATTACACAAGTTAATTACGCGAGCACACCAACAGCGAAACGCCCCCAATTTCACAGGTTGTTGGAAAACAAATTTGAGGATAAACTCCGCCCTTAATTTTATACCGTGAATAACGCGGAGCGCGAAACTGGTAGGAAGGGTTCTGATGATATGTGAGAAGAGCTCGGAATGATTAGGGCGGGTAGAGCGAAAACAGGGAGCTTATTAGGGGAGAACCTTGTACCGTTCATAACCCGAGAAACACGGCACTAGGCCAATTTCCTTACGGAGAGAAGGAGACGCCAACGTAATAGACCTAATACGAGAGGAATGCTGGCGGAGGGAGAGGAGTTTGCGGGGCCCGAGGGGTACAAAGGGGTTTTACCGCGGTATGAAAATTATGTTGTGTGTTTTCCTCAGTCATCCCATCGTCTTTCCCCTTTCTGCTCTCCCTCCTCCTCCGGTTTTCATTAAAATGAAGTGAATTGAACTGGCAAGGAGGGGAAGTTACCAACGAAGTGTGAAACCCGAGGAGGAAAATCACTCGTGAAGTGGCAGCTAAAGAGAAAATGAAGATGAGAAATGCGTCCCGAGGGAAGATGAAAAAAAAAAAATCGTCACGGTTTTTTCTTCCCACTAATTGAGTGATCAGGCTCGAAAGTGTTACAAATCCCTCTAGTAACAATTAATAATGAAAAAGAAGAAAGGGAGACCAGTAATTGGTAATAAGAGTAGCTCAGAGCAAGAAATTGAAGCTTAAGCTTCAAGAGGATTTCACAGAGACGAAACAAAGGAATTCATTGATACCAAGGGTTGAATTTCTCGACCAGTAGCGTATAACGTCTTTTTGGGTTCTTGAGGGTTGGTCAATGAATGGACTTAATTTTCAGGCCGACGTTTCGGAATATTTATATTTGAGTTTGGTTAGGGAGAGAGAACGACTCCTCTGCTCTCCCTCCCTAACCAAACTCATTGGATTAGACCTCTGCACCATCGGCAAACAACCACTTTGTGATATTTATATTTGCTCTTCAGGGCTATTAAATAGCCCAAATTTTAAATTTTATTAAATTATTACATTTATAGTATGTATAAATAAATTTTATTGTATGTATAAATGTATATAAATACAGTATTTATCCAGTATTTATACCACATACTGACTAAAGCTAGGCATGATGAGATATAAATCAAATATTATATATTTACAGTTACCTTGAAAAATCGTGATGCTCTATTACATTGAGGGTGACACGGTGCTATAGCACAGTAGATGGGGCATTTAAACAATAGAGAAACTTTAAGGAAACTGGGAAATCAAGTAAAAGAGTGTCTCAGTGTGGTGTTTGCCGACGGTGCAGAGGTCTAATCCAATGAGGTGGTTAGGGTGAGAAATGACTCCTCTGCTGAGTACTAAATTGTTTATTGGAATAAACAATTGTAGCGAACCACAGTTCAGAACTGATTGTCCGTTCCACCTACCTCAAGTCACTCTGGGCTGTAGATGAGCTTAGTTGCTCGAAACCGGTCCCCACGCTACAATTGTTTATTCCAAAAACAATTTAGTACTCAGCAGAGGAGTCATTTCTCACCCTAACCACCTCATTAAAAGAGTGTCTGATAAGCAGGTGGTAGGAGACTGATAATAGCTAACTTTTATGGGCATGGCTGACACACTATCACTGATCTATGTTAGATAACTGCATTTGAACTTATCAGCTGCTATGATCAAAAAATTTTTTCCATTAAATTCAATCAACTTAGAATCACATTGACTTATCAATACCTAGCTATTACTATAGAATTCCCATAGGTAATGGGAAGGATTGCACAAAAGGGGGGTGGGGGGGTGTAACAATGGAATGGAAAAATTCCCATTGGCAGTGACGGTTTAAATCGTTGCAACTGGTTTAAGTCGTTGCAACTAGTTTTATACTGGAACACTGTAGGCCAAGAAACCTTACTCCTCCCTCTCTGGCTAGTTACCCAGTAATAGCAACATTATGCCATCTGACTAAGGTTGGTGTATAATCGACTCAGATTCTCCGTATCCCTCCAGAAATTGCACGTGTGTGGGGTCTTTGATATGTAGATCATACCTTTAAGTTTACGTTTGGAATAATTGGGTGCAGAATAATATTCTAAGTGCATTGGCCCAACACTCCATCTCAGAGGGCCATATGTTCAATTTTCAAGAGGCAAAAATCATATAATATTATTACCTATATGATTTTTGCCTCTTGAAAATTGAACATATGGCCCTCTGAGATGGAGTGTTGGGCCAATGCACAATGTTCTTTCAGAGTGTTAACATCGGACCTATGTTTCGAAAATCGGCGATACTGTCTCTGATCAAGAGAGGCGAATTGGCCTTTAAAAACAAAAGGACACTAAATGATCTGGTTTTCTCAAAATTAAAATCTCCAATCCCCAAAGAAGAAAAGAGTAACGTTGTTTACTCTGTCCCATGCTCTGATTGCCCCCGTCAATAATATTGTTTTGTCAACAATATTTGAGAAACCGACGCCTAACTCGACCCTACGGTTTTTTCCAAATTCGAGAATATCTTCACGTTATACCATAAATTATGGTATAATAATGTAAAATACGGCCCGTAATGGATGGTCCGATCATCATTCCTGTCACGTGCCCTTAGGAGAGTAGTCAACTTCAAGCTCACTCTTACATACTACAGTACTTTACAACGCCTCTTATTGACCAACCATATTCTCCATCATCCCTCTAATCCGATAATGAGAAGACAGAAAAAATTTTTTTTTACTAAACTCGATTACTGAAATGTGTGGGAACCCACTACAATAATATTATCCCGTCTTTCAGTAAGAAAATAAGATACTAGAATGCTCTGCTTGGGTGGATGCCTTCAGTGATGATTCTTTAACCGTGGGAAGAAGCTGCTGGTGAATTACTAAATTTATTCTTCAGTTAATTAGGTGATAATGAGCCAAATTTTGTTGTGTATGAACCTTTACTCCTCGTCATTCCCTGTCACTGTGGTTGTGCTCATAATTAGCAAATCGTCACTGTAGAAGCAACACCGCCTAACCCACATCATCCCAACTTCACAGGTGACACAAAAAACGTCATCATTAAATTTTCTTTTTTTTGGTTTGTTTTTCTTTTTTTTTTTTTGTGGACATGAATAGGTATGTTTTTTGGCTGGGGGTCATGGAAAAATTTGCTTGACGAAATATTCACCCCAGTATCTAGGTTAATCAAAATCATTGCTAGTGTACACACTCATAATTGGTGTGATGTACAATAAGTTTTCCTACGAAAAGAAGCCACTAAAGACATAATATCCATGATCTGATGTTTTCCCTGGAGGGGAAAAATTTACAACATGGTTTAAGAAATCTGAGCGAAACCAAACTAGGTCCTAACGTCTCCAGTTTGAATTAATTTAAATTTAATTTTTGTTTATGTTTATGTTGACACCAACGACAACGACAATTGACACCAAAGAATAATAAAACCTTGTGTGAAATTTTTTCAACGGTTATTGTAAATTCTTCTTCTTTATTCTTACTTTCCCCCCCCCCCCCCCTCCCAAAAGTTTTCCACGAGAAAGCACGAGACACCCCCACCTCAGTAGATTTAAAATGTTATCACTTTATTGAAAATTTCCATTCGCCTTTTGCTTCCGAGTCTGCGAAGCAGCGGAAGCCTTGTGTTCACTTCCGGGAGAAAAAAAATTTTTGTTGTCCGAATTCAAAATTTCCACTCGCATTTTGCGTTTCATAGCCTACTGAACAAATTTGGTCCCGTGTCTGTCGGTCTGTGGGTCTGTCGGTCTGTCCGCATTTCCTTGTTACAGCCATAATTTCCACAATTTCGGATGAATTTAGCTCAAATTTTGAGGGATTATGCGGATCAGGCTCCTTGAGGTCCCATACGAATTTCATCACAATTGAATCAGCGGTACGCTCTAAGCATGCGCTAACGTGAAATTCTTGAAACAGGCATAACTTTCTCAATTTTGATCGGATTTCAATCAAATTTTCAGGATTTGTGTGCGTATAGCTCTAGATGGTACCCTGTCAGTTTCATCACGATTGAATCAGCGGTACGCTCAGCGCATGCGCGAACGTAATTTCCTTGCCACAGTCATAACTCCTACAATTTTGATCGGATTTCAATCAAATTTTCAGGAATTGTGTGGGTATAGCCCTAGATGGTTCCCTATCAGTTTCATCATGATTGAATCAGTGGTACTTCCTGCGCATGCGCGAACGTAATTTTCTTGTTACAGTTGTTACGTTCATTTTGAACTTGGCACGAGGAAGCTCATGTGCCATTGCCTTGGCAGTGTATTTTTTTGTGTGTGTTTTCTGCCACTTCTATCATACTTTTTAATTGAACCCCGTTCAAAAAGAGGGAACCCTCCGCGCCTTTTGCGGCCTTTGTGTGAGTCCACTCTCACTTCAACGCCCGATTTCCTTTTTTCCTTCTCGCTCTTTCAGGAAAAAAAGTGTTAGGCCCGAAAAAGAAAATAACACGAAAAGCGTGCGAGCTCGTGAGGTTACAAATCACCATCGGCCTCCCCTCCCGCACCCTTCGCCCTTTTGTGTTTATATGAATAATAACTACCGACGACGCTGACGGATGCCGTATTTTTCACCGGCAACTCTCACCCCGGCGATAAACAGCCGACTAGACAAACACTACACAACATGAAGAAGACATGAAAGGCGCCTCTGTGAATCGATATATCGACCCGTTCGTAATTCCGCTCGTCAAAAGGTACATCACCTAGACAGAATGAAATTAAAGTGGTAATCGCTATAATAATTATAGCGATAATTATTATCCAATTTTCCGCGGCAGTAACACATCCTGAATTACGCGACGCCATAATTCTGATTGTCCTGTTCCGAAGCGGCTGCACAGTTGTACGTCTCGAGGGCATGTCTGATCATGTTGCGATGATTCCGAACACTACGGCGGTGTGATTAGCACTGGAGATATTATGGTAAGTGGGTTCATGTTAATAGCGCGGTTAGTTACTGAATATCAGGGAGGCTTAAGTGGGGTGGCATGTACGCATACTCTACAATATATACCTATTGATCCACGGTTGTTGTACCCAACTCAAATCTTCTTAGCAGCAATTTGAAACGCGCTAACAAAAAATATACCATACTATAATAATATTATACAGTATGTATATAATAATATTATTAGTATAGTTATAATTATTATATTATAATACCTGCTACGGTAAATATGTAGTAATTGAGGGGTTCCTCACACAACGAAGGCCACTTCAGAAACTCGTCACTTAAGCTCGGTAGGTACCTGCAACAGAAAAAAACACAAGTTACGAAGGTTGTCTTCAACCAAGTAGGACAAGCAGGGATATAGGGAAAAAGGTTCAGTTGCAAACCTCAGATTCGTGTTCGGCAGCTCAAAATACATTATACATGGAAATTTCCAGAACCACAGCAAAACGTACTTCTATTTTTACCAATTTGACAGTACGGTATCATCAAGGCAATGTTGAACGAAGAATCTACCTAAAAATTCTGGAGCTGCCCCTTGTTCTCTCTTTCATATTCTGCTTCTTTGTGAAGCGCGAGTTTGAAAAAATAAAAATAAAACCCTACTGAGATACCCGGAAAAAAGGGAAAAAACAGGAAAAAACTTGAAGGACTATTATCTCATAAGGCACCTCAGGCCCGGGGAGACGCCTGAGAGTTTTCACCCCCAACCAAAGTCAACTACCCCCATCACGCAGAAAACAAGGTTTTTCACTTCGCTCGAAGTCGTTTCCCCAACACGAGACTTTCCTTCCCTTCTCCGTTGTTTATTTATGTTGAAGTAGACCAAAAGGAGTGATAGAGAATCTCCGCCTACGTCGTCCCTGAAGTCGGGAAATTTTCGTGTTTTTTTTCCCCCTCCTCCCGAGTTCATTTCACCCCAGTCGCTCGTTTGACGGTTCTGCCAGCTTTTCCTCCTTACGCGCGCGAAATCAATCTGAATCGCTCCCTCAGCGCCAAGTGAGTGGAAACTGCAGAAATTTTCCGCTCCGAAGGGAACCTGCCATTTCTCCTAATGTTTCCCTCCGGTATATAATAATTTCGTTTCCTCTTTCCCACTTTTTTTTTCCTCACTCGAACGAAACGTCCGCGGCGACTTCTCGTTAGAGGAAACTCGAAGAATCCTCGAGATTAACGTTATTTTACAAACTGCGTTCAGACTCCATTATGCAATTTTCACCTCCCTCTGGAACTATGAAAGTTTTCTTTTTCCTCGGAGTGAAAACTGCTGAAGGTGGGGGAAATGTGCAGGTCGTCTTGAAAATGGAGGAAATTACTTCATGGAAGAGCTCCCTTCAGTAAAGTCGTTTTCGCAGTTCCATCTAGTTTTATGGGACTTTTTTTCGGGTTCGCAATTTGCACAACTTTGTACCTGGTGGATATTTGAAGTTGGGTTTTCGCGGGGAAGTGAACTGAGTTGGCTCGTCGCACTAACGCCGCAATTTGCGGAAAAATCTGCAGACCAGGGTTGAACGGTGCTGCAGGTGTCCCTCTGACAGTAACCCTCATGGAAGGGAATTCTCCCCCCTCTCCCGTCCTCTAGTCCGCTGCCGGTGCGGGAACGGGATAACGGACCGACGCGACGAGCAGGGAGAGGGCATTATAGGACTAGCTCTGCTCTTCTTCAAAGATGTCCTTGGAGTGGGGTCGTTACCTACACCAGGAATCCATTCTTCAAAGTTGTTTACGTCTGATAACAAATTTTTCAAATGCACCATGCTAAAATCTTCTATCCAGTGAGAAAGTGGTTCGCCGAGCGAAGCGAAGCCCCTGTGTTAGAGTACTAGCCTAATAGGCTATAGTATACCACTAATTCAGACCGTCTCTCTATAGTGTCTGTAGTACAGACTCTGTCCGTACGTATGCCACAACCCTTCTCCTCCGAAACCTTAAGTGATAAAAATACGGCTATTTTTCCTATCGACTCGGCCTCCCAGACATCTTCTACAGGGGTGGTTGAGATCCTCCCAAATTTACGTCCAATAAGCCCATCGAGCGCAATTTCCAATGCGCGCAAATCTGCGCCACTATCAGTACCTTCGTTGTTTACAGTCCGATTGAGTCGGCGTTTCCACTGGATTCTAGGGGGAGATCCATCTTTTAATACTAAATCCCGAAAGAACGAATTCCGATGATCGGGAGCTTTGGACGGCGAGGGGAGTGAAAACGAATTTCAGGGATTGTCAATAATTGAATTATTGGAGCGCAGGATTGGGTGTGCATTTGCGCTTAAATCATAGACACATAAGAGCTGGCTCTGCTTGGGGTGGGTAAGGTCTCCCAACTCGTGCGAGATATTTTCCAACGACCGACTTTTGCATATTTTCAACACCCACGGGGTCGGATTGGAATTCCAAGTTATTTACGCATTTAAAATTTATATAAATCATCACTTGACCTATCCATTCAAATTGGTGACGAAGCGACCCCCCCCCCCCCCCCCCCCGCCCCAAGAAAGTGGGCGGCCGAGCGAAGCGCTGGGGTTGACTTACGTGTCGTTTTCGATGTATTTTTGGACGTATACATTCAAAAAGGCCATATTTAGAGGCCATTCAAAACTGTCAAAATCCATTGCGATGGACACAGGTTGAATTCGAGATGTGTTGTAAAACTGAATCGCTATGGTTTCATTATACCTAGTACGCCTGCTGGAAATGCAAAAGGTGTCACTCTAATTATTAGAGGTAATGGTACAATACAGTTTCAACAAAGTAATTACTGGTAATAAGAGTGAGGCTCACGGAGTAACGCGGTGAACTCGAAACAGCGTCGCCTTAATTGAGCGAATGAACTGCATTAACAGCCACTCGTCCTCTCCCTTCTAACTCGGCCTTCCCCGCCTCCTAAATCAAAACACCTTCCAGCTAATTGAAAATGAAGCCCACAAGCGCCATAATGATGAGAGCCCGTTAAAAGCGAAACTGCCTGAAGGGGATGCTCTCGACGTAACTGCCCGAAAGGTTCGAACGAGGGATCAACAACGGAAACGGGTCGACAAGAGGCGCCAGGCTCTAAATTTAGAGGCGGAACTATAAAAACTTCACTGGCCAATATGAGAGAGAGAGCTTCAAGAGGAAAAGGGGAATTTACTGGGAGCAACAACGAATGTGAAATCGACGGATCTTGACATTCTAGATACGGAAGGTCACACAAAAGTATTGATATGTACTTTTTTCGGCAAGATATATGGCAAGGATGTTGGGAGGAGCCACCAAGCTCTGATTTCCTGCCACGGCGAGTTTCCTGATTTCCTCCTGACGTACTGACAAATTAGTTCAGGTTTGAAGCTATCCAACCGTGTCAATATTTCAGTTAATAAAGCATTTTTCTTTTGTCCTCTTTGAAAAAAAAAAGGAAGCTTACTTTTGGGGTGACCTTCGTACAATGTGAAACTCAAATGTAATCGGGGTAAAACTCGCTTTCCCATGTTTATTATGAAGCGTGATAGTCAGGGCAGATTCCCCCAACCAGGGATATTGATTTTTCCTTCGGAGAAATTTCATTTGAAAAGGGGTTTTAAGACGGTTAGGGCCAACCCCTTTTTTCGACACTGTGATATTTCAAGGGTTATGGGGGGGACTTGTCGGGGGCGCTTCAACTTTCGGAGAAGAGGAGAAAATGTTTATTTGATACGAAATAAAATAATGAGATTAATTCGGGCAAACCTCTCTTTTTTGGGAGAAGTCTCAGCCCTTTTCCGGGGAGAAGGTCCTCCGCCAAGAATTAACAAGAGTTATTTGGCTAATGGGTCCGCCATACTGAATCAACTTTTCTTGGCTTTTCCCATCCCGCCTGACAGCCCTGGAGCCTCGACGTTAATGAAGTAAGGACGGGTCCGAGCTATCACATTACTTATTACGACACATGCGACAACGGGGTTTTTTCCTTCATCTCGACAGCCGGCAAAAAAAGACTTGAAAAATAACCGGACCCTTCAAATCTTTTCTGGGCAATAAAAAAGCGCCGGGAGTGATGACAAGTTACGCTCAGCCGGCGTGTATGAATCCCATTAAATAAATACTCGCTCCGTCATTTGTTACTGGGGCTCACCTGGCGTTTCACTCTACATAATAAATTCGCACGGACTGGCTTTTAAGCCTTCCTGGTTAATACCCTTTCGAAGTAAACTGTTTCAACGGTAACTGAAGAAACTCATATTATGAGTTTTTAAATACATATTTTTTTATTTGGCTTTAGATTGCAGAAACATTGAGGGTTGAACAAATATGGCCCTGAATATAGTTTTTTGATGGATACATTACTCTTTCCTACAAATTAAACAAAAATTAATTCCAGTCAGAAACAAACAGTTTGTTTCTGACTGGAATTAAGTCTGTTAGTCTGTTAGTAACTAACAGACTGTTTTTTGATACCTAATTAAGAATGGGCGTTTTCTGGATTTTTTTTTTCTTTTTTTCTTTTTTTTAATCGAAGACAGTTTCCAAATAACATTGAAAATGTGGTTAAAACATGGATTGTTCGGACGAATTTATATTATTATATATGAAAAAATAGTAATTTGAATATTCGGCGGAAACTAACGATCAGCTCCCATTGGTCGACAATTTCCCAAGTTGGCCACCATTAAAAAAAAAAAAATTGAAAAAGGTGATCACTCGTATAGAAGGGGATCGGCTGGCATGGTGGTAAAAGGGCGAAGGGTTTACGGGGGGGGGGGGGGGGGGGGAGAGACAGTTCACTTCAGAAGTTACGGTCAGCCGGTCACCCCTTACACATTCCAATCCAGATCACCCCCGTAAAAACTTGTACCATGTTAAAATTATCGGTCTCTGAGGTTAAACCAAGGTGAAGGTTAAACGTAACACCACGGCCGTTGTTTTGATTCGTTTGTGGGTTAAGGTGAATAGTGAAAAACCTTTTATTTTTATTTAAATTAGTTTTAAAAGTGTCAACAGATTGTTTATGGTAGCGTTCTATAGAAAAAGTTGTTTTTGAATTATTTGTTCGATTTATTCGAGTTTTCGAGGTATTTTGTATGATGGGATCATCCCATACATGGATCCCAGGACGTCAAATACAAGATCGTTTCCCGAGTAATTTCAAACAAAATCAATTTTTTCGAGGTCCCACATCAGATGTGGGACAGATTCTGTCCGAAAATTGCACAGAAAAAGTTTTTTCATTTATACCTATATTTTTTTCAAAAATATCTTCTTAATGACAGAATTAATTTTTGCACAATTATCCTATACCAAAGAATAATAAACCTATACGAATAAAAATAAACCTGTACGAATAAAATAAATATTCGACAGTAACTGTTGACGAAATTTAGTGGGAACTTTTTCTCTAGTTTAAATGAAAGATAAAAAGAAACGTCAATTGAAAAATTTCTATGTATAGAACCTATTTTTATTTTATTTTCATTTTAAAATAACATTTATTTTTTTAATTCAATTACTTTTTTCTTATTTTACCTATATTTTCTTAATTTATTTTTATCTCACCCTCCAAACCGGATTCTGCTTCCCAAAAGCTGGTGTTTGCTCCCTCAAAACCTTGTAAATTTGCTGCATGTTTTACACAAGGGTTTATCATTTCTTTTATAAATTTTTCGAATAAGTTTGTTTTTCATAAGTGTGCGAATACCCCACGTTTATTAGAAACTAATTTAAAAAATGAATGACTATAATATTATAAACTGTACGTTTGTACAAAACACTTGACAAGACAATTCTTCAAAACTGCTTCCTGCAGCCCCACAGAGACCCCCAAGGAGTGAGGCAATCGAGCTAAAACCTTGTGAACGGTACGATAAGGCGAAATACTATTATCTCCACTGATATGCAAAAAGAAAAACAATATTATGAAAATAATATTATACCTACCCGTTTCATCGGTAGGTATTGAAATGGTGTTTGAGCAACAGGGGAATTTCTTCTTCGACTTTACTGGTATGTTTCTTCTTCGACTTTTGCCGGTGCAGCCGTTGACCTCGTCCCCGCTATATGTGGCTTTCACAAAAGACGCGATAACGCTAGGAAAAAATCTAATTTCCTCCCGAGAGAAAAACTGATTGATCGCACGATGGCGAAAAGACGAGCGAAGGTGTCAAGAGCGGCGTCGCAACGCCACATAACAGCCGAACGGGTCCTCCCTCTCGGTCAAGTCGATTTAGACTTTAGTCACAGGTGATGCATGAAGAATCCTTCCCTAGCGGAGCTGTAGACACAACGGCCAATCAATTACCTATCCATGAAAGGCTCTATTCGAACGTCCCATTGAGGTTGCCGGCAATCTTGGAAAAAGAGAGAAAAAAATGTTTTCCCGTGTCCGCCCACACTGTCTTCCCACAGCTTCAGTCTCATGAAGACTCGATTGAGACGCGGGTTTCTTCCTCAAACACTAAGATTACCCGGAAAGACACCCATGAAAGATTATCCGGCACTTTTATCGAACGGACAACAATCGTTGACGCTGTAATGTACAAAAAAACCAATATCTGGCGAGAAGTCAGTATTTTAGAGTCAAGTACCTACTGATGAAGAAACTTGCGATGAGAGCACTGATCAAGATGTTGAGAGAACCCGGAGGCAGAATACTGCTTGTCTGTCTGTCAGCTCAACAAAAAGGAAAGTGTTGCAGAGGCTGGATAACGGTACCCCAGTAAGAATAGACGATTTACACAAACATTAAGTTCCGTATAGGTTTTCGGCCCGATCGCCTCAACTCCGTAGGGCTCTATGTGGCTAAGAAGTGGTATATATATAGGTGGATTTAGCGTTTAAAGTATTTTTGAACGTGGAGTCAATTTACCATCTCAGTCTCATCTTACAACACTGTGGGAATCCATGGGACTAAAAAGAGGCACCTGAGGGGCTTTTGAGAGGAGGTCAAATAAGGAGTCGTTTTCAAAGTATTTAAAAAAAATTGGAGTCCCCAAGACGGCTCATTATCTGAAAGTTCTCATCATCGGGAACTACCAACTGCATCTGCAACCACCGGGCCCCGAATGGGAAGACAATTTCTTAATTTAAAGGATTTAATCAAAGGTGAGTCTCCAAGTGGATTCGGATGCCAACTCCTCCTGCCAGTGGCCAACAAGCATTTAAGCATAATATAATAATATTATTATATTATGATAATATATTATATTATCGGGTAATAATACGGGTAATATTATTATCTTACCCGTATTTCCTGGCACAGCCTGACCTGAGAAGGACCAGGCTTAAAGCTTCGCCCCGACACCTGACCCGGGCGTTGTCAAAAGTGCACAGCCTTCAGCAATAACAATATTAATTATTATTGGGGGATGACAGAATCGCATTCGGTTGTAAATTATAATGTCAGAGGCATATTATGCAATATATTGCATAGAAGCCTCTGACATCACTACAGAGAGAGATCACATCAACAATTGGCTCTCCCGTATTTTCAATAAACCTTTGCGTTAGTTATAATTACCCACGTAGCCCCCTAAAGTGCCTTTTTATGATCATAACTTGATTCAATTAGTGAATTTGGACCTGATTAGGAGATTTCTGATTGGTCACACCTACTGTGACGTCATACTATGTCATTTCAAACAGCTGAATCTCTTTAATATATTGCGATACTTCTTTCAGAGAAACGATTACAATTAACCCCATCATCGTTACGTTGTTGGTAGAACAATTATTGTCCTGGGACGGTAAAACGCCGCTGAAAGACAAATCGACGCATTCGTCAATTGAGGTTTCCGGAGAATGATTCGTTTATTGATTGGTCAGGATATTGATTTGTGGGTTTATATTCGCGGTTATATTCTGAAGCGTGTTATTGAAGATTCAAAGCTTCCGTTGAACGGAGGGGGTGTGAATTGCGAAGAGGTGGTGAAAGGTCTCGATGATGAACTGCTATTGACAGTAGCTACGTGTCGCGAGATAAGCTCATCCTATAGCCCCCAACCCCCGATTCAACCCTTACACCCTCTATTGTACACATAAACCTCCCAACCCCCGCGCCTTTTATTATATACCGTCCTCGGTGTACCTCTGCTCTTCCATTCTGTCTTCTCCTTCCTCCCCTCTCTTCCCGTTTTTGCGTCAAACTGTATCCTCCACACCTTCCCCGGGCCGTCGATATAAAAACTACCTTCACCAATCTTTTGCTCACAAATACCGCCAGCGACGCCGTCGCCACAATTGTTCGGAAGAATTGATGTAGGGGCTGGGGGGAAGTGTTGTGTGCGTCTCAAAAGAGGATAAACTTAATATTTATGCGAGGAACAACTTCAGAAACCGTATGCTTCCAACCGTCATTGAGCAAACCCCGAAAGAATACAAATGCATCTTAAAAAGTACCAAGTTGGCAGAAGAATCTCCTGAATGACGCAAAACAAGACTAAAAACGCTGCGAATTTTACACAAGGGTTCATTATTCTTTGATATAGGAAGTAATGGACGTGTTTCTGGATAATTTTTTTTTTTCAACGATAGAAGGCTTCGAAATAACACCGAAACGGGATTAAAACACAAATTGCAAGTTCTTACGAATTTATAGCATTTATGGGAACATCCATTTTGAATTTTCGCCATGTTGCCAATTGGCCACCATTAAAAACTGAAGGATCGGTCTCTGAGGTTAAACCACAGCAAAGGTTAAACGTGACACCACGGCCGTGATTTTGATTCGTTCGTCGGTTAAGGAGAATAGCACGCACAAAAACGTTCTGCTTAAATTCGTTCTAAAAATGTCAAGAGATTGTTTATGGGAACGATCTACGGAAAAAGTGGTTTTCTGAGTTGGCAACCCTGGCCGTCAAACCGGAAGTAGCTAGGTGACGTAACACACGTAATTTTTGAATCGCCAGGACAACTTTTAATGAATATAAACTACATACGTGAAAGACTTTTTGTCTCAAAAATGATGTATTTTCCTCATTTTGACTTCTAACATCATGACACAAGATGATTTAACCCGAAAGCCAATAAGAAAATATTCACCACGGTAGGGCCTTCTTCTACCTACCGTGATATTCACAATGTTTGGGCTGATGTGGGATCTCGAAAAATGGATTATGCGTTCAAAATTACTCCGAAAACGACAGCTTATTTGACCTCCTTTGGATCCTCCAAAAATCCCATTTGTAGCCCCATAAGAGCCCTAGCATTATCCCTCAGGTCCGCAGATCACAACAATTCGTGTTCCTGGACGGAAAAGTTTTCATACTCCCTTCATCTTCCTCCACAACACCGGCGGCGAGAACGAGGATTCATGCCTCCGGATCTCCGCCAAACACACGACACAGTAGTACAGTGAATCTAAATTCGAATTTAGAAACACAAGCACTTGTAGGTAGACAACTATCACCCGCTGTATGGGGGGGGGGGCACAGACACTTCGCCCCTCATTTTTTTTCTCTACTTCTGGACAAGAAATCAAGCACCTGTGACGGTGTTGACAAGCTTGTCTGAAAAGCTGACTTTTTCTGTCGACAAATATATAACAGTTACTTACCGAGGTACAGTTGTTTTTTTAGTAACATCTTCTCCTTAGAACCTACCCGGTGGAATTGAATGCTTCTTATGAATCTGTTTTGATTCCCCCATGTGTACTGTCCAGAAGAAGGTTTCAACTGGTCCAGGACAGAGCTGTACCCACCACAGAATGAAATCTGAATGGTTGTACTCAGGCCCACTCTTCCACCTACTCCTGACTCCTCATAACGAAGGGTGACAAGAAACTTTCCCAAAAGTTCAACAAAATACCATCGCAGCAACTCCAAAATATTCATTACTCCAAAACGCGATCTCCGCCTACTGAGCGATTCAGCACCCAAAGTAGACCAAACTTGAATATTTGAAGTGCTCATTGGAAAACTCAAGTTTTTGTTGAAGGCCTGAAGGAGGAAGCCTGAATAAGCAAACAGCCCTTAAAGATAAGTTTTTGAAGCATCCCCTATTAGCCTAAGTAGAACTTAGTTATTCTACCACTTGAACTGGTATTCGTTAAAAGGGTTTTACACTTAGGATGTTTCACTACTGGTTGAATTTTCCATGAAGGGAAAAGATGAAACTGAGACTAAGGATAACAGTCAGGAGGCTTTTCTCACATCAAAAGTTAAAATCTCGCTTCGAAAAGGATGGAAACTCGCTGAAGCTCATCATGGCCGGAGACCTCATTTTGCGTTTTCTTTTTTTTTTTTTTTCTAGGGTGTATAACCTCGCCACCTAATTAGGCATCATGCCTACAGGATCCTGAACCTCTTCTTTTTTTTCCTTCCCCCCTCCAAAGATTAAAAGTACTGAGTTCATAAAGTGAATGAGACAGTAAACTCTTGTTACCTGCGAGACTATCCCCTTTCCACAAAATCCAATTAATTTTTCACTTATTCCACTAATTATCATGGCTCCTCCCTTTATTACTTGGTTGGCTGGAGAAGTGAATCAGAGTTAATTTTGCTGTCAGCCGGCGTTTTTTTTTTTTTTACTTGGTCTTAAGGAGTCAGTATCGCATGCTTATTAAATGGATAAAGACACATTTTATCTGAGCGTTTAAGCCTTATTAAAATTATCCCATTAAGTTTTGATGTAGCTTCTTTTTTTTTTAGTTAATAATTTAATTTCATGGTTATTCGAGTAATGATAATATCTTACGTGCGCCACCCCATGCAGCGGATGATGGGCGTGTACCTACGTGAAGCTGTGTTTCTACATTTGAATTTAAATCAATTAAATTTTGTGTAGTGTGTTTGGCGGTCTGCAGACCTGGAAAAAGATGCAGCCATAGTAGTGGAAGACTCGCATACAACAGGCTTGCTTGATATCTCTTTGGTAGCGAACCGAGGGAAGTCGATAACCAACACGATACGTCGTGGCCGGTATCGGTTCGCCCTGGGCTGGGTTGAACCGGGGAACGCTGCTTCAGCTACCTCAAGGGAGCCGTCACTAAAGGTGGCCTGTCCAGCGGACCCAGACTTATACGAGCCCGATTTCCCGGATTCCACAAACGAAATGTCGTTAAGGGAGTCCTGTACGTCGTCGTACAACCCGTATACGTCGGGATCATCCCCACCGGCTCAGCTTTCACAACCGAATTGTTGATAATGGAGGCCTGGCCGTCGGGTCTGATCCCTGTAAATTCACTGCATGTTAACATAATTTTAATGTCACAATAAATGAACAGTAAATGGCAAAAATGGCTATTAAATTCTGCCCGTCTTTGAACGGGGATGCTGGGCCAGTACTAACTCCGGTGGGCCGGCAATACTGCGAGAACATGGGGGAAAATCCCACATCTTATATATTATATTTCTATATAAAATATAAATATTTAATATTTCTATATAAAATAGAAATATATTATACATAAAAGGACGATTAACCGGGATTTCGCGACGATCGATATGTCTTTAGTTTCATTCGTTCTTTTCGATGATGTCATCGTCAAAAACTTCATTTTTTTTTATCGTCAAGGGGATCGTCGGCGGTTGGTGGCAGATTTCCTATCGTTTAGGGAAGGAACTTCACCCCAGTGATTCACCTCGACGTATCCCCATGTCGGTCATAATCGCGCCCCTCCTCGCTCGTTTGTGGGACCTCCGGAGGAAATGAAGTGTGTAACCGTCCTTAAAGGCCGAAACCAGACTCAAAGTCGGGACAAGGACGGTGTGCCGATGTACCGAGTGGAAGATGGTGTGGGGGTAGAAGACGGGCTGAGACTCTCCAAGACACCAAGGACCATCCAACAGTGAGAGAAATCCTTTTTGACATATAAAAAAAGTTTGTAAAAAATAATTTAATGTTAATATTCATCATAATAATAACCTTGCAGTCATCGCTTATTTATTATGACTACAAGATATGACCAGGAATAGGATCTCTACTTGAATTTACTTAAAATATCGTCGCTGTAGAAGCAACACCGCCTCACCCACTTCAGTCTGAAAATGAAACAGCATTTACAAGAAACGGGTTTTAAATGAATTAGTTAAATAAAACAGTTAAATGGAACAGTTATATGAATCAACTGTTTAAACGAAACAGCTTTTCTTTAATTAAACGGTTTCTTGCTTCACCTGTGAAGTTGTGAAGATGTGGCTTAGATCGTGTTGCTTCTACAGCGACGGCATGCCAAAATTTTGCAGTGTAATGAAAATTTCATTAGTATTTCATTCATTAGTATTTAATACTTAACATTGAGGTTTAGTATTTCAATACACTGTCAAGGAATCACTGAATGTTGACAACTGCATAATTTTGAGCGTACCTACATGTTATGTACGCGCAAAATGAACTTCTGAATTCAACTGCAAGGCAGTATTTTATTTTTACTTAAGTATTTTTTTTATAGGTAGAAGGGCTTCTATTCATGGTCCGCGTCGCTCGTCGAATCGTCGTAAATCGAAAGTGAAGAGTTCAATGACGCTACCTACAGTTTTCACTGTCGAATCGTTGAAAATCGAGAATAATCATTCATGTTATACACATGTCAGCTGGTAAACAGAAAACGAAGGACCAGTTATCACCGATATGAGAGGTTATCACTGCTTGGAAAAACTGTGATCGCAAAATCATCTTTTTCTTTTCTCATTTGGAATGCATTTCTGAAGCTAACTAATTGATGTCAATAAGGCCGAACAATTTTTTCATCGATTGCTACTTGCATCAAAAGAAGGAAGCTTCTGGTTATGAAATTTCCATTCACACCGCTCGATCTCAACCCGTTCGTATATCACTGAATGGAAAGTGATTTGGGGGGTTCTTGACTCATTCATAAGACCATTGACGATGGCCCTCGGCAAATTTGAGAAGCGTCAGTCCCGAATGGAACTCGATCTTTGTTTAGCAGGAACGCCCCCAAGGAGTCGCTGCTTCGTCAAAACCGAGAGAGATTGCATCCATTGGAATTGTCCACACAACTCTAGCAATTTCAGTTAGAACTGGAACCTCTTTATATAATCATAATCATAAAGCACGATTATAGCTCCCAAATGTTGTCATCCACTAACGCATGTCTAGAACTGAACCGTTCAAAAGATGAGATGTTTGAAAACATGTGAATTGAATGAGGACGTTAATTTTTTTAAATCGAGCTATATTAAATATAGCTATATAAATAAATTTTATTAATCTTGTACTTGGGATGGACTGTTCCAAGTGGAACAGGTCCTCAGAGTCTATTCCAAGCGAGTCATTCCTGGAGCTATGACTTATCATTTAATGAGCTCTGCCAGTTGAAAAACAACAATAAATTGGCTAGTGAATATTATAATAATAATATTCACAAATTATACAGGTTTCTTGGGGATACCTTCTTGGCATGTTTCAGGCTGGTGCGTAGCGGGGTGACAAAACTTTTAAACGCACTTCTCAACCTTCTGTCACCCCGCTACGCACCAGGCTTCACAAATTATGAGAATGGAATTTATTCATTAACTCAATTCGTTTTCGCTCCTTATAGATGAATTAGTAATCGATTCCAGGTCCGATTCCGGTCTGAGAAATCAGTTCCGAAACACTTTAACCCGTTAGATCCTTCCTCGACGTGTTCTTCACAACAAGTCCACAAATTCAACTTCTTCGTGGAAGACTTTGAGTGTGTAGCCGGGTAACCCAAGATGTGAGGAAGGGACGATCGGTCGAGCGGAAAGTAGGACCTCCTGATCATAAAGATATGACAACCACCAACATACTCCACTGGGTACAAACACATGGGGCCCCCACTTGATGTGCTCAGTCTCATCTCAAAGGAGGAAGCGGCAGTGATTTCCGGTCAATACGGCTTCGTGACTTTTCTAAAGCTTCCTTGAGATTAAAGACGATAGTTTGAAAGCGAAGTGGGTGTTTTTTTTAGGAGGATACATTCCTTGAGTTATAATAATATTATCACTCTTACCTATAACATTATTATCATCATTAACCTATCTTATTATCACAATTAACCTATAACAAAGAATAATAAACCCTTGAGTAAAATTTGAAGCGTTTTTCATAATATGCAAACATAATAATAACATATATTATATAATAAATAACATATTATATATTATAAAATAATATTATTATTATGTAGTTTTCGTCATTCCCGTCGAATTAATTTCTTCACAATCTTGAAAAAAAAAAACGAAATTTTTTCTTTTTATTTCAGTTTTTTGGCCTATAACTCATTCTCTGTACAGTTTTGCGTAAACCAGTTCAGTAGGTACTTAAATTATTAGGGAAAAATAATCATACAAATTTGTTCCCATGAGTTTTTTTGGTCCGACCTAAAGTAACTGAGATATTAAGCTGCTAAAAATGGGTAAAATCCCAAAATGTTATCTTTCTTACCTCCTCTTACCATCTTCCTCCCGAAAGGCTTCGTTTTAGCGAATAATCGAAATAGAGACAGTTGTAGAGAATTCAAGGAGGTACCTATTAAAAAAAAACTGTAAAAATGTCTGTAAAAAAACTCACAGCCAAAACCAAGGAGTGGGGGTAACCACATATCCTTGTTCTTTTGTCCATCATCTACAGTACTGCTGACCAGTATCGGATTTCCCTGCTCGCAGCCAACCCACATTCCAACGCACAACCTTCAACCATGCGCTCATCGCGAAGTGGTAAGAAAGTTAAAATTTTGCAAAACACTAGATTTTACCCCTTCTTTGCAGTCTCATTTCTCCGTCACTGTAAGTCTGGCCCGAAAAACTCCTGAGACCAAATTTGTAGGAAATTTTGTCCTCTACAATTCGAGTAATAGAATGGTTCACGCAAAACTGCACGGGGAAAGAGTTATAGGTAAGTCAAAAACTGAAAAAAAAAAAAAAAACGCAAAATGTTGAAGGTTTTCTCAACATAGCGAAGAGAATATCGAACAATTGGATTTACAACTACCCAAAACAACACATAAAAATCAGGACTTACAGGATTTGAAGGTGGCCTCCCTTTTTAAGCCTCTATTCACTATTAGACATGAAGAAATGAATTTTCAGATTCACCAAACGAATTTTAGTTTACAGAAATATTAGTACATCACTCAGTTGAGCCCTATATGCATCGCCTATAAGGGTCCCCTATGCAATGAGTCTCGCCATCTAAAAGTCCCCTATGCAATGAGCTTTTTGACCAACACGAGAATTGGTCAAAAAACCGTCACATTTTTTACTTGTCGCAAATATTTTACTGACCCCCGGCTTAGAAGACGTATTCGTGTCAATCTATACCACTAATTCAGGTTCACATACAAATAAACCAATGGCCAATAAACAACAACAACAAATTTCAAGCTTTGAATAATTTTATCACATCGGCGTTGGAATAACGTGTGAGGGCGATTAGCATTAAGTAAAGAAACACGGTTTTTCGTATATTCAAAAGATAACTCCCGCTTGTATTTGGGAATGGCGTACATCCTGAGAGACGGGGGTATTATTCTCTCGTTTCCTTCGGATTTTCATTAATATGATGAGGCACGCTCAGCCCTCACCTGTAATCCCCGTGTTATGCAAAGCCGTCCCCTCCCGCCCAAAAAGGGATAGGAACCTTTTTTGCGAGATGCTTGAAATAACGTTTATATAACGTGATGCGGGAGAAACTCCGCGAGAACGGGAGATATGGAGGGAGTTAAGAGTGGAATCCAAACATTCGGGGAAACGATATAAAAGGTGGGAGAGGAAAAATTTGTATTCGTGAATAACCTGTTAATATTTCCCGTTTAGATGGTTTAAGAGAAACGAGAACAGGAATGAAGGAATAAATTAATGAATGAATAACGTTTTCTCTGATAATATCAAAGAATGTTTATAATTCAATTCCACTCAAATGGATGAACTCATATGAATTTGGTCGCCGCTCTCAATGCATAAAAGACTTGGAAGACCCCCACGGTGGAGTGAGACCACCAGGCCACAACGAGCAGAGGTTGGCTGGCAGAGCCAGTACGGGGTGGCCCCCTAGTCGACTATATTACAGCCACAACCCGAGGATGAAGAGAATGACCGAAATTTGGTCAAATGACCAACTTACCGAAAGTACCCAACAATACAAATTTTGTATTGTTGGGTACTTTCGGTAAGTTGGAGAATTTGAAAGAGTAAATTACCACAAATTTGTTTCGGCGAGAATATGATGAGAAAAGTCTGAAACCACCGAAACGTTGTTCCATGAGGCGTTTCGAGCTCCAAAGGAGCAAAAATGGACTTTACCTTACAAATAAAATCCTACTGTTTTCACCTTGCTCCTGAACAGTTGAACAGATAGGCCCGCAAGGCCACAACGACCTTCTCTCAAGGCGAAACGAATGAGGGCTGGCTGGCTTAGACTAAAGGGGGTGGCCCCCTAGTCCACTGTTATTTCACCATGATACAGTTGACCGTTTTCGCGTTTCTTGTTAAAGTGGTCCACCAAGAGTGAGGAGGTGCAAGTCGGTTAGTTGTGCTGCTCGGAAGAGGGTCATGACCTCAGTCGACCAGGTGCTCACACATGGTGAGAGTTAGCAGAAATGGGAGAGATGATGGACAGATGATAGTGAGAGAGGGTGCCAGGGGATGAGGGGATATTTACTCACGCGGAGAAAAAACATGTCCCGTGCTTAAAAAAAAACGCGGATTTCGTTGGTATGATGCAAGTTACGCCGGATTTATTCCAATTTGGCGTGAAGATCCCATTCATCAGTCCCCACTGATTCACGTTCATGAATGCAAAAGAATTGTGCCTCAGAAGGAAAAGTACATGCTCCTTTTCCAGATGCCGTAATCTCCGTGGAATATAATCCGAAGGAATTAGAAAGAACGTGGCGGATGTACAGGGAGGGTTTTGGAAGTTACACGACGAGAAAAAGCTAGACCGGGAGGGGTATCTGGCAAGAAAAGGGGAAATTTCTCAGAGAAAAAGCGAGGGGACGTTCCCCCCAACCCTTGAAAGGGAGATTTTAGACTGAAAAGCTTTAGGAAAGTCGTCATATCTTTCCCGCACTTATTTCACCCCCTCCAACGTGAGGGGGACTTATCGCCACTGAGGCTCTCCCAGTTTTCCACTCATATCTTCCATCCTTTTCCACCCCGAAGAAAACCTTCAGTTCGTTTATTCTCCTTCTCCCGCCATTTGACGTCACCTTTTCTACCAATCCATATTCATCATGTTCCTGCATTAGCTCAGATAGGATTTGAATAAAGTAGTCAATTAGAGATCCCATTTCACCTCCATATCACGTTATATTTGAGGATCCCTCGTGAATAAATAATTCAGCTAAATTGTTTCGAGCTCGAGTTCCGCATCCTCTATTTGGCATCGCATCACATCAGCAAAACACTTTTAATGAGATCCCCAACCCTCGTTGGAGTTTCTGTATAACAAACATTGACCGCCCAATATCAACTATTGACTCAACAAACTCATTCTTCAAACATAACTTGGGAACGTGCGGGATTTTTTGTGGACATGCTAACTGAGGGGAAAAAATGTTCGTGAAGTTTGAACATCGAGGGTTTACTCGTGTAGAGCATAATATTATGTAGGAATCAAATATCATTTGTGCTTTGAGCATAATAATATTAACATAACTGAACGTGACTGCCAGAAACTTGTGGTGATGAAATAATATAGAAAATATAATTATTATGTAGGGCGCCCTGCTGAACGGATGTTGGGGGTGTACCGACATGCAAATACTGTGTTCCTAATTGATTAAGAGGTCTATCAAAATTAAATATTGACACAAATTTTGTGTTGTGTTTGGGGGAAGGCCTCCAGCGTGACTGGGATTTCGCCCCCGGTATCTTTGGAGGAAGATGAAGGGAGTACCTGAATATGCCCAGGGCATAACACGAGATGTCGCGCGCGATCCGCTTTCCTGGGAGGCGGTATTTGGGAAATGGGAGTCTCCCTATCTCTAGACTGGCACGAAGTGCCGTGTTGGTCTGGAATGAGTTGGAGACCAGAAGTGAATCTAGGGGAGTCCAATACTGAAGATGATGTGTCAACATCAGAATTGGTTCTGTTGGTTGTTAGGCAACGAAATGTCTAACAGTTGTGATTATTCCTAGATTAGTTCAGTTATGATTTTGTACGAGTTGTAGTTTGTGCGCTCGGAAATATACAGTTCTAACAAGGGTTATGGGCCCAGGGTAACAAGGGTTCGCCCTAGATTCGCAGTACCTACGAAAGCCAGAGGTACATACATATAAAATACAAAGGTCGGTTCTGGTCGTTTCAAAAAGGGCGTTCGTGACGTCACGTACGGCCCTTCCGGTTTGACGGCTAGTTTCCCACCAAAGACACCAGAGTGCAGATCGATTTTTCATATTTTTTCTTGATTTTCTTGGTGATTGGCTGTGCTTGGCGGTGATTGGCTCGAAAATGGCTGTGCCCGCGTTGTTGTCAATGTGATCGTGTAGCCTTCCATCGATTAAAAAAAAATTCCAGAAATCGACGCAAGTTCGCAATAATTGCGAATTATTGGCAACTTCCTTATTATAAAATGGTACCCCCCACTGGCACTTGCCAGATTTTGATTCTACGGTAAATCTTATGTCCCTGAGTAACCGTGTTCCAGCCATAGGCCATGAAAAAGATTGGCACTCACACCACGCATGGCAAGAGCTGTTTTGATGCTATGGACTCAGCCTGATGAGACGTAAAAACGATCTATTGTTATAACGTTTGAAAAATACAGATAGAGGTGAGGTGCGGATTTCGGGGGTTTTCAAGACTTCTGGTGAAAATAAGGGCAGCCCGCCGTTGAGCCGTAATATTCAAGGAAAGACGACGGATCCAAAGTTTAATAAGAGCACACCTCGATTTTCACACTCTTTTCCAAGCTTTTTTTTTCTTCTTCTTCTTCCTCTCTCACTCCAACATTGAATCCGACACGTGTCCAGAAGGGGAAACACGCGTTGCAAAACTTCCACAGCAATATTTACCCAACTCAGGTTGGCTTGTGTGGGGAGTGAGGGATGGAAAAGAATATTGCTGGTTCGTGGGAATGAGCTGCCAGAACAGCACGTGAGGTGCACACGCGGGGATTCACAAGGCACCGGAAACCAACTCAGCCGATGATTCAAAGTATTATCAAGTTTTGTATTTTCTTGCGAAATGAAGAAGCAACACATGAAGATAGATGATAGTCCATCGGTATGACACTGGTATGACTTTAATCTATCTCTATGTGTTGATATAATAGCTGTCAACGCCAGCCTTGAAAATCAGTTTAAATAGGAGAAATTTGATCTTGTATGGGGGCCATTCTCACGAAAACGTTCAAACTGGGGTCGTCCACTTTCAAAATTTAAACCTTGCCGTAGACAATCGAAAAAATTTGGGCGCGTTTATTGGTCCACCCAAAATGAAATTAAGCCATTTGGCGAGCTTAACCACCCTTATTATTTAAATAATATGCATAAATAAAAGACAAATAAAACACATCTCCCCGACCTACAAAATACCACTTCTCTTTTGAAAGAACCAATTCGTTTTAAGAGGCAAATTTACGAAAATATGTGCATTTTAAAACACCCATGCACCATGAACATAAAAACAGATTTGCAATTCTTGGGTATCCAATTTCAACCACTGTTTAATCACTAGTTACCCACCATGTACCTCACCCACCCGTAGCTTATAAGGATCTGCGTATCTAAATTCATGTAGGTAACTATGTGAAAATTTCAAGTACCAGGTGACAAGAAGCCGTGCCACCCGCCTGCGCAGCTTCGCCTTGCAAGTCACAGGAATCCCATAAAAAAGCCTCCCACAACAATTCACTAGAAAAACTTCCCAACGGTTAATACCCGCGCCGTTAATCACCAAACCTTCTCGGAGGAAGGGTTATGCCCAATTTTAAATTTTTAAATTCTCTCTTCTAAATTCAAAATTTCTAATGCACTACACAAACCTGTTCTCCCAACCTCATCACCCACAACCATAGCAACTGTATTCAGCGCTCACCGCCCCAACCCTCCACGTCAAAGGTAAATCCACGAACATAACCACCCCCACCTCTTACTAAATCGCACCCCTAATAAATATTAAACGGCCCACAGACTATCCATGAATAACCAACTTAAGGACCCCCTGGGACTGGCAGGCGAGGCGGCAGATGCACTGAGAGAAAAGATTATTTTAGTGGCTAGGTTAAATCCGAGATAACCTCGAAAAGAAATTGAAACCACCTAGAATCAATTGATTCAACCTAGAAAAAAATAGGTCCAGGTTAAAGTCACATCGAAAAATATTAATACAACCTAGACCCATATAGAAACAACCTAACCCATTATTACCCGCCCTCTGACCACAACCTGGAATAAAAAAGTGTCAACCTAGACCAAATGTGAACTTCACATTTGGTCTAGGTTGACATTGTGAAGACCTAGAAAATATATTACCTACCTTTGACTTTTAAGTGGGGTAACCTAGAATTGAATGATTTGACCTTCCATATAATTCCCCTCCATTAAAGTCTCGGTTGTACAACTGAAAACAACCGAGAGATTTAAAAGGCGAGATTGTTACTTTAGGTAACAACCTAGAAGAAAAAGTTAGACTTTCAGTCTCGTTTAGAACTACCATAGTACTACAAATAGTTTTAGGTTTAAACAACAGTGATTGTAATTCATTCAATAAATTCCAGGTTGTTTCTACAGTACGCTAAGCGGCCGCGGAGAGCGCCACTGTAGGCGGTGGGCGTTAATTCTCGTTGTCTTGGCACCCCTGCTATTTAGCCGGTGGGGTTGAGGCCAAATCTTTGTCAAATTCTAATCATCTAATTTCTGTCACTATGTGCAGTCATATTATGACCTCACATTCAAATTTTTGAACTGAGTTGGAAACAGAGACAACCCAAAAAGATAGTTGAAGTTGATAGAAACAACCTGCAATGGAAGTGGAGCAAACCTAGAAAGAAAAGTGGACCACCTAGTAATTTATTAGAACCAACCTGAAAAGAATAGGAAGCTACCTAGAAATTTAACTGGAACAACGGGGATAGTAATTGAAACAACCTCGTAAATAAAGGGACATAACCTAGAGAAAAAAGGGTTCTAGGTTAACGCGCCATGGCTGTAAATTGTTTGAGGTGGGGTGAGAACGTTTTTGTTTTAGGGTAAATCAACCGTCTATGAAAGTGAAAAACATTGAATACCAGGGTGAGACAACCAAGACATTAATGTTTTTAACCTAGACTGTAAATGGATGGAGGCGGCGGCACACACCGTTAACTTAACCTAGAACTAAAGTGTGGGGGTGGCGTATTTTAAATCTTGGTTGTTTGCATTTTTAGGAAGGTAACTTCACCAGTATTTTCAATCTAGGTTAAATTATATTCAACCTAGACTAAATTGTTCCACCCTAGAATGAAAACCAAAAAAAATCTAGGTTGGCAGCATTTAACCTAGAAAAAAATCGAAAAATAACCAAGAATAGGCCCTTTTTTTCTCTCAGTGTGGATGGTCGGATCCGAACAGAATCTAACAACATAATATGTTGTACATAATATGTTCTACTTCATATTATGAAGTACGTACCAATCGTTGTAACTAGGTAGACCTGGGCTACAATACTTCCCTAGTCCTAGCTAGTAACCTTAGCGTGTTTAGCAGATTATAATTCCTGAATATGGCGTATAGCCGAAATTCGCTCGAATAAACAGAGAGAAACCACCTGCCGTTTTTGTTGGCGCAAAACCCCGTCGTAATGCTTGAAAACCACCGGCCACGAAATATTGTCTTAAACACTACTACCAAGCTATGCCGTCTTGTCAGTTCAATTTCAGATTCCTCCGATTTTGCGAAGTTCTGCATCACTCGATACTACCCAAATCGCTATACCTATTTAAGCTCAATACATCGAAATACTATTCGAGCCTCACTGTTGTCGGCAAAGACGAGGAATCTGTTGTTAAATAAAATAATACAATCAGAATAGAATCAAAATACAATTAATGATATCGCACCATTTTGTCAGTCCCTTCCGGACATTGTAAGTCCCTGCTTCAGCCCTGTAATTCCCTGCTAAAGATATTGTGTCAGGGACATACACGGCAGGGACTTACAAAACCACCACCTTACAAAACCTCTTGAAACGGATGTCAAATTTTGAGGCCGATCGGAGTCGTCGACCCCCGCCACGAAAACATAAGTGTATTATTCTAAGAATAATAAACCAAAACGTAGGTTTCAGTATACAATTAGGATTTATGTAATGAAGGAGTCATTTAATCATTTTCAAATTAGAATATTGTGATGGTAATCATCATATGTCGCGACGGCCATATGTCGGTTCAGTTATTCAAATAGTTGTGGTCAAGGAATACACATTGTTAAACATTGTACAAAAAGGTGTTTTAGTGTGATGGTAATCAGCACATGTCGCGACGGCCACATGTCGGTTCAGTTATTCAAATAGTTGTGGTCAAGGAATACACACTATTAAACATTGTTCAAAAAGGTGTTATTTTACAATATCCTGAAAGAGCACAAAATTTTGTGTCAGAAAAGTTCCTTCCGAAATTGAAAACTCGTCGCTCTCTACCAAGAAATCGCCGAGCCAGTGGTTTGAACGTTTTCGTGAGAATACCCAAAGGAGGAAAAGTGAAAACAGTCAACAACAAGTAGGACTAGACATGGCAACAGGCAGAGTCAGGCACACTTTTATTTATAAACTTGCCGTCCTCACTAATGGGGGGGGGGGGGGGGGGGCTCGCTTTGCTCGGAGGAACATATCATTCAAAAATCCCTCCTGTAGTTCCATTGAGTCTCGTTCTCTTCCTTGGCGAAAAATTCAAAAATTATTCATCAATGTCACCAAAAATGGAAACCTCCATGACATTTCAGATCCCACCAGAAGGCGCGACTCAGAGATTACGTAATGGACCATTCGAAAACCCCGATTTCAAAAATTAATTGGATTCGAACGGTTTTTCGTAAAACGAAAAAAAAAAAAAAAATCGGATACGAAAGAGACGAAAAAGTCAAATGAAGGGGTTCCTTCTTTCTTGAAGCTCGGGAAATTGACGACTGTAATGACCATCAAAACGTTGTGATTGGATTACTGGGGTGAAAAAGAACGGGATGAAGTCATTTATTAATTTTTCGGCTCTCCGTATAACGACGAAGGATTTTTCTTTGGGATAATTTGGTTTCGGAAGCTGTTTTTCGAACTGTTCCGCAACTCTAAGCTTGATTTAATTATTCAGAGAGGGTTTCTTGGCACAATGTTGAAACAGGCTGGGTCAGTTCTATATTTTGTCAAAACATTTTCAAGTTCCTTATTCAATGGCAAATTTAATTAGGTACCTGAATTTTATTACGGAGAAATAGTATGATTTTGATGGTTTTGGTGTAACCATAAATTCTGTAAATTCATACAAACTTGCAATCAGGGTTTTTACCTCATTTTCTGTGTAATTTAGAATCCTTCTATCGGTAAAAAAAAAAAAAAAAAAAAAACTAAATTTCTTTTTGTGCTATTCAAAATCCTAATTTAAATGTAAAAACCCAAAGTTTCTGTTGACTCGAATCTGGGCAAAAAGGATGACGGGCATTAATTCCCACAATCAGGATATCTCGAAGCGAACAAAACACGAAATGTATCTTCAAGATTTCAGCACTTTTTTGGTGTTGCGAAAAGGAGATAACGTGGGAGATACGCTTTCTGCACTCGCAGCTGGCTGACCATTAGTGCTCTTTCTAACTTGCTGTTCTGTGCACCGCAACGTGAGCAATCTTATCGTTCCTCGCGAAACGGAATTCCTGTTCAAACTAAACTCTTGTCAATAAACTAAGACGAGCGTTCAGTTTATTGAAAACAGTAGCTGACAACATGAAATCACTTCGACGAACCGAACTAAACCTGTTAAAGCGACATAAGTACCCTGGTGCGAATACACAGGCAGTGAATAGGCAACAGGTGGGGTTCCGGAACGGCTTTCGCGAAGGAGCCGAGTGATTAGTTGTTTTCGAAGTAATTTCGACCGTGGAATTCGATTATGGGGGTCTCAGAACTGTTAGACATATTTCTGAAATGACCAATTAAGAATCCACCGAATGTTTTCGGAAACTCTGATCGGCCTCAATTTCTGTACTTTTCGCAACGCGTCGAAACAGTCTAGTTGTGCCTGTTCTAGTTGTGTCTGTCCTAGATGTGCCCTTAAGGTTTTCACATCCTAAACCCGGTATAGCCCAGTCAATCTAGACTTCGGTGCCCACAAAAGATAGGACGTCATGTTTCTGAAATAGGTGTCTTGGTACCCCAATAGTCGGGAAACTAAGCGAATCCAACCTAATTTTCATCGGGAAAACTTTCGGGGGCCGGAAAACCTCCAAAATTTCGAACTTGTTTTCGTTTTGGTTAATTATTCTTGGATACGCCTACGTTTTTGCGACGGAGGTCGACGACTCCGATAGGCCTCAAAATTTGACCCAAACCGATTTGATTCGCCCAAACCTGTGGGGCTAAAAAGGGGCTACGGGAGGGGTTTTATGAAGGCTTTTGGCTATAGGATCGAGTTAGGTGTCATTTTCGAATTGGATTTCCCCCGATTTTGAAGAGGTGAACGGCAGGACAATTGGGTTTTTCCGTCAGATAACACACAGGACTCAAATTGATGCTAGAAAGCTCTCAGTTTAAAGGGCAACATTGAAAAAGTGCATCACCATAATAATATTGTGTGATATCATTTTTCTTATTTAGGAGCACTCCGGCGCGTCCGTAACTGCTGAGATAACTAACCGGTACTTAATTGACAGCGTTGTGCTCATGGACGAACGACTGGGAGAATGAGGGCGAAAGAAACGTCCCGTATTTCACACTACGCTGCGTCGTGAATTTCGAGCGAGGACGGGAAACCGCATTAACAACATAAACCTCTCAAACGCTCGAAAGTGGAACGCGAAACGCGGTTTCCGACGGAAACGCCCGGATCCCGCAAATCCCGCATGTCAAAGGTCGACTTCCGGGGTTTCGGACTTTCTTTCGATAAAACCCGATTGACCGACTCCGAAGGCGACGCGGTGGACACCGCTAGGAGCTTTCCATTTCGAAACGGTCTTTCGAGTCAACGGCCCACCCGCATTTCCATCGAAGATTTCACGCGTCGTCGCACCTATAGACGACAAAAATCGTGATAACATGTTGGGTTTGAGGTCGGAGAGAAACCTCTGCGGGTGAATAGTGTGTAACTGGACTCTCAAGAAATGAGCGGGAGTTTTCACTATTCGCCCACCTGTTGGAATCGGGATCGGCACGCCGAGTTATCAGCGAAAGTTCTGCATCCCGATCTGGTGAGCCTGTCAGTCAATCCCCCCCCCCCCTCCCAAGAAATAAAACAAACCGTTCTTTAAGGGTCTATACATGTGTCATTTTCTGCCATTTTCACGTTTTTACGTTTTCTGGTTCTCCGTACATAGTTGAATCGTTTGCAATAGAGAGGAGTTTTAGCTGAGTGCGCCACACAACCCCTCCCTTTCAAGTGAAAACTTGCTGACTTGCTTTAAGTCACTGTGTGATCTGTGTACGTAAATGTCAGAAGTGAAACGTCGTTAAAAGTGTGTTGGCACGGTGAAATCAGCAGTTGAAGCAATTTCGGTTTACTATAGTAACATTGGTGGGTTTTGGAACTTGGAAATTGAGGAAGCTCCGTGTACGGGAGCGCTCCTACATGCTCCTCTTCCCACTGACCACAACCAAGCTCCGCCCAGAAGGTCCACGAGGCTTTTGTTGCCGGAGTAAATAAACTGAGCGACAAAAAGAGAGATTCAAGTTGATTTCGGGGTCTTCGCTGTAAAATGCATCTGTGCGAAGAATAGGAGGAAGTGAACACAAGGTAAAATCACTATAGGAACCAGATTATGTCTTATATCTATGGGCTGTGTCGTGGGGCGAAGGTTATTGTCAATTAGCTATTGTGGGATGACTGGGGTGGCAGCGGGGGGTGTAATATCCTTCGGGGATTTAATTGATTTGCCTGTGGTCGGAGAGTAATAAAGGTTTTATTAGCGTGGGCTGTTTACGGCGTGTTTCGGCGTAGGCTGAATCATGCGGCATAGGTGAGGAGAGGGTTTGAGGCTTTTTAAGGTGGAAGGGACGGTGCGGGAGGGGCCTTTTGTCATAAAGCGAAGATATGGCGACAATAAGGGGAGGCTTTTATAAGCTTTGTGTGCATATGTCCTTAATATCGCGGAGAGAAAACCCCGCCCATCTAAGGGAAGTCTCCTTTTTGCGTCAACCCCCAATATCTTCCTCCTGATCTCATCATCTGCTCGTCAGGGGAATCACGCCGTGGCGGTAACGTCGCCGCCTAAATCGCTTTATCGCCCCCGCCATCCTTCTCAGACCCCCCCCCCAAGGACTCCTCTACCGTCAAACCAAGATGATAAGGTGTCTCAGGCTAGGAGGTATTGTGTTCGTTATAACAACACCTTCCACGGCCTGTAATTTTCGTCTCTAAGCCTTTCCGTCAATCTTTCTCGGCATGTTAACGCCGGTGTGGGAATTCTTGAGTGTTCGACTCGATGAAAACGCTCAATTGGTGATACGGGAAAGTCACTAAATACTATCAAGTTCCTCGCGATAACAAAGTACACGATTGAAAAACGTAACAAATTGTACGCCAAGGTTTAATAATATTGTTTGGCCTAAATAGTGCAAAAATCAATTCTATTTAAATAATATTAAAAAAGACTGGACCGCTGTAATAGGCCAGTCGCCAGAGAGGTTGAGTCATGCAAGATAATATCTTACACCATATTATGGTGTAGAAGCTTTTATTTCTTTAAAATGTTGTTACGGGTGAACAACAAAATATCAAAAATCCGGTAGAACGCGATCCGCTAATGTTTGCCGGGAGAACTTTTTGCCACGATTTTTTTTTTTTCGAAATCAGCTATGGGGTCGGGTTAGGTGTCGTTTTCGTAGTTTTTGGAAATTGGGTGTACAGTTCAATCTTTTGATAGTTGGGTTCGATCCCGAATGAAAACGAGAAAACAGCGTGGAGGGAACGTGAAATTGAACTTAGAATTTGAGTTATTCATTAACATGATCTCTTTGTTCTATTCAGGTTTTCGCTAAACAGTTTGGGGGTACCTTAACACGCTACACTCCGTAATGATTGGGATGAGTGGGAGGGGGAGGGGGCGGACAATGAGCTCGTCTTCACGCAATCTTCGAACAGATCCCTGTTTTCCCTCTCTCGTTTTCTGGGACAGTGAATGCGCCTGCTAAGTGGCAAAACCCGAAAGGGGGAAAAAGGACAAAATTAATGTTGTGAGGTACATTGAAATAAACCGAATGTTTTCTATTGGGGGGGGGACAAAATTATGAGAACTCATTGCCGGAAACCCTTTGGGAGTTTACTTCCTCGTCAAATTTGTATGCCGCTCCCAGCGGATCGCAACTCATTTCAAATGGGTTTCTCGTCAACGTTGAGTGCACTCTGGTCGTGCATCACGAATGTGAATGTGGAAGTGCTCGTGAAACGGTTCTTCATACATGCATAAAATTTTATTTACACAACCATCAATACGGAAGTGAGCTTGTCAAATAACGTCGTACCTAACGTTGGACAGTACTATCATCTTTTTATAACCTCTAGAATTTGATGTTAATGAGAAATATGAACAAGACATTTTTCAACATTGTTTTCTTATAGTGTTGAAACAGATTTCGAACTCCCCATTCGACCTCCTGGCTCCGTGAAAGCCCTACGGTGCTGGTCTCCACACCCTAGGGCCTAAAACCTATACTACTAACGAAACCCAACAGACGACGCTGTTCTATAAAATGGAATGGAATGCGGGGGAGACCCCATACAACGGATGATGGGTGTGTACCTAGACGATTCTGTGTTTCTAAATTTGAATTTAGATTCATCAGATTTTGTGTTGTTTGGTTAGCGGAAGGTTGGTGGAATCCACAATTTGGCCACTATTTGTTGTGGAAGAAGGTGAAGGGAGTACATCTACCGTACAATATTGTTAAATACAGTGGACTAGCAGAATGTAGGGGGCCACCCAACCTACACCATCCAACACCCGCTCGTTCCGCCCTGGCGGAACAGTCTCTTCGTGTGTTCAATATGAAACATTGTGAAAGTGTAAGGATTCATTTGGAACGTAAAATCTAAGTTTAATCCTTTCGAAGCTCAAACATAGAGCAACTTTTTGGTGGTTTTAGATTTTTCTTGTCATCTACCCGCCAAAACTAGTTTTTGGTATTTTTTAAAATTAGTTTGACATCCTTTTTTGGGGGCTCAGATACTACATGGAGCGACATTTTCGTGATTTCAGACTATTTTTAATCATAATATATAGTAGTAATATCGAGTACCTACATAAAGATGATCCGAGTATAATCGAGTATAATAAAGAGATGAACAAATTTGGGTCACTCTCCTCCTCCTCCTCCTCGGGTTGGAGCTTTAATGTAGTAGATCCATGCTCATATTCCGTAATTATCATTCATATTCAGTTAGAATCTGTTCACTTCATCACAACTAGTCATATTAGGCCGGTGTTGAATCATGAAATTTATTCGGAAACAAACGAGAGAAATCGAGCTACATACTGTTGATTCGCAGTGATCAATGAGGCTTGCAGTCTGGCTAATAATTATGGAGTATTAATTATATCCTTTAAATCAGTCCACTCTAATGGGAATTTCATCGGATATGTTCTACGAAGCCAGATTCAATGAAGAGCATAAACTCAGTGTGCAATGGATGAGCGATCAAAGGGAAACTCAATTAAACGAGTTGGACTTCAGGGAGGAGAAGATAAAGTGTGGCACCTTCTCGATTTGAAAAGGAGTTCGAGACTATGAGAAAATTGTCTTTGCAAGCGCCTGTCTGAAGGTTGAGAACCTCGGTGATCCCATCTGACACCTAATCTGCCCTCAAAAATAATGAGGTACCCTTGTCAAGTAATTTATATGTCCGGCACGGGTTATACAGCTTGTTAAGGCCCATCTAAGGAATTATCCTGCTCCTCTTCTTCACCCGAAGGTGGCGGATTCATCCAATTCAAAACTCGCAAGGGCTCGACAATGCGGAGTGCAATTTGGCAAATGTCAAATTCAAAGGCGACATTAAACTGGGGTAAGTCGTTGAACATGCTGTTGAGTTAATCAACCACCTATCACAGGTATGCGCACGACGACGTTGATTTCTGTGTGCGTTCGCACCAAGGTCAAGTAACACTGACAGCAGTGATAGCAGTGATTGACACCTATATACGTCATAAATTTACATATTTAAAACCCAATTTTTCCAAAACCAAACGAGCGGGTTCCCCAGCTGAACTGTCTTAGTTTAATATTCTACAGCTACAGTAGTTTACAGAGAATTTTTTGAAAGATGATTCATTGACCAAGTAACTTTTGAATCATCACATGAAAAATTGAAGTAAACCTCGAAGAAATCTATGACGCCAAAGAAGGCAAAGCTGTCAACGTAGTCGAAGAAGTTATTAAACAAACAAAAAAGTCTAGGAAGACATCAAATAGGTCAAAGAAGTCAAACCTTTAAAGGTGACAAAGACAAAGAACATCGAAAAGCTCAAGAGGACATCAAGGAAAGCAGAGGAGGCGCCAACGAAGCGGAGACCTCAAGCAGACTAAGAAGAGTCAATGAAGTCAGATCCTCAGAGAAGACAAAGGATAGTTGAAAAAGTCATCAAGGAAGTCAAAGGATACGTCAACGAAGTCAAGACCTCATAGAAAACAAAGGAGAAGTCAACAATGCCAATGGAGCTGAGACCCTAGAGACCGATAAGAACATTGAATAATTCGTAAAGACATCAAGGAAGTCAAAAGAGACTACTACAAAGTCAAGAACTCGATAAGACAAAGAAGAAGTCGAATTCTTAGAGAAGGCAAAGAACGTCATTGAAGAAATCAAGAAAAACAAAGATGTCAAAGAAATCATGACCTCATAGATGACAAAGAAGTCAATGGTGTCAATGAAGTGAAAACCTCAGAGAAGACAAAGTACAAACGCCTAAAAGTCAAAGAAGAAATCAAGGAAGACAAAGAAGACCAAGTCGTTGAACGCCAAAGACGTCAAAACAACAAGATTGAAAACCAAACGTCGAAATGTCAAAATGAAGAACAAGACGTGATTTAGCTATTGCAAAATTATCAAACCTTGCTACACCAAGGATTGTGATCACTCTGAAACATCGCCATTCGGAATGAAAGAAAACCAACAACTGAAATTGAATACAAATTGAATCACCGTTTATATTATTTCCATTAACCCAGAGGATATTATCTCTTTCCACCTTTTTTCGCATCAACAATTTTCTTTTTCCGTTCATAATAATGAGGCTTATGAACAATTAACCCCATAACAATGAGCCAGATTTTATACCCCAGCTGGGCTCAGTCTTCCAAGAATGCAATATGAATGAAAATCTCCTTCTTCGGGCCCTTTATTTCACATCCTGTAAACCTTTCTTGCCCAGTCCTGAGCCGCTAAGAAAGTTTCGCTAAGGTTCCCCAAGACAGGGTTCCCTCCGTCCCCGGAACACTCGGAAAACCGCCTCGCGGGAATGAATTATTCATAAAACGCCGAGTTTTGTTATTACTCATTAACAGATAATAATTGAATTCAGAGCAAACTTTCCTTGCCCTCAGATTGGGGTTCTTCGTGGCCCGCAGGGATTCCGAGAGAGGGAGCAACGAAAGGGGATCCTCACCCCCAGTCCAACCCTAAAAGTTCCCTCCCACTAGAGGTCGCTGGTGCTCAGCTAGCAGCTTCTCAACACTTTTTTTGTCGCGTATTTCCAAAACTTTTTTTTCCTCCTCGCCCAAGCAAAAAACCCGTTTTTTCCTGCCTCTCTTTAATTCTCATAATACATTTCACTACTCCCTCCGCCCTTTTTTCCAGAGTGTTTATTTGATTACCATAAACCGGCTGAGGTGTGGAAGTCCCCTGTAGCATCAGCACCCCATTTGACGACACGGCTGTTAATGGATCGCAGTCAGTCGTATATTGCACGTTTTTTTTTTTTTTTTTTTTTTTTTCACGTTTTTATGTAAACTAAAGTGGCGGGAAGAGGAAAACTTCCCCCTTTTGGAAATGCAAAGTTTGCACTCGGTGTTTTTCCCCCGAGAGGGAGCTAAAATGAAAAACGTAGCGCACGGAAACGCGTAGGCGGGACTTGTACAGACTCGTGAGGTTATTGTGGACACCACATAGCCACAAAACGGGCAACTAGACACAAAATGGGAATTTTACCACTGTACTCCTGTTTTCAGCTAATACTTTCAAGCTTGGAGAGGATTGCTATCCCACCTTTACGCTCCACCCAAAGAGTCTCCGCTATTCATAAAGGGGAAGTGGGAGGGGGGAGCTCGCAGCTGATCTTCGTGTGTTCGTTTCACTACAGGCAGGCGTCCTGCTTTCGATTTAGGTACTATTCCGCCGTACGCCGTCCAGGCCATTTGGGCAGTAGTATTTTTTTAAATCTGAAATTTTGACAAAATACTCGGTTTACCATCTAGTTGTGTCCGCAAGGTTTTCAGCCCAATCGCCCAAACCCGAGGGGCTTGGGGGCTATGAGGGGGGGGGGGAGGTTTTTTGCTACCTTTGTGTTCGAGTTATCGGTCGTTTTGGAAGTATTTTTGGACGCAGAATCCATTTTTGGGGGTCCCAGAACGATCAAAGTTCGCCGTGGAGATCTAGGGGGCTTTCATGGTGCTTTTGAAGGATTCCAGGAAGTCAAGTGAGTAATTTTGGACGAATAATTCATTCTTCGAGGTCTCACATCTGTCCGCACATTATAAAGCTTTTTTTTCTGAAATATTTTCATAATGACACAGAATTACTTAATTTTTGCACAAAAATAACAAAGAATTATAAACCACTGTGTAAAATTTGTAGGTTTTTCCAGTATCAACGCATTTCATTAAATCTCCGTAAGATCTTCTGTGGACCCTTTGTACGTGAGATTCATCGATAGGTAATAACGATCAGTAAGATTTGAAGAAGTTTGTAAAACGGTTGTTGATAAAGTTATTTGGCAAGCCAGAAATGCAAAACCTGTTCGAGCATAAGTACGTCAGTCTTATTTAGGTTGATCGGTTAATCAATATTTGACTGTCTACAAACCCATTAGATGCCTTCATGTCACAATAAGCGCCTAGCAAACTGCTCATGATTTTCCCGTGTATCACAGTTCAATCTACCCGGCGTTGCCCGTTTTAACGATTTTCTACCTCCAATTCCGGCTATTTGTGACGATCCCCGATTACGTTGAAATGTTTTGATAGCCAAACGACCCCGCGGACTATCGATACTGCGAGCGAAAAGCCATCTGGGTCATTAGCGTCGGGAAGAGGTCGAGAAAGGCTCGGAAAATCCGATTAACGTCGGAGGTGAAAATCTCCCGTTTGCTCCCCCCACCCCAAAATACGAGAACAAAAAAAGGGGGAGAAGACCTGTGATGGTTTTGACTCGGAGAAATGCGGGATTGCGGTGGAAAACACCACAGTGGCAGAAGAGAGGAAAATTAAAACTGAACTGAACTTCCCATTTGAATGCAATCCCACAAAGCTTCCGATCTGGGGATTACACATAACCCGCAAGATCCCTGGAATTTTTCAAGCGGGAGAAACAAAATCGTAAGTTTCTCACACGGTTTATCATTCTGTTGAATAAATTGACCAAAAACATACAGTCAAGAAATAACACCAATGTATTAAGAAAAATATAATTTTAAAAAATTATAGGCGTATGACATTGTGAGGTTTTTACAACTGTAATTAGGTACTTACCTGTGTGTCGAAAAATAGAAAAAAACCACTGAAAATTCAACGTAAGGGTTTATTACGCTTTGCGCTTTGGTAGAAAAAATGTGTAATTAAATGTTTTTTAAATTACAATTTTTTCTTGTAAGGTAAGTACAGCGGGGTAAACGCGACCAAGTGCATCTAACGGGGCAAAGTGCGACCGCCTTTGATTCCTGCCTGGGTTTTGAACTATAAATGCTTGAATTTCCTGAGGGTTTTGAACTATTATAGTTTTCAAGCATTTATAATAAATGCTTGAAAACATTCATAGAGCCGTAAACTACCATTCTAGTCAGTTGACATTACTGAAATGGAAGGTTCGCTTGGTGGAAGAGGCTTCAAACTGTCATACGTTTTTTCAACTTAGATTGAGAGCGGGTGTGCTCCACAGTTTAAGGGCTGAGAATTGATCCCAATACACGGGAACCCAGCAAATTCAAGTTAGTAGGTATTCTTTAGATAACTTGAAGTGCTTATGTCTCATTATTGTGCGCGTGGGATGTTTTTAGGAGGAAGTCGCACTCCTCTCCCTCAGCCCTTTGAAAGAGAGAGGGGCAAGTGCGACCTAGGTATGTCCCATGTCGCATTCCAAGGTCGCATCCACCCTGCCCTATGTCGCACTTGCCCCCTATCAGCAGTTTTCCAAGAAAATATTGTTGCTGTACTCTAATAATTATTTTGCGTCAGAAATAGTGAATCGTGATTCCAGTTTGACAATATGTTGTTACATTATGAAAATAAGAATATATGAGATTGCTTGACTGATTTTATACTAATACTTAATGGAGACTAACGATTTTTTACACACCTACACAAAACGAGTTCGATTCAAAACACCATTTCTACCAAGAGAATGTTACTAGAAATAAACCAATTCGTTAACCTGGCGTAGGTATTTATGTTTGCAAGGTACCTCATTCTACCTTCTGACATCCTTCAAAAGCTCCATTTGTAGCCCCATGAAAAGCCCATCAATCACCACGGTCAAATCGGATGGTTCTGGGACCCCCTCAAGTGAATTCTACGTTCAAAAATACTTCGGAAACGACATCTAACACGACCCCATAGGTAAAACCCTAAAAAAAACGCTCCCGCAGCCACATTTTAGCCCCACGGGTTCGGGCGATAGGACAAAAAACTTTGCGTGCACAAGTAGACAGTGAACCGAGTATTTAGTCAAAATTGCAGATTTTTTCAGTTCCCGTCGTGCAGGAAAGAGGCATCCTCAGTGCGTTCACGCCCGTCAGTGCAGACGAGAATTTAGGTCTCTTTCGCTTTTTGGCATATTAAATTCATCCGTAAATAGTCAGGTTCCTCTTAATAAGTACGTATTCACAATTTCCAAGCAAACCTTGAGCGAACGCGATTAACAATGGGGGGAAAAATCAATAAATCATACCAAGAAACCGACTGAAAAGTCACGAACACGAATGTCCGGGAATAAATGGCCTCCACTCACCGTTTACCGGCAGATCCGCGAACGGGGCCAAGTTTGAATAAATTCCAATATAATCCGGCAAGGGGGGGGGGGGGGGGGGTTGAAGGTACGACGGTGGGCAAGTTTTTACGGTTATTTTAGGCGGGAAGTTGAAAGCCCTCGGTCTCTGGAGGTCGTTATTTCCTCAGCCTGGGTGAAGTGAGGGGGGGATTTCCCCGAGACATTTTTCACGGTTTGAAAACACTTAGCGAAGAGGAAACAGTGGAACGGAAAGGGTAAACCGGGGCTATTTGTTTCTTGAGTCTTTCAAGGTTGTGGCAAATTGATGGCGTGCACGCAGTTGTGGCACAACTTCTGGTAGAACTTGAAGTCGTTGTTTGAATTCTTTTATCTCGCATAGAGTGCTATCAGGGTTCAGATCGACTCAGCTCTCCAGTGAGAAAATCCTCCCACTTATACTTCATAACTCTGCTATCAGTAAGAGCAGCAAAACGAGTTCACAATCACCGGCAGGTGGCTAGATTTCGCTCATCTCGGGCGGAGTAAAAACGGGAGGCTGCCCCTTCCTCACACAACTAGGTCAGCAGGCCGGGGTCACTCTCCCGACACTTCTTAATAATTGTTTAAGGGGAGGGTTTAAGCAGAGGAAACTCCAGATTTGATTCAAGTACATTCAAGGACAAGGATTCGTTGGACAACCGTTCGTTTTCTCCAGTAAACGCCAGATTGAACATCGAAGTAGGTGGTTTTGGGTGGCTCTGGACCAGTTTTGTACAAATAAACCTGGCCAGCGGGCCCAATTGCAGATAAGGCGTATTGTTCTTTGTGGGGCATCTTATCAGGACCACTTCAGTGAAATTACTCTGAACAGATTTTCCCCCTCCGCCACCCCCAGCAGAGAAGCCCCCTTTGACACATTCGAACGTGGCGTCTGCAAAATCTACGCTAGAACTCTAACACAAGCATTGGCGAAAACAGGGAACATAATATGTAGCCCCGTCAACTTTCCGCCCATAGCGAAATTAAAATTCTAAAAGTTGATGGTGATGTTGACCGTTTCAATTAATGTTGTTGGAAACTTGTTGAGTTTGACTGACCCTGACATTGACTGACCCTCAACAAGTTTCCAACAACAAAATTCTAAAACAATGATATACCAACACTTCAATAATTGGGTACAAAAATGACTCCCGACTCGGGTTCAATTTCCATATCAGACTCCAGATCCTCATTCAAAGTCTTTGCTGACCATGAGCCCATTATCACTTCCTGACAAGAAACTACGTCGTATCAGCAAAATACCAGGAGGTGAAGATTTTGTACAATAACCTTAGCAGGTTCCGAAGGGAAAACCATCATTACCTACCTGAAACAAAACAAAAACCAAATCAGTAAAAAAAGTAAGAAATTGAGGTTTCTGAGTTAAGTTATATATATATAATCCCATATCCTATATATAGGATCTATTATATATGAAATAAGATCCTATATATATTTATTTAGGATGACTCCGTAAATTTGACCCCTGAGGTATGTTTTTAAATTCCATGTTCTGAACCTTTCAAAAACGTTTATTTAGGATTCGTATATTTATCTAGGATATAAATTCAGTTAATCTGTTTCTTGAATTTTAGCCATAGGCTCCAAAGAAAAAGCATTCGGGGGTCCAGGGGGCTTGCCCTCTGGCGAGGCCAGGAAGGCTGAGTTTTTATTAATTTTTATATTTATTTTATGATTACCAACCTATTACTTTTTCTTCTTTTTTTTTTCCTGGAAGTACTTTCCGTAACTTTAACAAATTCTCAATTAACTGGAGTGAAATTGAAACTATTCTATGACTCTATCTACCCAACCGAAGAAAAAAATTATTTTCAAACAGTGACCGAGAAATCACTGAAGGGAGGATGACGGAGGGTGATTGGACAGCCACGTCCAGGACGAGACAATTTGACGCTGAGACTTTGAAAGGAACTGAAACGAACTGTCGGTGGGTGTTCTAGACAGCTGAGATGCGCGGGAATCGAATGACGGGAGAAAATAAGTGGGGAAAAAACAGCTGTGTCTGTCAAAATTCAAGAAACATCGTGGACGAGCTGATACTAGCAACAGGTCCGGACAAACATAATAATATTATGTTATTATAGTAGGCACTCAGGATGCACCCTTAACCGTTGACTTGAGGCAGTTTAAAGTTCGTATTCATAAACCAAAATGACTAAAAAAGATGGATGGATGGATTGGACATGTGTTGTCAGCAGAAAAACATCGACATACAAAGCGAAATGCTTCTAGTAGAGTTCCCGGCAAGGCAACAGAAAGCCTCTCCTGAGAGCGACTCAGAATGAATTGCGGATGGTCCAAACCCCTTGATCCTGCCAAAAGGTGGCTCTGGAGCAGCAGATCAAAAACCATGTGGGAAGTTGTTGAATACGGATTGCAGCTTTGTCAACCAGTACATCCTCGGCTATCAAGGTGGTGTTCTCTGAGCGACGAGGAAAAAACAGCAAATTTCACACAACGGTTCATTGTATGATATAAATCACCCAAAAATTAATTCTATAGCTATCAATAAAAAATTCAATTTAATTATCTTAAAAAGTGTTTTTTTTTTTTCTTTTCTGAAAAAGGTTTCAGGATTGTAGTCGCCAACGTGCCAACGCCAACAGCTGATATTTAAGAACAACAGCCTGATCAGGTCACCATTTTGCCACCTAGAGTCACCAGTTAGGATGAAACTTCAGTGCTCATCTCCACCGATGACATCGATGTCGCCGTGTGGTGCCGCCACGAGGACGGTGCACACAAGGAAGAGTCAGCTGTTGGCGTTGGCACATCGGCGACGACAATCCTGAAATCTTTTTCAGAAAATAAAAAAGGCTTTGTTAAATAATTAAATTAAGGGGGCTCAAGGACTGAAGTTCCTTCTTCTCTTGAAGAGGTACGAGAGATGGGAGGCAGACTCCAAAATTCGACTAGGTACTCGTCAGCAGACCCCGTCCTCGTTCCTTTCGGATGATTATTTTCTATAATAGTGGCATGTTGGCCGCTAAGTTCTTCCTGAGGGGCGGTAGTTCCAGACCATTGAAATTACGACTAAAGCGTTGCATGTGAGGGAGCTGAGGTGGGTGTACCACTTCAAGTTCTCAGGGGATGTGAGGAATGAGGAATCGAAGCCGTACTTTCCCAACCCTTCCCGCGAACTGCGGTCGATCTTTGAGCTCCTCCGGTAAAGTTAGCAGGGAACTACGGTGAGATACATGGCCACTCGGCCCTTTTCGACCCTCCTAATTGATATACTGCACTCATTAAGATGAAGCCCAACTTCCGTGAGCCTCTTTTGACCGAAGAACTCGACGGAGAAATGGAATTAGGTTTCCCTTGCGGTTCCGAGTTTCCTAAGGCGGGGGAGGTCGACTCCCCTCAATTTAACGTATTAACCTTACCACCTCTCCCCCTCCAACCACTTTGGTTTTCCAAGACATTCCCTCCGGTGGGAAAAGGGAGCGAGATGTGGTTTTCTCTAATCTCCTGCCACGCGCCGACATCCTGCAGTAAGAGCATTAGTTATATAATCAACCAACAACGTTGGTTCCGACTGAAATTGAAGCGAAGATGCACAGGTTACACTATTTCTACAAAGCCTCGATGAACAGCTAAAAAAATGACTATCAAGACCTAAACCGACTGAAACATTGAAAACGAATTCTATTAGACATCCTGAGCAAACATGTAGAAAGAAAATGATGGAAGTCTTTAGTGCAAATGGGGGAGGAAGCGAAGCCCATCCATAAAAAAACTAAGCGACGATGGTTTCACTGTATTCATCTGTATCTCAAGATGAGCAAAATTTGCTCATCTCATTTAATGACATTAAAGGTATTGTGGGTACTGGCGGTGGGAACATCGATTTTGGATAAATTCAATATTTTCCATATTTTCTTCAACGTGCGTTCCACGAAACTTTGATATCAGCAGTACTACTAGCTGATCAAACAAAGCCCACCCACACCCAATCAACTGATCAGGCTGAGGGTTAGACCATCGGGGTTGGGGGTAGTGTGTACCTAAACCCTACAACCCTATCGAGTGCTACCCAAATAACTACCCTCTAGAGGTTCCCACTTCGAGCTCCTCTCCATCCATTTTTAAGGGTACTAGGTTTCGCAAGGATTTTCCTCCTTTCGAAAACGCCCTCAACTACAAACGAATCACAGACTCAATACGGGAGCTGTTCCTCCGATGCAGCTGTTCGGTAGTTACGTGTAACCGAAATGGGAAGAGAGCGAAAGAAAGAAGGTTCGCCTTCCTTCATGGCGAGCAACTCCACAGAGTGAACTCCATATTTGGCCAGTTTGTTCAAATTATGCCTATTATTATTCCTGACCGGCTGAACTACAGTAATACGGCTTGTCTTGTTTTATTTAGGTGTACCTTGGATGTACACATCCAAGACATAGCAGTTAGTGCACATCTTCCCTTCACTGTGAGAACCCAAGTATGTAGTGTGGGCTTATGATCCCTGGAATGATCTTTAGAAAATTCCCCAGGGATTCGTATCTTATCTCCACAAGCCGTCACCAGGCAAGCCGTTCCTTTCGCCAAATTAATGCCTTAAGGGGATATGGTAGTCGAAAATGACCACATTTTCGAAAAAAATTATATGACGATTTTTAATAGTTTGAAATGTGAGGAACACGATGGTAAGTCCAAAAATCACCTCCGACCATTGGATATCAGCGTAAATCCAATTTTACGGAATGTTGCCAGTAGAGTGGAGAGCGATCTCCCGCTCGCGGACGCGCCCGGGCTGGCATCAAAAAGCATCAAAACTTTTTTATAGAAAATATAGTAACTACCTAACATATATTTATGGTATGACTATGTACCCTAGACCATACATAATATATATATATATAATATTCGTTCCGTTTTATACTCATGTGTGTTTTATCTAAGTACATACCTACTTACTTTTATCTTAGGTAGGGCAGTATATAGTGTCCGTGTACATTTTCCTAAGAAACCACTTTTGCCCTGATGATGGCATATTTTATGTCGAAAGCTCGACGGTAAGGTGAGGGATATTCCGTTCTAACCCCGGTCCTAATATGTGACGTCAAACCACGAATTAGTCGCTCATTTTTATTCGAAGTAGCAGTTGGGCAGGAGGTGGTGGTGTTGAGGGGGGGGGGGGGGGGGTGGATACAATAATAAGGAATTAATTCCTTCCAAGACTTCAAGGTAGCGCGGAAGCATCGTTTTTTAGATTAGATTCATTGCAGCCAAAGCGGAAGCGTTCAGACATCGTCTAAACCCGAAGGAAAACTTTGACAGCTGATTTCTCAGACATCTGATTTTTCACATATTTTTACATGAATGTCGAAATAACTCCGGCCCTATTTGAGCTACAGAGTTCAAATTTTTACCACGTGTTCTAGGGTACTAGACGGAAATATTTAGGGAACAGTTTTCCTGTAGAGCCCATAGAAGGGAGTGGGGGACATTTAAAAAAAAATGTATTTACGATTCCGGAGACAAGTCATATAAATTACAATTTTTGATGTAAAAAAATTCTGTTCCCTAAATATTTCCGTCTAGTACCATAGAACATGTGGTCAAAATTTGAACTCTGTAGCTCAATTAGGGCCGAAGTTATTTCGACTTTTATTATGGTATATATTATATAATTTTCATTTATAAGTATATATAGATACATGTATATGGAGATCCTGGTATATTTTTCCATGTTTTTGGGGGCGAGGAATCCGAAAAAAATGGTTTCGAAAGTCAAAAGTGAATATTAACAATTTTGGTTTCTCGACTACCATATCCCCTTAATGTACCTTTATTAATGTCCTTTATTAATGCCTTAATGTGCCTTTCAGCCAGAGTTGGGCACTTTTTTTTATTAAATAAGGTTACAACTTTATAAATAAGGTTGTGAGTTAGCTCAATCCATGCTTTGTTTGGGAATATTTTGGTGTTTTCCACCTGAATTTCACTAAGGAAATAAAGGAAACAAAGCCCACCGAAACTTGAGCGGCGATGAGGAATGGCTGGAGTCAGACCCAGAGGAACATCAGATTCTGATGCAAAGTGAACAAATACAAATAAAATCCCGCCTCCTTTGGGTTGTGCTTTTTTCTTCCCTCTTTGGAAACACCCTTACTACTTCGTTCGCTTTATCGTTGTCGGTACAGTTCCCGTTACAGCTTCCAATACAGTTCACTGGGATCAGTGGAACCACTAGCAGTTACCGAGAATGAGTCATGGCTGCACTCGCGTCATGGTTCCACCCACCCCGTTCCAGTTCGAGTATCACTAACACGTCACAGCTCCATCCTTTCAGTCCGGTTCCAGGTCCATCTGCAAACAAGGGCAGTGATCATGTCACTGCGTGGTATCGTTCCAACTTGATACTCGGTCACACAGTTTCGGTACTGCTGTACCGACATACCCCTAGCTCAAGTGATGAGGTTGACTTGATGTCTCGATGCCACGATTTGACGCCTTGTGATTTGATACCTCTTACTACTCTGTGCTTGATGCCTCGTACATGGCTCAAGTCAATGCAGCTCAGAGGTTGTTTTGCTCTTTTCTGACCACCCTAATACCTTTTGAAATCCACCCTGTTCACGCTTCAGATCATATACCAGACCCAAATGCCCTCCTTGAAACAAGGAATCTTGTTCCAGTAAAAAATGAGTCCTTTTGATCTCATGCACTACTAATGAACCTTCTCTCGCCTTTGACATCATTTCAAGCCATAGCCATTTGTAGACAGATTGCATTAACGAGCAGTTGCCCGACTGGTCACCCAACGTGCCCGGTAGACGAGGGACTTTCCCACAGGAGACAGCCGTTTCGTGTGAAGACCAAGACCGTGTCGTAGGCAAGGAGAAATAGGGGAAATTTCTCATCCCAGCTGTGGTGGTTGGCTACAAACACTGCCTAATATTGATGGTCCTATTGAGTTACCCAACCAGGCCACCTGGCTGTAGTTGCGTGGGTACCCAGCCAAGCATAGACACCTACCTGTAGCTTTGACACAAAATTCTGACCTTGATCTTCCCTAGCTGGTTACCCCAACCAGGACCAACTCCTATCCATGTAGCGCATGTCCAGACCTGCGCCAGCTCTTTCTTTCATCTACTCACCCGCCATCTCTCCAAAACCAGACTCACAACCAACTCATGATTTAGAAGACATGGACACAGACCATCACACAGACACTCACAACCCCCGCCCACATGACATCTTCCTCTAAAACCTTGGACGACCAGCTCCAGCTCAAAACCAACATCAGTCACCGTTTAGAGCACCAACACCAGGCGAAGGTATCTCATAAAAGTGTTGCAGGTAAATACAACATCCCAAGGCGAAGCGAATTCAACACATTTGCATAGCACTGAAATTTAGGGAAATGGCGGAGTCACTTTGAATCAGATTATTTCTTGCGACTTGGGGAAAATTTCAAGTTGTTGCAGAAAAGAGATTTGAACTGGGGAAAACAAGCTCGAGGGCCTCGGGAAAGAAAACTTGATGCCGCGAAAATGCCTCTTTCAAAATTACTTTTTGCGTAGATGCCAAGAGCGGAGGGGTGTTTTATCTGTTAGAAGGAAAGCCAGGACGGTTGAATCGGAGCCCCAGAGACTCATCTTGTTAACATACTAAGGTGATAGGGTTAGGGGCAGAGGGACCCAGACGTACCCACTTCCTTGATAACTGTCCCTGACGTTGCCTGAGGCCACTTTGGAAGAGATTTTCCCTTCCCGGGGACCTACCCAAAGCGTCCCCAAATCCCCTCGCAAGCATTCAAGTCTAATGCCTTTTTCAGGGACGAAGGAGGGAAGGTTCTCGTCAATCTGCATATACATTGTTACTGGTAATACTTTAGTCCAGTTGATACAAGGATCACCCTTTCAGGCATCTCAGGCTTTATTCCATTGCTATCTCAAGGAGTTTGTGATTGAGAGGAGCTGGAGCATTGTTTTGCTTTATTATCCCCTGAACAATAAACCTGTTTTCTTGACAGGTCAAATGTGCCCTTATGTTTCACGTAAATAAAAAAATCCAGTCCGTACGTCGTACAGTCTGTGTGCATGAACTCAGTGAAAATCGGTAGATTCAAGATAAAATTACGTTTTTTCAGAGTAGGTTTCAAGCTACGGAGAAGGTCGAATTTACGTTCCTTTATCTCTATTTTTCCACCCCTTTTTTCGTCTGCCTTCTTTCAGTCTGATTTGAAAGGGAAATCAACACCATTAAAGTCCGCGTCGAGAGTCATTCTCAGTATATAGTTCTGTTTACGGTAAACCCGATCTCTGAATATAATTTACTTTTTTCTCCCTCCGCTCATTTTAATTCTTCCCCGCTCCCCAGCTACTGTGCTAATGCCATCTCTTTTTTTTTTTTTTTGTTGAATGTCAAATAAGAATTATTCTAACGATTCCTCGAATCAAGCGTTGACGGTGAATGAAGCTGAAGATGATGATTGAGACAATGAAAACAATAACGGTACTGCCAGAGACGCTACTTGTGCTAGAAGGAAAGCAAGTTAGAAACTTTTTTGGGGGGCAAAGTTAACGCCCTTGTACAGAGGTACAAGATCTAATTTTGAAGAAATAAAACCTCTAGTTTTCTTTTGGTTTATTATTCTTGGAATAATACTTACACCTTTGTCAAGGTGGAGGTCAACAATTCAGATCAGCCTCAAAATTTGACATTATACGTTTCAAGAGGTCTAGATTCCAAGAACGAAATGTCAGTCCGCCGTACGCCGCCCGAACGTTCCTGGGGGTCAAGCAGTGTTCGTGCAAGCCCCCTGGCGAGGCCCAGAGGGCCGAGTTTTATTATATTTTTTTTTAAATAATTTGCATTTGTCTTTTAAATCTTTTAAAGCATTTTTAGCGTCTGTTTTTCATTTCAAATGAAAGATTTACCACTAGATATTGCATAATAGCTGCAAACTTCTAGATTGTTCGAACACCTACAGCCTTTTCTTTTTCATTCTCATTCTTTCTTCCGGCTTTTAAAGTTGCCCCGGACTTTTGAAGACTTTTACAAAATTCCTTGAGTTTTCCTCAATACTCAATACTGAAAAATTTTAAGAATACACTTCTTCTGAACCCTACAACCCTCTAAAACACACAAGGGTATACGCAGACACATATCAAAAGTATCTGCACAAACACAGATGTATCTGCTGCAGCTTGGCGGTTCAGGGAGCCCACTAACCTGACTCTACGATAACAAAACGTAACCTTACCATAAAGTCGAAAAAGGTCTCGTAGACTCAGCAAATTTTACTGGTTCGTGCCTTCAGCGATGGGACAACTTCTCATAGCCGTCGTTGTCATAGAGTTGATCCACCTGAACTTCCTAGTCCGATCACGGACTTTGCCTCAAACCAGAGAAGAACCCAACTTGCAACAATGGCGAAACAGGGGGAAACTGTCAAGTCTCTGGGATGTCCATTAACGGAGAGGGTGGTGAGTTACTGGCAAGTAAATGCGTGAAAATAGGTGTGAAACGCGTTCCAACAAGAGCATAATGGCTCGGACGAGCATAAAGTTTAAAGTGCGTGATTCAATAGACCGAAGTAGGAGGGAAGGGCTCGACCCAGGAAACCCATTAGAAGGCCTCGAACGTGGTTATCTGCTGTGAGTGGTGGGAAAACCCTTCGAGAAATTTGCTTATTAAGGAGGATCCGAAACTGGGCTCAATTGATTCGGAATCTGGGATTAGGGCCCTTTCCCCGGTGTCTGCGAGTAGGTGGAGTCGACCCTTCTCATTACAATAGACCGTCTGGAGTTTCGATTAGCCACGGGTGAGGTAACACACTTTCAGCGTGATCAGACGCTCCCCGGCATCTGTTTAGTTTGGTATTTTGCCGCCTGGTTGAGCCCGAGGCTTGAGATCACTCCCAATAATAATTAGCTGCTGCCAATAAGTTAGGATCCTGGTATGATTGAGGATTGAGTAACGTGAAACGGAAACGCTATGAAGCCTGTGAACGTTATCTAGTTCACCAACTTAGCAATAGGTAGCTCAGTGTTCCAGGGAAGCGCTGTCAGTCGCAGTTGATCAAGTCACAAGAAATTTAGCTTCACTCCTAGACTCAGCTATGATGAACATGATTGGGCAGACTTTGTAAATCCAATCCCACACAGATAGAAGAAACCATTAAAAAATAAAATAAAAAATAAATAAATAAGATAAAATACAGAAAGAATACAATAGAAAATTCAGTATTCTATTAAAATTTAAAGAATTTTTTTTAAAGTAGAAAAATGGAAAAAAACGAAACTAGAATAAAATAAATTTAAAAAAAATTAAAAATTAAAATAAATAAAATTAATGGTACCTACCGGGTCAATATGCTATCTACTGAACTTACAGAGGCATAGTATGCAAATATAATATAATAGAATAGTATTAAATATAAATTAGAAGAGAATAAAAAGCAAAAGATAGAACCATTAAAAAAAAAAAAAAAAAAAAAAAATCCAAAAATAGTAAAAAACTCAACTTCTCCAACATAATATGATGGAGAAGTTGAGTTTTTTACTATTGATAATATATTATATTGATGCTATAGGTACATACGTTGAGCGTTGTCGTACTCGTAGAAAAACTAACGATAATTTGAAGGTGGAGTGTTCACTAAGTGAACAAGTATTGTCAACTATTTACGACTATAATAGTCGTAAATATTTTACAAGAACGGCGTTACTGCCACAAAACCTAGTCGGTGAATGTTGTCGTCCAAACAAAATCCAACGTCCTACACCAATGCCGGTGACTGTTGAAAGAGGTAAAACTTTGTTCAATTCCTTGATTACGCCTTCTCAGGTGCCGAGCCATCCATGGAGCATGAAATTGACTAGCGAAGAGACGTTGGCTCGACCCGTCCCATGAGTAATTCAACAAGTCTCAATGACGAAACTTGATGGCAAAATCCCGCAAACCCTCGTGTCCCCTTTTCCCATCTTGGCCCCTCATCTAAATCTTTATTTCGCGAAGTCATTTCGATACATTTCATTTGGTGGCTTGACAAAAAAATGTCTCGTTTGATGTTCTCCTGTCAGCTTCAGGCGCTGGAAGTGAATTCGCCGCAAATATAAGGAAGAAAGGGGTGTTACAGGTCGAGAGGCGTTTGCTGAGGGAAGGGCTTAGTTGTTGACAATGAACTGTATTTACAGCTTCTGTGTCTCGGCCGTTTGAATGGGAATCCCTGATACGAGTGAAAATCGCTGACGCGGACGTGAAAGGAAATCGACGTTTGGCTTCAGGATGCAATTGTGGTGGTGAGGATGCGTCAATCACGTAATCACTTTTACTTCACGGAGACTAAAGTGTTTATCACACAACAAGAATCCTCCACTACCACATTCGATTTTTTTCTGAATCGTTGAACATTTGTTTTTCGTGTGCGAGTCCAAATACAGTCATGTCCCTAGTCTGGAAAAATGAGGCCATCTTTCTCAGAAAAAGGAAAAAAGGTCGAGTGGAAAAAAAGGCGAAAAGGACCTTTTGTTCTCCCATCGTAAGAACCCTATAATTTCCTTGTTGACGAGGTTTTTGAGATGATTTTACCTCACAGCGGTTTCCACCGGGTTTCTTGTTGTCTGGCGAAAACCGGAACGTGATAGAGGGTTTTGGGCGACGGCCAAACCATATTGATTCCCAACACGGACGGCCTAGTGGGGCGTAGAGATTGAGGAGGAACTGTGTTCAACGAAATTTGGTGTCAACGGTTGTGCATAATTTTCAGGATGATAACAAGGTACTGGAAACATAAAATTAAAACCAATTTTGTTTGCCTTATACGGGTTGTCTGGTAAAGGTGGCACAAGGAGGGCTCCCGTGGCGAGATTCCCATCCGAAATGAGGCTTCAATTGTTGCCTTCAAGAACAAAACCAGCTATTTTCAAGCTAATTAGTCGTATCAATCCATTGGAAATTATTCTATGGTAAAAATGAAAAACGAATCTAATTTTACGTCGTTATACCTACAATTAAAAATAAATAAATAACGATTGAGCTCAAAAACTGCGGACATGAGAAGCTTTTCGTTTCTCCAGTAAAATGGTCCAAAATGGAATAAGCTGGTTATGATAGCTAAGGGGGAGGAGGTCTCAAAATTTGATCGGTCTCAAAATTTGTCATTATACGTTTCAAGATAATATCAGGTAGACGTATATTATGTAGATGTACATAATATTATTCATTCCACGAGTAAGCCCCCTTATTCCACAGTTTTTTTTTTCCATTTATCGAAGTCAATGAATCTGGTTGCTGGTATTTTTCCCCCATCCTTCCTAGGACTCTCAATGAATCCAAGAAGCAGCAACGCAGGATAATAAAATATGGCCGAAACCATAGGTTAATATTTCTGGTTATGGTATAATATTTCTCAGATATTATCTGAGAAATGTCTCCAGAAACCAGGAGAATGAGATTTTGCCCTAAAATATACAATAACTTCCAAAGAAATGATTTTATAAAACACCCTCTTACCACCGGCAAGGTGTTTCTATACTCGCTTCATTATGCATTTCACTTAAGGGGGGGATTCAAACTATGAATATGGGCTGAAATACAGGATTATGAGGGGTAATAAAAATACTCAGTTGTTTTTAAGGCTCCAACATGCTCTACTCGCTAGTCGCGTGATGACTGAAAATTTTTCATTGGTGCAAGTGATGGAACGGTTCCCAACGTTTCCATCCGTACACAAAAAAATGTCCCCAGATTGACAGGAGCTTTGAACAACATTTGGTCAAAGCTCCTGTCAATTTAGGGACATTTAATGTAGGTACCAGGAGAATGAGCCCTAAACCTTGCGACACACCTAAATACCAGCCCCCTCATCCTCCAAGGATTCAAAGAGGCTTCAATTGGTTAGGGATCAGTAGGGGAGAGCCCAATGAATGGATTATCATAGGAAATTTATTTCCTATGGTAATATTTTCTAGGACTATTAATAGTCCTTCATCCCACCTTTCACAAAACTGAAAGTGGTGAAATGCACCTTGTGACACACCACGATAATGAGAAATCACCCTTTATATTTTGAAAAACGCTGTTAAGAATTGATTGTGTATCTGACAGAGTAGATTGTCTGGCATATTCAAATCACCTGTCAAACACATACCAGGGCCGAAATTTTGCCAACAAATTTAACGATACGGGGGCATTGCACTGACGACCACTATACGCTCAGCACCCGTCACCAAGAAAATTTGTTCGGAGTCAGTGATTTTTGTGAGAGAAATATTCTCGCGACTTGGATAAAAACCTCTTTCGGCCAAGGTTGGCGATATGATAGCGTGTGTCTACCCTATTCCACACCTTTCCGCTCAGCTCTCTCCAAACTCTCATAGTCTCAATTCACGCTTTATCCCCCTTCTGCAGAGCTCCCGAAGCCGGAAGTTAGTCGAGAAGTTAAGTCTCAAGTCTGAGGAGTTAAAGGCTAGTAAACTCTTAGTTTTCTGGAGTGGCGTAGGTTGGAAACGTTTATGAGCCGGCCGGAGGGAAACTCGAGTTGAGAACTGGTCGGTTCATGAATAAGCGACTCGTTTGGGACGACCCCGAAGGCTTTTAGGGCTCGCTCCCTCCCCACGAAGCGTTTTGATGGCCCCAAGTAACAACTACACCTGTTAGCATTATACTCATGATAGCTTTTCACCCGACTTTACGGCTCGCCGTACGGTTGCTGCCGTCCTTATTGAGAATACATACACCGCCCGTGTGAGTCGTAAACAGCGTAAGCACCCACCGAGCTGAATTTTTAAAAACTCGCTCTCTACGGCTGAGGTCATTTTGCACTAATAGTCCTCTTATCGAGACGGTAGAAATTTAGGGTCAGTTTCCTCTCATGACCGAACCTCGCAACAATCATTTCACGATGAAACACGACCGGAGGAAAGAGGAAACTACCTTTTTGGTTATTTACGTCACGTGACAGGCTTACGGCCAGGACGCTGACGAAAGGCTGTACATGGGATGGAGGTCGCCCTACGGCGGTGCCAACGAGCCGGAACGACATCCTTAGGTTCCTCGCATGATACATTTTCATCATTTTAGTATGACCTGTGACCCGAGAAAGCCAACCGGTCATTTCGACGTATGCACTTCGACTTCAGTTGCACCATCTGACTGACATGATCGCTGCAGCAACATTGGAGCCGAGGAATGCCTAGTCACCCTAGATGAGAGTTGGCATTGTGCAGGACATAGCATGCTCTGCAAGCCAAGATGAGTTTATACCCTACTAGGGACCAGCGTGTATGTTTGGACATCGTTTAGCAGGTTATGCCAAACTGTGGGAAACCCCTTCTTTTCTTCGCCGGCCTTCCACTGTTCATAGCACTTGAAAAACACGAAATGGCGAGATCGTCGTCGTCGTGATACTATAGCCAAGAAACTTAGTGAGTACCTATCAGGAGCAACCTTAACTACGCAGTTGTTTACTCGGGCAAGTCCGAGTTCACGATGAAGGAGAAGGTTTAGAAGAAAGGTGACAAGTTTGCAATACATAATCACGGGTACTTCTAGATTTCAATGAGCCGCCTAACGTTGAAATCGACCCACGGCAGGGCTCAGAATTCTGGCGGACACTACCTTAATGTTATATATTAAGATTTTTCCAAACCCACTAGGTCAAATTGACGTGTAGGTGGCTATATTCACACGATATAGGCACCTATAGCGTTGTAAGTACCTAGGTACATTATAATATAATGTACCTAGGTATATATTATATGCAGGTGCTTTTTTGCAATCAAAATCGGTTCAATGTTTGAATCTATTTAGAATTATTGGGAAACTAGATGCTGTTTCTTTGAATGCTTTCTAACAATTTTAGATAGGTAGCCTCAAACTTAGAACAATTTTAATGGGTCATTCTTACAGAAAGGGGCAGAAGTGATGTCCAAAATTTGGACATTTAATGGTTTGTGGCGGCCCTCTTATGAATTCGAAGTTAGGCAAAATTTTAAATCATACTGTTCCACTTCTCGTAAAATGCCCTGCTTTGTTTTTGGGATCAATCAAGTCTATCAGATAGAAAATTAATTAAATGCGTCGATTTGTCACGGGCCCGACTTGTCCACTTGGTTCCCAACTTCAAGCTTCTAGGCGAAAATTCGACAAAGATTCCTATTCCTTATGAAGGAAATACTGCGGGATTAAAATGAAAATAGGGTTGTCCAGTGATTTGTGGTCACGACCTGTCCTATCAAGTTATTCGAATTTTCACGGCCAGTTTTTCTTTCCGCCATTATTTTGGCACGCTACTCAAAGGTGCAGAACGCCGATTAACCTTCCGTTTCAGTTGTTCATCAAGAACTGTCCTGATTCTCTAAGTGAGTATAAAAACCTAATTTTTTCACTACTCAGGATCTTGTACACTGCGTGGAGTTGTTTTGATAACAATAATAACATTTGGAAATAGGGTTACAATGTGGACAGGAGGGTAGAAAACCCTATATTTTGTCATGGGCTTGTCCTCATGTGTGAATTCTACTGATTTTAAATGAATTAGTGGTAAGTATAGATTGGGAAATTGATACATTGTGATATGTCTATATGTGATAATATTTTATCAAAATTTGATAAAATATTATCACATCATACAATTAATGTATTTATTTGTGAACTTATGCATGAGACTGGATGCATACAAAAACTTCATTCTTTGACACTTTATCAACTTGTTAATATTATTGTAAAACAGAATAATAACGCTCAAAAACATTTTTTGAGAAAATTAGTTCCGGCTTTTTTACTTTCCAAACTTTCAACCGAACTAGAGAATAATTTTAAGTGCAAAGTGAGAGGACAGAAGCTAAAATACAGTAGTAGCTTTGATGTGTAACGTCGAACTCTCGCTGAATCGATCGTTTGAACCATGGTCCTGGCGAGCGGCTTTCAAATGTTTCTTTCCGGTGCTTTGCGGTTGTAAAAATGCAGCCAGCGTTTGAATAGTTCTTGAATTTCAAATGTTCCAATATTATTCAAGAGAGTTTCCAAATTTTCGCACATAATTAGAGGACAATCATGATAATATTATGTTCCCCTTTCTGTGAGAAAGACAAATAGGTTCGAAAATAAATTTTAAAAAACCAAACTAGAGTAAATAAATGAGAACTTGGAACCAGGTTCGGCTCTCCAAAGCCTCTAAAAAAAGCAAAATATCCAATTTCACAGAGTTATGTTTCTCTTGGTCGTTCCTTTACACTTATTTACGTGTAAGATAATTTCAGACAAAACTCAGCAAACAATGATGACAACCCACTATACTAACTGACAATGTATGTCATACTGTTCCAGTAAGATAATACCCACTCCAACACACACGCGGCAAGGAATTGATCACCCCACTGGGCTTGTTGTATTGCTTGCTGGTGCGTGATTATACATTGGGTTGAGTGAGCAAACCAATAAAGCAGTAATCTCGTGGCTGAATGCTATTCACACTGACTTAAATTACATCCCTTTTCCTCAGTTTTTCTTTGCCTTCCTTCACCCGCGTAAACCCTTCAATTTCCAACTAATCTTCCCATTAAATTTCCTTCAGCTTAAAGGAAATAGGAAGCCGCGGTGACGTGCGTGTCTATACCTTTCTTGGCCTGAGGCGGCGGAAGTCTATCGATGCTCCTTGTAAACGGTTTTCAATAATTTCCTCCTTCAAGCCCTCCCGCAGTTTCCTTCGCGAGCCTAATAAAACTCCCTCCTGCTCCCGAGATTATTTTTGCCCTAATCCAATCCCAGACTGTCGAGTTTTCCCCCGAAGATCGATTTTCCTCTAAGTGGTTCTCCCGTGGCTTCTGAATGGGCTCCAGGAATCTGTGAATCGGAAAAATGAAAACTTCCTCCGTCTGTTGCCAACATGAAACAAACCGCAATTCGTTAAGAAGAGAAACGCAATTAGAGGATGAACTCGAAAGGGTTCAGGGATGAAAGGAGGAATCTCTGGAGGGTGGAATCGGCAACTCATCCCAATATCTAGCACTAACAACCATTCAGCCTCCCTTTCCATAACGATCCGGAGAAGCGCCATTTGACTGATGGGGTTGAAATAATAAGCAGCTGCGGTTTCTCTGGAGGGCCTCTTTGACGGATGGGATCAACCGGGTTCTGACGGCTTTTCGCTGAAGGGGTGAATCCTACGCAGAGTCGTCGTTGGATTATCACCACAAGTCGAAAAATGTGCATCAGGTCTGATGATGGCTAAAAAAGGTCTGTGCAGCTAGTGGTGAAGGCGCACTGAGGCTTCAAGTACCTGTACTCGGGGGCATGCGTGAAGAGTCCTTGGGAATGGTTTTTACGCATGAGGAGTCCCACACCAGGAATAGGCTGTGCACACTCTGGCACTCATCGCGAACCAGCCAAGTCCCACACTATGGGTCAGGAGGGAGTCAAGCGGAACCACAGCAGAGATGCAGAGATAGGGGCTGAATCACTGAAGCATGGGTGAAGAATGAGCTGAGAAGAGGCGCTTCAGTCCCAGGGGAGTTGGAGGCAGCAGCCTCTTGGAGGGAATCAGTGGTACATAGTGGCTTCACACTACACACACAGAAGACAGTTCCAGAGGTGTTACCTATGAAAACGACTGCTCCCAAAGAATCTGTCAGTGTCAGGTCAGTCATTGGTGAGGATTACCACTTCTCACCACCACCAAAGCAGGCGCTTGCCAAAAGAGGTGAAAGGTTGTCAGGTTCCTTGATTCCAGCTCCTCAGGTCTCGAGACATTCACGTCAGAAGAAATTGAGTCGCGAAAACATTTTGACGTCAAAGCACGTAGGGACGTCTCTCCCACAGAGTAAGGTAGTAAAGTAGGAGGTCTCTCCCAACCCGCCGACACACCCACGCCCCTAGTGTCACATAGGTGAACTACGGCGAGGGCACTTTATCGAAAGGAATAAAATGCCCTACAACGCCAAACGAAAATTTACAACGTTAGTCATTGAAACGGTTTCTCCCTAAAAAAAAGAAAAAAAAAAAAAAAAAAAACCCACCGCAATCCTGAGTAAATGTTGCTTTCAAAGTGAAGAGTAAAAATATTCGCGAGATTGAATGAAAACAGTGACACGTAGAATTTGGATGCCCTTCCCTAGAAATAACAATGTGAATGCTATACGTGAAATGTAGCAGACATGATCCAATTAAAGAGGGTGGTAGAGTCGGATCAAAATAAACAATACTTGTTTGTTCGCGCTCCCTTTCGTAATAATAGTATTCCCCGTCCTTTGAAACATGCGCGAGTAAAAACAAACGTCGTGAAAACAGCGTTTTAAGTGGGTAGTTTCGTTATTTTAATTTCAAAGGAGAACTAAAAATGGAGCACAGCGCGCCTGGGAGGTGTGAGAAGTTTTTTCCATGATATGAGGTGTAAATACCAACGAAGTAAATTGTTAACTCATTACATTAGATTAGACTATAGTCTAATAGTTAAATTCATTTCATTAGATTAGACCATAGTCTTTTATAAGCTATAGCTTATAAAATTATTAGCTAGGATTAGAATACATGGGATAAGATCAGATCGATGAAAGAATTGATAGATCAATACCAACCAAAAGTATTGTTTAGAAATAATGAATTTGATACAAATTTAAATTAAATAAATAAATACCTAACTACATTTTTTTAAATTTACAAAAAATTGAAAAAGGTTATAACACTAAAAAAAATTGAAGACTTAAAAATATTTAAAAAATAAAATATTTGTCTTTGTTTTGTAAAATTTAAAAAATTACAGATTAAAATAAATAAAATACGTAATTTATCGATAAATGAAATCCATTTTCAATAATTTAATTAATAATTAATTAAGCACTTGATTGATGCATTTATCGATCAAAATTTAAATAAAAGAAATAGAAGGTAACTAGAATTTTTTTTTAAATTTACACCATAAAAAAACTTGAGTTTTGTAAACTTAATAGATAAAAAAAGCTAAAAGTAGAAATAAACAAATAAATAAATAAAAACGATAAAAAATTAATCAATTAATTAAATGCATTTTATTTGTTTATTATAAATTTAAATAAAAAATAAAAACAACTAAAATAAACTATTTTTCAAAATTTACGAAAAATTAAAGGTTAAAAATGCTAACTCTTAGAAATAATTTTAAAGAATTATCGAAGATTAAAAAAAAATTAAGAGTTACATATTATTGAAGATTAATTAATTAAGATTAACCTCTATTATTTAATATATTAAAAAAGAAAAAAAGAACTTACGTAGTTTGTTTTTGTCTGATAAATTTCATTTTTAAAAATTAGAAATTGAAATTGGGAAAAAATTAAAAGGTAAATTTAATAAACAACGTAATAATAAAAGTTTCATCAATGATTGATCAATATATTGCCATCAACATAATAATATTATGGTATAACATAATAAGTTACATATAATAATAATTATATTGTGACATAATATTATATTATAATATAATTATATTGTGACAGCGACTGCAAAAATAATATTATCGTCAGCTGAATTATAATATTATAATAATCGTCAGCCGGAAGTTTGGATCATTTCTCATCAGTTGGAATATTCTTCTATTCAACCCTCAAAAGCTCAGCTTTGCTTTGATTGGATTGAAAATCATGCATCTTTGTATTCGAGCTCAGTTCTTCAAGTGGAAATATTAACAATGCAAGTACCTTATGTTCATGTTTTCACAATACTATATTTGGGCACAGAGCATAACTCTGCCAATCAATAAGGGCAGTTAAAATCGGTTTAAATGCCCCGACATGTCGCGACAGTTGAATAGATCTCGTATTTTGTTTCAGACACGGGATGGGGAGAGCGGACGACGCCCCTTCCCCTCGCCAATCTCATCGATTCAAATTACATTATGGACTTTTAACGTGCCGCATAATGCATTTTTGTCAGAACGGGAGAAAACTTTGCCAACCCAGTGCGTACTCAGGGGAACGCCAGTTTCGACGTTGGGAAGTCTGAATCCTTCCAATATTCACGGGCGAAACGACAGCAAACGACAACCGCCACTTCGAGGGTTACCAATAACCTATCTGGACGATTCCAGTGAACTTATTCTGACATTTTGAACGTGGCTTTTGGGAAACCTACCCTGGAACACCCAATAGTTTCCTCCAGCACGAAATCATGGACATAGCACTAGAAAATGCGGCTATGTGGATCAGTAGGAGTCGTTTTCTGGAAAAATCGGGCTCTAAAAAAAAATCCTGGCCAAACCGAACTTTAGATTCGTCAATTTTAATAATACATAGTAAAACAATCCCTATGAATCAGATTCTTCCGAGCGCCAGAAAAATGTGTCACAAGTGATCAGTTCACTCTGCATTTGAAAAGTACCAACACACCTTGTGAAAACTAAAACACCGTGTTAAAAAGAGGGTGCATTATTCACGATTGTATTATTCAGAGGTGGTAATGATTCACAAAATAACAAACAGGCTCCACACGGCGATCCGAGAAATGAAAGCAGTCAGTCTAATCATGAATAATGGCGAGCCCCGGTTGACAGAGGACCCTTCACACATGCGTTCATGATTAATTCAGTTTCGGAACAACTTGAGACTCGGAGAACTCCCTCCTTAAATAAATAGAGACAAGGGATGAATATCTTAGCGTAGGGCCGTGTTAGTGCTCTGGTGAAGAGGTCACACCGTATTTCTTAATCAAAGTTGCTCTACATAAGTTGAACTTGTTAGGGAAGAACCCACAGGCGCGAGAGTCGTCCTTATTTACGGATTCAGAAGCGGGGTAGGGATTTTATTATCGCGATTCCGTATTTGCACACGTGAACCGGCCTTGAGGAACACCACGAAACGATCCCACAAGCCATCCAGGTTGAGTGTATTACTTTCTAATTTGACAGGAACATCTTGTTCATTTCATTCAATTTATTTGAGTTTTAGAGGAAGAGTTGACAAACCCGGAAAATGTCAAAGTGTAGGTAATAGTGAAAAATGTTGCAAACTTTACGGAAGGGGTCATTATTCGTATCTATCACTATTCATTTTGGTTTATTATTCTTGGAATAATACACCTTTGTAAACGCGACGGAGGTCGACCGATCGCCCTCAAAAATTGACATTATCCCGTTCAAGAGGTCTAGATTCCAAAACCGAAACGTCTTTTTTTAAATACATTTTTTGAAGGTTTTCAGCTATGGTGTCGTTTTCGAAATATTTTTGGACGTAAATCCATTTTCGGGGATCCCGTAACGATCCGATTTCACCGTGGGGATCAATAGAGCTTTCATGGGGCTACAAAATTTGTATGGTATTTTTGAAGGATATCAGAAGGACAAAAAAACCTACCACCCAAAACGGCTAGTAGGTACGGCGGACGGACATTTGATATTTGAAATCTACGTGTCATGAAAAGGATAACGACAAATTTTGAGGTTAAACAAAATTTTTGAGCGCCGTCGCGAATACATAGACGTAGAACTACACCTGGTGTACCAAGAATAATAAACCAAAATAAAAATAAAATACCGATAGGTAATATACAATACTTTTCGTTCACAGGTGAGATTTTTAAGCTGTAAAGCCTTACTTTATTCCATTCTTTCATCTTCCGGACGTTTTCAAGGCATTTTCAGAGGCTGAGGGCAACACTGGGTACCTCAAATTAGGAAACATTTTTATTCAATACCTAATATTTCTCATGACGCTTAATCTAAATATAGTCAGTCATCAAGTGCTAGCGAACCGCATCTCGACTAACATTTTTTCTGAAAGAACTTCATAATAATTAAAAAACTGGGGTGTGGTTTTATGAAACCATGGTAAAAGTGAAACTTTTTTCCCACTAGTCTCTCCGGCTCACTTCGCTCGCTCCACTAGTGGGGTAAGTAGCATCGATGGACACGTTTTTTTATGTCTAGTCCCCCCCCCCCCCCCCCCATTTCCTACTCATTCACCTACCCTTGTATCTCTACCCACGGCTTCATTTTGGCGTTTTCTCAAATTGATTTCTAACGTGGCACCTGATAACAACAAAACAAGCGGCATTGTTTACTGCATCCATTAATAACATCAATAAATATAAAATGGGGACATAATGACAAAGAACAAGTACGAAAGAAATGTGTGATAAATCGAGAGCTTTCCAACGAATGGTGAACGATTTTTGTACGATTATAACTGGCGAAGATGAAGTTCCGTAGCAACGAATCGGTTGTAAGCGAAAATCAACGGTAGCGTGACGGGACAAGAAACGACACACAGACCAAAAAATGTGGGACGATGTAATAAAAGTTTCACTTTAAAAATAATTTTCATTTGTGCAGTAGTAATGAGTTTTGGGCTCCTACAATCTACCTAATTCATATTTCCAGGACACTTTCGAAAATATTCAACTTTGAATTAGAATGGGGAATGGTTATCTCGGGGGAGGACGGGCTCTCTCTCATTGGCTGTTCGTTGGTGGGAACAGGCTGTTTTCATGGCCACCAATATAACAAAACCGGAAAAATAATTTTTAACATGGATATGTTTTTGGGCTGGGGCTCATTCTAAAATTTGCGACACCAAAATTTCTACTCGACAACCAAAATTTGTGACGACGAGTTTACAGAAAACATATCCATGATTCAATGTTTTTCCGTGAAGCGGAGAATTTCCAGTTTTTTGCACATTAAATGGGCGAAAACGACAGAGTGCACACTGGAGTACCATTTAGGAGAGCATGCTGAATTCAAAATGCCAAATTTTCTCTTTTTTCCACCTGCCCTCAGACCCAAAAATCCGTTCACCCATATTATGTAGTTTTTTTTTCTCCTAAATAAATATGGTTTTTTGACGGTGGAGGGGGGGGCTGCGTCGCCTTCGGACACCCCTCGGCTCACTGCCATCTCAACATCCTGTCAACTGCTGCAGCCCCTATTTTTGACCACTTTTGAAGCAACTGATACGCCTCGTAGAGCAACGTTTTGGTGGTTTCAGACTTTTCTCGTTATCTACTCGTCAAGCTGAATTTTTAAGGCCAAATTAGAATTTCAAATTTTTCCGACCGCTAGGAGTGCCCAAGAATAAATAATATTTATTATATTATAAAATTCTAGGTCCTCCTCCTTGGGCTGGAGCTCCAACATAGTAGACTAGTGGGCCACCCCTTGCTGGCTGTCAACCCAGCCAATCTCCGCCTGTACCCCCACCTGGCCTTAGACCACTTCCACTCACTTTTCGATATCGCTGTCTGAGATCTATAATAGATCTATAATAGCCAATAATTGTCTCACTTTACCCTAGCAGGTGAGAACGAACTTGGCTCACTTGTCATAGTGGGGAGAGTGCTGTCACTAATAATAAGTGACAGCAATTATTGGTTGGCCCACTTTAAATACAAGGGCGAGGCGAGGTTCAGATTGGCCCATCTTACAACTACACTATAGTGTTACTTATAAGACTTATAAGTGTTACTTAGTAACACACAGAGCTAGTCAGCTGGCTATGAATGGATTCCTCGTCCAAAATTAAAACGAAAACGACAACTCAATCGACCTCGTGGCCTAAGTACCTATTTGAAAATCACCAGTAGGTACGCACTTGGCGATGTATAGGGCGTCTTTGGGGCTACATTGTAGCCCCAAAGACGCCCTATACATCGCCAAGTGCGTTATTTCCTTCGCGATGCATCCTGATTAGGACACGGGTTCGAATCCCGTTGATGTACATTGAATTTTAGGAAATAAATGCGTACTGGGTTAAATTGAATAATTAACAAATTTAGCGCCCCATCACGTATGGCCAATTACTTAAATAATCCCCTAGGTGTTCTCGAGAATGGGTCGGAGACCCCCATAGAGTCTAACACTAAAATTACTTCGAAAACGATGCCTCATTCGGCCTCCCGCTCAAATGCGTTTTTAAGTCATCTCAAATCAAACCTCAGCCCGGACTCGGGAAACTTTTCTCGTTTGGAGAAATGGAAATGAAATAGAATCCCCTCGTGTGGTCACCCTTCCCCACTTACCATATAAATGCATTCGATTCTCTCACACGAAAAACTATAAATAATGCTCCGACAAACTTCAAGGCAAAGCGACTTTTCCACTTAGTTGTTATTCATAGCCAGCTGACAAGCTCCGTGTGTTAGTGAATGATAATTTAACTTGAGCCATTCCGTTTATTGATAAAGTAGTTTGTATGAACTTGGACGGTTCGGTCTTCAACTACATACTTTTTTGGGCTCTTTGTGCTGCACTCTGACTAAGAGGTAAATTGTCGTCGAATGTCCAAAATTCTTAGGCAACGGGTTGTATTATCCATTTGGAACTTGTTAGGATCATTATTGAAATTTTAGGGTTAATTAAGTTACCCGAGACGTTGGCCCGGTTTAGGTAAGAGATTATCTCCTAGTGATGATAACCAACCCCCCTCAGGTAGTGAGTAGTGAACGATCATTGTGCGATTGGGGGGGGTTACATTTCCATCACATACATTTGCGTTGTACGTGAATTCGCATGTTTGTGAAGGAAATGTAACTTCCCTTCTTTTAAAAGAACTCCGTGAAATTATGAAATTCTCAAATAACCCCCAGAGCTGGAGGATTTATAGCTCTATAAATCGTTAATGTCCTGAATGACCTAAACTGTCTCATTCCCATGTTTTATTCTCTAACGTCTCTGAACCTCTGTGTTATGGGCTGTTGCGAAGCTTGATTTTGTGCCGGAGAGCAATGACATTCTGGGAACTCATTGTCCGCGGCCAATTAGCTTCCAAAGTTTATTTGTGGAAGTTCGAACCCTATCGTCGCTCTTCAGTGAGCCGATCATCTGTCTATAACCGGTGGTTTCAGGGTGAAGGATTCGACGTATCCAAACAAAAGCCGGGCTCAACGGAGCTTCGAAGTGATCAAAATGGTTCTGGGCCAGGATTCCGACTCAAGTTCAGATTTAGATGGGCGCAAACAAATTAGCCACGCCTCACCGACCCCACCACGCCAGCTCCAAGTTGGCATTCGTCGACTGGAAACGAACAAGTCGGACTGTCTCGCAGCTCTGCCCCTCCACCAAAGGAGGCTGCCAGGTGAGCCTTCGAGGGCGTCTTCGGTACTCTGTAAGGTCCACCCAGAGGCTGCACAGGTGGAGCCAATCAGACGAGACGGGACTCACGTTCGAATTGCTCGGGGGAAGTTCATTTTGAACAACACCTTGTTGAGATGAGCAAGATGGCCAACATTCTCGATAACCACGTCCTTATTAAAAAAAATTCAATGAAATTTATTGGTTTATTTATTAAACAATTATTATTAATTGTGTGGGGGTGTGAAAAAACCGACGTTGAAATCGATTGACAATTGAATATAGGTGCCTACTTTATTTTGATTGTTCCCCTTTCATTTTGCTTCCGAGTCTGCGAAGCAGCGGAAGCCTTGTGTTCACTTTCGGGAGAAAAAAAATTTTTGTTGTCCGAATTCAAAATTTCCACTCGCATTTTGCGTTTCATAGCCTAATGAACAAATTTGGTTCCGTGTCTGTCGGTCTGTGGGTCTGTCGGTCTGTCCGCATTTCCTTGTTACAGCCATAATTTCCACAATTTTGAATGAATTTAGCTCCAATTTTGAGGGATTATGCGGATAAGGCTCCTTGAGGTCCCATACGAATTTCATCACAATTGAATCAGCGGTACGCTGTGCGCATGCGCTAACGTGAAATTCTTGAAACAGGCATAACTTTCACAATTTTGATCGGATTTCAATCAAATTTTCAGGAATTGTGTGCGTATAGCTCTAGATGGTACCCTGTCAGTTTCATCACGATTGAATCAGCGGTACGCTCAGCGCATGCGCGAACGTAATTTCCTTGCCACAGCCATAACTCCTACAATTTTGATCGGATTTCAATCAAATTTTCAGGAATTGTGTGGGTATAGCCCTAGATGGTTCCCTATCAGTTTCATCACGATTGAATCAGTGGTACTCCCTGCGCATGCGCGAACGTAATTGTCTTGTTACAGTTGTTACGTTTATTTTGAACTTGGCACGAGGAAGCTAATGTGCCATTGCCTTGGCAGTGTATTTTTTTTATATATTTTTTTTTATGTTTTTGTCGTTTCTGATTTTTTTTTTTTTTCAAGATATAGTTTATTATATTATAGTTCCAGCGGTTTTGCTGAACGGTACTAGTATCATATAATAAATCAAATTGCCTATACAGAGATCATTATATGTTATATGATTACACTTACTATAATGATCCCGGAGCACAAAATCCATGGAATATCTTTCGACTTGGAGTGAAAATGAACAATAACTGTACCTACTACGTATACTAGTACATGGTAGGGGTCAGGGTGGCCCAGTGAGCTAAGGCGACAGAGCTTCGTCTGTTTACAAATCAGTCGGAGCGCTGATCAGCCTGGTTCGAATCCGGGCCGAACACCAATGTTTGACCAAAAATCAATCAAGTGTTGTAATACCTGGCTTGTCGGCAGACAATTCACCTCTGAACGCAAGTTTATGTGAATCCTTTCTCTGGAGCAAGACTATCTAAGACTCTCTAACTTTATCCGTGATTATCTGGGCGCATTGTGGGGTCGGCTCCTGCCCCACTTGTGAGAACCAAAAATGGTTAAACACAATAAAACCCACATTTCATTTACTAGTACATGGTAAGTATACGGTTTTGCAACACTGCACTTTGTAGTATTATAGTACTATAGTATACTACATTATAGTATACTACATGTATGTATACAGTTTTCCAACACCACTACAGTTTCATGTTTGATAGTTGATGGGACGGAAGGGATATCGTCATTATTTTGACGCATAGATATAAAATAACCAGTGCGCAAACGATTAGGAGGGAAAAAGGTTTATCATAAATCAATATGAAAAAGGTGTTTTTTTTCGAAAATGTTCCCCCCATTTTCGTACCCCCTCCCCATCCCCTCCGCTCCGCTATGCTTCATTTTGTTGAAAAAAGTACAAAAAAAAAAAAGCTGCAAATTTTACACAAGAGTTTATTATTCTTTGATATACGTTACTTGAGCAGAAATTTAATTCTGTCAATGAAAAAATTTAAAAAAAATTTTTTTTTTGGATTTTTATCTCAAATTTTTTTTTTTGGATTTTTTTGTTCAAAAATGTGTTTTTTCAAAAACTCTGTATTTTTTACTCGAAAAATATTTAACATCCTGGGATCCTTCAGAAATCCCATTTTTAGCCCCACGAATGCCCTAAACATCGCCCCAGTGAAATCGGATCGTTCCGGTACCCCAAAAAATGGATTCTACGTCCAAAAATACTTCGAAAACGACACCTAACTCGATACCATAGCTAAAAGCCTTCAAAAAACCCCTCCCGTAGCCCCATTATAGCCCCATAGCGCTCCACGGGTTTGGGCGATCGGACTGAAAACCTTGCGGGCACAACTAGATGGTAAACCAAGTATTTTGTCGAAATTTCAGATTTTTTAAAAAATTCCTACTGCCCAAAACGGCCTGGACGGCGTACGGCGGACGGACATTTCGGATTTAGAATGTAGACCTCTTGAAACGGATAATGTCAAATTTTGAGCCCGATCGGAGTCGTCGACCCCCGTCGCGAAAACATAGGTGTATTATTCCAAGAATAATAAACCAAAAAAGGCGCAGCTCCTCCCAACGGCCTTAATTTAAATGATAATCCAGACCTCGAATTTTTGTTTCAATACGGATTTCGGCCAGAGGATCGACTTTGGTGTCGTTTTTGGACGCATTCTTAGACGTGGTAATGATATCTGGGGTTCCTCCACACAAAGGGGCTCAGAAGGCTTCAAATGGGACACAGGTGGGGTTTTGGAAGGGTTTTTTGTCAGGTCGAGTGGGGCGTGGTTTTTGAAATTACTTCTGGGGTAATTCGAATCATGGTCGTCCCAGACCTTTCTGACCCCTTTGCTGGATGAGCTATCCAATTTACCAATCCTTCTGTTCTTAGCACACAAAAAAAACACCGACTTCACTCGTTTAGATTCTTGCGTGTCGTTAGGTCCTTCCGAATTGAACGCTGAGCGTTCCAACATAAATCGAAAGAACCGCGCCATTAGGAAGAGCATCGGTTCAATCCCGGGGAGAACGAATAACGCCAGGGTGTTACGCCTTTGTTGCCCCAAAAGGGGAAATTCGGACATGAAATCAAATCAGAATATCCGCCCAGGATGACTATAGATTTTCCTCTCGATGTCATTTCATTCATCCGCACACATCATACGTGTGAGATGAGTCGGAGCTCCGGAAGAGTTTTCCCCCCTTTTTTACGGACCCGATGAAATGGGCGGAATGAAATTATCTCAAACATGTACGGCGTATAATGAACCGTCCTCGACACAACGCCACCCCTCCCACGTAGTAATGCCATCAACATAATTCTGAATGGAATTATTCAATATGATCCAACCCCCAGCCGGACGAAGTTTAAATTACAGGAAAGGGAACGCCCTCCAAGTTGGAGGTTCTGAATTTTCTATTGCACTCACGTGGAGGATAATTTTGCAAGACTAAACCAATTTTTGAAATTTCATCAGATTTTTCATTAAAGAAGAAAAAAAAAAAACAAAAAAACACGAATGAATCGAAAAGTGATAAATTTATTTTTTCAGGTCCATACTTAGTTGGGAATTATCCAACAGCTTCAGTATCAGCGGAACGGCGTACAAGCTCGAGGCATCGCCGTTTTTCTTATCCGACACGGCAAACGGCCGGATCTTCACAAAAAACTTCGACAAACTCATTCGGGGACATCCTTTCCAGGGAACGCCGGGAACTCCTGAATCGACGCAATCCAGGATCAATGACACTCCCGAGAAAAAAATCATTCTAGCGGGAGGGTTTGTCAAACAGGAAACCGATTTTTTCGTTTTTCCCCCCTTTTCTCAGAAGAGGGTTTTTTTTTTTTTTCTCTCTCTCTCTCTTGTAAAACCTTCGCCTACACAGGTAAATATGACGATGGCCCTAGAAGGACAGAAAAACAGTCAAACACAACCTACCCTCTTAGAGGTCACCAGGTCATGCCTGCGGTCCACCAGGTTGCGCGATGAATTATTTTTGTCAATTATGAAATGGAAATAGACGGGCAGCCAAAGTGACCTTTGACACCTGAACCAACTCAAAATTTAAATCCGACTTTCCCGTGTCAAACCCGACGTTGACATGTCGAAGGGTGACGAGATTGAATGGTTCATTTGTATTCAGCGAATTTCCGCAGGCGGGCGAAGCCTCGTCATATTTTCGCGTGAAAAGGATATAACAACTAACACAAATAATACTATGTTAGTATTAATATGTCAACCGTGAATCAAATATTCGCTCCGGGAACATGTAACAACGTGTCATGTTTTTCAAATGCAATCAAAATAATTAACAAATGGTGCCCACTTTTTCATTGACAGGCGGACGGCCCGCCCGACTTCTACATTACCATACGGATGTGTTTTCCGCTTCATTTACATTTTGTATTTTGGACAATATTTAATGTTCAACCGACGCAAAGGCAAACATGAAATGTTAGTTTCGGCGTTTTAGATTGAATTAACATTAACCTTTTGGTTTATTATTCTTGGAATAATACACCTATGTAATCGCGACGGAGGTCGATAATTCTGATCGGACTCAAAATTTGACGTTATACTTTTCAAGAGGTCTCGATTTCAAAAACCCCCACATGCAGGCTACTCCGCATCACAAAAATCAAGAGCTGTTCGCGCTCAACCAGATTTCGCATCTAAGGGTTAATTGGGGCACGAATTCCAAAATTTGGAATTTAATATCATATTTAATATCATTTCACGAATGAAGGAATTTTCAATTAAAACAACAAAATGAATGTGATTTTTGGAGCATTTACTGTTATCGAGCCAGCTAAGTAGCCTTTTTGGTTCATTATTCTTGGTATAATTCACCTCTGTAATCGCGACAGAGGTCGAAAATTCTGATCGGACTCAAAATTTGACATCGTACGTTTCAAGACGTCTCGATTTCAAAAACATGTCTAAAAAAAAAAAAAAAAAGGTTCTAAAAATCTGAAATGTTGGCTAAATGCTCGGTTTACCATCTACTTGAGCCCGCAAGGTTTTCAGCCCGATCGCCCAAACTCTGTGGGGCTTCGTGAGGACTTTTTGGAAGGGTTTCGGTCATGGGGTCGAGTTAGGTGTCGTTTTCGAAGTATTTTTGGACATAGAATCCTTTTTTTGGGCGTCCGAACGATTCGATTTCACCGTGGGGATCTATTGAGCTCTCATGGGGCTACAAATAAGATTTTTAAAGACCCCAGGACGCCAAATATTTTCCGAGTGATTTTGGACGGATAATCCATTTTTCGTGGTCGGTCATCAGTCCGAACAATGTAGGTTTTTTTTTTTTTTTTTTTTTTTTCAAAAATATTTCTCTATATAAACCCTTGTGTTGATCATGAATACTGTGGTGTATTTAAACACGCAACAAAATTTGACGTACAGTGAGAGGTTTTATTTGAAGGAATCAACGCAGACCAACGACCCGTTTGGTACTAACCCAACGAGTGAATAAAGGTAAGAGCGGCCTTATTGCGAAAAAGAAAAAAGAATTTTCGAAAAAAAATGCTAAAAAAATATTCAAAAATATTTCTCTATTGACACAGAATTAATTTGTGTACAAGTAACCCATATCAAAGAATAATAAACCCTTGTGTAAAATTTGCAGCGTTTTTCGTTTGGACGACGCTAAGATATTTGTGGAACACAAATCGCATTGATTGAGGTGACTACTATCGCGGTATGTAGTGGCAGTCCGTCCTTTAGAACCACTACGGGCAGTGCCCCGGCTAATTTCGGGATGGAAGGAAGAAATCTCATTTTATTTTGCGCGAGTAAACTCGCAATCTGCATTGATTCAATTGAAAGGCAGTGACTCACTGCCAGTGAGCATACTATCCAGCAACTATCCGGCGAAATTTGGTCACAGATAGCGCTGTCAACAGGCAGGACTTCTGAGGATAGTCAAAATCATGGAATTCCCTCAATTATTATATTATGGCTGCCCGGGTCAAACCCCTTCCAGGAAGGGCCTTCCTTTTCCTAAAATTATCTCTTATGGGAGCATCGTTTCCGTTCCGCTTTCTTTTGATCAAATGCTATATTATTCGCCGGTGTTGATCATGAATACTGTGGTGTATTTAAACACGCAACAAAATTTGACGTACAGTGAGAGGTTTTATTTGAAGGAATCAACGCAGACCAACGACCCGTTTGGTACTAACCCAACGAGTGAATAAAGGCCTTATTGCGAAAAAGAAAAAAGAATTTTCGAAAAAAAAATGCTAAAAAAAAGAAGAGGCAACTCAATTATTTAGTCCCTCAACTTACCCATTCATAAACTGCCTCGGCATGCCCAAGACCCACGAGCTGGGTCTGACATACTACTGGCATGTCAGTTGAATTGACATACCACTGGTACGTCAGGGGCACCGTGGACTAAGGCGACAACTATCACCTGCCTCCGCCATCAAAGTATACAACTATCTTCAAACGGAATGTTGGGTGTCCGAATCCTGGTCGAAAGAGAAATTAATTCCACTATGATTCAAGCACATAGCGGCGATACGACAGCAGCTGCACCAGATTTGGCGTCACTCTTGCCTCACCAACTTTAATCAATCACTAAGTGCGAACTGAATATTTGGCCAACTCCCAGTTACTGACCTCGTAGGCGAGAATACTCAAAAATAGCCACGATCTGGAAAATTACCAAGTTCACAATGATTTTCGCCATTTATTCTTCGGGTTTGCGTCCGGCCTTATTCGACTGTACAAATACGAGAGTTCCATAGTCATCTCCTGATTAGAAACTTGACACGGGGCGGTCTGATTGAGGGGATGAAGGGGACCCGCTGGTAGCTTCAATTTGCCAAATGTATACAAAATCCTTTTCATTCGCTGATTGGATATTTTGTCGTCAGTGTTTTGGGTAAAGAAAAAAAAAAAAAATTCCCCCACGACGCGCGAGAATTTGCATGAGAGGCTCACAATTTTTGCAGCGACTGTTTCTTTCATTTGAACACGGCACAAATACGCTTCAGTAGAATTTTCTGCTTGAATTTGCACCCAGTGAGCAGAAAAGGAAAAAGAAACACTTCACAAAGTGCATTTAGTTGTAGAGCCTGTTTATGAGTGGATTTTTTTTTTTTCCCCCCATTAGATTCTCCACAGAATAGGTTTTAGGTTCTCTGGTCGTTTCAGGTTAGTTGAGCGTTCAAATGAATGAATTTCCTCCGCCGGAAACCACTTCCCTTACCATTCGGGTTGAGTTTTCAAACCCTTTTCACGCCGCGAGCTTTTTTATAAGTGTTTTCCCCCGTTTGAACGTTAATTTGATCATGTTGGTTGGGTTCTGCGGGGGCGAATGTAAAAGGGGTACTTTGCTTGGAACTATCATCGTTAAAATAACTAGGAGATTAAAGAGAGCTTTATGGGGTAGTTGCAGAATTTGACCAGTAGAGGGTGACGTCATATTTAAAGTAAGTTGGGGCGAATTTATGGGGAGACGAGACCGCCTTGAGTGTATTGTGGGGCTTTATATTGGCTATTGATGAAGTTTTCGTAAGATTTCAGCAAAGGAGGTAAAGTGAGTATTTTTGGAAGCACAAACAATGAATGAAATAAAATGAACGGCGAACCGAAACAGGATTTAAACCATCTTCCCCGAACCCAAACAGGTTTCACGCCCTCTCACTCAACCCCAAACCGGCTTTAAGCCCTCTTCCATCCAGAACATGATTCATACCTTCACACCGCCCTGAACAGGCATTACACCCTATCGTTCCATCCCAAACATGACTCACCTCCACATCGCCCCAAACTGGTTTCACGCCTCTCCTTCCACCTGAAACAGGATTTATACCATCCCCCCTGAACTGGTTTTACGCCTTCTACATCTGAGCCAAAATAGGATTCATACCTTCGCCACTACCCGGTTTTGCGCGCACTCCTTTCACCCTAAACATGATTCATACCTCCGCCCCAAACCTGTTTTATGCCCTCTCCTTCCACTTCAAACAGGATGCATACCGTATGCAGCATACCACCATCCCAAACCAGTTTTTCGCCCTCTCCTTCCACCTCAAACAGGATTCATGTATACCTTCACACCGTCCCTAACCGCCAGTTCAATGCCCTCTCCTTCCACCTCAAACAGTATTCATACCACCACCCCAAACTGGTTTTACGACCACTCCTTCCACCCCCAAACATGGTTCATACCTTCACACCGCCCAAAACAGGATTTTCACTCTGTTCCTCTACTTCAAACTATTTTAAGACCCTCTCACGCCATCAGGACCACCTCCTCAGGGTTTAAATCCTTCCACACCACCTCATCTCGGTGTCAACCGTTTTACGAGGGGTTTAGGGCCCGGAAGTCGAGTCAGGGCCACTTTCACCAACTCACTTACCGGACGTTTAAGGATAACGGGCAGTTACCGAGAGTTTAGAGCGATTTGCCTTTCACGACGCTGGACTTACCCGTCCGGTACCTCAAACCCTCGGTATCTCACGCGTTAAGGTTAACTGGTCGAGGTCCCACCGGACGGTAAGTCCTATTTTTTAATGGCCGCCACGGATGCAGATTGGCAAAAGACGTGATGTTTGTGGTCACAGACGTAAGTTGAGACGGCTGCGAGGCATTAGAGGAAAATTTTTCACAATTTGGGTGTACAATGAAATTGACGAGGGATTTGTAGCCGACTTTAGAAATAATAATTATTGCCAAATGCAGTGAAAGCTTGAGAAGACAGACAACTTACCGCCGTATTTTTTTGTTTGGTTCACCAGTAATTTTTGTTGGCAAATTCCATAAAATTGGTCAAAAATCTGGGTGGGACCTGATCAGCAAAGTCATCCCACTTTTGCCGACACTTTATGAGGGCTTGTACCCCTGATGAGGTAAACTATACTCATCATCCAGGTGGTTGGAATGATGACGGCAACGGCAACGAAATTCGTAGTATATATCGTGATTAATCATACTTTCAGTAATAGGAATTTACACAAAATATTGTATTTCCCCTCGCTTGTCGGCGAACGAACGGCAAAGTTAGATCCAAAACACCGAAGATAATGTCATATTATGTAAACAAATCAATACTGGGAGATCACAAGTCAATTTCAAGGTTACCTTTGTTGCTGTCCCCTATGTTTCTCTTCTCCGGGGACTAAAATGTGGACACAAATGGCTCTTTTGGGCAACACTGCACGTTAAGTTACCGAAACGGTAACCGACAGCCTCTGCGTTAAAGTTAACGTCGGAAATGAAGTGGTGAAACATAATTTTCTAACGTCTCGGTAAGTTGGCAGGTTAAGGTTAAGATTTCGGTAAGTTAAACCCACGGTACGGCTTTTTGGTGAAAGTGGCCCTCAGTCGTACCGCAGTTTGTTAGTATAACCGTGCTATCAGGGTCCCAATTTCCATCCACTCTATAGAGTGAATATATTATTATTATTATTTATTATCATTATTATTATTATTATTTATTATCATGAGTGATATATCATGCCGTATAAGTTTCAGGATTAATGAATCTACATGTAATCCAATTTTCGGCCGTTCTTTATGTAACTTGAGGTGATTATTATTTATCTTCATGTTCCCGTATTCAGCACTAACCGGGGATTAATTGGGTTGTTTTCGCAGCGAAATAACAGTATGATGACAGGGAAACATCAAAGGGACGGAAGAACGACGAGCAAGGAAACAAAGCACGTTCGTTTACTGTCGGGAGGGGAAGGGTGGAGGGGAATTATCTTGATTAGAGCATCTTAAAGGGGATAGAGAGCCGTATCTGTTGAGTCATGCATGATTGAATTACAACTCCCCTCTTTTTCCCCCCACTTCCCAGCAATTTTCTCCGACCTAAGTTAATAAAAATAAGAGAAAAAAATCCTTCCCCCGAAAATGATGCCTTTCCGAGGAGGGGTTTACTCCCTCCTTATGTGGAAGCAACAATAAAAATGGGTGGGAGGTGAGCTCGAGGGGCACGAAATGAAGCCATATATTGTTCGGTAATGCCAACCTATTGAGGAGGACCAGCCCTAACGTTAAGATGGACTTTTGAAAAGCCAAAATCCAATCTGATCCTTTTACAGGAACCATTGAAGGCAGCAGATCAGAAAATGAAATGACAGACGCAGACTAAGTGATTACAACGTGCTTTTATTTATTTATTTTTTTTTAACATGTAATGTACAGAAATTTTTTCCCTACACAGAATGTGTTTTTACGGAGGTTATTTGGTTTGAAGTTGGTCGTAAGGAAGTGTCAGAAATATCCCACCAACCCGACCCGCCGCGTTGCCCTGATCCCCCCCCCCCCCCCAACCAGCCGAGAATCGCAACTCCTTCTAACCCCACCCCACGCCCCGAGTCGATCCCCTCAGAGGGGCCCCTCCTCAATGTGGAAAATGCTTTTTCATGTCAAGTCAACTTTAGGTTTAATTAGTTTCGATTTAAATAAAACAAATCGTGGGGGTCCGCTGACCATGTGTCGCCTTTTCAAATTAGGCGTTGTAGATCTTCTGGTTATCAGTGGCTCAATGGTTCGAGCGTTGGACTGCTGAGTCAAAGGTTGCTGGTTCAATCCCAGCAGCCACTAGACATCTTCCTTATACTGATAATCACCTCTCGGAAGGCGATGGCAAACCACCGAGAGTATCTTACCCAGAAAAACCTCTCACATTTGCCGTTCGGAGCCGGCGTTAAACAGAAGGTCCCTACTACTTCTGTAATAAACGGTCAACACGCTCAGGCGAGAGGTCGCCAACGCCCGTGAGTATGGCACTCGAAGAAGAAGAGTCTGTTGACCCAGTTACTGCAAATTAAACTCTACCACATAGCTAAAACCCTTCAAAACCGGTTCCACAGACCCTTTGTAGCCCCACAGAGCCCCGCGGGTTTGTGCGATTAGACTGAAAACCTTGCAGGCTACATTACAGGTTAACGAGACCTACATAGTCGCAAGCGGCAAGTTTTTTGTTGTTGTAATGTTGCTTATGTCAATTTAGTTTCAGTGACGCCCACCGGTGTTTTTCTTTATTTATGAATTCCCTCATTATTTTGTGTTTTGCCGATTGATGACCACTTGAATTTCATGGGACGCAGCCAAAACAAAGGGGAGATTACGGAACATGAAGCTGACGCCTCAGTGAAGATCGGAAACCAATCAATAATCGATTATATCGACTGTTCGGTTTATCGCATTCGAGGCTCGTGAATTCCCTTTCATACATTTGGCGTTTCCCGGCAGCTGTAGAGATATTGTTTTCCTCGCATCTGGAATTCGGTAACGAGCGCTCGGAACCGATGTTACGGAAAAATATACTCCGGGAAAGAGAAAAATAAGAGGATTTTTCATCTCCGTCGGTATCACTGATCCGCCTTCAACCCCCTCGAGTTGTTATAAAGGAGGTTCTGAGGTTCAGTCAGGTCGAAGACGAAAGATTCTTATCAAAACGATTTTCCCGGAAGAAATCTGTATTTTCACTTACATTTATGCATCACGTAAGAAATCGGGGGAGAAATCGCCGAATTTGTTTTCAGCGGCGTCTCAATAAAATCCGTAAAAATAAAGCCATTAACCCTGAAATCGTTTTCCTGGAATGATTTCCGTAAAACTGAACCGATTTTGATGATTCAAGGCTCATTCCATTCAGATCGAGGTCCTTGAGAAGCTATACCACCAAAATTGGGCAATATCGCACATTTTGCACTGGTTTTCCCGGAAAAACCCGTTTTTTGCCCGTTTTCCTGGATTTACTGGCGCTATAGTGCTCCGATTTTTTTTAAATAAAATTTTTTGGGTCTGTATTTTCATGCTCAAGAAGCTATACCTCAAAAATTTTGGAAATTTTGACTTTCAAAAATCCACCCGTCAATGAGCAAACCTGGTGGTAGAACTCGGCAACGTGACTTTTGTGAGGAGGCTGAAATTCTTCCCGTAAGCGTGACTTGCGACCCCCTCCTACCCACCCGTGGGGGGGGGGAGCTACCGGCCAACCCCCCTCACCCCCTCCCCTCCCGGGGTTGCTAGGCTCTTTGCTCTCTGTTACTCTGTGCTCTTTGCCCTCTAATGTTTACATCTCTACATACATACTTTTTTCACCCGTTTGTGGGATTGAAAAGTTCTCCTCTTTCCTCCTTGTGTGGCCGGAGTCGGGCCGCCCGATCCACCAATCACTTTTCGACCCGCTGACCAGTCTCTACTTTTGTTCTAGCTCAGTAATTGAGTGTAATAATTATTATTACGTTCATGTTATACACTTTATACGCTCTATGGGACATTTACCTATGCGAAAATAGCCTTTACGGCCCATGAACGCCGTACCTATCTACTTCAAAACGTAGGTAGGTATTAGTGGATGGTGTCCTGGGTTTCATTTTTCACGTAACCGTTGTAGGTAGACTGGTAATAAGTTATATAGATATAACTTATTTTTGTAGTGATTTCATTTGACCAATATTGATCAATGAATTATTCATGCTGATGGCTGCCGTTTACGCCCATTCACCAGTTAGGTACCTACTCCACTAGGGGCAGGCAACGACTTCCATTTTTCGCCATTCAGGAAAGCAGATTTTTCTACGTTATTTTTATTTTTTTAAACTATGATTAGAAATTGATTAGAGATTGATCTCTCCGGATTTCGAAAAAGTCGCTCGAAATTAATACAGGAGAATCTGAGTATCTGAGGCTGAAAAGGTTGACCTCTCTTCTTAAAATCGAACCACGTCTCAATGAAATATTCCCAATAAAATAATGAGAGCAAATTTTGAGGTAGGTACCTAAGATAAAAAATTCAGACTCAAGGGATCGGTAGAAAGAGAGTAGGTAGTAGGTACCTAGCAATTTCTGCGGGAAGAAGGCATTTCTATTTTTCCTATTCGTACCTACTGGGTAACGCTTTGAAAATGATCCGAAAACTTTGGTTTTTAAAAAGGAGGCACATGGTCAAGGGACTCGCACTATCTGAAATTTTGACAAAATAGGTAGGTACTTGGTTTACCATCTAGTTGTGCCCGCAAGGTTTCAGCCCGATCGCCCAAACCCATGGGGCTCTATGGGGCTACGGGAGGGTTTTTTTAAAGGCTTTTGGCTATGGGATCGAGTCAGGTGTCGTTTTCGAAGTATTTTTGGGCGTAGACTCCATTTTTTGGGGTACCATAACAATCCGATTTCACTGTTGCGATATGTAGGGCTTTCATGGGGCTACAAATTAGATTTTTGATGGATCCCAAGAGGTCAAACATTTTTCAAGTAAAAAAAACAAAAAAAGTTCGAAAAAAATCCCAATTTTTTTTAATATAAAAATAAAAATTTTAAACAATTTTAAATTCTCTTCATTGACAGAATTACATTTCTGCACAAGTATCCTATATCAAAGAATAATAAACCCTTGTGTAAAATTTCCAGCGTTTTTAAATGGTAAAATTTTGTCGTCGGTACATAGGCAGCTCAAATATTGACCTTTCTTCTTAAAATCGAACCACGTCTCTTTGAAATATTCCAGATAAAATAATGAGAGCAAAATTTGAGGTAGGTACCTAAGATAAAATTTTCAGACTAATGGGATCGGTAGGAAGACAGTACCTTGTAGCGATTTCAGCGGGAAAAAGCCATTTCTATTTTTGGTTCATTAATCTTGGAATAATACACTTATGCTTTCGCGACGGAGGTCGACGACTCCGATCGGCCTCAAAATTTGAAATTATCCGTTTCAAGAGTCATTATCCGTTACATTCTAAATCCGAGATGTCCGTCCGTCGTCCGGGCCGTTTTGGGTGGTAGGAATTTTTTTTAAATCTGAAATTTTGACAAAATACTTGGTTTACCATCTAGTTGTGCCCACAAGGTTTTCAGCTTGATCGCCCAAACCTGTGGGGCGCTATGGGGCTAAAACGGGGCTATGGGAAGGGTTTTTTTAAGGCTTTTAGCTATGGGATCGAGTTAGGTGTCGTTTTCGAAGTATTTGTGGACGTAGAATCCATTTTCGGGGGCCCCGGATTGGTCCAATTTCACTGTGGCGATCTATAGGGCTTTCATGGGGCTAAAAATGGGATTTATGAAGGATCCCTGGAGCTTAAATATTTTTCTAGCGAAAAATAGAAAATTTTTGAAAAAATAAAAAATAGATAATAAAAATAATAGGTAGGTAATAATAAAAAAGCTGGTTGTGTGTTTTTATGAAACCTCGGTAAAAGTGAAACTTTTCTTCACATTATGGACATTTTACTAAAAATTATCGGATTATTATTCCATTAAGGGTAGGTATAAAAATCGCTTCATCAATCTTAATGTTATATAATTATATTATATTATATTATATTATATACCTATTATATAACATTAAGAATTTTAATATTAACATAATATTATTATGTTTGAGTCCCAATAAATAGCTCACTGACGTTCGGCAGCCACGCCCGAAGTTGGTACGGAAGTAGGTACCAACCGCCTCAGTGGTAGTAGACTGAGGCGAGCCTAGCGAGAGTAGTTTCAGAAAATGACGCCTACATTTTTCAATCTGTTAGAGTCTCAATAAATAGCTCACTGACGTTCGGCAGCCACGCCCGAAGTTGGTACCTACTACCACTGAGGCGAGCCTAGCGCGAAAGTTTCAGGAAATGATGCCGACATTTTTCAATCTGTTAGAGTCTCAATAAATAGCTCACTGACGTTCGGCAGCCACGCCCGAAGTTAATACCTACTACCACTGAGGCGAGCCTAGCGCGAAAGTTTCAGGAAATGATGCCGACATTTTTCAATCTGTTAGAGTCTCAATAAATAGCTCACTGACGTTCGGCGTCACGCGTCATGCAACAGACAGACGAAAAAGTTCGAGACGTTGTAATAAAAGTTTCATTTTAAAAAAATTTTCTCCAACATACTGCTTACCCCTCCTAAATAATTTAATAATAATTATTTGATTAATTCAACAATTCAACTATTGAATTATAATTCAATAATTATTTAGTAGGGTTGTCAGAAAGTGTGAGGTAGGTATCTCCCGTTCTAGCTGTGAGCCTATTTGCGGCGAAATGTAAACAGTAAAGTCCACTTTGGCTTAACACATAGACCTTATGTAGGTACATAGTACACCCGATATGTTTATTACGCGGTGGGGAATGTACCACAGAGCTGATCATTTCGGGGAAATAACACGACACTCCGCCGAGGAAACCATCTGGTGGTTCATTTAGTTATTATTTCCGCCACCAGTCGGTCGACTTGTAAATCCCCGCAACCGTCAGCGCCATCTCTTGGCTCAGGTTTTGTTACAGCTTTGCTCCCGCGCCCCCTTAAAAGCTTTCAGTTTTTAACCCAACGCTGGAAAATATTGAGACATTCAATAAAAAATTTACTAGGTCGAACCGAGAATAAATATCGGGAAAAAAGGACGGGAAAGATGGTAAAATAATGGGAATTTCCCTCGTTCTTTTTATAGATTCATAGTCCCCCTCTTCTGCAAACCTGCTGCCGGAGCTGAAGTACAATATCGTCTGTCGATCCCCACACCGCTCATTAGAATTTCCAATCTTTTTATGGCCGACGGCCTTAATTTTAGCGGTGTTTTGAAACCGGATCGGGTCGTTTTTTTTTCTTTCTTCCCCAGGGGAACCACAACGGCGTTTTGTGTCGTTCCGGCGAGATATTCCCCCGTGCGCGGAATTAAGGGCGATTTCCCCTTCCCTCTCCCTCCTTTTTTTCTCGTCATAAAATCATAATTAAGGGGTTTTCCCCCCTCCTTGCCGCCCCGTGTCCCAGTGTCGCTTCTGGCGGGCTAATATTCGAAGCGCGACGTCTGCGAAAATATGAGAATTTCTATTTAAGAGCCAACAAAAAAGTCAATCAACAGATAATTTTTCTCTAATTCCAAATAGGTAGGCCTGTTATTAAAAGGTTTATTCTTGGTGTGTGAATGTGAGGCGATGTGAGGAGCTGGCGCTTGCGCAGTGCTACGATTCGATGTGAAGATCGTATTTGCTGCTCCAGGAGCGTGAGTGTGAGGCGATGTAAGGTGCTATCACTTGCTCACATTTCGGACTGAGAGCATGTGAGTGTGAGTTACCCACTCTACAACTCGCTTGAGAACCTTGTGTAATCTGGCTCTTATATCCTGACTTCAAAAGTGTCAAGGGCACAAATTTTAGTTTACTTGAAGTAATTTTTGACATCCTTGAATAATCACACCTACACTTACATCCCCTCACGCTCACTCACACTCAACTTACACTCACGCTCCAGGAACAAACTTAAAGAAATTTAAATCGGATAGGCAAACGTTATATGATTTGAATCGGTTCATTGGGTTCCTATGAGCATCCTATTTTTGCACGGTCCGTGGGTGTAGGCTTGACTCAGGGTAGCCAAAAAACCACGAAATTTTTGGTGAAAGCCCCTTAAATTCTGCGTCGATTGAGTGCTACAACTTTATAATTCGATCAAGTGACAAGTTCAAAATCGGTGGTTGAAAACTGGCGAATTTTCCCAACTTTGAGCAAAAGTGGGGAATCGTCACTTTCCATCCTCTACCGCTTGGAAAAACCGTGTCAAATCTATAACACTAATAATTAGTGTTATAGATTTTGAATGATTCAGAACGTCACTGTGGTTATGTATGCCACAAGCCTTCGCCTCTGAAACCGTGAATGGTAAAAATACGCCGACTTTTTCTACCGTCTCGGGATTTCTTACTGGGGGTGTTGAGAACCCCTAAAAATGCGCGCCAAATGCCGCATTTGCGCCCTACATTCTTATTTTAAATGGGAAACCCTAAACTTAAGTCGAATTCGGATTCCTCAGCGAATTTTAGGTGTGATAAGCTCATTGGGTGCAAATCCGCGCAACTCTTCCTACCTTCATTGATTAGAGTCCGATTGAGTCGGCGTTTCCACTGCAGCATACATGTATGCTACCTAGCGATCCGAATTTTAATACTGAATTTCGAATTAACGAATTAGGATGATAGGCAAATTTAGACGGCGAGTTTAATTTGAGTGATTTTCAGCGATTGCGCTTGGGTATGGCTGTGTCTTATAGACCTTACAGAGCTGACCACCGCGCAGTCCGTGCAAGTCGACATCCCTCCAATCGTCGCAAAATCGCTCTCAACGCTCAATGTGCAATCGCATTCCACGGGGATGTGATGAGGTCTTTAACCAGCGCTTTCCGCAGTTAAAAGACTGGAATACGGAAGCCTGCTTCAGACCAGTTTCAGAGCACTTCAAAACTGGTTCCATATCGCTTCAAACCACTCAAATAACTCTTCAACCGTTAGCATTACTCTTAAATCCGATTCTATAACTTCAGACCAGGTTTATAGGAGTTCAGAAAGGAGTCTTGATAACATAGGGGAACGATGAATCCTCAAACATTTTACCTGTTTGCCATCTTCACCCTCATTCCCGACTGAACTCAACGACTTTTCTTTCAGCATACCTGAAACACAAAATTGGAACGATAAAACAATCTTTTCAATAACCGAGCGTGTGTACACTTTCTGAGACAATCCATATTGATTTTTCATTCAATTCAATGAAATGCAGCTCACTGTGTTAAGGCAGTTTCTCTCCATTCGTATTTTCACAATTAAAATTTTTACGTTGTTTTTGGGAGTGCTTGGCGTGATTCATAGTTTTTTATTACAGCATATTCTTGTGTTAGCTTCATAAAAAGTTGGGTTGTTTGTGATAACATCACTTCGCAATATGTTATGAAGCAGACTTTGTTTTTGATTTAATTTCAAAACAAGAGGGATTTTCCATCGTTTTCATTGCGGGTCTTGTTTTTAATGATAGCGATTTTCCCGGTTTTTAGCCGCTCGGACCCAATGTCGTGCCATAAACCCGAGGTTTCCACACCCTTAACCCTTTTAGAGTTAATATACTTGAGCACCTCTGGATAGGCCGAGATTATCCCGCTGCACCCCGAGATAACTTCCCCAATGAAACAAAAACAGTTTGAGCGTTAGGAGGTCAATGAAGGGCGATTAATGTGGTCCGATCGGGTCGTTTGTGGACCCCGAATGTCCGACGTAATGTTGTTTGCTCTGGACTTGTTATATTGGAGTTGGACTTCTTGGAGCCAACGCGTCTCCTGTCCAGACTCCAATCTTTGTAAACGTCTGGTTCCAATTGTTTACGAGTCACGAAACGACGTCTCTCAACTCAAAAATAACCCGATATTTTCGACTGGACGAAATATACCTGAAAGGCGTCTTTAAAAGAGGAGCATTGTTGTGGCCAGACAGGGCGTTATTTCACTAATAACCGGCTCATGAGGTCGCGCTGAGCACCTGCCCGTGAAATTTCACTTCCGCCTGCCGCCAGACAGCGCAGTAGCAGCCAACTGGGACAAAAAATATCCCAACAATAATAGATCTCAAAAATATTCAGCAACTCAGCAAATTGCAAAATTCTTCGGCAATTCACAAAAATCCCCTCTTTGAAGGATTATTCAGCATGCAGGTATACGAAGAATATGGATATGTATTTTGAAATGGCGGTGTATGTAGGTATGGAATTTACATAATATTTACATATATTATATTATAATATACGGAAATACCATATAATCTGTATTCCGTATATTATATGGAAATTCCATACCTACATACACCGCCATTTCAAAATATCCAAATTATCGTACTGATATATCGATATTGGAAATAAAAGTTATATTAATGGTAAAAAAAAAGTTTAATTCAAATTTAAAACAATTACAATGTTAGAAAAAATTAAGAATATGTAAAAAAAAAATAAAATAAAGTTAAAATAACGCAAATAAGAAAATGTTTTAATAAATTATATAAAAAATTAGTTGTAGAAAAATATTGAGCTCCAATCATTAATATGACAAAATATTGAAAAAACACATTGCTACACACATTAATATGAACAAAATATTTACATTATTACATTAATATGAAAAAAATATTGAGTCATATATCTTCGGAGGAGGTCCGAAGAGTTCAAGAGTCCCAACTCACCAAATATTGAGTCATTTCAATGCTTAGAAAAATAAAATCAAAAAATATAATTTTTGTATAATTGTATAATATTATAAATATAATGTATAATTTCATTCAGGCTTTTTCGATGCCTGTTTCCATAATATGGGTTCTTTACAGGAATGACTTGAGGGAATTTATGACCTGCTTCCCCCCCTTAAAATATGGGTTCTGCATACAGCCGACCCATGAGTTTGACGCATACTCAACCTACGCCAGAATCCTTCTCTACGGTGCAGTGTAGGTATGTCATACAGTAGCAGTGTTGGGACGTTCTCTGCGTCTGACGTCATAATCGTTGCAGTGCAACACAAAGTACAGTGCGGTGTTGGAGGGTCTGGACTCCGGGGAATGCCGTCCCACTGCTCCGCCATCCCTTTCGAAACCCTCAGGAACACGACAATGTAGGAACGCCGGGGAATAGCTGAGGAACACCGGACCAGATAAGCGGCTCACCTCCCCGTCATGACGGCCAGTGAACACGATCCTGCCCCTGTTAACACGGTCGTGTCGTGACGTATCCTCTCGGCTCATACCGTGTCCCCAGGTACATCTCGACCCCTAACTGCCCTCCCTACTGCCACATTTCCCGTCCACTCGCTCCCCATATGTATGGTATAAATTTTCTTTGAGTCTTGTTCAGCGGAGTGCAACACGGCTGACCACTTGTTCACAGCGTACACATTTTCATCGGGCCTGATGGAAACTACGGATATGGTACAGGAGTCCGCTTTACACTCTGAATGGTTTCCATCGAATCCAGCTCATTCCCATAAAAAATTATCTCAAAAAATACTTCACGTCAAATCGTCCCAAGCATACCAGAGCTGCCGCTAGGCGCGAAGTCCCTCTGTTCGATTCAAGTTGTCGTATGTTCACGTCCAATCCTTCCCCGGACGAAGTCTCTCGGATTCTCAATTCATCCCCAGCATGGTACCAACTTTTCAAGCCTTGAACAGGTCCGCTTTCAAAGCTCAGAACCATCTTGGCAAACCTTGGAAACCCTTATCCAGCTTGGCACCGTATTGGCATGCCTCCTCTCCAATCTCCGGGGATGAGCCGCCAATTCCCAAGCTGCGCTAATTGCGCCTTTCACTTTTTCGGGGACGGGTCACCTGTAACCCAGGAGTACTTCGCCTCTTTTGTAAAATTTCCAAAAATGGAACGACCTTATTTTGTAATTATAAGCCTCACTTAGTAAGAACCCTGGTTCAGGGCCAGAGAGAGTATAACAGTTGTAGGGGGGATCAAACCAAGCCTCGGTCCTTTCGGGACCCCAGGCTTCAGAAGAGACGATTTTATTCCTCGGTTATTACGGCTACATTACAATTATTATTCCATCATGATTTTTTTTTGATTTTTTTTATTATTTTTTTTTTTTTTTATCGTTCGCCAGTTGGAGGCAATAAAGCTATCATGAATTGACAAACTCAACATCTCTAGTTTATAAGTACATGAAAAAGCCCATGAAATACTTTTAAAACATCACCCAACTTCACAAGAATTCATCGCTACAATAAATTCGTCCGAAATTGGTCAGGTTTCTATAATATTTATGGAAAGGAGGTTGCTAGCAAAAGTCAACTTGTCCAATTCTCAAAAATTTTCAGGAGAGGCAAAAAACTTCCTGTGCAGCCCCCTTTGATGATACAATTAATCCGGTCGGGGAATATTAATCCTGAAGTCAGAGTAAGTTTTTCCCCTGAATACCAAGTTTTTAACATATTATACTTCGAACATACCGACCTAAATATTTTGGACATGTTAAGTTTTGTTAAAAAACTAAGGACAAAACTAGTTTTGAAAGAAAAAAATCGTTTTTGACAGGGAAAAATTAAGAATCAGTACGCTCAAGCCAAAACTTCCTTTATAAAATGTATAGAGAGCAAAACATAAAGTAATAGAAATAGAAGATTAGTACAAAAGTGCACTGCGAAGGGACGTGACAACAAGAAAAGATCAAACGATTCCAGAGTTCAAACGTGATAACGCTCGAACTTCCGTGATTTTCTTGATACCCAGTTGCCGCACATGATCGTGCGAGGCATCTGTCGGAGCGCCCATGAAGCAGGAATTCAAACAGGTTAGCAAGTGGGTGCTGCCATCTTGTGAGGAGAAGAGGGAAATTCGGGAAACGTTACCATTCCAAATGGGTTTGGACAAATCGAGTTATGAAAAAAAATGTTTCGCTTAACTGTCGGCAAATACGTGGACAAGTCGAGTTTTGGTGTGAAAAACACGAGACATTTCCGAGGAAAATGGGATGATGGACAAATCAAGTTTTGGACGAAATGCCAGAATTCAGAGGCCTCTTTACTCGGGAAACGTTAAGTTTAGCTCGGTGAAACTTCGCGGACATGTGGACATGTGCCAGAGGAACCAGAATATGGAAAAAAATAGATTTCGATCAAAGGTGGACAAGTTGACTTTTGCTAGCAACCTCCTCAATTATTATTCCATCATGATTTTTTTTTGATTTTTTTATTTTTTTTTATTTTTTTATCGTTTGCCAGTTGGAGGCAATAAAGCTATCATGAATTGACAAACTCAACATCTCTAGTTTATAAGTACATGAAAAAGCCCATGAAATACTTTTAAAACATCACCCAACTTCACAAGAATTCATCGCTACAATAAATTCGTCCGAAATTGGTCAGGTTTCTATAATATTTATGGAAACCTGACGAATTTCCACATAATTATTATATTCTGCAGACTATGATTCTGATTATAATTCACCCAAAAATAACCACCCCAATAACCCAACACTTTGTGATTCTTCATCAACATCTCAACCCCCAACGAAATGTTGTTGTTCGCCTGAAGCAAAATTACGGAGCACGACGAAGACCAAGTATTCGATCAAACTGCGGCGGTTTTTAGATAATGAAGGCAGTTTTAATGAGGCTTCTCATAACTATTGATGGTTAATTATTAATTCATCGCTTATTCTCCGTCGATCGATCCGCCATTGCGTGAAATAATGAGACCTCGAGCCGATGAATTGGGGTTGATTAGAATCCTTCAAGAGCCTCCTCGCGTTGCGAGTGGTATGGAAACACCCAAAAACGCAGACTCAAAACCACCTAATTTGAAAAGGCGACACAAGGTCAGTGGACCCCACTAATGCTGGGGCTGCTGAACACGAATCCGACGCTTCCCAACAAAATGTCTGGGACGCTCAGTCAAAATCGCAAATAACCTTGAAATTTCGGCACTTTTTTTACGGATACCTTTGAAAGCGGGCGTTATGGTTGAAAATTCTGCTTGGAATGAGCTATCTTCGCGTCAAACTTTACCCAGCCGTTAGGACGCGACGGGCTGGCAATGTCGACTTTTCCAACTTTTCGAAAAATCAAGATTACTTCAAGTTTCTGCAGCTCAAATATGATATTTCCCACAAAAAAACTCCTTTAATGGAAGCTGTAGAGTATCTAATTCCGCGTTCAGAGAGCAAAAATAATGTTACTTTTGGTCAAACGTAAATTTAAAAATGTTCGGAAACATAACTAATTTTGTAACTTCATTCTCACCATTTCGCTAGGTAATGCTAGATACTCGAACGATTCACTCAGTTACTGGCTACTAGGTGCAGAAAATTGTAAATGTCAATCTGTATTTAATGAATCAAATTAAGTTAATTGAAAAGTATACATAACAGGTGGTAATGAAAGAAATATGTTTTAAAATGTATTAAATGTATTATTTTTAATGTATTAAAAAACGTTTGCCTACTACAGGCTTGTACGCCGTAGCCATCACCTGTTCAAACGAAGAAATAGAATGGTCAGGATTTTTTGAAGGGTCAAGTTTGACGAAAAGTTCACCTATAACGCACTCTTTCAAAGTTATCGGTAAAAACCAAAGAGTGCCGAAATTTTGAGATTTTTGGCGATTTTGACATTGAGCGCCCCAGAAATTTTGTTGGGAAGGTTCGGATTCGTGTTCAGCACCCCGAAAAAACGTATAAAACCCGTTGAGAAAAATTCTGCACCACGCTTTGCATCGAAAAATCACCTGGACTATGATGGCGATCACCTGGCGGATGATGTCCAGGGCGTTGGAGTCCTGTTTGGCTTACTATTGTGGCAGCCATTCGGTGCTGCTTCATTTCACACTTTTGCAGTTGCTGACTCGACACACCTGTTACAGTACCGCGTTGAGGCACCCCCCCCCCCTCACATTTTTTTTTTTTTTTCAACCATGAATGCCCCTAAAGTCAATGCACCCGAATACTCCGCTGTACAGAATGGGAAGTCCACGAAACAAATGCCGCCTCCGCATCCTTTTCCAAAGCTATCAAAAGAGCAGACCTCTCGCCTCGGAATTATGTTCCAACAGTGTATTATCCATAATGAACATCCCTCCCAGAACATCCTACCGGAGGGGAAACTCCCATAAGGCCCGATGCGCCTCTTTTGAAGCAAAGGTAAAAAAAAAAAACTCATTCTGGTGTTTGCCCTCCGGCTAAATAATATCTTTCGCCGTGGAATTGTATTTTTCAATGGAAAAAAATCCGTTGACTCCATCTTGCGCGAGTGTAATCAAACCCAACCTGGAGGAACATAGAGACTACATTAGCAGTAATGGACCTTGCAATATCCTTCGACGTACTAGATGATATGCCTGCCCTCCATTAAATTCATGGAATACCTTTTTGGGTCAATTTAATTAAGCCCTACTCCGAATGATGGATGATCAATGGCGATTGAAATTATCCATCTTATTGGGAACGCCTGGTTCTTGTGTACGGGAAAGTACGACGTCAAACCCTATCGGTAATTGTTTTACATGAACCTATAATTGTTATACATGACCTAGGTACTATTATTGTAACTTTAGTGGTACTTTTGAGACTGGACCACCAGACGATTGTTAACTTTAGATGGTGGCACACCAAAATAAAAGCCGCTGCAATTTTACACAAGGGTTTATTATTCTTTGTTATGGGTTAGTTGTGCAACAATTAATGGGCTAGGGAACCTCATGTCGACAAATATTTTTTTCTGAAAGAATTTCATAATTTGAAGCAAAAACAGTGAGTTTTGGGCTTGGTGGTGTACCTAATAAAAATGTCCAGGGCACTTTCGAAAATTGCAACTTTGAATCTGGAGGGAAGATTGAGTGCCACAGGACAGGCTCTCTCAATGGCTGTTCGTCAGCCATTGAACTGAAAGCCAGACGAACAGCCAATGAGAGAGTCCGTCCTGGGGTACTCAATCTTCCCTCCAAATTCAAAGTTGAAATTCTCACAAGTGCCCTGGAAATTTGCATTTTGAGGCCAAAACTCACTGCTATTGCTTCAAATTATGAAATTCTTTCAGAAAAAAATATAAGTCGACATGAGGTCTTAATTCTGGGTCGTTAAGAAAATATTCTTGGAAAAGAAAAAAAATGCTGTACCTAATAATATTAGGTACAGCATTTTTTCCCCATATCATGTTGGGACTGTTGCACAGTGGGCGAACACGCAAAAATCTGCTCATAAGTCGAATTTTTGAAAGTTGAGAGTTGGTCCAAGTGATGGTAGAAAACGATCTGTTTGCCGACAATGCCAATACCAACGGCTCAGTGATGAGTAAACCGTTAAGATTTTTGATCAATCATGAGAAAAGTTGTAAAAATGTTGATGAAATGTAAAATGGAAATCAATTCATTTTTAATATGATTTTTTTTTTTTTTTTTTTTGCGATGGTCCATGTATATATTTTCTTTTAGTTTAGGTACATACTAAAGTAGAACTACAAATAACCATATTGTTGTGTCAGAATAATTGCAGAATATTTACAAAAATAAATGTACAATGGGGGTAATTTTTTCAATTCGCCAGTAGCCTCTATCTATCTTGTAGAAACAACTCCAACAATAGTTTGCTGCTACTACTTGCTACCTTGGGCTCCAGAGCAGTATTTATCTGGAAAAAGGTATCCTAGACATTTCTTGTCGATAAACAAACGGTGTAGGAAGGCACTGTGAAAACAATTCAAACGTTGACTGCAAAAAGACAATAAAAAACAGCAAAAAACAATTTAAATTTTGACTTTGATTTTAATAGAATAATGCAATTATTGCATTAAATTTAAATTTAACTTTAATCGTCTGATGAATTTTTAAATGATGGTTACATCACATGGGTCATCATCGGGAATAAATTTAATTTTTGACTTCAATTTGAGTTTAATTTTCTTTGAATTTAATTCGAATAAAATTTAGTTTAAATTCAACTTCAATCGTCTAGTGAATTTAATAGGTACTGAATTCAATTTTAATCGTTGATTGATTCGTAAACAATGTTTAAATGTCAATCACTTGTAAAAGAAGCAAACTGACGATTTCTGTCAACATGGCAAACAAATAGGTAATTTCGTTTGCTAATACTTCGCGATATTGCCCTAATTTTTGAATTTTCAACCCAAAGAAGACGTCAAACCCATCCAGGTACGTAGTAGCCCCAGGACAGCCCCATAGATTCCCACGGTGAAATTGGATCGTTATGAGACCCCCAAAAATGGATTCTACGTCCAAAAATACTTCGAAAAACGCCATCTAACTCGATCCCATAGCCGATAATCATTAAAAAAACCTCCCAGAGCCCCTTTTTGGCCACACAGAGCACCATGGGGTTGGGCGATCGGGCTCCGATCCCGGGCACTACTGAATGATAAGCCGAGTATTGTGTAAAAATTTGAGATTAAAGAAAAAGAAAAATTCCTACTGCCCAAAACGGCCTTTTGTTTTTGGAATCTAGGCAACTTGAAACGTACACGTAGGTAATGTCAAATTTTGAGTCCGATCAGAATTATTGACCTCCGTCACGATTACAGAGGTGTATTATTCCACGGATAATAAACCAAAAAAATTCTTCCATTGGAAAAACAAAACCGCTGCAAATTGTGCACAAGGGTTAATTAATTATAAGTAGGGTTCAGAGTAACTATAGGGTTCAGAGCTGGGTGGGGTAACATCTGCCCCTTGTGAAAACCGAATGGTTACCTACCACAATAAAATCGACTTTACTTTTTTTTTAAATAAATAATCCAAAAGTTAATTCTATATCAATAGAAATTTAATCAATTATTTAAAAAAGTTGTATTTTCTTGAAAAGTTGTTGACGGATGTGGGACCCCAAAAAATGGAATATGCGTCTAAACTTACACGGAAAATGACACCTCCATTCGACTTGGGTGGCGGCTGCCTGAGGGAAAACCCGGTTTGGACACCACGAACTGACTAACACCTTCCAAGCCAGTTACAGGTCTTTCCAGTCGTATTTACTGTCCTCCATTTACGCTACATATACCCAAGGTGAATAAACTGTTTTCCGATAAAACGACCCCCCCCCCCCCCTCCCAAAGATTATTTCTCACCCCCCCCCCCAACCCCCACCATCCCTTCAGGCACAACTCGCGTTTTATTGAGCCGTCAGAATAAATTCGTCCCTATCGCGATCCCACGTCTGAAATAACAAGAGTCAAATGAAACGTGAAAAACGCCGAAGGTATCGTGTTACGAGAGTTTCATTTCATTACTTGTTGTTTGCCGCATGAAACCCGTGTCAGAGCTGTAGGGATGTATCGAATGAAGGTCAGGAGTGGTCAGCTTTTCCCCGGCGACCTTTGAAGGTTACCGTCCCGCCAAACGGAAATGCAACGTATTGAGAGCTCAAACAACGGAATCCCCCGAAGTGGAAGGATATAAATCAATTACTTAATACGAGTATGCCTGAATTGTAATAAAAAACATCAAAAGTCAATTTACTAAAAACCACAGGTTTTGTGGGGTTTCATTTTCATCTCTTGAAAAACAAATACATTTCAAATTCAATATTTAAAAAAAACCTCGGCGCGTATGTAGCAATGAAGCGCCTATGTACCTATGTAGCAGAGTTGGTAGTAGTTTACTAAAAATGTAGTTCAACTAAATCGCAAACTACAAACTAACTAGTTTTGTTCAACCTAGAACTAATTAGTTCTTAGTTTCACTTTTGACTCTAACTTTCAAACTAAATTAGTTTTTAGTTTCACAATTCAAACTAAAAACCAATTAAGTTGCTTAAACTAATAGTTTTAGTTCTTAGTTCCAATCAAAACTAAAAACTGGTTTTGACCCAAAACCCGCTTGATTTGAAAAGGCGACACATTGTCAGCGGATCCTCATAATTCGCTCTTATTTAAATCGCAGTCCCTGGGTCAGCAGACCCAAAAATGCCTAATTTGAAAAGACGTTTCATTCAAACTGCAGCCCCTGTGTGTCAGCAGACACTACCTATACGCATGAAACGGCCGAACTGTACGGGTGATTGATGGGTGGAAGGCCGGGGGGATGTCACTTCTAACCCCTCAAAACCAAATAACCTCCGTAAAAAACACGTTCTGTGTTAACAAAACGCCACAAAACTGTTCTTGAACATTTTAGAGCTCTTGACGGCCATCTGATATGATGATTGGCCACCAGTAGCTGCCTCTTAGCGTGTTATGGGCCTCTGATATTATTTACACGTTGATGACGGGCTGTTACCTTCCACTTTGCCAACATTACGTCCCGCCTCGCCGCTCCCCTAAATATTTACAGAGTGGCGGCCGGATAGGCCGACCTGACCAATTCAAAACACGGTGCTGGGGCTGTTGCTAAAAAGCCGGCTATTTCGGCATGGTTAAAATAGCGTAGCGTTTTTGAACAATTTTGACGTACGAGGGTAATACCGGGTGGTGAACTAGTGGATGGATAGTTATTTATTTCTGATGGAATATTCCGTGGGACACACATTCAATACGTGCTGTACCACGTAGTAATTTCTCTCTCTGGAACGCGACCCGTTTATAAATTTGTAATTCCGCTCCGGACGTGCCAAATTATTAGTCTATAGATTCCAGGACCCAAAATATCGATTCGTATGCGGAGCGAAGTCTGACACGGGGTGGAGCGGACAAAACCCAAGGGACGGCCTACGAGGCCACAAATGCTAGAAGAGATCTGTGGAAGGTGGACGATGATGACAACAATGTCGCCAACTTGGGCAGGAGATCTCCTTCCACCACAACCAGAATCGTGCTCGGATCTGCTTGTCCTCTGTGACTTATCGTATTGGAGCGACGAGAGTTCCTGGCGATGAAGTGTCCTGGGAGTCACAGAATACAGCTCGGAATGGAGCAGAGCGAGCTTGGGGTCAAAAACTGATGGTGAGTAGCGAGGAAAAAAATTTGGCTCAAGGGCTTGGGAGCGATAGAGTGCGAGAGGGAGGGAAGATACCCAAATTGAACGCCAATTTTTTTCGGCCACGAGTGAACCAATTTCAGATTAGCGACTTAAAAAGATATCGATTTTTATAAATATTAATACTTCAGTGAAGTATTAATGGTGATGTAGGTATCGACACCAACCGATAGTTCTTTGGGGGAAAAAAACCGCTGCAAATTTACATAAGGATTAATTATTTGTTATAGAAACATTGTGCAAAAATTAATTCTGTCATTTTTTTGAAAAAATGGGTGGAAAAAAATTTCTATAAAATGTTTGGACAGATGTTAGACCTCGAAAAATGAATTATGCGTCCAAAATTACTCGGAAAACGACACCTTATTGAACCTCCTAGGATTCTTCAATAATTCCATTAGTCGACCCATGAAAGCCCCACAGATCCCCGAGGGGGAAATCGGATCGTTCTGGGACCCCCAAAAATGGAATATAATATACATACATATTATGACCTAAAATACTTCGAAAACGACGGCTAAAACCCGGTTGGAAGGTGTTGCGATGGGTTCATGGTGAGGTAGGGGGTCGAAACTGGTTCGGAAGGGTATAAATCATGTTTGGGGTGGCGTGGGAGGGTTAAAAACCACTTTGGAGGGTGTTATAACGAGCTGGTGATGAGGAAGGGGGTCAAAACTGGTTCGAAAGGGTATAAATCATGTTTGGGGTGGCATGGGAGGGTTAAAAACCTGTTTAGAAGGTGTTGTAACGAACTCGTCATGAGGTAGGGGGTCAAAACAGGTTTTGGTGGCGTAGGAGGGTTAAAAAGCTGTTTGAGGGTGTTACGACGAGCTCGTGGTGAGGTAGAGGGGCAAAACAGGTTTGGGAGGGTTCAAAATAGGTTTGAGGTGGCGAGAGAGGGTTAACACCAGTTTGGAGGGTGTTCAATGTTGTATGCCACCTGGTGCTCACTAGGCAATACACATACTTTCATGTCTTCTGAAACAGTTTCTTCTCATGGACATGTTAGTTACCTTGTAGCCTCCAAGAGAATAATAATAATTCTCTTGGACAATAATTGTACAATGCAAATTAATTTCACCCTAACGTTGGCAAAATTTTGACTGCTCAAATGATTCATTCCGGTTTCCTGCACTAATGAGCCTTCCATAGCGCATTTCCATCGCAGATGTACCATCAGTGAAAAACGAAGTGGGAAAATAAGAAAAACTGGATATCGTTAACGAAAGGCAAACCACCTTCTCGTTAAGGTCGGGTTTGGGTCTGAGGGGTTTGAAGACTCCTTTGCGGTTTCTGTTCAGCTCTTCCGTCTTCGAAGCTTTGAAGTGGCTTGTTGGAGGGGTTTTACCCTCTGATGCGCCTTAATCTGATAACAATCTCCTTGAGGATTATGTTATAAAGCCAACGGGAAGATAATGATCGTTTTGAGTTACGTCGTCCTGCTGCGATCGCGTGTACGTTAAACCACCGCCGATTTTCGACTTTTTGTCAAAGTGATGGGATATCACGTTACCGATGACATTGCTGTTATCGTTTAAGGGGGAAATTTTCCTTTGCTGAAGGATCTAGACGAAAAACCCTGCGACGTTATTCAGCACCTGTTTAGTTCTGTGGAAGGTTTCGTTTTATACGTTCGAACGGATTCCGCCGGCTCTTAACGCGTCGGAATATTCACCGCAGACATTGATCGGGGTTTGGGAAGCGTGTACCAACGGACAGAGACGCGTCCTGAGTTTGATTGGTAATCACTAAACTCGTATCTGTGGTTAGGGCGGGGGTTGATTGGTGAACTCCTCCCCCCACCCCTCAACATCCGGTTAAATGTTATATCGATTCTGGGTCTATCCTGGATTTCCTCTGGCCGCCCTCGTCAACAACGGGTTCTTGGCGCGAGGTTAGAAAATCCTTCGTTGAATCGGATAGGCGACGAGTGTAGAGCACACACACAACTTAGACTAGAGATGGGATGTTCAGTATCAATCTGATATTTTGTCCCAGGTACCGGAAAGTAACTGGGACTCTTAAATGTGACAAGCTGAAAGTATCAAGTATCCACTCCAGTCACAGCTTGGTCCTGGGTGAAGGGGGATAGAAAGGGGGAGATTTCTGGGTGGAGAGTTCCAAGAAACCACTGCAGAGAAAGTCAAATTGGTATTTATTTTCATTTCGAACCATTTTAGGAGCCGCCATTAGAGAGAAAACGAACTCAAAGTCCAAGGGAGAAGACTAAGCAACTCAAATATTATATAGAAGAGGCCGGCGCACTTCCATTTTCAGTGACACGTGTGCGGAAGGAGGTGGGGCAATTGCTCCTAGCCCTCCGAACAATAGTAACATGAACCCTGTAGTTGCTCCTTGGCTGAGGAACATTACCTGTGACAAGGATCAGGTGAAAGTACCAGGTACCTACTGAGAAGGAACAGGAACACTTTGTTCCTGTGACTGGAAAAAACTGTCATAACCCATCTCTAACTTAGGCGTTCTTCTGACCTCTGAGTGGATCTGACATTTTGTGATTGTACTTCTTACTCCAGGATCTACTATACTTCTAGAAGTCGGAAAAAATTGAAATTTGTCTTAAAAAATTCAGCTCGGCGAACATAATACGAGAAAGGTCTGAAACCACCAAAACGTTGCTACATGTGACGTATCAGTAGCTCCAAAAGTGGTCAAAAGATGGGGCTGGAACGGTAGATTACGTTTGCGCCTGTAGAGTGAAAATAAGCAGAAAAATTCCTCTACATTTCCTTATAATATTGCATTTATAAGGAAAATTCTACTACTTTCTGACGCTACTAAGCATTTTATGCTTAGTAGCGGTTATAGTTTTTTATCTGTAGGTACATTAATTAACAAGCCATCAATTGAATTGAATAGATGAGCGCAACCTTTTTGTTATTACGCGAGAGCAACTAAGAAACAGTAGGTATCTAGCGACCAAACTATGCCACACAACACATCATACACGTGATGCTCATTACCTAAACAACTGCACCCTAACGACCGATGCGTAATAAAACCTTATGCCGATCAGAGGTAACGAACGGCTCAGGCTGCAAAAATCGTTTTGGAGTCGTTGGAATCAGCCTGAAAAGCTCATTCCATAGACCCTTGTACCAACGAAATCGGACAAAAACTTTCGTCCCCCTTTTGAGGCCTCCTTAGTTACACATCAGAGATAAACAACTTTCGTCGTGAAGGACCTCCCGAAAACCGATGAAGGGGATGAGGGAGGAAAAATCAAGGTAGCCTATAACCACCCCCCGAACTCGCTGATGACAATGAGACCACCCTCATGAAAATCTGTTGAGCCGCTCGGGCGTGATGCTCTGTACACAAAAAAACATACATGTCGAAGAGGTGAGCGCACCTTTCCATTTTTAGCGCAACCTTTTTCCAAAAAATGGAAAGGTGCGCTCACCTCCTCGTTTGGAAAAAGGTTGCGCTAAAAACACATTTTTCATAAAATCTAAAAGTAAAATTCATAAAACTTTCATAACAAGTTGTAAGATTTTAGAAAAATAGTCGTCAGCTCACGAGTGCTTCACAAGTTTTCGTCAACCACTGAAAAATTAGAGCGAAGAATTGCGGGGGGGGGGGGGGGATGAGATCAGGTAAAAGGACAGCATCCATGTCCCCCCCCCCCTACCATTAGGATCGAATTTCTTTAGGAAAAAACTATCCATTATCGAAAAGCGAATAGAAGGGGTCTGAGGCCAAGTGGGTCGGGGGTTGGCTGGCTTTAGCCAGCAGGGGGAGGCCGTAGTTCTAGACCTGGCACAAATGTAGGGACATTTTTTCCAATTTTCCTGCCTCTCGCCTTCCTACACTTGGCGCAAATATACTTGGCTGTGTTGGCGCAAACATAGCCTCGCGCCACTCGCAAAATTTTGACGGTTTTTGCAACAACAAAAAAACACTGCCAAGGGGGACATGGGACATAGGCAGGGCTATGGCTTCCTCGCGTTCAAAGACTACCCCGATATATGTAGGTACATATACGATATATACATATACCTTCAGTAGTCTCGGAAGCAAAAAACCGTTTTTCCGGGCAACAGTTTTAGTCGTAAACCTCAGATTCGTGTTCAGCATTCCAAAATACTAAACAAATGGAAATTTCCAGAATTACAACAAAGCCTTTTTCTATTTGCCCTTTTTCGGGGATAATTTGACTGGACTATTTTGACAGGTTTTAACGTGTCCTGCTGACATTCATCTTGGGTAATAATTACCCCAGACGAATTATTCTAGCTGATCCTTATGACCCCATTGGTTGACTCCATTTGGGACCACACTAGGGATGTCCTTCGGAAGTCAATATATCGATATAACGATGTTCGATAGTAATTAACACCCACATAATCAAAATATGAACCTTCATTTGCGGATTTCATGAACCTTCCAGCTAGATTAGCGATCCGCCACAAAATGCGTCGTCCGCAGCCGGATTCATTCCGCACCGCAAACAAAGCGTTAGAAAAGTCGCATAATAAAAATTTATTGGACAGTTTGGCGGTATTCCCCCTTGCGAGGGGGGGGGGGGGGGGGGTCAAGAATTATCGGGGTGTAGAATGAAAACTGGGTGTCGAACAAAACAATTGATGGATTAAAATTACGTAGGGGTCCCTCCGCCTCCCTTTAGATTCCCGATCTACTTTCTTTTTTTTTCCCGTCGAATAAATTCGCTCCAAATCTCACGTGAGGATATGTAGACGGGATATTTTCTAATAACCCCATTTTTTTGTGGAGGGGGGAGTTAATCACCGCCAACACCGCGACGGAGCGTCCAATGACACTAGTTGCTCCCGAAGGTTGAATGGCAAGCGGAGATAAACCGGCGGAGTTTAAAAGCGGGACCGGAAGCGGAGAGCCGTTGGTCGGGGAAGGGAGCCATATGTTTTTATTGCCGGTTATCGCCTTCCGGTTTCTCCCGATCCGCCCCGCGCTCGTCGATGATGTCCACCTTCGTGATGATGGGGGGGGGGGGGGGGGGGAGCCTGAGTCAGCGGAGCCTCCGCCGCACGATTTACATCAACAGGTTTTTCGAGGCACCTGTCCGCGTCATGTGGGCCTCCAATTAACTGTTAACCGGCGGCGGACATGACGCTTGAGTTGCAGACCTGCAGCAACAGATGAACCTGAGTTGCAGTGAGGCCAAATGGCGGGATTTATACCACAGCGGAGGGATAATTAAGACTACATACTTTTCCTATCGATAAATCTGACTTTAAAACTATATAAAAACCAGTCAATACTAAGTTGTTGATACTGTTTTCGGCACACTTCGTATCGATAACAATAAGTGTGTAATAAATTTAAATAATAATATTAGTGGTGCCATCTTTTGTTTAGCGAATTTGGGACCCTCCACGCTGAAGTAAAGAAACTCAATGGACAGACTCATCATTCTGCTTTACGATTGAGTTCTCATATCACAACTCGGGACATTTCGATCCACTCCTGATGCGATCTAATATCGTAAGGCGACCAACTTCTGAAAATAAACAACCAGGACGCCCAGCACGATGAATATATAAGACTTATATATTCATCGTGCTGGGCGTCCTGGTTGTTTAAAATATTTAAATACTTAGTATATAAATATTTAGTTACAATGTTATTAATATTATTAAAGATTATATTAAGATTATATTATTATATTAAAGGATTATATTAACTAGTTAAAATATTGTATAAACTGTTGTTATTATATTGTCATTATTGTTAATATATCATGAAAATATTATTGGCAGGTAAACCTGTGTTAAATAAAATTTATATTTTATAAATTGTTATTTACTGAACTATATTTTTAAACACTAACTAATTGAAAAAGTTAATTGAAAAGTTTCTTCTTGGAGTTCCATACCAGCTAATGGGCGTTGGCAACCAAGATGAAAAATTCCACATATTTATGCATTCACAGCCAAAAATTATTTTAAAAAAATTATCTTTACGTCTGGTGTCTGGATTCATAACCTAACGATGTAGGTAACCTCCCTCCTTTCTCTTCAGCTTGATTGGTTTCTATTTCCCCCAGTAGCTGCATTTTCCCCTAGCTGGTAGGTTTGAAGTAGTTAGGTACTTACTTGTCTGCTTATCTACCTGTGCCCAACAAGCAAAAAGCGGGACAATACTTTCTCACAAAAAGCAGGAAGTAACGCTTGTTAGGACAGAGGTCTAAAAAACAGGACTATCCTGCCAAAAAACAGGACAGGGTTGGTCGCCTTATACCAGGTACTGGCAATCGACTCGCTTCGGACAAAGTTAAAACGGCGGTCGACTATCGAGCTCATAATTGCTGCTAGCATGTCCAAAGCGACCAGCTGGGCAAGCCTTGGAGTTCTGGAAAGCGTGGAGGCCCCATCCTTGCAAGCCTTGGAACCCCCTAGCCAGCTTGGGACCAGCTCTCTATCGACCACCTCACCACTACATACCCCACCTCTAGGCTACATCAGAAATACTTGCGTATAACCTGTTCTACATTTTGATCAAGTTCAAATTGTAGAAGCTCTCGGCGCCTGGTGAGGTGAAGGGGGACATTTGAGTGGAGATGTCTGCACTCGCAGCAAATAATATTTGTATATATATTATGCATATATTATATGCTCTATACACTCATTATGGTTGTGTTGTATTGACGTGGTTGTTGAACTATGTGGATCGTTTCCAGACTCCGTTCAGTGAAGTGATTTCCATTGAAAGCGGCATAAATCAGCGGTACGCCCTGAAATCGGTGGCAGGATTTCCTCGAACGGGAAGTCGAGTGGGTGATGGGCAGTGATAAGCGTCGGGGGCGGTCCATAGGGAGGATCGTACGTGTCCAAACTTGTCACGGGTGAAGTGGCCATAGTGAATGGGAGTACCGGAGGGTATGTTGAGGGCTGAAGGAGAGCGGTCATGCCCTTAACAAACACTTCGTCACGCCAGGGCCTTCGTACCTCCGATGGTTTCCCATGTTTATGCAGTACCTGTGTGCTCAGAAATCACTCCCCACCTGAGTCAACAACCTTGGAAGCTACCGAAGCCAGATAGCGCCCGTCTTACCCCCGACCGCCGCTTCCACAACCACAACGAGGTCCCTTGCGGATCTTGACGGCTTGTCAATGTCACAAATTTCCGAGCTTTTTTTTCGGGGAACTTTTTCCAAAGAAAATCCCGAGAAAACTCCCGACTGGCCACCTGATGGAAGAGTTGAAAACAGGAAGCAAACTAGTGTAGGCAATAGATGATTCTAGGTGGAAATGTTGAGAGCAGAAGCGATTTCTTCACCGATGTGTTTAAACCCATGGGGAATTTGACTACTAAAAGTCCCCGACCCTACGGGGTGAGTGGGGAGTAGGGGGCCCGAAGAAGTTCAGTTTTTTTTTTTTTTGTATTTTCGCTTCTAACTCGAAAACGATAGTTCCTACAGAAAAATAATCATATGAAAAAAGAAGCTCGCCATATTTCCTACAAAAGTAGGAAATTCATGTTTCGCTTACCTATAATAATTTAGGAGAAATTGAAGCTTGAATGTGGGTAAAATTTAAAAAACCGCTTTTTCGCACTTTTCTTTTGTGTTTTTTGCTCACAGCGACGAAACGATGCATCATAGCGGTATGAGCACTATTGTATAATCAAAACTACATTAAATGTGCTAAAATGTGAGGACAAGTACGGCTATGTAGGTCAAATAGGAACCGAGAAAACGAATTTTAACCAAAACCAATCGGTAAGCGGAAAACAACGTGTTTTCCGCATTTTTGCCCATAACTCAGGAATGCTTAGTCCGGTCCTAATTCTCTTTCTTTCTCGTGAAAGCTGATTAAATTTTATAAGAGGTACGGTACATTACATTTCTGTAGAGGCAACAAAAGTGCCATTGTTATTCGCAACAACACGTTTTTGCCGAAATGTGTCATTTGTTCGCCATCCCTTTTCAAAGCTCACATCAAATTCACACATAGAATAGCTGCGATGGGAAATTTAATCAGGTTTTACGAGAAAAATTTGGAATCGGGCCATTTGTTTCTGAGCTACACCCGAAAACGTTCAGAAAAACGTGGTTTTCCGCTTACCGATTGTTTTGGTTAAAATTCGTTTCCATGTTCCTATTTGACCTACACAGCCATACCTGTGCTCAAATTGTAGCAAATTCAATGTAGCTTTTATTATATTCTAGTGCCCATACCGCTAGGATGCATCGTTTAGGCCCTGTGAGCAAAAAACAAACAAAAAACAACATTTTACGACATTTTTTTCAAGCTTGAATATCTCCTAAGTACGCGAAAAATGAATAGGGACACTTTTATAGCAAATATGACGAGCTTCATCTTTCATATGAATTCTTCTTCTGTAGGACATACCGATTTCGAGTTAGGAGCGAAAATACGAAAAAACTGAACACGAGATTTTGAACAGAATAATATGGGATGGACTTACGAGGATTGGATCAGTGGTGGGGTCTCCAGAAGTCAAACATTAGTGTATTATTCCAACAATAATAAACCAAAAACGCTAATCGTCCGATTAGACGTTAATTCCACACCCGTCATACTTCAACAATCCCCGTTAGCGCCAATCAGACCGTTGTCGCTTTGGAAACCCCGTCTTTTTTCCCTCTCTTCTTCTTCAGAATGCAAGTTGCCCACCCAACGTTTGCCGGAGACTTCCAATTATACTCTGCAGCCGTTTTAAAAATACTCCCCACGGGGGAATGAGCGATTCTCCTAAAAATATCCCCCCGGCGTAAAAAAACCATCCTGCCTTTCCCGTCTTTTGCATGGCAAAGTCGTTAAAATAGCGCATGAAATAGATAATTTATCGCATAAAATATAGCATTTTCCCTTTTAATTAAACCTTTTTCACATTGATTTAAACTTTAAAGTAAATGATTTTCAGTCAAAAATGTTTAAATAAATGTGATAAAGGTTTAATTAAAAGGGAAAATGCTGTAGATGGTATTTTGCTCGACCTACCTTCCACACTTTCCATCATTGTCATATTTATTTCGCGTTAATTATTATGTTCATTTTGATTGCATGTAAAAAACGCAGCAAATTTTATACCAGTGTTTATCATTCATTGATATAAGTTACTTGTGCAAAAATTAATTCTGTGTCAACAAAACGTTTTGGAAAAACATTTTTAAAGTTTTTTTTTTTGAAAAAATTTTCTTTTTGCTCGGAAAATACTTGACTTCCTGGGATCCTTAAAAAATCCCATTTTTAGCCCCTACAGATCCCCACAGTGAACTCGGATCGTGGGGACCGGGACCCCCAAAAAATGGATTCTACGTCCAAAAATACTTCGAAAACGACACCTAACTCGATCCCATAGCCAAAAGCCTTCAAAAAACCCTCCTGTCGCCCCATAGCGCCTCACGGGTTTGGGCGATCGGGCTGAAAACCTCGTCGTCGACCCCCATTGCGATTACATTAAATGTAACAACACAAATTTTGTGTTTTATTCCAAGAATTATAAACCAAAAGGGGTTCCCTCCTCCCTCATTCATGTTTTCATTCAATTTTATTCATTTTCACTACAAAATTGTAAACTTTCTATTTTATTATTATCTTAAAGTCAAAGGTTGCTGGTTCGATCTGATCGATATCTGAAATTTCTGAATGTCCTAAATTTTAAACATATTTACGATTTAATCCTGAATATCTTAAATATGTTTAAAATGTAAACATGATATGTTTTAAATTAAATATTATTTAATATCGTTGTGGTCAAATTCATTGAAACTGTCAACATCATCATCAACAATCATCAAATAATTTTTATTTCGTATTTTTCTTCACTGTACAAAAGCGAAAATCGTCTTATGTACTGAAGCAATACGTCGAAGGACGTAAATTAAGCTTTTTTTTCCCTCTTACCTTTGATTAGTCGAAATTACGGACGAAAAGTGACAATTAATTTGTTCAAACTCTCTGCATTGGGGGAGAGGGGGGTTAATTCTGTGCAAACGGCGGGATTCTACCGCTCTTTCTCTCCTAAAGGATCGTCGGGAATTATTTCCAGTGTTAGTACAAGGAAGAGCAAACCTAAAGGTGGGGGTTCTCGCGTGTAATGACCCAGTTCGGAAACACATTTGAAACGCACAACAGGTGGCGTATTGACTAAATGTACCAAACTCCCTCCCTGACGCTGTTTGAATCTCAGAGGATTTCTCAACGGCGCAATTAGCGAGAAAATTAGTCAAAAATCCGGAACGCGATTTTGATAACGCAACGTTAACGCCTGAGGGAGGGATTTTGTGCGTTACTTAACGCTGACCAAAAAGCACATTTGCGACGGTTTGGGAGGGGGTGTTCGATTCTCGTTCCAAGCTCCTCCAAACTACCCCCCTCAGTGACCACCCCGTCGTCACACCACGCCATGACCCTAAATACCCTTTTTCCTCCTTTCCGATACCCTATAATGGGAAGACTGGGTCACGGGTTTTCAAGAAGATATTCTTCGCTCGTAATAGGGGGGGGATTTGGAAAGTTTCAGGCCGTCGGCCTTGGCGAGCCGCCAGGGTTTTTATGGGACCCCCGATGATCCCGCGGGCTGAAGATGGGCGGGGAGCGGACGGAATTTTTCTCCGATCCCCCGCTAACCACCCTCCCCGCGGAATCCTTTGATAGTTTTTCAAAAGCTGGATCCCCCCGCTAGAGGACAAGCCAACTCCCTGGACCCTCGCTTTATCACACGATCACTCGCAATGTACGATTTCGTCGGAGGCGGATAACTTCGAACGGTAAAATTTCGCCGGCGAAATGTAAAACGCCTGGGTGAGGATGTTCCGTGGGGGCGACGAGAATTCTAGCAAACAGCAACTGTTGGTTCCGGTTGCCGGGGAAGTGTTACGAGTTCTAGAAGGATCGTGTTTGTGCTCGGAGGGAGCCGACGAGCCGTGATTGGGAGGAACTGAGCTCCACTGGAGCAAACACGGCGTTGGAGGGTTGGGTCTGCAAGGGGGGGGGGGGGGGGGAGCCGCGGATGACGCCCGCAGCTGTCTCGTCGCGGCCGTGGCGGGAAACAAAAGGCGAAATGAAGACGCCACCGTTGTGTCAGAAACACGACCGTAAAAGCTCCCCGCCGGACTCAGTTGGAGGAAAGTTCCGAAAACCGCCGACTATAATAATTATTGAATTATTCAAATCAGGTCAACCCGGAATTCCCCGTCGCCGTCATATCATTCCACACTCCGACACTGACCGACCTTTCTTTCAACCCCTTTCGACTCCTAACTACCCCTCCTACAGGACTGTACTATGTTGCTTCTTGACATCAACAGTTGATATAGTTACTATATTATGATATTCGTTAAATTATGTGAATGTGATAATAATAAGATATTCAAATAATTAGAAAGTAAAATTAAACATTACTTATAAACATTCAATCGCTTAATAAAGATTATTACGTAATAATTATTTTAATGTATTACTTAATAAACTATATTAAGTAATACAGACAATAATTATTACGTAATAATCTGCATTAAGCAACATTTAATGTTATTAAATCTACTCCTTCAAATACTGTGACGGCGGTGTTAAACACCTATTATTATTATTGCATTTACCAAATTCTGAATTTGTGTTACCTATGGGAAATAAATAAATAAATAAATATTAAAAAGCTGATGAATAAATCAAAGTCAAAATTTTCATTTTCCTCCTCTACCATCTATGAGCTTAAGAGTAAAAATAAATATAAATAAAAATAAAATAAAACGATGTATTTTTCAAAATCATATACAGCTGTAAATCGTTTTAACCCCTTTTGGGGTTCCCAAATGAGACACATCCGAGTTTGCGACGGTTTCTAGGCTGTGCTTCTGATGTGGCAGCTTAAAAACCTCGAAATGTTCGCTCATTTTTCAGTATTTCACCTATAACGCGAAAAGTACGCATCCGACAGAAAATTTTACTCGCTCCTTTTTTAAAGAGGATTAAAATTAATTTAACGTCGAATTGCGTTTGTTGCATCGAAATCCGTTCAGCCGTTCATTCGCAATCGCTCGTCAAAAATTGGTGATTTTTTTCAAGCCTATTTTTGAGATCGAAATGTGATGTTCTAGTACCCATTTGATATTGCTGTATTTTCCATGTTTGGCACCCTTCGTGAGGTCCGTTAGTGGTGAAATTGGAAAGCGCCAATCCGATCTTAGTTTTTTAGATTTTTAGGTGTTTCTAATGCGGTTATGGCTGTTAGCTTAGAATCATCGATTTTTAATCCATTGTTCAGACTTTTCAACCAAGCATTGAGATTGCTTCGTATAGAAATTTACATTTTTCAATTTTTAGTATGAAGCGGTGTTTTCGAAATCTTTGTAGTGCTTGTTCTAAGTTATCGCATGCGTCTGCCAAAGAGGTTATGTCGTCAGCGTATACCGCTACTGATATGTCTATCATTGCGTATTCAGCTGCTCGTGCAAATGCCGCTGTGTTGCATTTCAGTCCCTGGTTGAGAGTTTTCTTTGTGTGTCTCCCTTCTGCCTTATTTCCAACTGCTGATTCGGCTTTACTTTTACTGAATGTGAAGAGGATTAGGGCCTCTGGAGAGGATTACTTACTTAAGTGGAGTTTTCCCGTTCTTGGTCCTAATCCCAATTAAAACTGTGCTTCAAATGTGCTCTTCATCAGGGCCTGTAAACAATTTTTTACATGCCCTAATCCCAATAAAAACTGACACAAATTGTGGGAAAATAAAAAATTTTGAAATATAACGTTTGCCGTATACGACATGGAAGGAGAATGTCAAGCAATTTCAAAAATTTAGGAAAATAACAGAATGAGAAGAAACGGGAAAAAGGAATGTACTGATGACCAAGGCAATGAGGTGAATTCACAGTTCAGACTACCACTTTAGTCCATCAAAAGTTCGCGAAGAAAAAGAAAAGTCGCTAAGCCAAAACAACGACGGATTTGGTTGTTGTTAACCGCAAAATATGAATTTTCAGAATATCCTCTTGTCATCAGGCATAAAAATGCAATTACAACAGCAGAAAATGCATTCAGAGGTGCAAAATTTGCAATGTAAAAATGCAATGACAGCAGTGGTCATTATTTAACAGAAACAATAATTTTTACGACGTCTGACCACTGCTGTCATTGCATTTCTACGTTCTGATGACAGAAGAATCATTGACGTCAGCAAAGTCAACATAATAATATTACATATTATGTTGATATATATACATATTATGACCACCTCAAAATATTCACCACCAAAAGCTGAGGAGGCAAAAAAAAAAAAAAAGTTTGACTTTTATCACGTCATTTTCGGGAAATGTGAAAGTTTGGAACGAACTTTCGACCAATAATGAAATTAACTCATTTATACGAACGGACGAGTTGAACGGCACTGTGAACCACACTACGGCAATGTTCACCATCACACAAAAAATCCCCTACTTCAAGGAAGCTCTTTGAATCCACAAAAATCTCCGAAGCCGGTGCAGACGACCCATAAAAAATTTTTTTTTTCAAGTTTCACTTTCGACCACCTACTTACCTATTTGAAAAAATCTATTTGAATCAGTGTTTTTTCAAAGCATTTTTTTTTAATATTCATTTACCTACATTGGTTAATTATTTGCTGATTTTCCTTTAAAAAAAAAAAAAAAAAAAAAAAAAAAAAAAGTTAGAAACTACATTCACTTTTTCAAATAATTTGTAGAATGAAGAATAATAATTATTTGGCTAAAAACTAATAATTATTACTTATTATTTGGCTAAAATAAAAGTTATTTTTATTTTAGCCAAATAATAACCAAACAAATTAATTAAAAGAAATATAATAATATTATAAATTGAAATATAATAAAATGCAAAATTGATATAATATATATCAATTTTTTGCATTTTATTATTTACATTATTTTTTTTAGAGTTAACCCTTATAAGTTAGGATTGATCAAACTTCTTCCGCAAAGCAACACCAAATTCATGACATTTATTCGGTACTACAAAAAAGAATAGAAGAAGATGCCACGAGACGCCGAAAGCGCTCGCCGTTTCGGGTTCGAGAGTGTGACAACCGGAAAAGATCATTTCCGTTCGAAGCCGGAAAATGACATGTGGTTCAGTATCTGTGATAATGACTGGTAAAAACAACAATACAGACGTCGTTTGAGTGCAATACGTCACAATTATGGAAAAAATATTTAAAAATTAAAAATTGCGTAGGTAAGAAATTTTCTAAATTTTAAATATTCCGAACGGAAAATTTGAATTTTTTCCCCTCTAATAAGACTGTTATTTAAAACATCATAAATTGTTGTCGTACTTTATTTTGTTGCTTTTGTTAGTTTCCAACACAGTCAACACTTTTTCTTTATTCGTGTTTAATGCAGTTTAAAACTTTATATTGTTGTTCACCTGTTATGACAGATGACAGGAACAGGAGGAGACAATTGAGGACGTGGATGGTCTCAGGGATGAACATAGTCGAAACGGGGGAGGTCGAAGTCCACTTTAACCAACAAAAAAAAAAGTCGGTCGAGAAAGTCGACGCCACTCAACACATCGAAAAAAAAAAACCAAATTCGTTTCCAAAAAGGCGGGAGAAAAATATGACGCGGACGAACGAAACTCGCACGGCGCGCACGTATGAAGAAGTTGGGAACTCGCAGGCGAAAGAAGAGTTCCTTTCGAGCGGACACTGTCGCGGCCTGTCGGGCACTGAGGAGGCGGCCGTATCGTGAGTCCGAGGGGAGACTACGGTGGCGCGGGGCGGCGGCGGCGGAGTCAAACAAGATCGATTCACAACACCCCCCTCGCCCGTCGCTAACACAACTCACCCCCTTCGTCGTAACGTTGTTAGCCCTGGGCTCTTCAATTTCTTAACCCTCTCATCCCCCGCCGACATTATAATTAGTGGATCCGCTGACCTAATCCCGCATTCGGATATTAAACATCAAATTTTGAAGATTTTCCCCACTTTTGGTTTATTATTCAGGGAATAATACACCCATGTATACGTTTCAAGATGTGTCGATTCCAAAACGAAATGTCCTCCGCCGTCGAGGCCGTTTTCCCATACCGGGAGTAGGTTTCTCCTTGAACCAACATAGCACATATTGTGTAAAATGGATTATGAACTGAAACCACCGCGTTTAAAGGTTTTTTTTTAAAGGTTTAAAGGTTCGGTAGGCGGAAAACCACGTTTTACAGAACTTTATTGACTGTAGCTCGGGAACTATTGGTCCGAATATAAATTTATTTTTTCTCGTGAAAGCTGATTAAATTCCCCATCGCAGCTTTTCTATGTGAAATTTTGATTTGAGCTTCAATAAGAGAATTGCAAATTTTGGCAAACATGTTTTTTCGCACATTCAGTCCGATTTTAATTATTTTTGTTTTCTAGTGAAAGTCGATTAACTTTTATATAAGGGACGGTACATTGCATTTCTATTGAGACAACAAGGTGCCATTAGTATTCGTCGGAAAGGGTAGAAACCACCACTTTGACTACCTTTCAGCAGAGAGCTCTGAAGGCTGACCCAGTTGCTTAGAATAACAGTCTGTTGACAAGAGATCATCGTCCTGTCGCAGGTTCTCATTCTTCTTCCAATAACGTCAATTAGTTGCCGGTCCGATTGTGTCCATCCGCAAGGGCTTGCAGGTGACAAAAAATGAACGCGTGTCCTCCCGACTCACGTGCGTCGTCGGCAGAAGGAAAAAAAACTCTCTCGAACAAACCGACCTGAAATCCGAGCAGACCTGCACTGACCACTACATGAGGCTTCATTCAACTTCTGCCACCAGCTGAGGACGTGCGTGACGGCGACGCTACTCCGGACAGAATGAGGTCGTGGTTGAGAGAGTCTAAAAGTCGAAACGGATTTTCGGAGCGAAGTTTCCACAACAGGTGAGAAGCGTGATGACCCACAGCTTCACATTAAATGAATTCCAAGAGGTTCAAATGCTTCACAGTTATCTTAATCTAAATTTTAGACAGACCTGTACGATAGCGGGACAAAAAATGGAATCTACGTCCGGAATAACTTCAAAAACGACACCATAAGATTAGATTTGGCTCCTGATTTCCATCGGCTGTCTTGTTTCCTACGATCGCCCAAACCCGTGGGGCTATATAGGGCTAAAAAAAAGGGGCTAAAAGAGGAGATTTTGAAGGTTTTCGCCTGAGGTCGAATTAGGAGTCGTTTTCGAATAATTCCAAATACAATTGAGGAGGTCCGTGCACAATAAGGGCACATGACGAAAGGGCGTTTCGAGCAAACGGGCTCCAAAGATTTGCAGCGCTCATTCCCAGACTCGATGTCGTATGTCGATTGGATCCTTTGACGAATTACTATCAAAAGTTTGGAATTTTAAAGCCCACTAGACGAGAGTGAGACGAGTCCGATCATGATGTTTTCCCAGTCAACGTCGACACCAAGCCACCAAGCTCAACTCCTGTCCACTTCTGAAAATCGACACACTATAAAACTCTAATTGACCTCAGAATCGTTATTTTTTGTAGTTCACCATCAAATATATCTTAGATTTTGATTACTGAATGCAGGAAATTGAAATGGTGAAGCTCCCAGTATTTTTGCCCCCCCCCCCCCCCCAGATTGGCCAAATCCAAAACTGTACGCCGCGATAAACAGCTGCTATATATAGCAGTCTATATATAGACGGTTCGGTTCGCGGCTGTGGGTTCAATGATACCCAACAGGTAAAAAATTTCCCGACGACATGCTGCAGTTCCACTTTTGCCTCCGGCGGCCCCAACGGCGATCTGCCCTATTATATCTGGTCTCGTTTACCTCAAAAAGTCGGCACACTCAGGTTGGATCTATGGGGCTTTCATGGGTCTACTGGGATTTTCGGAGTATCCGAGGGAGGGCAAATACCTATGTAAGCTGTCATTTCCCGAGTAATTTTGGACGCATAATCCATTTTTCGAGGACCCACGACTGTCCGAACATTTAACAGATTTTTTTTTTTTTTTTTTTTTTTCAAATTACAAGGCAACAAAAAGTCGACTTTTAGGTCCGTTGCTAAAAACCACTTAACTCTATGTTTTTTGAGGTGCTGAATCCGGGTATGGCCTCCGTTTTCTCGGGAGCCCCACTTTTTCTTGAGTTATGGCCAATTTTAGGGTTTTTTGTGTCATTTCGGGATTAAAAATGATAGCCGTTACCTCCACTGTCCAGAAATTCTGAAAAATACGCTTCTTAATGGAAATCTAACACTGATTACGAGTATATAAATGAGTTGGGGTCTAAAACCACTGATGACCAGCGTGACTTTGCCAAAAATGTTGAAAAACGTGTTTTTTTTTGTTTTTTTGTTTTATTTCAAAACCTAGGTCAAGTTTTTTTGGTAATTTTTACCTTCTAGCGTAAAAACTAAAGCCCTTGAAAAAAGTGTTTCAACTAAGTCTTGAAGGTAGATTGTTTCTGTGTCGAATGAGACCAACCGCGATTCTGTACCTCCCATAAAAAGGGAGCTTTTTTTTTTTTTTTTGCTGAGCTGATTTTTCAAAGTTTCAAACCATTTTGGCAATGCTATATCGTACAACATGAACTCGTGGAGTCGGCAATGCAACTTGATCGCAACTAAACGTTTTCCCAGGAATATATTGGACTGCCGACTGCATTGCCGGTGTGGATTTTAGCAACGGATTTAAAAGTCGACTTTTTTTGTTTTGTGTAATTATATGTTAATTATTAACTGAAGAATAATAACCCTTGTGAAAAATGTGCATTTTTCCTGACTCGATTCCTCATCATCTTTTGTGGTGATTTGACTCCTACTTTCCTTCTCTAATTATAGATTAGAGGTATATAATAGAGATTCGTATAAGGCTCCTTATTTCTTCATCTACTGATACAACTTATCTTTCTCTTCCCTGCTATCTTCGCTCCTTGTTTTCCTTTTTACTTAAAAAACTACTCATTTTCTTTTGCTCCTCATTCTCTTCTATGCTGATTCGACTCCTTTTTCTCCTCTCTACTTATTCGTCTTTTCATTTCCTTTATTGCTAATTTGATTCCTCTTTTCCATCTCTGCTGATATGACTTCTCATTCTCTTCTATGCTCATTTAGCTCCTTGTTATCCTGATTTGCTGATTTGACTTCTCATTTTCGGTACCCAAATATAGTCCTCGTTACTTCCTCCTCTCCAAAGTCCCTCAAAAGCTCAATTTTTAGCCCAAGGTGTAGTTAGGATAATATAACAATATTCCAAAGAACGACACCCCGAATTTGAGCGTTTTCCTAAATTTACTCTCGTAATATTCAACCGATTTTGACTAAATTAGGGTCAAAATGTTCGCTAAGATGTCCTCAACAACCTGAACCTTCGACGTTGTACCTTCCCCACACGTTCACTAACCAACTCCCCCCGCCATCTTTTCAAATTTCCTTCCTCTCCCTGAATTATGAAGTTGATGTCCTCACTGCGGTTTTCAAATCGTTGTGGTTTGACTCACTGGGCCGCTTATTTATACAACTAACGACCCCAAGAAGGAAAACGCCATCGAGTGACTCCAACCAATTATTGTTACCTCCCTCGACGGCATGATTGATTCATTAATAGGCTTGTTCAGAAGGATTCACGCACATGGATTTCGTCGCAAAATCATTTGTCGTGACAGACATCGCTGGTGATTATATCGCCATCCATCATTCACAAAGGGACACCCCCTCCCTCCAACTCCCACCACGTCGGCAACAATCGTTTCGTCTTATTCCCACTTTATTAGACCAAACGAGAGAGAACGAGAGGGGGAAAACGGAATTGGGTTGCCGTCACGTGAACGTCACGGAGTTGGCGGTGATAAGAGATAAAGTTTTTGTATAAACATGATAAACTCCAAAAATCACGAAACGGCGGGACACGGGCATGTACATGACGCATGAACGGGATTAAGACCAACAGAAGACAGGTAATGAGACTTATTATTATAATAAGTCTATAACTATAATAGATTATTATTCTTGGAGTAATACACCTATGTACCCATTCGTAACGGAGGTCGACAATTTTGATTGTCCTCAAAATGGGTAAGAATTATTATAAGATTTATATATATATATTATAATAATTCTTACCCATTTATATATATATATATATAAATATTTTTTAAATAAATAAATTGATTTTTGAAGCCAATTGATTTTTTTTTTTTTTTTTTTTCAAATGTCCGTCCGCCTCCCAGTGTTTCAGACCAAATTTAGCAGGACAAATGGGGGTGAAAATGAGGAAGAATCTAAGTTTACTCGGGCGTTTAGGGAGGCCTCAATAATAAATCCTCGAATGCGCTGTGGAAATTTGTGGGGAAAAATTATAGCTACTCTAAATTATCCAAAAAAACAGGGGTATTTCAAACCTATCATAGAATGAATTGTGCCAGTCCTCTCAGTGAGTGAATCCAAAGAGTTCAACCTTTGTTTAGTGTCTGTTGTGCCTGTGTTACCGCGTACGTTACTTCGCTTTATAGTGCTTGTGCCTCAGCGTGTGACTGCCGCTCGAGCTCGATGGTCGGAGGCCGCTCGGTGCTTCGATGCCTTTCGCCCCTCGAATAGCGGATGGCCGAGACCCCTCGTTCTCGATGGCCTAGGCCCCTCGCAAGCCGATGGTCGAAACCGCTCGAAACACTGATGGCTTTCGCCTCTCAGATGGTCGATGGTCAGCACCTCTCGGATTACGATGGCCGTTCTCCTCTCAGTAATTCGATGGCCCTGAGGCCGCTCGATTTATTGAGGGATTGCTAGGCTGAAGAAGGAGAGAAAACACAAGGTTAAAATCGGACAGAGCACCGGCAGAGGTTCACCCTTCGTGAGAGAGAAATTAAAATGGAATGAAAGCGGAGGCGGCGGCCGACGGCCTTATATACTCGTGCGGAGCCGCTCGGTCAGCTGGTTGCTATGAGACGTGGAGTGTCCCGTCTGCCGGCTCTTTTATACCTATTTCTTGAGTTTTACAAAGTGAGGGTGGAATCCTCACAGTGTCTAATTGGTGTTGAAGAATCGAGTAAAATACAGTCCTCAGACCCGAAAACCGAATTTCGTCGCGCAAAGTCGGAGTTTTGAAACACTGTGCGTCGTCCGGGAAGTAGGCTTTCTTTTTAAAAATACGAGTTCTGCCATCAAGTAAGTAATACACGGTTTTCAGCCCGATAGCTCAAACTAGGGATACTTCAAAAGTATCGATATAATATCGTATCGATACACTTAGAAAGTAGCAAAAAACATCGATACGATACTACCAAAAGTATCGATATTTTGAAGTATCGAGACTTTCCGATACTTTTTCAAACATGTGAATAAATTTAAATTTAATGTCGTTTTTGTTTCTCTCCGGCAGCTGGAGGTGGTCGTGGTACATCACCTTTCTTCAATTTTTTGAAATGGTTCTTTGAACAAGATGGTGAAGCTGCTCGTGGGAGAAGAGGGGTTTGCGCTGTCGCGACGCAACTGCAGCGCGTCCCGCTTCTCCCACTGGAACCAACTCTGGTAGGGCGACGATACTGTCAGAAGATTGTGGGTAGTCCACCCCAGATTTCCCGCAAATTAAAATTAATTAAATAACTAACCGAACGGATAGTAAAAAATAATTAAATAATTTTGTTTTTATTCAGGAGTAATTTTTTTTTACAATTTACATCAAAGAATAATAAACCCTTGTGTAAAATGAGCAGTTTTTTTTCTTTTTTTTCTCCCTAAGAAATAATTAAGTAAAATTATTTTAGTTTCTACTGGTGTTAACCCTTTCAGTTCTAAAGGATTCCCACCAGTGGCGGTATTGTTGATGTAACCGGAAGGTGATCGCCCTGTTTTTACTATTCATTGCTTGGTAATCACCGTACATTATAGCTCATGGTCTTCAGGCAGGGTGAATATCGTCCCTTTTCCCGGTCATCAGTTCCTGTTTTTTTTTTTTCTTTTTTTTCTGTCAATTCACGCTCATGAAAGTGAGCCGTTTCCGTCAGGCGCGGCGAATGATGAAAACCCCGGGGGAACCATCGATTATTGGGGTATCGACTCGTGAGGATGAGCCCGTCCGAAATTACGGAGGCGTCCCTGTAACGAGCTTAATGCGATTACCCCGGCGGCCTTTTGAGTTGGAAAGGGAGAGGAAGGTCCTTTGTTTCCGGATACACCGTGATGACGCGCGTAGACCAGCGGTTAGCCCGGTTGAATATTCCGGTCTGGTTTGGCCCGTTACGACGCACAACATGATCACCGTAATATGTACCACTGGGGGCCGGCAAACCCTTTCAGTTCGAATATTGGAAGAAGAATAGCAACTAGCGAGAATTTGAATGCTGCGCCAGATATAACTAGATTTGGGCACGTCCACGTGTGCCCCTTTCCAGCTCAAATTTCCATTTTGGTTTTTTATTCGCTGAATAATCAACGCACGCTTTGCATCCGTGGTACGTTTTGAAAAGTAAAAACTTGCATTAATTGAAATGTCAAAAACCCAATTTTCAGCTGAAAATTCCAGGTAGACTAGCCGGAAAGTGGGAGGGGAGAAAGAATTAAGTGACGTCGGGCCCCCCGCTCCCATCACAATCAAGCAAGTTGGCTCACTACAAGGAATTACGTAAGAGACGCGACGGAAAATGTAAAACGCTGCATATTTTACACAAGGGTTGATTATTTTCTGATATAGGTTAATTGTGCAAAAATTAATTCTGTCATTGAGGAAATATTTTTGAAAAAAAAAAAAAAATTATTTTTCTCTGTACAATGTTTGGACAGATGTGGGACCCCAAAAAATAGATTATGCGTCCAAAATTACTCGGAAACCGATTCCTTATTTGACCTCCTGGGATCCTTAAAAAATCCCAATTTCAGACTTAGAAAAAATTACATTCTACCCAAACGACTCGAACGCCGTACGACGGACATTTTGTTTTTGGAATCTACGTGCCTTGAACGAATAACGTCAAATTTTGATGTCGATCAGAATAATTCTGATCGACATCAAAATTTGACGTTATTCGTTCAAGGCAATTATTGTCGACCTCCGTCGCGATTACATAGGTGTATTATTCCAAGAATAATAAACCAAAATGCATATAAAATGATCAATAGAACGGGAAAATATGGGAATTTCTTCATTGTTCCTTCAAAGAAAGAACAGGATCTTTCACGTTAAAATACTTCTGGAAAGGATGCAAATTCCCCAATGAATTCTCAAATTTTCAATATCTTAATTCCTCTCAATTCTCAATTTTTTCTAATAATTTTTTTTTTAATATTTATTATTTATTAATGAAATGAGTGAAAATCAACAATAACAATAACAACAACGCGAACAATCCATGCTTGAGTCCTGGATATCAGGAAGTCCAGTCCCATCTTCCAGTCACAAGCTTCTCAACTTCCACCGAGCTCCTCTCAGCCGAAGGGAAACAGCCCTTATGATGGCGAACCGGACTCGAACTCGAGCCCACCCAACCACTTGGGAGTACGGTCTTTCCCACTTCTCCGCCAGTTTGTAGGCTGCTCTTCTGAGGAAGGCGTCGAATTCGCAGTGGAGGGCACCATCGCATGAACATAGGTGTGAATGAACCTCTGAGATCTTCGGCCGCTCGGTCATACTTTCTATGCTTTTCATTGGCAGCACTCTGGGCGACTTGCGGTCACTCCCGGGAAAGATGAGAGGCATCGTCAGCATTAATGCTATTATCAAAAAACGCTGGCCTCCCACCTTCCCAGACACCGTTTATAATAAACATTATTATGTATGTTGGCCACTAGAGCAGTATGACATTCGGTACTTTCTCTCATGACTGGTTCAATGGTCGCGCCACCCATTATTTCATGAAAATTCCCAATTCTCAAATTCTCTCAATTTTCAAAGTCTCTCCCTTCTTTCAAGATAATAATATAATGGTAATAATAATAATTGATAATTATCAATTTTTCAATTCTCACATTTAAAAAAAAAATTCTTAATTCACAATACTCTCAAAATTCCCATGTCTTAATTCTCAAATTTTTCAAAATTGTAATTCTCAACCACACCAAATTAATTAAATCAATCAATTCAATCACAAGAGTTCACAAGAGCCGCCATGGTCGCCACCTGATTAGCTAGGGAGTTATCCTGTGAATCGTATTCCCGACAAGTGGGCCTTTTGGAAAAAAAAGCTATCCTTTCAACTCGCAGGATAATGTACAATGTATGATAATATGTCATAGTACCTATGTGATAATATTATTATGTCCCTCTTTGGTGGAAACGGATTCACAGATTGCTATGGGTGGGATTATTGCTATGACAAATTTTGTCATTTGTGTGGCAAACTCAATTTTCAATTCGCTTTTAATAGGGGATAGAAACACTTTAGGAGGGAAATTGATGCGCCTGTATACTGTATACACATTTAATGTTTTCCTGTTCTCAAGGAAGAGCTCTGTAACAGAGCTCTTCCTTGAGAACAGGAAAACATTAAAAGTCGAACATTTTTCCAATATGTATAAATGCCCTTTTTGTAAAGTACATTGTATCACTTTGATGTGATAAAAAACCAAAACTCTGCAATATCTACAAAATTCCAAAGTTACCTCCATTTGGAGGCCCTATAGTGAAAGCCGAATTGGAAATCAATGAACAGGTTTAGCTTTTTCAAAATATGCGTATTAAATTAAAAGTGCTTCCACTTTAGAAATGTGTTGCGCCCAAACGTGCGATACCAAGAGAATATCCTTCCATTTGGAGGACCATCTTCCGTATTGACAACACTCATTCACGTGTCACATTAGCGGGCTGAAAATGACACTTGAGTGGTCTGTGTGATTCTGACGGCTTGTGCTTTGTGGGGATTGAAGGATCCGGTGGAGTTGGAGGGGGGAAGTGGATCCGATTCGGAGGGGTTGAGAAAGTGTAAAGAATGAGCGAGGGACACTTGAAGGAACACTTGTGAATACCCCCTCGACGCCTCCTCACACGTCATTTGGCCGTCATCCATCGCCCCTGCAGACACTTACCCCACAACAGGCGTATAGAGTGCTATGAGGTGGACTTGGCACTCAAGTGGATGAGGTGTCGTGAATGGTGGTGCACGATGCGTGTCTCTCCATAGCTCATAAGGATGAGACCTCTTCCTTTGGCCATTGGGCTTTGACGCTACTACGGGTGCCACCATCAACACCATCAGGGCTCTAACCTTACGACAACTTCTCCAACTATTCGTCAGCTGCTGGGGCAGAACGCCAGGCATGCCTCAGGGTCACTCCTCTGGGAAAATTAGGGGTACGATTGGCAGCTACAATCAGGGAATGGCACACTCACCACGTCATCCGCGAAATCCAAAAGACGAGAGCGAAGGGTCAAATATTCTAAGAAGCTTCCTGATTTATATGGTAGTGCTGATTTTGTCCAAAGATCTCACAAACAGAAGATGATTGGGGATCTCATCATCAGGGAAATGAGGGAGCTTTGTGGGATGGTACATGAGAGCGAATAGAGGAGTATGCGAGCGAGGGCATATCAGCTGGGTGCCATACAACTCGGTCTACACCAGAGACCAACATTAAATGTTATCCTCTGTTGGGCGAAGAATGCCAAGGAAGAGGATATTCCGAAGTCGAGTCGTAACAGTATGGCGGCAATGTTTGATAAGTTGGACCGGCTCACAGAAGCTGTGAACATCCTGGTAAGTCGGCAATCTGGAAAGGACGATGATTGGAATAGAGATTCAAGGAGGTTGGTCGGTCTCTCCAGGCCGATGTGAAACGAGACCTAGCAGGGAAAGTCCCCCGCGTTAGCCGAGAGGAGAGGCCTGAGAGTGGGCAAAATTCCAAAACGAACTCGCAGATCGGAATACAACTCCGGTTGTCTCAGCCTTCTTTGGCATTCATTCTTACCGTCTTCAGCAGATCACCTAGGTCGTAGCAGATCACTAGCAAGTACTATCAGAGACGCTTCAAGTCCGACAAGACGGCATCAGGGGCCGGTGGACGTGCGGTTGGAAACGGCTGCAGGCCATTAACGCTTTTTCTCCAACCCATTTGTTGATGTTGATGGTTTTCACCAACACACAGTTGTGCTTACGCTGTGTGGGCGAGCTGAATCTTGTTTTGCTGGGCTTCAATCGTGAAGAAGTATAGAAAGCGGAGCTCGCAGGCTTGGTACCTACCTCAGATCATTGCGAGGAATTTTCGGATCATCCCCATACAACGCTAACAACTACATCCCCCCTGCTGCTACCGCGCTCTCTAGTTTGCCCTCTTCCAAAGAAGTCTTAAAAGACTGCAAGGGCGAGCTCGGGGTGTTTCTCCAACACTTTGAGGAATTTCGTCTTCCCATGACAATAAAGGGAAGAGGTGGTGTTACGTCCGGAGACTGCATGGAGAAAGAGGATGTTCGAGAAATCCGATAACGTAGTCTTGGGGTCCCAGGTTTATGAAAGGTGGAGGACGTTAGGCCCACCAGCAAGAAGATGAAATCCTCGTCTTCAACAACAATGACTGTACTTAGAGAATCTCTCTCTTATTTACCATGGGGAACGCCAATTACGCAATATCGATAGAATACATATTGTATTGTATAAAAATACATACTATCTTCTCTCTACCTCTAATGGTAGAGTATACACTGGGCACTTCGGACGATTTTCCCATTTTCAACATATTTCACACTCTCGGGACACACGACGGGTAGATACAATTTCTCGACTCGAGTCAGATAGAGAGCCACTTTCGCGGGCAGGAGGGGATCGGTTTGCTCGCCCATTTATGCACACGTGCACCTGATCCTACTCTGCTAGTGATGAAGCGTCATGGAGTCTACAGAGAGAAAAACCGTCGGGATTGTTATTAATGTTGACATTTCCTCTTACCCCACCCTCATAACCCCCCTCCCTTTTGGTCGTACAAACTCGAAACCCTGAAAAAGCACTTTCACGCATCAAATCTGACTTACGTATCAAATTTCACCGAAATCGGGCAAGCCAAAACAAATCCACAGGGACTTCAAGAATCGAGAAATTGCGAAGTTTCGGTCTTAGAATTTAACGTAGAATCCAAATCCGCGATTAGAAAAAAGGGGGGGGGGGGTGTATACGTTACCAAAATCACAGTTGCGAGCGTCGCGCGGGGTTTTTATATAGCCTGTATTGCGGCGGCAAGCCCACCGGATCGTAAAAAAAAATCCCCGTACAAATCCTTTCAGCCGTTTAGGCGCCTTCTCATTAAATTGGTCCTCCTCCTCGTGTTGCAGCTCCAATATAATCAATATTAGAGATAGAGATCACACGCAAGTAGACAAATTTGAAAAGAGGAAAAAATTATCTTAAATTTCATTTTTTGTTAAAAAAAAAATGATATCAAACAGCTAACATTTGGATTTTGCCTCTTTTCGTGCAAAAATATGTTAAATTAACAAAATTATTTATGCACATAAATTTATTTCTTTTTCTTGTTAAAAAATGTTAATAAACAGCTAAACGTTAAGATTTTGAATTTTTTATACTGCACTCATCTCTAAAAATCAATGTGTCACCGAGAATAATTTCCGTCACCTTTTACCGCCATCGGCCCTACTGTGCCTCAGCTCCAACTTTCGCTACGCTATGACTTCGCTAAATGGTTGATCCTTCATTGTATTCCACATCGCCTATATCTATGGATCTTTCTCACGCCCTCAAAACTCACTGACCCCCCACATCCCCACCTCGAACTTCACTCCCTCCTTCCCACCATTACTTACTTTTTTTGCCGTCGGTGAAGCACCCCCAAGCTAAGTGAGCTTTCAACACCTCGGAGACTCAGGAGGGTGCACACTGCAGCAGCTGTTCTAATATGTATGTACATTGTGTCCTCCTCTGCGACGACCATTTTGTCTACTTTCTCCCACGCGACTTCGCCAATTTCTTCACACTTGACCCGGTTCGTCTGACCTTCAACCCGAACGGTGACGTCTACTGCAGATGGTGTCTGGTTATATCAGGGATGTGTACACCAAGTGATCGACCGAAGGACGACTTCATTATCCAAATTGATGTTTTTCCAAATTTTTACAGCCGCAGGCGCCGCAACAGTGCCTTGCAGTGTTGAGCTGTGACACCGTCCCATGCTTGCTTGACTGTTTTTCTACCTCGGAAGAAAACAACAGCAGGAGTGGGCGGATGGGATCAGCAAAACCTGTGGGGCATCTTTGCCCTCCCCAAATCATAGGTACTAAGTCTTGTTGAGTAGGCCACATGCACTACCCAGGAACCTCCGCCCTTCCCGACAGCAGTGATCAAGAATTGGATTCATACCCTTTTCATGATGACAACTGTTACTGTAATGCTGCAGTTTGTTAGGAGAATAATTCAGAATAATTATTGTAAAAACGAAAAACTCTCTTCATACTTTGGGAAATAGTAGAAGCTAATTCAGCAGTAAGGAAAACCACAGGAGGGAGCTTACAAATTCGAATCGGGTTGGATCGTCAAAGTCAATGGTCGATCACCAACGAAAAGGAGAGACCCTATCGCGGCTAACCCCCGAGCTTAGAGGAAGTGTTAGACCAGTCCAATTTGACCTACCGCTGTTCGGTTAAAACCTTGGCTGGTGCTCCAAGAGTGGATGAGCGTTGCCGTCCATTCTGAGGATGCTTCTGCAAGAGCATGATTGATCTCCAATTTGTACCTAATTGAGGATTGAGGCAGGGCAGTAGTCACGGCCTAGCTTGCCGCAGATTCCACCCAGACAGGCGGCCCGCCATGCCGCTCTCCCTGAGTGTGCAATATTTGTAGAGCCACATACTTCTCACCAACCACCACGCTGAAAAGTTACCCTAAACGTTACACAGGCTGTAACCCGCCTAACAATTCTGCGAACCCTCTCCAGAGCTCAATTTTCATGCGGTTCGACGACCCTATCCAGGTCTACCGTCTCTTCGGCTGACCCTCATGAGGCTATTACAAGGAGAGCGGGGGAGGTTTACCCTCAAGGGCTGGCGGGGGTTAAGCCCTTTAAACCATTAAAAGTACAATAACCGCAAACGAGATGCAAAAGGTGAAGAAGGGAGGGTGATGTACTGCAAACGTGAGGAAGGGGAGTAATAGTGAGATGAGAGGGGGTGGTACCCGATTTTAATTAACAGGGGATGGTAGAAGGAGATAATGTTCCCTCAGACATGGCCTCTGAAGCTCGGCCTTACCCCACCATTTGAGGGGATGTGATTCTCGTAGGGGTGGCCGAGGGAATGGGGGTGTTCGACGGGGATGTAATTAGCTCCTTTCAGAACCTTTGTTCCTCTCTTGTAACCCAGTAGCCTCACCCACTCACGCCCAGAATGCCAGAACTATTTTATCGGGTGGTGGAGGGGGTTGAAACTTGGAAATTACAGTTAGAATTGGCCCACCGGACGCCTGCAGTAAGTGCCTCACTCAACTTGTTAATGATGGGTAAAATTTCACTAAATATCCAAATCAATAAAACACTGTTACATGAAATGTTGAATTTGAAATGCCTTAGCATTTGTCCAACTGACAACGGGCCACGGGTGTTAGGACTTAGGGCCAAATGAAAGTGATAGGTCGTAGGAAGCCCAACGACCAAGGTTCTGCAACGATAATGAGCCAAAGTGAAATGTTGAGTCTCTGATGAGCCCGTTTGATTATGATATTGAGCGAGTTATTTGTGTGTTGTTGAGCGACGGTTTGAGTCAGTTCGGGTTCTACACGATGGGTACCGTTCAGAGATAATCGTACACGATGGGTCCCGAGGGGGAAAATAAGTGTACATGATGGGTCCCGGGAAGGGGAGAAGAATATACACCATGGGTCCTGGTAACCGGAGGTGTTATCGTAGTAAGGCGAGCTAGTGAAAAGCAAGATGATATCTTTATCCTTATTCTATACTTTTTGGGGTGCTAAATCCGAATCTAAAGAGATCTAATTAACATAATATGTTAATTAGATCTCTTTATATATATTATGTTAGACATAATATTATTATGTCATTTGTTTAGAGATATATCTCTCAATATATTGGCAATATATTGGCAAAAAACTCCAAACCTTTGGCATTTTTGTCAGTTTTTTGCTTCTTACTCCGAAACTATGTCGCCTACAGCAAACGTCACTATTATAAAAGATAAAGAGCATTAAATTTCCTATAAAATTCACTGGTCTAAGTAGATTGTAGAGTCTACAATGTAGACCCAATAGTTCAGCTAGAGCGATTTGAAAAATACGAATTTTTACAATTTTTCGCACTTCAAACAGCTGAACCTTCAAAACGGTCCGTCCGATCGAGAAATGTTAAGTAATGAAAGTTGTAGAGCGTTAAATTTCCTATAGGATAGGCACCCAAAGTTTGTCGAAAAGTGCCTATCGTACGAATGACGGGCAGAGTTGTAACAACAAGTGATACGAAAACGCACCAAAACGTACGAAAAACCAGCAAAAGCGTAACCTTCTTCTCGTGCTCTCCCGATTTTCATTGAATGCTCGCATATTTTTAATGAGAGGCTCACTAACTCCATACCCAACATGCATGAGCACATTGACAAGGGACCCCCACAAGTAAGAGGTACGATCGGCAATACTGACTTTCCCCCCTGGGACGGCAACATTTAAACTCGAGACCGTTTCCGGGTCATAAAAACTCCCTACGGCGGCAAACCGGTGCGATACGGTTGAACCCGCTGAGGGAGGAATGCGCAATATTCATGAAAAGTACCCCTCCGCCCCACGCCCTGCGAAACAAGAAAGGGCTGCCAACCCCAAAAAGGGATTGTGGGAAACTACACGCGGAGCCCCCGGACCACCGAAAAGAGATGTGGCGAGAAGGGATTTCCCTCGAGACGTAGAAAGAGGAATCGTAATATTTTATTGAAACACCGTTATTGGTATTTCAATAAACCAATATCGGGAATGTGGCTGAGATTGGGATGGGGAGAGCCGGAGAAGCCTCGAGGGAGAGAAGCTCCCACACATCAAAGGGATTTGGAATAACAAACACCAATGTCACTTTTTTGAAAATAATTTTCGCAGGTGAGCAGAAAATTTGACTATAAAATATAAATTAAATTTTGAGCTCAACGCGCGAGTCCCACACACGCGAAGAATTACAGATAAGTGCGAAGGAAAGTTGGATTGATGGAGCACACCCATGGAAGTTCGATAATTGTTTTACATTTAAATATTTGTTCTCTTCGTAATAAGTTATACTTGCTCGAATGCTATTTAAAATCTGCAAATCCAGAGGTTGATGTCATCAGAATTAATGAGCATTGGATCGATACGTCAGAAATCAAATTTATCTATCTAGAAAACTATTCAGTTGGGCGTGCATTCTCTAAGCTTGCACTTGAACAGGGTGGTTCTTCGTTGTTCGTAAAGGATAACTTACTATTTTGTCGCTCAAGTTCTAACAGAATGTAATTGACTTTTAGTGAAAATGAAAGTTTTTTTTTTAATAGGAAGTACGTGGATACGTTGATGTTACGGTTGTCAAAAATGTCAAAAAGAACAATTCTCGAAAGAAACGATTTTTTTATAGCATTGATACTTCCAAGATTTTCTTCTCCAGATGTATCGGAGAAACGATTCAAAATATAATTTTGGAGGGAATTTTTAGACAATCAAGATAATCAATGGTAACTAGAAATAAACTATTCGTACAATACGTATGAGGTGGGGAAACCACGACGATGTACGATTTAATAGGGTACATTTAAAAAAAAAGTCATTTGTCATGAGAAGTTTGTGGTAAATGCACTCTGACACGTTTCGGAATTAGAAGAAGTATCAAATTTTTCGTGGGAGATACCATTTTTGAGCTAGAGACATTCAAATTTTAAGTTATCTTGATTTTTCGAAACGTTGAAAAAAAAAAAAATACACTGCCAAGGAGATGGCACAGCAGCTTCCTCGTTACAATCAAAGTGACACCATTATAAAATGCGCTGAGCATACCCCTGATTCAATCTTAATGAAACTGATAGGGGATCATCTAGAGCTATACCCACACAATTCCTGAAAATTTGATTGAAATCCGATCAAAATTGTGAAAGTTATGCCTGTTTCAAGAATTTCACGTTAGCGCATGCGCAGAGCGTACCGCTGGTTCAATTTTTTACCCAAAGCCTGGGTAATCATCTACGGCACAACCCGCGTAATCCCTGAAAATTTCATCAAAATCGGATCAATATTGGCTGAAATCCCCACTCCTACCCTTCTTTAGGGAAGGAGAGGGGGTTGAAGGAGGGGAAAACGGAAAAAATCCTTGAGGGCGCTCAACCTATCTCAGAACGTACATCATTTTTGAATTTCTCGAGATTTTCAAGAATATATATATAAATTACGTTCGCGCATGCGCAGGGAGTACCACTGATTCAATCGTGATGAAACTGATAGGGAACCATCAAGGGCTATACCCACACAATTCCTGAAAATTTGATTGAAATCCGATCAAAATTGTAGGAGTTATGGCTGTGGCAAGGAAATTACGTTCGCGCATGCGCTGAGCGTACCGCTGATTCAATCGTGATGAAACTGACAGGGGACCATCTAGAGCTATACGCACACAATTCCAGAAAATTTGATTGAAATCCGATCAAAATTGAGAAAGTTATGCTTGTTTCAAGAATTTCACGTTAGCGCATGCGCTGAGTGTACCGCTGATTCAATTGTGCTGAAATTCGTATGGGACCTCAAGGAGCCTGATCCACATATTCCCTCAAAATTTGAGCTAAATTCATTCAAAATTGTGGAAATTATGGCTGTAACAAGGAAATGCGGACAGACCGACAGACCGACAGACACGAAACCAAATTTGTTCAGTAGGCTATGAAACGCAAAATGCGAGTGGAAATTTTGAATTCGGACAACAAAAATTTTTTTTCTCCCGAAAGTGAACACAAGGCTTCCGCTGCTTCGCAGACTCGGAAGCAAAATCGACATTAAGAGCGGGCTCCCGTGTCGGCCATGTTTACTGCTCCCATAAGGAATCAACGTTATTCTCCCGCCATCATAAATCCTCGAATTATGCACCGATTTTCATGATTTTTTTTTAAATCTTCAAGTGAGACTAGTGTCTAGCGATCCGTCGAGGTGTTTTTGGAGCAAAATGTCACTGGAAGCTGCAATTCATCAACAAAGTCACGTCTAAGGGTGATGCTCTCTTCAAGTGACCATTGCTTGGTTGGAAGATGAGTTATCGAAAATCCGCCTCGACCGTTGTCTTCCTTACATTTCACGCTTTAATTCAAGTGTTCAAACGATAAAATCCGTTGATTTTTCGCGAAGTTCTGTGAGCGGGATGATGCATGCGCAATTTGATGGGTTTTCGAATGTCAGAAGAGTAGCGGGCGTCGAGGAAGTTCTGGGGGTTCTACGCTAGAGGTCACCAACCTCAACCACCCTCGGCAACCTTACCATTGGGGGTTTCTGGTGGTCTTCGGGAAGGGGCCCCTTTGCCGTCGGGGGCCCTGGGGCACTGGGCCCTGGCCCGTGGTAACTACGGCCCTGGTAACTAGGAAGGTTGTTCACGAACAGTTAGTTAGGTAGGTACCTACATCAATGATAATTATTGAACATAATAGGTAATTATTAACAGTTAGTTAGGTACCTACATCAATTATTGATGTAGGTACCTAACTAACTGACAATAATTACCTATTATGTTTATCAATTATGTTAGGTCAATGATGTTTTATTTTTCCTTGACAACGGAGAACTCTCCTTTTCATTGTTTCTAGCCTAAGCCCAAAATTTCAGTTAACTACATGCAAACAGGTAGGTATCAGGAAATTTTTAGAGCTAACTGATTTTACCGGCGTAAAACGGATGTTTTTCGGAAAAACGCTGCAAATTTTACACAAGAGTTTATTATTTTTTCATATAAATTATTTAAAAAAGTAATAAATAGGTAATGTAATATATTATGATAATAGGTAATATAATAGATTATTATAATACTATATTAAATATTAAAACGCTGCAAATTTTACACAAGGGTTTATTATTCTTTGATATACGTTACTTGTGCAGAAATTTAATTCTGTCAATGAAAAAATTAAAAAAATTTTTTTTTTGGATTTTAATCTCAAAAACATTTTTTTTTTGGATTTTTTTTGTCCAAAAAAGTGTTTTTTCAAAAATTCTGTATTTTTTACTCGAAAAATATTTAACATCCTGGGATCCTTCAAAAATCCCATTTTTAGCCCCATGAAAGCCCGAAAGATCGCCCCAGTGAAATCGGATCGTTCCGGGACCCCAAAAAATGGATTCTACGTCCAAAAAAACTTCGAAAACGACACCTAACTCGATCCCATAGCTAAAAGCCTTCAAAACACCCCTCCTGTAGCCCCATTATAGCCCCAGAGCGCCCCACGGGTTTGGGCGATCGGACTGAAAACCTTGCGGGCACAACTAGATGGTAAACCAAGTATTTTGTCAAAATTTCAGATTTAAAAAAAAATTCCTACTGCCCAAAACGGCCTGGACGGCGTACGGCGTACGACGGACGGCGGACGGCGGACGGACATTTCGGATTTTGGTTTATTATTCTTGGAATAATACACCTATGTTTTCGCGACGCGGGTCGACGACTCCGATCGGGCTCAAAATTTGACATTATCCGTTTCAAGTGGTCTACATTCTAAATCTGAAATGTCCGTCCGCCGTCCGCAGTACGCCGTACGCCGTCCGCCGTCCAGGCCGTTTTGGGCAGTAGGAATTTTTTTAAAAATCTGAAATTTTGACAAAATACTCGGTTTACCATCTAGTTGTGCCCGCAAGGTTTTCAGCCCGATCGCCCAAACCCGTGGGGCGCTCTGGGGCTAAAATGGGGCTACAGAAGGTGGTTTTTGAAGGCTTTTGGCTATGGGATCGAGTCAGGTGTCGTTTTCGAAGTATTTTTGGACGTAGAATCCATTTTTTGGGGTCCCGGAACGATCCGATTTCACTGTGGCGATCTATAGGGCTTTCATGGAGCTAAAAATGGGATTTTTGAAGGATCCCAAGAAGTTAAATATCTTTCGAGTAAAAATTAAAGAATTTTTGAAAAAACACATTTTTGAAAAAAAATCGCCTCAAAAAATTTTTTTGAAATATAAAAATCCAAAAAACAAGTAACAAGTACCAGTAACCTATATCAAAGAATAATATACCCTTGTGTAAAATTTGCAGCGTTTTGAATGTAGACCTCTTGAAACGGATAATGTCAAATTTTGAGCCCGATCGGAGTCGTCGACCCCCGTCGCGAAAACATAGGTGTATTATTCCAAGAATAATAAACCAAAATTAATTTTATTTAATAATTGAATTTTTTTTTAAATTGATATTATCAATTAAAAGAAATAATTCAATTATTCGATTTTTTTTTTCTTTTAAAGTTTTCGGAGGGATGAATGGATCATGTGCCAAAATTACTCGGAAAACGACACCCATTCGGCTCCCCAAACCAAAAACCTGTAACAACTCTACTAATACAATGTATCATGTCATTTTAAAATCTGAAAAAAGCACACGTGGTGAAGCTATGCATGCGATGCAGTGGGATGCAGTGGGCGTAACCCAACTGGGCAAATGAGAACCGAGTGGATGTACTTTGCTCGAAAGTTAAAAATACTCTGATTTCAACAAACTATGAGAAATATTTCAATCGGTTTGCCTTTCTGACTTTTTATTTAATCTATTTTATCATTCCAACAAGGAACCGTCAGAGTAAGATATCTAATCTGAAATTTTGGCAAAATTTTGTATTTATACGGTTTACCATCTAGTTGTGATGTCGTACAATGTACGATTTTCAAATGATTTGCGACGAAGGTGGCCACAGTGACTAGAACTTCCATGTACAGTGTACCTTTGACATGTCATGTACCTTTGGCAATCATTTAATGATTCATTTTCACGCGTGAAACACGCAGCGTGATTTCGTCGGTATAATGTACCTATTCAACTAATTTCAAATAATTCTGCAATATAATATAAAAAGTACCTATGTAATATTCAAAAGGTATTGAGATCAATACCATCATCTCAATGGTTGTTTTAATTTTATCAAAATGAATTCCGATTCTCTTTCTAGCTGTGCACGCAAGGTTTTCAGCCCGACGGGACTTAGGTTTTGGCTATCGAGCGGTGCAAACCGAATCTCTCTTTGTGTAAGTGCCGTTTATTGCACAATGAAGAGGGTCACTCAGGTAGTCAAAGACGGTCTGATGAGACGGTTTCGCAAAGGGAGCTCAATCCCCCCAACATTCAGGACAACGTTACCAGATTTTTTTTTCAGTTGCCCACTTAGTCAAACTTGGCTAGTTGAAGCTTTTCACGCCGCAGGACATGGCGCTGTTTTGGCAGCCCCCTCTTAAGTACGGTTAGCTCAATTTTTAAATGTAGCTCATTCGACGCAGAATGTTGTGCTCTTTAATTGTCTAGAATAATATTCTATAGGAAACTATTCTATTTTTTCTATAACGCACCCTTTCGAAGGTATCCGTTAAAAACCAAAATACAGGCCAATATTCGTCGTTTTTTGCGTTGTGACGATTTTCGGAACTCAAATTTAGTTGGGAAGCTTCGGACTCGTGTTCAGCCCCCCCCCCCCCCCCCATTATTTCTGGGTTAATGGAAAAAATTTCGGAAAACAATTTTTTTTTTTTGGATTTTTTTTCAGCAATTTTTTTTTTCAAAAATTCTTCATTTTTTGCTCGAATAATTTTTAACCCCCTGGGATCCTTCAAAAATCCCATTTTTACTCCCATGAAAGCCCTATAAATCGCCACAGTGAAATCTGATCGTTCCGGGACCCCCGAAAATGGATTCTACGTCCAAAAATACTTCGAAAACGACACCTAACTCGATCCCATAGCTAAAAGCCTTCAAAAAACCCTCCCATAGCCCCATTTTAGCCCCATAGCGCCCCATGGGTTTGGGCGATCGGACTGAAAACCTTGCGGGCAGGACTAGATGGTAAACCAAGTATTTTGTCAAAATTTCAGATTTTTAAAAACAATCCTACTGCTCAAAACGGCCCGGACGGCGGACGGACATTTCGGATTTAGAATGTAGACCTCTTGAAACGGATAATGTCAAATTTTGAGGCCGATCGGAGTCGTCGACCCCCGTCGCGAAAACATGGGTGTATTATTCCAAGAACCAAAAACGGTGAATTTCCCCAAAATCGTGCCATTTCTGGTAATTTATCCCTTGAAGAGGTACACATGGAAGAAGTCCCCCCCCTCACCATCCCATGGCCCTTTTTCTGCTGGTTAACCAAAAAGGGAAAATGAGGGATCAGCTCGGAATAAATACTGCTAGAAATTAGGATTTAGCGTTGAAGAGAATGAGAGGACAATTCGGAACGACAAAACCACAGAAAACGATACTACAGGACAAAACAAACTATCGTAAAAATAATCACAGCGGTAAACAAACGAACGGGAGCCACCAAACCGCAGCGAAATTCTCTAATTCCGGTCGTACTTCATGCCACTGGGAGCGAGTCCAGAGCCCAACGTCATTGCAGGATAGACCATAGCTCCCAAGCTCACTCAGATGATCACGGCGGGTCCTCCCACACCAATCATACACAGCTCGTATCCGAGTGCTCACATACCTACTAACCGAAAATTCGAGAGATAATACAAGCACTATTTAACTGTTCCAAATAAAGAGACAACAAGTAGGTATTACCAATATGATATTTTCATTCGAATGCCAAACCTGAATTGCCATTGGTTTTTCCGCATTGAATGGGAATATACAATTTCATTTTCATTTTCCTAAACCGTCGGAAAGAAAAACTGATCCAAATGGTGAAGTATCAGGTAGTTTCGTTCGGTTGATTTGCACTCACTTCAAAATGGCAGTTGTTTTACTCCCGCTTTCGAATAAATTTATCGGATGTTTAAATAAATTGATAGGAAATTTATCATTCGATCACAAAGTGGTTGTTTGCCGATGGTGCAGAGGTCTAATCCAATGAGTTTGGTTAGGGAGAGAGAACGACTCCTCTGCTGAATACTAAATTGTTTATTCAGGTAAACAATTATAGCGTGGGGACCGGTTTCTTTTCAGAACTAACCACCTCAAGTCACTCTGGGCTGTAGATGAGCTTAGTTGCTCGAAACCGGTCCCCACGCTATAATTGTTTACCTGAATAAACAATTTAGTATTCAGCAGAGGAGTCGTTCTCTCTCCCTAACCAAACTCATTATCATTCGATCACTGAACCCATTCAAATTCTACTGCTGTTCCAGGTCGATCGTAGGTTGGGAGCAGTTGGACGGAAACCGACAGCTCGAATGAGTGTGATTGGGATCTGTCAACAGCTGTCCAACTTCTGTCGACAGACCTGGAACAAACCTACTACTAAATCATTCTTGTTGTCCATCACCTGAAACATTTTAGATGGGCAAGGGGTGCCTCACACTATGAGCAACCGTATTATGGTTATGGTTGTAACGCATAATCAATTAGATTTCTAAACAATTTGCAGACCTGATCTGTCAAATTGTCAAACCTAGGAGTGAAATTTGCATTGCTTCGCTGACAAATCAACCAAGGAACGCAATATTTCATTTTCTGTCAGCTGAACCATTTCAGTTTATTTTATAACTTTTCACAGTAACTGATGAGCAATTAAAAAAAGCTAAAACTCGTGACCCTCTGTTAGAAGTTATTTCTGATCTCAATCTCCCCCAACATTTTATCACACTACATAAACTATTCATAACTGTGGTTATGTTCACTGCGGTATGTTTGTTCTTTATATCCCTCCACCTCAACCCCCGTCGTCGAGAGGAAGCTCTAATTCACATTCAATAGCTCGGATGTGGCCACAAGGCTTGTGCCCCCAGCGCGACACGCGATATCGCGAGATTTATGATTCCCAACTTGTTTGAGCGATAAACACCGGTTTATATGACGTGTTTTGACACGAATATACGCCCGAACTGGGGAGTGTCGAGGGGGGATGGCATAACGCGGAAATAGTTGCATCGTCGTGGCCGTCGAACTTTCAGGAACACGAGGGGCTGATCAGTCCTATGGTGGAAATGTTGAGAAGGAGGGTTTTTGTTACCAATCCCACTAATGACAGTTCAGTCCTTTCAAGATGTCTAGATTCCAAAAACGAAATGTCCGTCCACCGTACGTTTTTGGCTGTTCAGGCCGTTTTTGGGAAGTAGGATTTTTTTTTTTTTTTTTCAAATTGAATTTTTCAGATTGATCTGAAATTTCAAGAATCAAGAACTTTTTATTTGCAGTGACAATATTCGGTTTCTCAATATTGGTAATTGCATTTTGACAATATTCGGTTTACCTACCATCTAGTTGTGCCTGCAAGGTTTTCAGGCCTATCGTCCAAACCCGTGGGGCTAATAAGGGGCTACGAGAGGGGATTTTGAAGGGTTTCGGCTATGAGCTCGAGTGTCGAGTGTCGTTTACGAAGTATTTTTGGACTAAGAATCCGGTTTTGGGGGTCCCACCTCTGTCCAAAACTTTGTACAGAAAAAAGTTTTAAAATTTTGTTCAAAAATATAAATATTTTCCTGACCTAATGACTCAGAATTAATTTTTGCAAAATAACTGCAATAATAAACACAATAATGCACATCGGCATCAAAGAATAATATAACACTGTGTAGAATTTGCAGCGTTTTAAAATCCGTTTATGACAAACGATCCAACATTAAATATATTTAATTGTTATATAATTAACATTAATATATATTAATAAATATATTTCAACAATAGCTTAGATCAGGGTTCTTTTTTCAGGGCGGGCCGAATTGAAATTTTTCCTTAATTGCACGGGCCAACCTAAGAGAAAACACGCTGAAAATTGTACACGTGTTTATTATTCTTGATATAGATTAATTGTGCAAAAATTAATTCTGCGTCATTAACAAAAATTTAAAAAAATATTTTCAGTACAATGTTTGGACGAACGTGGAACCTCGAAAAATGGGTTATGCATACAAAATGACTCGGAGAATGACACCTTATTAAATAATTAGCCTCGTGAAAGCACCATAGATCCCCACGAAGAAATCGGATCGTTCTAAGACCCCCAAAAATGGGTTCTACGTCCAAAAATACTTCGATAACGACACCTAACTCGACCCCATAGCCGAAAACCATCGTAAACCCCTCACGTAGCCCCTTTTTAGCCCCATAGCGCCCCTAGTGTTTGGGCGATCGGACTGAAAACCTTGCGGGAACAACTAGTTGGTAGACCAAGTACATATTTTGTCAAAATTTCAGATTTAAAAAAAAATTACTACTACATAAAACGGCCCGGGCAGCGGACGGACAATGTTGATCAGTTAAGTAGGCCCTATAATCAGATTTTGTGAATTTCAACCTCGAAAAGGTTCGTTCGCACAGACAAATAGAGTAGCTCTACTCTAGAAGCCGTGGCTAGAAGTGAAGAGTGAGATCATTGCTCGGGCTAAGTCTCTGAGGTTTGGGAACGTTTTTCTGCGAGAGCAGCGTAGAATTTTTGGATATCCTTATCCTAGAAGCTGTCTTTGTAGACGTCATTTTACTGCAGTTCAATTACTTCCAGTAGAAGGTGAGGAAATAAGTCTTCAACTGCTACAGTGAAAGGGTTTTGAAAAATCCTAAGGTTCAAAGAAGCTTCAAAAGCTTCAAATCCTGAGGTTCAAAGAAGCTTAAAATCATAAATTTCCCCGGACGGGGAGGTCATAATCCATACTAATGTCCGTAATGTCCGGGTAACCAGTCGACCCCCCTACAGGAAAGTCCCACATCCTCCCACGACCCCTGGGGACACACGAAGTGTCGCCCTTTCACAGATCAAAACGTTCACAGTTGATATAATTGATTGAAAACCAGAAATTTTTACGAAGGGCTCTCTCTACTTGACACTCACTTCTTCGATGAAAAGATACTCTTCAGTGGCACTCCGGAGATGACAAAATCTCAGGCTGCTCCTGAGTGAAGATCGAAGACAAGATGATCAGCCAGTGTTTGCTGACGCTGGTCATCTTTTGCGGGGTCCTTAGCAGGCATGTGAAGATCGCTGCTGACCTCTGAGGCACCATCATCAGACAAGCTCAATGTAGAGATTGCTGCAACGCCTCTGCTGGTCCAACACTCTGAAATAAAGGAACACTGTTGAAGTAAATGAATGGGGTTCCACTTGATTGGTTTGCGCTAATCCGACCAAATCCGGCCCCAAGTTGTTTACAGTTAGCATGCTCAGGAAAAATAAAAACATGAGCGAATTCTCATTCCCCTGACATGTCCCCAGCCTTACATTTCAGTAGACAAAAACAGGTGAAAGCACCCTAGGTTTTATCCCAAAGCCCAGGGCCGTGAATGGTAGGCAGCCCGATGGTTTAGCGCAAATGTATGGTGGGATTAAGGGTATTAGCGCAAGTGAACGTCATCGCGCTAACGCTATTAACCTCTAAGCCCAACGCTCTTTAGTGTTAATTCGGGTGATAACAAGGCAACATACCTATTGGTCCTGAGTGAAAATAGCAGCCAAGATGAATCCACTGGTCATCCAATAATGGAGCGGTCACGCATTCCAGGACACGTCCTTAGCTGAAAGAAACATCGCTGAAGCCACGTTGATTCTGCTAAACTTCATTCGCATCATCATTTAACAAGCACCAATGTAGATTGCCTCAGCTGATCCAACTCTGAAATAAAGAAAAATAAATGAAAAACATGAATACAGGCGCTCTTCTGTAGGAATTAAGCTGATAATAAGCATCATATCTACTGGCCCAGTGAAAGCGTAGCGAAAATGAGACCGACGTCGAAAAAATAGTTGGTATGAGTTTGACGTCTTAGCTTATGATTTTTTGGATGCTGGATCCGAATCTGAAGAGATCCAACAAATGAAATTGAAAAGTTTATTTGTAAAAGCCAGTGTTACAAGGTACAACAAAATACAAATTCACAAAATAATTCTCTAGAGGAAGATCAATACAAAAACCCTTCATTGAGGAAAAAATCTCTATTTCTACATACAGTTCACAGTTCTAGAAAGAAAGATTTGTGGAGAACGGCTACCTACCAGAGGAGAGACTCCGATGTTTACCTATCAGGTAATCAACGGTTCAAAGTTCTAATACAGTTCACCGAAAAGCAGCCAAGCCAGTGTAGGTAAATTCTCTGAGGAGAAAAAAAAAAGAGAACCGTTCACCACGAATTACAGGACTGTCACGGATATAGAATTTTGGGCCACCAAATCACACATGGGACATGCCTCGGTATTATTGAATTTTTATTTGAGCACAGTCAGGCGAAATAATTCCCCGTCAGCCTTGCTTGAGCCAGGAGTCTCTTCATCTGAATACCTGCCAAGAGTTCCAAAAAAAAAAAAAAAAAAAAAAGTAACTCATTCTGCAGGCAAATGCATTCTGTAGATCTGATTGGCGGCTACACGCTCCCTTTCGTTATTTCTCCAAAACGCGTTAATAAGATAAAAATATTATTAAATAATAAAAATTTTTTAACGAACGAGTGAGGTTGAAATCGGTGAAGTTCTGAGTTAGCAAGGTTTGATCTTCACCAGTAACCGACATTTGTGAAACCCAGTTGTACTAAAGCTCCGACCGCGTTTCATTCAGGGCAATAAGGCGACGAAGACGCAGCTTAAGGTGGGATTTCCCTGACGCGTCTGCGGCGCGCGGCGGCGGCTCGCGATTTTGTCATGTTTCTACTCAGCCGCCAGCCGCGCCGCGCTATGGAAGAGTGGTTTCTCAAAGAGGCGCGGCCGCGGCGGCGGCCAGAGACCGCCTACCTTGGCCCCAGCTTCAGTCGAGCGAGGTTATTGTTGTGGCCCTTTTATTGTCAGAGAAGGACGAATAAGAGGGATTATTGTTGATGGATAGGGAGCCTCACGCCCCTATGTTTTTAAGACGAACAGAAGAGGGATTTTTTTTTTTTTTAACATTCTCATCGACTGCCACTTGAAAAAGAACGAAAAACGGTTCAGATCGTTCTTTCGGTTGAATTTCCAACAATTTGACTACCTACGTTGTTTCACTGGTGAGAGAAGACCGGACGAAAGATGCTACAGCTACCCATGTTTTTTCTTTCTTCCCAATGTCCTTGTAGTCTTCCGACTCACTATCATACAGGAATGCCACGATGTGGATGAGAAGTTCGTCCTCTTCGTTGGTGAACTTCATTTCAGACAAGCACACAAGCACACGAACGCAAACGGAAAGATAAAATTCACTCGTTTCCCCCCGCCTCTCTTTACTTTACTTGCTGCGTCATGAGCAGGCTCAATTGGACGGCGTTATGCAAATACCAGGTAAGCGACAAAAGTTGATTTTTGGGAAATTGCGATTAAAGTTATTGGGACTGTTCAGCCTGTTATGGAAATTGTATTGAGGTTGTCTTGGTGAAAGATGGTTTCTAGGTGTTTTGTTGATGTGCTCTACACGATTCTTTGGTCAGGAAGACTCAAAAAGGAGCCCTTGCGCCCTCTTTGAGCTTACCTGAGAATTGAAAAACTCGAAAAGAAGGGTAAACAAATAACCAATTACCAGGTAAACGCCATTTGGTCGCTTACCTGGTTATTGAAATTTGATTTAGGAAGATTTACGAACATTCAATATCCAGGTAAACGCCATTTTGTCGCTTACCTGCTTATTGAAATTTGATTTAGGAAGATTTACGAACATTTAATATCCAGGTAAACGCCATTTTGTAAAAAAAATAAAATTTCCAGATTGTAAACAATTAAAACGTTTTACTTGTTTATTAAGGCGTACGACTTTATCTTAACTTTCTCGTCGTCTTACATTTCCAAAATGTAACACTACAGTGTTACATATTGGAAATAATATTACATACCTAACTAACAGGAAAGCCCGTTGTTTAGAATACAACGGGCGCTAGAATGAGGACACAGATGCCATTGATGTAAAAGGATAAAATTGCTAAATAAAAGTGAACAAAATGAGAAGTTCATTTTTCGTTCTTCGTCCATTGCTTTCAATTTCCGCTTTACCCCTTAGATATCTTGTTGATATAATAAATGAAATAAAATAAAGATAAAAATAAAAAAAAGATAAAAATAAAATAAAAAACCTGCATCAAAATCGGTCAAGCCGTTGGGGCGCGAATCGACAACACACAGACAGACATTGATGTAAAAGGATAAAATTGCAAAATAGAAGTGAACAAAATGAGAAGTTAATTTTCTTCCTTCATAGAAATTCGTTTTAGGAGCCACTCAGCTGAATCCGATCCAATGCTGGAGTGTAAGTCCTAAGGATGCTACATGTCAAATTACAGCTTTATAGAGTGAATAGCATAGAAATTAGCTTTAGGAGCCACACAGCTGATCTGGGCCCTATGGTGCCCAAAGTGTTAGTCCTAATGAGGTCACACGCCAAATTACAGCTTCATAGAGTGAATAGCATAAAAATCAGCTTTAGGAGCCACACAGCTGATCCCGACACTATGCTGCTTTAAAATGTAAATAATTAGATGACTACATGTCAAATTACAGCGTCACGGAGTGAATAGCATAGAATTAGACTTTGGAGCTATTCAGCTGATCCCAGCCCTATGCTGCTTAAAGTGTAAGTCCCAAGGCTATAAATATCGCTCCCTGGACACCCCGGTTGGTGATACGGTTGCAAACGCTTGCTTCGCTCGCTTGAGTGTTCCATGCAGATATATATATCAGATATATCTGCATACTATGCTGGTAGGAACTTATAATCAATAAGTTGCGTTATCTATAAGATTAGATAGTTCCTACCTACTTCAACTTGGAAAATTATTTCCATTGCTAGCTAAACCCTACAAACTCCAACGTGTGATCGTAACTATAAACCGATGCACCCGTGGCAACCTGTCAACTTAATTTTTCATAGTAACAACGCTTGTTGGTTTCCCGTCTATCACCAATTATATGCAGCCCATAGCAACCCATCAACTCAAAATGAAATTACCTAGTACAAATCGAAGGCTCGCAAAAAATACTCGTACCCGCCTACCGACGATCTTCGAAAAATTTGCGAACGGGTTATCGCACAGAAATCGTTATGTACCTACTCGTTGAAATCAGAGTGAAAAGCTCGTTTTAACAGACGTAGTTTCGTTCTAAACCGACGACAAAAGTTGTACGGGGTTTCGGAGTTTCGAATATTTTCCTAGCGATCCCTAGTAACGACGACAGTACTGCTAACAGGGTGTATACACACAGAGGGTTAAGGTATGTGATACTGCTGTACACAGAGACCCTTGTGTACACCTGAAATGTAGGTACTGCTTTTTGAAACTAGTAGAGTTTTTGGAGAGCTACTTCCTGCCTACTTACTTACGCACTTGACAATATTATTGTCAAGTGTCTAGGCAGGAAGTAGCTCTCCAGATATTATCTTCCAAAGAACTTAAATTAGATGGGACACCAACACTTCTTATCAACTTTTAATGGTGATACGGGAAAAACGCAAAGAAATTTGTCGCTTACCAGTTGATTGCAGCATCTGTAAGAGCCTGCTGAAGAGATGCAAACAACAGGTAAACGACATCATATGGCGCTTACCTGGTTATTGCAAAACTAGAGTGGCATGTTTTGGCGTTTAACTGGTTTTTAAATTTCTACTATTGGCGGTTACCTGGAAATCTCAGGACTAATGGGATGAATCTGGCGTTTAACTGGTATTTGCAGAATTAAAATGATCGATTAGGCGGACATCGGTTAAACCATATGGCCGTAATAACCGATGCAGTTGAGATAGGAGAGCGAAACCTCTTCACTTCGAAAGATCTCAACGAGCTGAATCCAGCCATACCAAAAACTCAATTTTGTGATTTTGGCGCTTACCTGGTATTTGCATAACACCGTCCAATTCTGTGATTCACAGTCAAAGAAAACCACTGGGGACATTGTGAAGGTTTGCATACCCCAGCCGCGAAGGCGCGCGGCTTGACTGCTAGGGGGAGGAGTCTGGCCGCCCGGCCGCGCGTCTCCCATGTAGCTCGTTTCAACCCCATGTAGCCGCTGAGACGCGCCGCGCGCCGCAGCCGCGCTGGGGAAATCGGTTCCATCGGAACAACACTGAAGGAGTGGGGAGCGTCTAGACGCGAGCCGCCGCCGCGCGCCGCAGACGCGTCAAGGTGGGATTTCCCTGACGCGTCTGCGGCCCGCGATTTTGTCATGTTTCTACTCAGCCGCCAGCCGCGCCGCGCTATGGAAGAGTGGTTTCTCAAAGAGGCGCGGCCGCGGCGGCGGCCAGAGACCGCCTCCCTTGGCCCCAGCTTCAGTCGAGCGAGGATATTGTTGTGGCCCTTTTATTGTCAGAGAAGGACGAAGAAGAGGGATTATTGAAGACGAACAGAAGAGGGATTTTTTTTAACATTCTCATCGACTGCCACTTGAAAAAGAACGAAAAACGGTTCAGATCGTTCTTTCGGTTGAATTTCCAACAATTTGACTCGGTACCTACGTTGTTTCACTGGTGAGAGAAGACCGGACGAAAGATGCTACAGCTACCCATGTTTTTTCTTTCTTCCCAATGTCCTTGTAGTCTTCCGACTCACTATCATACAGGAATGACACGATGTGGATGAGAAGTTCGTCCTCTTCGTTGGTGAACTTCATTTCAGACAAGCACACAAGCACACGAACGCAAACGGAAAGATAAAATTCACTCGTTTCCCCCCGCCTCTCTTTACTTTACTTGCTGCGTCATGAGCAGGCTCAATTCTGTGATTCACAGTCAAAGAAAACCACTGGGGACATTGTGAAGGTTTGCATACCCCAGCCGCGAAGGCGCGCGGCTTGACTGCTAGGGGGAGGAGTCTGGCCGCCCGGCCGCGCGTCTCCCATGTAGCTCGTTTCAACCCCATGTAGCCGCTGAGACGCGCCGCGCGCCGCAGCCGCGCTGGGGAAATCGGTTCCATCTGAACAACACTGAAGGAGTGGGGAGCGTCTAGACGCGAGCCGCCGCCGCGCGCCGCAGACGCGTCAGGGAAATCCCACCTTCAGGGAAATCCCACCTTTAGGGTATCTGGTATCTCCATGCCACACAGCTTGCAGCCAGCATCATGATTGTCAAGGTTTTCAGCCCAGTCGCCCAAACCCATCGGGCTCTGGGGGGCTAAAAAGGGGCTACAGGAGGTTTTTTTTACGGGTTTCGGCTATCGGGTTTTCGAAGTAATTTTGGACGTAGAATCCATTTTTGGGGGTCCCAGAACGATTCGATTTCACCATTGGGTTCTATGGGGCTACAAAAGGATATTTATTATTTTCCGAGTAATTTTTGACGCATCTGTTCGAACAATGCACAGAAACAATGAACAGAATATTTTTTTTTTTTTTTTTTCCAAAATTTTTTTTCTTTGACACAGAATTAATTTTTGCACAAGTAGGTACCTACCTAACATATTGATATAAGAATAATAAACCAAAATCATTCTTCAGCTGGTGGATCGGAAAATGAGTGTTTTGGTGGATAGGTACCTCAACCTCACGGTTCTCCTTCATATGAAAGAACTTATTCGCACTAGTCATGCTTGATATTAACCTCTGCGATTTCGGTTGGCGATGTGGGCCCGAGTCGGCCGAGCGAAGAATGAGCTATAATCATATCAATTACAATAAACAGAAAAAATGCTTATATTATAGGCCTAAGCATTTTTTTCTGTTTATTGTAATTGTAAGCTTGTTCCATGAAGTGACTAATACCGCAAAAAAGTCCCGTTTGTCCTTCAGGACATTAAAGAAGTAGGAAGGTTTGAAAACGGAAGGACGGTAATTGACGTCATTTACCGTCCCGAACCCGGAAGCAGACCAGACTACAGTTCTCCAAATATCCGTAGAAACTGACACAAACATAACAATATCTGTAGAATATTATGTTAGTCAGTTTCTACAGAATCTGATATTGTTTATTAAACAATCAGCCATCTTGATGGGAGGTTCAGATTAGCCAACCTTCGCGGACATGAAATCTGTACGCTGATTATTTTCATACTCTCTCCTGATTTCCGTAGACTCTACTCTACTCTACTACGGCGTAGAGGATTAAAAATTGAGCAGACGGTATAAAAACATGTACCAGCCTGGAAATAGGACCTACTACCTGGTACTACCAGGTAGTAGGTCCTATTTTACTCTACAGAATGGGATTCGACTGAAAAAACTGCGATTTTCCACCGTCCTTTTACAGCTCATTGCCACTATAAAGAAGGCCACATTCATTGCACTTGAACCCTATTTTATAAGTCGGAACATTCATTAAATTGTGCACAGAAAGAAGACTTCCACTTAGTGGAATCAGACTGTGTGAATCCTGACAGTAGTAAATTTAGAGATAGTTAAGAAGATGACAACTTGTGTAGGTACCAGTAAGTGAGTCAGTAAGCATGTACTTATTTGGTTTGTAGAAACTAAGGGGTTGCCTTCACTATTGTGCATTTACTTACAACTCTGGTGAAGAGTTTGACCCCGAAAATTTCTGAATTGAATAGAAGCGGCGTTTAGCCGATTCAATAAGGAGATTCATATCGACAATAGTCGTGACAAATAGACCTTGTTGTAGGCCTCGGCCATAATCCTAAGCTCAACAAAAGGCCAAATGTGTGTCATCTCCCAGCTAAGGAATCCATTCACAGGCGCGTTCGCTCCACACATCCAACTTACCATAACAATCCACGGTTGTATTTTTTTTTTTTTTTTTTGCCGCGGCAAGAAAAAAAGAAAAATCCATTTGAAGCAATTTTTATTCGTAAAACCGCCTGTTCCTTTTCTCGAGGCCCTTTCAAGGTGTCAGAGCCGGGCCTCGGGTGATATATTGCTTGAGCCCTCACAAAAGGGGAGGGAAGATGATTCTGATAAAAGTGGTGCGCGCCTTCGAATAAAATGCGAGTCGGTTCTTTGACAGGATATGTGAAGTAGTTCATGCGTGATATTCGGGCGAGCTTTTCAATCGATATTTCAATAAGTGAAAGTAACTTGGGTCAATAGCAGGAAGACAAAAGATCAAGAATCGCGCGTATTCAAATCGAATCGGAAGTATTCGTAGATGGTTGTTCGATTGAGTCACTTGTTCACCTGGGTGAGGAGAAAACCACCGAGGATTGATAGGTAGGTACCTAGGTACCTGATATTACTGAGGGGGCGGTCGTTGCGGCCTGGCGAGGCGCTTTTCTCGAGTTTTTGTGAGCCGCGACTTCTCTACCAGAATTATTCGTTTCCCCGTGTTCATTACACATTTTTGCCTCGACAAAATGCAGGAGTAGGTTCTATAAGAAGGACAGAAAATAAACACCCCAATGTAAATCGAATTCACAAAAAAATCGATTCTGAAATAAAAGTCGCTACAATCAATAATTGATCAATTATTGATTGCAAAAAATCGGAAAATCGAAGTTAAAAAATCGCTATTTTAAAATTTAATCGAAAATCTGTTTGCATCTCTAAAGTACCCCCTTTTTTTTACCTTCGATGTCCGCTCAGTAATGATAGGTAATTTTTTCGGATGTTCCGAGTTATTACAGCCTTCATAATGCTTAAAATATAAGCATTAACTTTGTATCGCCGGAAGGCCTTTACAATTAAACCTTCTCATTCTCATTCTCATTCATTCAAATATAAGCATTATAACGTTAATAATATTACCATAATGGCCAAGCATCACGCACGAACGGCTGCACCGATTTCCGAGCAGATGGGCGCATTTTGACGTAAGCAGGGGCGTGTGTTGCCGCTTCCCTCAATCAGCATGGTGCAGTGTCACCATCAACCAAGCAAAAGCAAAACATTCAGTATTTTGGGAGCGGGGTTCATTAAGGGGCTAGAATAAGGAGTCGACGTCGTTTCATCCATGTTACTCCACGGCACTAACTAAGATGGAGCGGCTTGAACGTCAACGTTGAATGTTGCATGAAAGCCATTTTGTGGCCTCATCCAGCTGGAGTTCTCACAGTGTACATTTGAGGGAAAAAAGGCGACCGTGTAGAAAAACTCGTAGGTACTGTTTTTTCAAGGTTTTTACATGGCATAACCGTTCATCACGCGAGGGCTCACCTTATCAAGACCGAGGGAGTAAATAATGCGCAAGATGGTTACAGGGTAAATAACGCGCTAGGGGGCTGTTGCCCCCTTCTTCTCCTTTCGGGTTGAGGGGCGTAGCTGCCATTGTTCCCACAGCGAGCTTTCTCAGATTTATCTTGCGAGGCTCGCGAGGCGATCTTATTAACATGCATGGAACAAAGACAGCCCCATCCCCTCCCAGCCGTTCTAGACACCCCTCCACCACCTAGACCTACTTCCCTCCTTTGAGCTCTGAATTGAAATTAACACTGGTTCCGATTCAACTTAAGCTCTACTGCGGCCCACCCCTGACAATATATGTGCGGCATTTACATGGAGTTATTGTGCCTTTATGTCACCTCGGCCCTGCTTAATTCAGCCATCTAGGATCGTAATTAACACGCAGGAGGTCGTTCTATATGCAATGGAGTACTGTATGAATAGAAGGGAACCTGTCGTTTTATCCCACAAGAACAAACTTCTCAACATCAACACATTTTACATCAACAGATCTAAAATATTGCGCTGCAATGTTGATTGCTGGCGTCATGGGGGCCATGAGAGACTTGCAAGGACTGTACGCACCAAGCAATTGTCACGGTGGGGGGAGGGGGGGGGGGGGGGGGGGCTAAAATCTTGCTCGAGTTAGTGAGCTAACAACCAATAACTTGTGCCCTATTGATGAAAAATTTCGTTCAACATTTCATACAATATCCGAAGAAGAATTTTAATGTACTTACCTACTTACTTGTTGATTGCCGATGACAATAAAGATATATATATATTTATTTATTCATACCGGTGAACAGAATAATAAGGGCTCCAAACCGTCGATGCGTATTCCAGTTTTTGAGAGGCTTGATCTCCGTGAATTCGCGGGTTTGAAGCGACTGTGCCGATATGCCCGGAAAAAGAGAGACGATAGTCGCATATCACTCCTAGGTCCTCAGTCTCGGTCGCGCGAGATAGGGGAGATCCTTCCGGAATATATGTTCCGTTATAATAATATATTATAATATAATATTATTATAACGGAACTGACACGTGCTCTCCGAACGATGAAATGTAACCACAGAGCACTTAGCCAGGTTAAGACGTAAACTGTTCCCAGCACACCTCACACACAAACGATCCACCTGGAGCCACCTCACACACAAACGAGCCACCTGGCTGCTGAACCTCACAGTCAAGTGGAGACTCGACACGCCGGAAAAGTTTCAGATCGTCCGCGAACAACAAACACTGAACATCCGGATCCAAATAATCAACCACACCATTGATCCCCAACAAGATGAAGAGACGACGCCCTTCACTCTGACGCACAGACGTCTTCCAATGAGGTCGGACATGATCCATCGCAAGAGTGAGCCAAATATTCCAATTGAGTCCAGAAGTGAAAGAAGGTGTCCATGAGATATTTTGTCAAACGCTTTAGAAAAATCCGTCGAAATAAGGTCCGTCCGATATCCATCGCGAAAGCCAGACTGATGAGGCGGCCTGGGAAGCAGTTGCTCTAGGGCCGGTACTGCAGGGAGGGACTGAAAGGAGCCCGGCATTGGTGGATGATTTCAAAGTGGAAGGAGTGGGAGACCGGCGTTTTTTTGACAACCGCATTACAAATGCTGACGCCGACTCCCATCTCTCGCAGGACTGCTCACGTACGGCAGAAGCAGCACCCAAAAACCTGAAGTATGACCGGGCAGGAGAAGACGCGAGGGGATCGTTCACCCCGGGGGCCCCTTATTTGCTCAGCCGACGCCGCCCTTCATTCTGAATAATTCAGAATGAATTTTACTATGTTTCCATTCTTCTCAGGAAGGCCTAGAATTATTCTAGGCCTTCCTGAGAAGAATGGAACATAGTAAAATCCATTTTTGGAGGTTCCAGAACGATCCGAACGATGATTTAATGGGTTTTTTGAAGGGTGCCAGGAGGACAAATATTTAAAAAAATAAAATAAAAAATAAATTTAAAAAAATTGCCTAAATAAAAATTGAAATTTTTTAAAAAACACGGAATTAATTTTTGCACATATATGTAGGTGCTATATATAGGTAACCTATGTGTTATACTGCTTTTTGCTCATAAATAGCTAAATGCTGCGGATGAGAATCCACACCGTGTCACGGGTCTCTGGGTATATAGGGCGTGTGTCCTACTTGGAGAGCCTGATGGGACGGGCGAAGTGTCCAAACCCAAAACACTAACAGGACCAGATAGAGGGGCTTTTGCCCCATCCAAGGGTTCCTTCGGGAAGGGCATATGTGCCTAACGTACTGTATGCGAAATCCAATTTTGGTCAACCAGCAGCTGCTGGTGTCTGCGTATGCAGAGTGTCAGCCTAGCAGGCAGGGGCGTGTGCCGCTGCCTGCCGCCACAATCAGACCCATCAGGGACTGCAGTGGCTTCCATTGACTGTTATTTTTTTTTAAATAATTTTTTTAAACTACCTACCTACGAGAACGACTTTTCATCACAAAAATGAAGTTTTTAAAAAATTTTTTTTTTAAAACTTCTATAGAAGTAAAAATGCCATGTTATTACAATAAAATGGCACAGGATGATTTAAACCAAAATTCGGGTGCACGCCATTCCTAATTACTCACCAGAAAGACTCTCTCAGGCATTTTGACGTTCACTTCACACCAAACGCCTACCAAGTTTCACACAGAAATGAATCCTGTCCCTCCATTAGACAACCCCGTATAAAATCCATTTGACAGAAGTCGTCTATTTCACACGCGTTGGGAGTGAACTAGACAGGCCATTTCGGTCCAATGACGGAGACACTTGAGGCTCCTCTGCCGTGCGTCATTAAGTGGAAATGTGTAATTAATTAGAAGCGTCCCTATAACGAAATAGCGCCCTATAATTGAACTCGGTGCGAGATTAATGCTATTCGAGCGGCCCGAGTATCAAAGGTCGGCCTCATTCAATCCTGTTGGCCGCAGTGATTCTTAATTAATTATTTTGCATTGTTTGGACGAGGGTTGAATAGACTCACGAGGTGGGCAGAGGGTGGGACGGTATGATTTGTCGGTTCTTGACGGTCCTGTCAATCACACGGCGCTCTAAGAAGCTGTCGTAATCGATCTATTATTGTCTGCGAACATCTTCACCCTCGATGACTTTCGTCTGTGGAACAGACACGGTTCGAATTGAGGGTGTGGGGGCGGATGAATATCATCCTCAAAGACTTCTTCTAGAATATACCACAGAGAAAACAAGACACCTTTTTTGGTGGTGTTGGGGGGGGGGGGGGGGTCGACAGGTGGAAATGGAAGGAAAGAGGAAGTGATTAAAGGAAGGAAGGGAAGGGGGAAGGGCTCCTACTAGCCAGGGGGAGCCACTGCTCAATCACCCCTTATGGGAGGTGGCCGCTGCAAAGGCAATGACTGCTCTGTAGCGAGAAGGGATGGAAACATAGGATACTACTTGCCCCAGTCCTCCATCACACTGTCGGGGAGCACCTCAGCTTCCAGGAGAGCCTGCTCCCTCTCAAAAGTACCAGCAATAAAATTGTGGAGCCCCACATTGTTGGAACAAATTTTGTTCCAAATAATTGCATTGGTAACAAATAAAGCAAGGAATGTAGAGAGGAGAAAAACATAGGTTCAACGCGAGACGCTCTTCTGAAGAGGCCTGGGGTTTCCCCAGGAGTGTCCCACCATAGGGACTCACCTCCCTGTAGGGTAACAGCCGGAGAGGAGTGCGCCCCATGGTGGGGCGTACAGTAGTATATATAGGCATGCACCCAAGCACCCCTCAGGGACCTCATTCTTATGATTTCACTTAGCAGCAGCATCTCCTCTCTTCTCACCTAGAGTTACCTTATTCCTTGTGTGCTTAATCAATCCCCAAGCTCTCTTGGTAGTTTCATATTAAATTAAAGCTAAAAGAAATTTTCTTTTCGCATCAAAAAACAGGTTGGCCTCCCATCGTGCGCGATCCACCTTTACCTCAGACCGGCTCTCCTTTCATGCGAGATCTTTCTTCTAGGTTTATCTAAAGGTTGGCTCCCCTCAATTAAAGATCCACCTCAAAACAGGCAGGCTTTCCTTTGATGTGAGATCCGTCTTGCTAGTTTTTGAATCAATCAGGCTCAACCAATCAATCAAGAATCAAGAATTTTTTATTTGCCAAAGCCAAAATTGACAGAGCAAAGGTCATAAGTTAGAACATTCAGACGCTCACTGGTTATAGCGCCGATTACAAATTATATTAACTGTAATAATGGGAATGACAGAAAAACACAAAACAATGAATGGCCATGCTCAAGTCAATAAGTCAATAACTGACCAACGATCCCTAACCATCCCTAACCACAGGCCATAGATATTATGATCTCGCAAAATTCCTCCAGAGAATATAATTCTTCCTTTACCAGGTGGGACTTCACATACTTATAGCAGGTTTTAGCTGGTAAATGGATTATGGGAAAGGAATGATGGCATTACCCCGGGAGCGAGTATTATGCTGGTGCGATTCAGCAACCTTGGGTAGACATGAAGAATAATTCTTCCAATTATTGGATTTTACCAGGTTAACACAGCCAATATATAAGTGCTAGGAATTCATGGGCCATGATAGATCGGCCATTATTCTTATGACTCGCTTTTGAAGTTTAAATGTGGTTAAAGTATGACTGGAATTTCCCCATGCGATGATACAATAGAAGGCTCTGCTGGCGAAGCAAGCATGATAAAGCGAAAGCAGGACCTGGTCGGACACTATTCCTTTCAATCTCCTAACCATGTAAATTACAGATGATAACTTAGGCGACAGTAACTCAACATGCGAAAGCCACGAGAGACGATTATCCACCATCAAGGCCAGGAAATTTACCGATTGATCCAGATGCCTGTTTAGACCCAATTCCAGAGTCTGGGTTTTACTTTTGTTTAAAATTAATTCACTGGCCGATCGCCATCTTTCTGTAATCTTTGATCTGTTTAAAGATTCATTCCTAAGCTCACCCCGAAGATCCCCTCGCCAAGCTTGTTATATCATCAGCAAATAAAAAAATTTTCTTCGAGTCTGGAAACTGATAAGCCAAGTCATTGATAAAAATGAGGAAAAAACATGGACCTAGGATACTACCTTGTTTGACACCACAGGGTATAGCTACTTCCTGGGAAACACAACCATTGAAATAAACCACCTGCGACCACCCTTCAAGAGAGCTCTTGATGAACAAAACTGTTTTATAAGTAAAACCATAGCGGTCGAGTTTTTTGAGAAGCAGGTCGTGCGGCACAAGATCAAATACCTTCGACAAATCGAAGAGGCTGAGCGAGGTGTGCTGTTTGCTCTCTAATGCGGAGTATAAAGATTCTGAGAAATCAGGGAGATCACAGCTGTGGCGGTACGTCGGCCTTTGCGAAAGCCAAACTGCTGAAAGTCAAACCTACAAAAATATTTTTTAATTTTTATTAAAATTTTCCACCTTGACTGCTTATGAATAAGCACTTTGAATGGGAGGTCAAAGTTCGCGTTCTCCGTCATGACGGCCGTGAAATGATGATCCTCGTACGATATACACATGGTTTCGCATAGCTACACAGGAGATCCTCCACTGTTGGAGTGATTTTTGAGGCACTGAATCCTCATGAAGCCACCTAATCCGCGTGGCGTATTACAGCTATTCGTCCTGGTTTGCGCAGCACAATACAACCAGGGGGATTACACATTTCACATAAGGGAGGCGAGGGTGCCGATGTAGTTGGTAAGAGAGGTGCCCATTGCCCGTAGCAACAATAACCTCCCTCAGGGAAAAATTACCCAACTATTAGAGTAGAGGGTGGAAGAAGGTAGTTTCCCCTTTTTTTGGCGCAGAGAAGAGAGCGATTGAGCAGGAAGGTCGTATTACTCCCGCCAATTACTGCGGAGGTTCTCCGGACTTGTACTGACCCTCTCCCGACTATCTTACGTGGATTAACTCTCGAATTGCCGTCCCTAGTCTGTTTCCTCAACCCTCCGCTTTGATAGCATTCTGAGTAAGTCGGTGGCTTAACAGCTATGCGGACAGGGTTCGTCCTATCTGGTGGGAGCCTCCTGTTCTGATCGTTATCGGAACACAGCATTGTGCTGTGGTTGTCAGTTGCAACATTTTAGCTCAAATTGCCCCAACTAGATTACAAATTATAACTGTGTTGTTTTAATATACTTCGTTCATTTTCCACTCTACCCTTACGATGGTCGGATTTGAATGAAAAGAGAAACTTTTGCCGCCAGTGATTCGGGAAGATCATGGCACATGTTGTATAGTATTATGGCTTACCAAGGGGACGCCCCAAGCCCCCGGATTATCTCAGTTTTGATAATGGATCATTTTATTTATTTATTTATTTATTGAGAAACGGGCAAGGAAACACGGCACATGTATATTTATCATAGCAAGGAAACACGGCACATGTTTTTCGGGTACCTAAGTATAAGGATCGCTCTATGATGTTGGTATTCAGTCTGTCCATAATTTATCAATTTAATGTTGGGTACATAATAATATTATGTACCCAACAACATATTATGTTGCATATCATATCAAAGGGGAGGATATACTGAAAATGCTAAATTCGTTATTATTGACTCAGGAATGTTCTCTTTGGTTCCTATAGTTCCCAGACCATGAGAAATCCACAAAACCGCCACTTTTTGTTGTTGTTTTGTTTTTCGTTTTTTATCGTCTTCATGGACCCGGCAATCAGCGATACCGTGACATTTTAGACCCTTACTAAAATGGTTATTTCTCCGCTTCTAATCATCCAAATTGATCGATTTTGGTCTCATTTTGAAGAACAAGATCTAATATAAAACGCTGCAAATTTTACACAAGGGTTTATTATTCTTTGATATGGGTTACTTGTGCAAACATTTAATTCTGTGTCAATGGAAAAATTTTTAAAAAAATTTATTTATTTATTTTATTAAAAATTCCTTATTTTTTATTCCTATTCCTATTTATTTATTTTATTAAAAATTCCTTATTTTTTACTCGAAAAATATTTAACCTCCTGGGATACTTCAAAAATCCCATTATTAGCCCTATGAAAGCCCTATAGATTGCCACAGTGAAATCGGATCGTTCCGGGACCCCCAAAAATGGATTCTACGTCCAAAAATACTTCGAAAACGACACCTAACTCGATCCCATAGCTAAAAGCCTTCAAAAAACCCTCCCGTAGCCCCATTTTAGCCTCATAGCGTCCCACGGGTTTGGGCGATCGGGCTGAAAACCTTGCGGGCACAACTAGATGATAAACCGAGTATTTTGTCAAAATTTGAGATTTAAAAAAAATTCCTACTGCCCAAAACGGCTCGGACGGCGGACGAAAATTTAGGTTTCGGACCTCTTGAAACGGATAGTGTCAAATTTTGCGGCCGATCCGAGTCGTCGACCTCCGTCGCGATTACGTAGGTGTATTATTCCAAGAATAATAAACCAAAACTATGTATTTTATTCTTGAAAAATAGTAAATATGTATACAAAATTAATACTGCAAATTTTCAAACGGGTAAAGGAGAAAGACTGACCACAATCTCCCCCATAGTAATTGTTCCAAAACGCTGAAAATTCGACCTCGAATTTTTTAAATGTATGTAATGAGCTCATCAATGGGTTATGTTAGGGATCTATCTATCTATCTATATCACTAATTCTCATCGTCTCTGTCTGTCTGTCTGTGGGTATGTCAATCGCCTACTCCTCCTGAACGGTAAGCCCTAAAAATAAGCCGATTTTTTCTATCGTCTCTGCCGACCGTTTAAGTGTCCTTAGGGGGGTCGAGAACCCCCCCCCCCCCCCCCCCCGGCCGAGCGAAGCGACGCCGCCCTGACCGAATAAGCGCTCCGCCGAACGAAGCGAGGCCTTATGTCTGAGTAGGGGTTTGAACGAGTCCATCGATGCTCCGCACCCCACTATCGGGGGGTCTGGGGGGCGGAGCCCCCCAGCTGGGTGCGGAGGCGAGCGAAGCGAGCCGGAGCATCTAGTTTATACCACTAATTCTCATCGTCTCTGTCTGTCTGTCAATCGCCTACTCCTCCTAAACGGTAAGCCCTAAAAATACGCCGATTTTTTCTATCGTCTCTGCCGACCGTTTAAGTGTCCTTAGGGGGGACCCCCCCGGCCGAGCGAAGCGAGGCCCCCTGTCCGAATAAGCGGTCGGCCGACCTCGACCAATTTTACCTAACTCGACCCCATAACCGAACCCTCGAAACGCCTCCCGTAGCCCCAATTGTTTGGGCGATCGGACTGAAAACCTTGCGGGCACAACTAGATGGTAAACCAAGTATTTTGTCAAAATTTCAGAAAAAAAATCCTGCCCAAAATGGTTCGGACGGCGGACGGACATTTCGCTTCGGAATCTAGGTTTCATTAAATGGAAAATGTCAAATTTTGAGGTCGATCAGAATCGTCGACCTCCGTCGACATTACATGGGGGGTTTAAATCGAATAATTAACAAATTAGCGCCCAGTCATGTCAGGCCAATTAGATCCAAAAATCTTGATGTAAAACTCACTTTCCCCTATTTTATTGAAAAATATGAGTTTTTCCTGCTTACTCACCTCCTTGCCGAAGAGGCTTCTGAAGAAATTAGGGCGATGACGAGCAGCATGCTGGTTCTGCGTCACGCTCGAAGCCACGATGATTCGCCAGTTTTTGCTGAACGGTCAAATTCTGCAGGGGTCGACTGTTATGTATGTTTTTGGCAGGCACCGTAAAATCCCTGCAGCCACGCCGACCTCTGGCGCACCATCGTCTGACGAGCTCCAACGCCTTTGCGGGCCCAATCTGAAAATTTCAGATATTTAATAAAGGAACACAATAATTGTTGAAAAGCACCAACGGGGAGCCCTTCTTGTTACTCACTTTTTCCCAAAAGGCTCTCAGTAGAAATTAGGGCGATCACAAGCAGCATGCTGGTCGTGTACTGGTTGAAGCTACGATAATCTACCAATGGTCAGCTTTTGCAAGGGTTAGCTGTTGTCCTTAGCAGGTGAAGATCGCTGCAACGATGATGCCACTGTACCGCCTGTACTGATTGAATTCTCTGTAATAACGAAACAGTTTTGAAGAACGCTGCTAATTTTACGCAAGGGTTTCTTATTCTTTGATATAGGTTGATTGTGCAAAAATTAATTCAGTCTCATCGAGAAAAATTTTACAAAAACAAGAAAAATGTTTTTTCTGTACAACGTTTGGACAGATGTGGGACCCTGAAAAATGATTATGCGTCCAAAATTACTGGGAAAACGACAGCATACTAAGACTTGACCCTCCTGGGATCCTTCAAAAATACCTTTTTGCAGACAAATGAAAGTCCCATAGATCCTCACGGTGAAATCGGATCGTTCTGGGACCCCCAACAACGGATTCTACGTCCAAAAGTATGTACTTTAAAGGCGCCACCTAACTCGACCCCATAGCCGAAACCCATCAACAACCCATTTTATCCCCACAGAACCCCACGGGTTTGGGCTGAAAGCTTTGCAGGCACAACGAGATGGTAAACCGAGTATGTATTCTGTCAAAATTTCAGATTTATAAAAAAAAATACTACTGCTCAAAACGGTTCACACGGCGGACGGACGTTTCGTTTTTATAATCTACGTCTCATGAAACGGATAATCTCAAATTTTGAGGCAGATCAGGCAGATCAGAATTTTTGACCTCGCGATTACATAGGTGTAAGGTCCCCCCCACGATTTTGTGTTTCATACACACCCCTCCCGTTGGCTTTAAGGCATCCAAAGTCAACCAAAATCCGGGGGGGTTATAACTGAAAAGTACCCATTTTATACACAACATATTTCTGAGCCTAGCAGTCGAGTAACCCAGCCTTGTACCCATTTTACTCACTTCCTTCTCTAGGAGGTGCTTTTCTGTAGAAATGAGGGCGATGATAAGCAGCACGCTGAGAAAATCGAAGCCACGATGATCCAGGCAATGATGATTGCAGGGGTCGGCTGTATGTCCTGAGCAGATGAAGATCCCTGCGACGATGTATTTCTACGCTGACAAGCTCCCGAAGTACTTACAAAATACTGCTACAACGCCTCTGCCAATCCAACACCCTGAAATGAAAAACCAGTTGACGCGAAGGGGCCCATTCATCACTAACCCAGACGTTAACGCTGATTCTCTCTGTCTTCCACTTTCGCATGTTTTTTTCATCTTCGATGAGCTGCTGTTCGTTGCTGCGTTTGGTCTCAGGTTCTCCTCAGCTGGCGTCAACATCGCTGCTAACCGAACGTGTATGCTGGTCATGAGGCTCTGTCGAAGTCCCTGGATCATTACAGCGTTCCTCTAAAGAAGAATCAATGTAAATATGTGTTTCTAATAATTAGAAACACATATAAAAAATTATTAAAAATTATTTTTTAATTAAAAAATTATTTTTTAAATTGGCCTAAAAAATGCAGACAGATACACAAATATAGGAAAAAGAAGGTAGCAAACCTTTGAGCCACTGGCATGCAATTTAGTGAAAACATCTCAGCAACCCGACACCCGCTGAACACCTCACGAGATCGTCAATCTCCCCAACTTTGCATCAACAATACAAAGCCATACAACAACATTCTATAGATAATTAGGTACTTAATTTCTCTGAAAGAAACTTCAATGTGCGGGACATAACAATTTAAGAAATTATTCAGGCATAAGTAGCCAATTCCGTCATTGAATAATTTAGCGGCGCTGAGGGAAATTGAGATCTTAGGCTTCAACACCAAAGCAACAATGTTGTCATCATTATTATTTATAATAATGGTGTTTATAATAAATGGTGTTATATAAAACACCAAATCTTCATACCACAGCGATATGTACGTCCAGAGAATGTCACCGTCGGCCCCTTCGTGTCGTCTTTGGTCCCTTCGTATCGTCTTCAATGGTCTTCCAGGCGTCATCTTCCTATTGTATGTATTGTGTTGGGCTTTATTGTATACGCATTTGCTTACGAGTAGCAAACTACAATTTCAAATTTCAATATCCTCAATGAACAAATCATCAAAAACAAGTGAAAGTGAGAGTGTATTAGTGAGGAGAGGGGGGGGGTTTGAAGTGGGTTGGGAGCTAGCTTTTGTTGGTGTTCAAAATTCATCTTTTATTTAAAAACTTTAAATAAAAAATCTAAAATATGGACTAGTGAGAAATTTTTTTCAACTGGTGGGTTAATAACATTTTTGTTCTGCAGCTGACAGTCCCAGAAGTTTTCGAAGACATGTAATACATGTCAATCCTCAATGAACAAATCATCAAAAACAATTGAATGTGAGAGTGTATAAGGGGGGGGGGGGCAAAAAAATTGGTTAGGTTAGGTAATAAATATTAAAAGCTTAAAAAAATATATAAAATATGCTAGACTAGTGAGAAATATTTTTCAACTGTGTGTTATGTTGTTCTGCAGGTGACGGTCCCAGAAGTTCTCGAAGACATGTATCGAATGCGCACATCGAGGAGACCACCAACTGTTTCAATTTACGACAGTAGTCAAATTTCGAACTCGTTGACAGATTTAAGTGAGTTCTGAATGAGATGAGCTAAAGAAATTTTCCGATATAAGCGGATGGCCTACGTGGATGAACGCATTCAAAATTCGAGAGAAAGATGGTAATTTTCCAACAGTGGCTCCACAATATGGCATTTGGGATGGGAAGTAATTATTAGCCGTTAATTGCTTCAAGAGAGGCTACAGGAATATTGAACTCTTTTGATGGCCCAGTTGGGTCGGGTGTCATATTCAGAGTATTTTTGAATGAGAACAAGGTGTCGCAAATAAAATCGAGATCGTAATTGATTAATCGATTATTTCCGAAATCCAAACATATTCCAAACCAACCTGAAATTTGAAATTGACGAAGAACACTAAACTGAAATAATAATAATTATTAGTTAATACAATTATTGAATTAACTGAATTGGATTAATTTTTTTTTTTTTTTTTAATCCCAATTTTTCAATGGTATGAAACAGATGAATTTTAGTAGGTAGTCACATTTCACTTTTCTTCTTGAATAATTGATAATAACAAACATATTATGTTTGACATCCTCCTTGGCTGTGCTGGGCTACGTGAGTTGGGGTATTCTTAGGAGGTGCTTCGGGTTAATAAAAATTACCCTTCCATATGAGTCCCAAGCTTTCGACTGTATTCAGTCACCTTCACAGGGTTACTGCAAAACAAAAACGTTGTGAGGTTCCGGCTATCTCTAGAAATATAGGTAATTCGGTTGACATGGTGCAAATTATTGTTTACAACGTTTTTGTTTTGCAGTAACCCTGTGAAGATGACTGAATACAGTCGAAAGCTTGGGACACATATGGAAGGGTAGTTTTTAGCGCAACCTTTTTCCAAAAAATGGAAAGGTGCGCTCACCTCCTCGACATGTATGTTTTTTTGTTTGTTTTTTTTGTGTACAGAGCATCACGCCCGAGCGGCTCAACAGATTTTCATGAGGGTGGTCTCATTGTGATCAGCGAGTTCGTGGGGTGGTTATAGGCTACCTTGATTTTTCCTCCCTCATCCCTTTCATCGGTTTTCGGGAGGTACTTCACGACAAAAGTTGTTTATCTCTGATGTGTAACTAAGGAGGCCTCAATAGGGGGACGAAAGTTTTTGTCCGATTTCGTTGGTACAAGGGTCTATGGAATGCGCTTTTTAGGCTGATTCCAAAGACTCCAAAACGATTTTTGCAGCCTGAGCCGTTCGTTACCTCTGATCGGCATAAGGTTTTCTTATAAGATACGCATCGGTCGTTAGGGTGCAGTTGCTTACGTAATGAGCATCACGTGGATGATGTGTTGTGTGGCATAGTTTGGTCGCTAGATACCTACTGTTTCTTTTTTTTTTTTTTTTTTTTTTTTTGAGAATATGGATAATATTTATTAATAATACTGAGTAGATAGATCTCGCCAAGAGAACCCCAACAAAAACGAAAACGAAAACAAAAACAAAAAACAAGAAACAACAACAACGAAACGGCAACCAACAGAAAAAGCCTGGAACAGGGAGCCTGGAGATCCCTACTGTTTCTTAGTTTCTCTCGCTCATTAAATATATCGTAATAACAAAAAGGTTGCGCTCATCTATTCAATTCAATAATTGAATTATTGATGGCTTGTCTTAGTTTCTCTCGCTCATTAAATATATCGTAATAACAAAAAGGTTGCGCTCATCTATTCAATTCAATTGATGGCTTGTTATTAACCCGAAGCTTTCCTTCTTTACAAGACTTTTTTCTATCCGATTTAATCGTTTTTAATATAAATAATAAATGATGTTTCGACTTTTTCGGAAAAAATCTATTACAATCTCGGTTTGCCCTTAAAAAAAAAATCGAAACTTTTTAAAATTAAAATTGATTAAAACATTTGAAAGAAGAAAAAACATGTTGCATGTGAGTCACATGATGAGACTACTAAAATGCATCCATTTTATATAATTGAAAAACTAGGGGACATCATTGAAAAAGAATAAATTTAATCCAATTCAGTAGGTAAATAAAATATTTTTTTCAGTTCTCTAATAGAGAACTCTTCGATAATATTATCCGATAGTTCACATTGTAGGTTGGACTGGAAATTATATATATATATATATATAAGGCTCGTCTACTTTGGTCTTGTTTGTAATAGGAATAGTCAAACACTCAATTTTTTTTTTTTTTTAAATCTACATCAATTGGAACTTTTTTCTTCTTTCTTATCGATTTTTAATCGATTTAATCAAATATTTTTGCAGCAGAGATCTTAGAGGTTTGAGTACCTACGTTCTGTTCGAAAAAAAGGATTTTTGTTTCCTTAACCCGTCCACTGGAGGTTTTAAGAAGCTACGATTGGGCTTTTTTTAAAGGATTTTAGAGAGAGGTCGAGTGAGATGATGCTAAATCTTTCTAGATGATAGAAAGTCTTTCTGAAGTGACACTGAATTGAGTAATAGGGGCTCATCAACATGGTTCATTTAGAAATGCCATCTTGTGCGGTTTGAATGAGCTACAGTAAAACCTCATGTTACCTGCAGCAGGTCGAAAAGTAGGTATTGGAAAGAACGAACCTGAAAGAAAATGAGAAAACGTTGATTAGTAATTGAAACTTCAGTATCGAAATAGTAGAGCGGATAGAATATGCTCACCAATCAGCGAGGTCATTGGAGGCGTTCAGGAACTGATGGATAGAATTGCAAATAACCCCCCACCCTAATGCACTACATGATCACTTAAACTTAGGAGCTGAACACACGCGGTCTTCTTTGTAGAACTTCGAAGTGGTGGACATCCTCTGGAGGAGCAGGAGAGATGGAGATCTTCGAAGACGTCAGGATGATGGGTCTCTCTACCTGGGAGAATAAAGTGACAAATTGAGCGATTATGGTGAATGGTTGTATGGGATCTGTTGTCCCACTTGCTAACTGTGAAATTTATTTTCATCGAGTTCTTACCAGGTAAGTACTTGAACGCAGTTCCGTATCGTTCTTCTTTCTTCAAGGTGATAAGTGAAAGAGAGTGGGGTCTCCCTACGGCTGTGCGTTATCCCCAACGCCTGAAAGACAGACATGCATCGAAGGGTTGGCAGCAGCTCAACCCCAGTCTGAACCCAAGGGTTCAGGTTTACCAACGCACCGGGCGCACAGCAGACTAAATTTACCATGCAGCAAGGCCAACCAGCATCAACGTCTCGGCGATCTCCAGTCTTTCTAACCACTTAAACATTGATGGTGAATCGCCCAAAAGGTTCCTAACCCCTAGTCCTACCTAATCGGCTCCATAACCCTGACCTAACGGGAGGGGAGCCATGTACTAAAACTAAGTCCATGCAGCAGGCAAACTTTCGTCGGAGTGACAACGTTCCACAAGGTAATCAATTTACTATCAGACTGGATCTTGGGAAGTAGCCAATCTCCCAGCAGCGTACTGCAAGGACAGAATACCAACCTTGACCACTCTCTAACCTCATCACCTTCCCTACCTCACTGACACTAACACAATGGTGATCATGATGATGTTGACACTGCCCGACGCGGTAGCCCTTATCACTCCGTCAGCTCCTAAGATCCACCACAACATAGCCTGATTCCTGTTTTACGCCACAGTGAAATCAGATCGTTCCGGGACCCCAAAAATACTTCGAAAACGACACCTAACTCGACCCCATAGCCGAAAACCTTGAAAATCCCCTCCGGTAGCAACATTTTAGCCCCACAGAATCGGGCGATGAAAAAAATTTAAAAAACCTTTTTTTTATCTCAAAAGTTTCTTTTGGATTTTTTATTTTCAAAAAGGTTTTTTTCAAAAATTATTTAGGTTTTACTCGAAAAATATTTAACCTCCTGGGATCCTTCAAAAATCCCATTTTTAGCACCATGAAAGCCCTATAGATCGCCACAGTGAAATCGGATCGTTTCGGGACCCCAAAAATGGATTCTACGTCCAAAAATACCTACTTCGAAAATGACACCTAACTCGATCTCATATAGCCAAAAGCCTTCAAAACCCCCTTTCCATAGCTCCATAGCGCCCCACGGGTTTGGGCGATCGGACTGAAAACCTTGCGGGCACAACTAGATGGTAAACCAAGTATTTTGTCAAAATTTCAGATTAAAAAAAAAAAAGATTCCTACTGCCCAAAACGGCCCGGACGGCGGACGGACATTTCGGATTTTGAATGTGACCTCTTGAAACGGATTATGTCAAATTTTTAGGACGATCGGAGTCGTCGACCTCCGTCGCGAAAACAGGTGTATTATTCCAAGAATAATAAACCAAAAGGAAAGGTAACCCTGTTCTCGACCGTAAGAACAAATCTGACGTGGTCAACCACTTGTTGAATACCTAATAATGAATTAGGTATTCGGAAATTATTTCCGATGAAAACGGTGGAATCTTGGCCGCCATTACGATTTCAACGTTACAGACAAAAGAGCTTCCCCGCAACCCGATTTCCTAACGAGGCGAAAGATCCTTGGACTAATCCTCAACTAATCCTCAATCCTAGCTTCTTATAAAAATTGCATTCATACCCAATTGTTCTTACAAACGAATACGAATATCTCTTCTACTAATACCTATTAGAGTTTCCGTTGAAACCAACAAAGGGCCCAGCTGCCAGAGGGTGAAAACCCCGACAAAAACGTCCAACAAAACGATACCTGTTCGTTCAAATGATACGGTCGATTGAAGAAACCACTAAAATAGTCAATGTGACTGTAGAAACATGAAATCAGGCTAAGTTGCAGGAGAAAATACACTCGAAAGTATAGAAAAACACGGACCACGCAAAGGATGAAGCGACGAAGAGCGTCTCATAGGCAGTGCCAGCGTTGCCAACCTGCCGAGAAGAAATTTCCGTTCCGCCCCTCCAAAATTTCCTTTTTTTCGGTCCGATATCCGTACGATATCCGTACACATGAGCTCTATTTCCGTACAACAAAATTCGACCTTTTTTCAGTTTTCATAGCTAAAAACATGAGTACCGATAAAAATATCTCTTAGGATTTTACCTAAGGATATTTTCCCCTAAATAAAACATCAAAATCGTACTGTTGGTGGTTTTGAGGGTTGTTAGGTACCTACCTACCTACCTAGGTAACAAGACCTAGGTTGGGGTTTCGCGGTTCATATGAACCATCATCATGTATTACATGACATGTAAGTAGGAAGAGAGCTGTATTTCTGCTTCCATGGTTCATATAATTATGAACCATGGAAGCAGGAATGTAGGATAAAAAAAAAAAAAAAAAAAAAAATTTATGATGTAGAATGAGTCAGAAACCAAATATATTTGGTTACTGCCTATATATAGGCAGTCATGTGAGCTTATTTATTGCAATACAAATATAAATTGTTTCATCGTTGATAACAATATTATTATGATAGGTAATATTATGATATTATCATAATATGAATGAACATAATAATATTCATTATTTTCATTATAAGTACAATACCTACTATACTCTATATAGCGAACCTGGACGTTATTTTTTCCACACAAAAAAATTATGAAACCTATTCAAAAATTGATTGGTTTCTATTTCCCCCAGTATCTGCATTTCCCCCTAGCTGCTGGTAGATTTGAAGACTTCAATCTTACTTCAGACTTACTTATTAAGTAGGAACTTGCCTCTTACCTTCCTCCCAACAGGCAAAAAGCAGGTCAAAACAGGACTTTCTCACAAAAAGCAGGACATAACGCTTGGCAGGACGGAGGTCTAAAAAACTGAACTATCCTACCAAAAACAGGACGGTTGGTCGCTTTATCGTAGAAGAAGAGGGATTCATAAAGAAGAATGAGCAGAAATTCCCTATTTGAAAATGTGTGGTTGTCTGAAAAAAATGAGTGTAGATTATGAGAATTGAAGAGATCCTATGATTATTTTCGAGGGAAGTCAGCGACCGAACAAAAATTTCCGTACAAATTCTGTCCGTTCTCCGTACAGACCTCTAAATTTCCGTACAAACAGGCCATCCGTACAAGCTCTATCCGTACTCCGTACTGACCTCTAAATTTCCGTACAAAACGGATATATCCGTACGGGTTGGCAACGCTGCCGCAGTGCTGCCGATCCTCCACTTCAGGATTTCCCCATCTTGAGCTCAAAATTTCCCCAATTTCCCAATTGCCTAAAACGGATTTCCCCACAATTTCCCCCTGCCCTTTTTCTTAATAAAAATCATTGTTAAGAACTCGAAATCGGAACCTGATTAGAAACGGCAGAAAAGAAACGGTACCTGGCTAGAAAAAACTTTTATTCAAAAACAAATTTGAATTCTTATACAATCTCACATTGGCGAGAACTAAGGCAAAGGGTTGAAAACCCTTTCTTCAGAGTGAGAGATTGGGATTGACCAAGAAGGTGGAAGGATTCTTCGAGATTTGTTCTAATTCGGCTTGGTTTCGAGCATGATTCAGCATGACTTATTCAAGAAGAATTATGGTCGGAACCAAAACAAATTTTTTTTTTCAATACTACGCCATCCGTTCTCGAGCAGCCCAATAAAGTGTTGATTTTTTACTCCAGATGGAGTGGTCGTTTCTAATTAAATCTCTTATGTCCTGCAAGGCCGGACATGCGTCTAAATGAAGGAATGTCATTTCATCTTGATGGCAAAGAGTGCAGATTGGACTGTCATAGACACCGATTCTGCAAAGATGCTTGGCCAGGAAATCATGCCAAGGAACCAAAACAAATCAGAAGAATCTCATCCGAGTCACCCCTGAAGTGTGTGATCGAGTTGACTCAAGAATGTTCTTGATCATACACTTTAATCTTTGGGTTTCCTACACCTTGGCTGCTACCATTTGAGGCGCGGTTTTGCAAAAGGGTACTAATAAAAAAAGTGAATTTTCAGAAATCGGAAAAAACTTTTCAACCCTTTGCATATTAAGTTATGAAATACTTTTTTCTTTCTTATGAGTTTACTCAATGGTTAGATTATGTCTATACATCAAAATGATACCAATATCACTTCCATCCCATCAAAAAATAAACATGAAAATTCCGATTGTCCATGAAATTTCCGATCTGTCCAACAAGGAATTTTGTACCGTTTTGCAAAACCGCTCGAACTTTCCCGCTCGTTTAAGGTGGGATTCGTCCCGTTTTGACTAACCGAGGTGACACCAATCGATTCCTCGTAAAATTTTACATAAAAATCGATAACTAACTCAATTTTTTCCATTTTGGCACTTGTACCCTTTTGCAAAACAGCGCCCCATTTCCTTCGTTAGTTCGAACCGCTCAAGGTCAACCTAATCTCTCACTCTGAAGCACAGATTAAACTACTGAAGAGTTCAGCTGCTGTGGTTGTTGCCATCTTTGTGCTGAAGGTTACTAACCCGTCGCGTTAATTTACTATGCAGAACATCAAGTTAAGGTACCTAAGTCGGTAGGTACTTACTTCGTTTTTCATCTTTTAATTACCTAATTCATTCTCGTTACCAAATTTCTTAAAAACTCACAGCTCGACGGTGAAATTTCCCCAAAAAATCCATTTCCCCATTTTGGTTTTAGAGCAGGCGAAATTTCCCCATAATCGGCAGCACTGCTCATAGGGACGACTAGACACTATTCGCACACCGGCCTCCCAATCCGCGCATGCGCAATCGCACTTTTTTATCGGTAATGTTTCGATGTTCGATCTTCGTTTCGATGTTCCATCACCTTCGATTATCGTCTATCCTATTTTGAACTGCTCCCATGTGGATACACTGTGAATAACGAATCACATCACCTCTGATCAAGAAGTTTCATTCCAAAACCAAAATGTCGACTCGACTGCCCCGCCTTGAAGTTATTTTTTTCCTTTTCAGCCCAAATTATATTCCGTCGTCGGTTTATTTCCGCGAGGTGTTGTCTGATTTCGGGGCTGTCCAAAGCAAGGAAGTTATAAGAACTACCTAGTTCTTATAAGTTCCTTGGTCCAAAGGCGTTAGAAGATGTCCAGACAGTCGAAGCGCGAGCAGAGGATCGACGGTTTTTTTGAAGGCTTTTAGCTATGGGATCGAGTTAGGTGTGGTTTCGAATTATTTTTGGACGTGGAATCAATTTTTGGGGGTCCCGGAACGATGCGATTTCACTGTGGCGATCTATAGGGCTTTCATGGGGCTAAAAATGGGATTTTTGAAGGATCCCTATGTAATCGCGACGGAGGTCGACGACTCGGATCGGCCTCAAAATTTGACATTATCCGTTTCAAGAGGTCTACATTCTAAATCCGAAATGTCCGTCCGCCGTCCGGGCCGTTTTTGGCAGTAGGAATTTTCTTTAAATTCTGAAATTTTGGCAGAATACTTGGTTCACTATTTAGTTGTGCCCGCAAGGTTTTCAGCCCGATCGCCCAAACCCGTGGGGCGCTATGGGGCTAAAATGGGGCTACGGGAGGGTTAACGGGGGGGGGGGGGGGCCGTTGGGGTTACGGGTGGGTTTTTTTTACGGGGGTAAAAAAACGGGGTAATGTCAAATTTTGAGCCCGATCGGAGTCGTCAACCCCCGTCGCGAAAACATAGGTGTATTATTCCAAGAATAATAAACCAAAATTTGGGTGTAGAAACTTTGAAAAATCAAAACTTAATTTTTGGCAGCCGGATTTTTGGATAATCTACTTACCTGAGAATACGCAATAAAAATTTCAGCCATGTAGGTAAGTTCATTAGAAGCAGAGTTATATTGATTTTTATATATCAAAACGTGAAAAAATTGATCACCGAGGGACACGCTTCCAAAGTTTTGACTTTCGAATTTCAGAGGTAGGCCTCTTCACGAGCTGTAGCGCCACGGGGTAAGGTAGGTAAGACTCGCGGTAACGCTCTCCAACCTGATTACCCCGGTAAAAACACGTACTTACCATGTTAAAATCATAAGTTTCAACCGTTTCTGTAATATCGGTTGTCTCTTATTATTATGATAATTTTTAATCGCTTATAATTAGGACATTTTGTACTTCAGTTTATTTTGCTTCCGAGTCTACCAATAGAAAGGTAGCGGAAGCTTTGTTTTCACATTCGAGAACGAAAATATGTTTTCTTCAAAAATTAAAATTTCAACTTGCAGTTTGCGTTACAGAACCTCCTAAGCAAATTTGGTTCCGTGTCTGTCGGCCCGCATTTCCTTGTTACAGCCATTACTTCCACTATGTTAATCTGATTTCGGTAAAATTTTCAGGAATTGTGGGCTTCCGCCACCTGAGGTCACATATTTGAGATGGAGCCCTCCTGGGAGTACAAGAGAAGATTCAAAACTGGAATGACGGGTATTCTCCTGATCAGCTGAGTGAGCTCTCCTGTTCACCCTCGGATGTTGACATTTGAGAAGGAAGTACTACAACGACTACTTCTGGAAGACGATTCATAATATGTCGGACATTCTCCTGATCAGCCGAGTGAGCTAAAATTTCGTACAATATGCGAGGCACCACTTGGAAGTGTAGTGCCAAATAGTGTATTTATTTTTAGATTTTATTTCACTTCAGATTTCAATTAGGAATTTGATTATTTCTTTCGAAATTATGATTTCTGTAGATCGATGATTGTATTCAGAGAGATTCTGTGATGTTGAGCATGATGTACTGCCGTCGAAAGAAAATAAGGGATGTGCGAATTGTTGTGTGAAGCAAAGAGGAGGGAAAAGTGCGAGAAAAACGAATGTGACAAAGAAGCAGGTTTTCTTGATCGACTTCTGATTGCATCCCATCAACGTTTTCAGAATGTGACGAGCTGCACCTGACATTTGCCATTTCTTAAAGAAAGGCGCGTACGTTTGTTGATCGATCGTCTACAACGTGTCTAAACACAGGCTCGACGCAGGAGTTATTGAAGATCGTCGATAACCACATTTACATTTCAAATGATAACCACGCATCTCTTTTGGTTCACTCCCCCCGCACGATTCCACGATAGAATCAAGCCAAGAATCTCTCCGACTGAACCTCATCAAAAATGTTGTTTGAAGGTCAATAATAATTACACAGGTTTACAAAAAAAGGTCAATCTCAGGCGCCGCAGAAAAAACCATCAAACACTATGTTTTTTGGGGTGCTGAATCCAAATCCGACCCCCGTTTTTTCACGTCCAAATTTTCGAGATATTGGCCATAGGTTGAAATCGTAAATTATTAGAAAACGCTTGCATGCGAGAATGCAAGGTTAATATAATATATCAACCTTTCAAATATTATTTGAATGCAACTGATACATTCCTTTCAAATATTATTTGAATCCAACTGTTACATTCCACGTTTGTTCCATGGAGGCTCCCTACCAAATTTCAGCTTCGAAGGGTGCGTTCGATTCGATATTGCGTTAGAATGTGACATGGGCAACGTGACATTTTCATTTGTGCCACTTTTAAAAGTCACGCTTTTCAATAATTGAAAATTATTCTATGTACCAAAGCAAAGACAGGAAAATTATGTGTATTTTATTGTTTATAATATGGAGTTGCTATTCAATAATAATAATTATTATTGTGTGAGAGAAGGGTTAAAACGTAGAGGGTTAAAACTCACCTAATCGGATCAAATTAATTATTGATTGCCTTCTACATTAGCCAACATTTAGTAATGATTACTAGGATTAGGTGAGTTTTCAAAAACCCATTCAAGAAAAGTGATTCCTTTTAAGGCAATAGAAATAAGAAAGAATTTTGAGCATGGCATTGTAAGTACTATGATCCACGAGAGCTACCTTCTGGTTCTCTGGATTACAAAAACTTGTAGGCGCAGGTAAAAATTAAATTTAAAATACGATTTCAAAATTATATAGGTATTTATTAAAAATTGTAATTGTTTTAAAATAATATCGCCCCAAAACATCGATATATCGGAGAAAAAATATATTTAGATTAAATCTAAATAATATTTACCTTTGATAAATTTTATCGAAGGTAAATATCGAGATGCATCTGATGGCAGTGAACGTGAAGACAAAGGAAAACGGTAGATTTGGACATTTCAGCTATGGAACTGGTGGATGTTGTTTCCCACGCTCGACAGAGATTTGGAATATTCTGGAGTCCTCCAATTATTGTCAGCAGGTCTGGTAACCAACTTGCCACAAAAACTTAGTCCTAAAGAATTGGAACAAACCAAATGTGGTTGTGGGGTTGGCCCACCATTCAACTTCGCTGTGGATCCAGAACAGGAACACAATTTTGCCATTGTGTTCAGCAGGTGCAACCTGGATTGCCTTACGGAAACTAGGCCCCATATTCATGGTTATGATGTGAGCTCATATCACAGCTTGAGTGGTTTTCATTTCAAAGTTTGTCATTGAACCAAGAAAGTAAACTTTTGTGTATTTTTTAATATTTATTTTTTATATTTCTCAAACAACTGAAAAGATGAAAATACTCTGGCGCCCTTTACCGTCGATATAAGGCGAAGAAAAGTGAACAATTTCGGTCTTTCTGTAGGGCACTGTTTATAACGAGATCACCCAAGGAATCCACTGGACGACCAGTTAGCCGATACGGCAATAAAAGGATTTCAGTGGCCACGATTGGCTCAGTAGTAGACCACAAAGTTTTGTTCCTAATTTTAGCCAACTTTGGTCCAGTATTCAGGTTCAAACCTCAACTCTGGGAGTTTTGGTGGAAGTGCATCCAAAGGCACTACGTACCTGCTTCACATTGAGATGTAAAATTATTGTTCACGTCCCAAATCCCACTTCTAAGGAGTTCCCAACAATTTAGACCCAAGATGCAAATTTAGACCCAAATTGGAACTGGCAATTATCTAAATGAAATCCAACTTACAGACAGACCTTACAACAATACTGTGATGTCGGAAGGCCTGCACAACTAAACAATTTCGCACAAAACTGACATGAAACTGATGGGATTTTCACGACCCAGTCCTCCTCTACTCAATAATAGTCTTGGTGGGGGGAGTTTTCATAAATCCCATAATGGGCAGACGACGATGTGCGATGTGCACCGACCCCAGGGACCTCACTCGGTTGACTTGGCGAGTTATGTGATCCCCGATTAGCCACTCACCCATAAAACAGTTTCGACCTCACACCCCGCAAAACGGCCGTTCGGCCGAAAGTCATATCTGGGTCAGAGCGGGCGAGAGAAAGCGGAAGTGGTTTGGAAGTAGTTCAGAGAGGAAACAGGAAAGAGGAGGCGTTGTGGTGTGGAGGGATTGTGGTAGGCTGGTAGACCCCAGTAGGATACGGCTTGCGAGTTTGGAATGTGCTTTGAAAGGCCTTGTATGGTTTGGGAGGGAACAAATAGAAAAAAAACAAACATTCGAAATGCTTTTCATGCTGACTGGACAATCTCCATAACAGCGAATACTTCCGAAATAAGCAAAACCAAGTGACGGTCATTTCGTGGTCGCAGCTATCATCATCAGGATCGTCTTCAACCACCTGGAGAAGCAAGATCTCATTAGCACCAAGTTGAAAACGAGGTCGTTGACTAGATGAGAGGCTCCTAAAGGTTCCGTTGTGGGAATGAGAGAATGGTGGCAGGAATCAAGGGTGGAAAGAGGAGGCTTCAAGGAGTTGAAATTGAAGGAGTTGAGTGAACCTACTTAATTGATCTGAGACAGTGGAAAATCCTTCTGAAGGGGGTTTTCGGGATTTTGTGTAGTTGCTGTCGAAAAGTTGAAGTCTTTGCCGCCGAGAGTTTGGTAGTTGCAGGTCAAGAGTAACGGTTATCCCAGAGGACACATGAGGAACCCCAGGTAATAAACTGGGTACCTATTCCCAGTAAGATCGCTGATATGGCAGATACAACCAAGACACGGAAAGGACTGGACTTGTTTGTCCTGGCAGAATCAACTCGTCGACGCGTCGTTCAGAAATAGCATCCACGCCTTGCAAATTCGCTCAATTTACATGGTAAATTCAAGAGGCATGATCCCGGAATTTGGGTGCACCGACCCAGCAAAAAGCCAGCCCTGAATGCCCCCAGCATTCCTTTAGATGTCGTGGATTTTTGGTCAATTTATTCTCAACAAGCCTGTGAAGAAGTCTTCACCAGTGGTAGGCGTTTCTTTCTGATGTCAGGGGAGTGTTTAATAATTGCAAAAAGTTGCAACAGAACTTCACAGCAATCGTAATTCCTATTTTGGCCCGGATGCTGGCATTTTAGCGTCTTTGGACTCAGGCATGGAAGGCTGGTGTCGACAGTGTCCTCAGAAGGATATAGTGAGGGTGAACAAGAGTTTTGCTATTTAGCGTCTCAACAAGCTTTGAAGATCATATACTACAAAGGAGCCCTTTGAGCAGTGGGAGATGATAATCGTTCAGCGGACCCACCAGCCAACCAGCACTGTTGACGTCAACGCTCACTATTGAGCGATTATGTGGTGAGATCAACTGAATCGTCATGCGAGAGTTACCAAAAGACTATCACACCTGGTTTTAGGGGAGCTGGGGAGAAAGTAAAACTCCTTATCCTTGTGCAGACACCAGAGCCAAATAGGACCACTGACACCATCAGCTGGAGAATATTTGAAACACCAGTCTTTGCGGATGCGTTCACTGCCAAATTGATCCTCCGAGTCTTTGAGGAGGGAGTAACGAAAACCCCTGATCCTTAGCAGACTAAATTCAGAAGAACTATTCAACCTGCATCACCCAAATGGTGGCACTAATTTACCAGAAAGACTCATCCAAGTTTCTCTCCAGTACGAGCTCCAATAGAGAAATAGTAAGCTCTTCCTTGGTTTACCCCTCCACACAACTGTCTCCCCTCCTCCTCATCAACTTATCCGTCGTGGATAACAGAAACCCCTGGTGCTCCTGCAGAAACCAGAGCAACAGTGGGCCTCCAACGTAAGGCAAGGATCTCTGGTTCTCGAGCACGCTGTAGAAACAAATTGGTCTTCCACCACTGTCAGCTGAAGAGCGATAGAAACACAGTGACTGTGTCAAGAACTGTTCTTGACACAGTCATGATAGCTGGAGAGCAATATAGTTCTTTACACAGAGATAATATTAATAATATTATGTCTGCTTATATTATAAGCACAGTTCTGGACGCAGTCCTGACACCATCAGCAACTGACACAAACAGTCTTTGTGCAGCTTCAAGTAACTTGAACTGTTCAGCTCGGAATCCAATCTTTATCACACTGTAGCATTAATTTACCAGTAAGACTCACTGCTCCATTGGCGGAGAAGTATAATGTTGCCAGTTCCATGAAACAAGCTCGTGACCTAATAAGTTGTTTATCAGCACAGGTCCGTCTGCATCAAGTCCTTGTGTGTCTGATAAGGTGTATGACCCAGTTGCGCCTTCAGGTTTAGAAGTGACAATCATTCCTGAGGACAAGGAAGAGGCGGAGACGTCACCCCCTGCAACAATACGGGATTAAGCTGTACGTTACGTCCTACAAGGTCACCCCTCCACACAACTGTACCCCTTCCCTTCCAGCACACCCCGTGGTGTTCCTTATTCCAGACAACTCCTCATTAGCGGGCGGGTATTGTCTTCTGTACGTCAACCCTACCCTCTCTTTGTACCTTAACCCCTTAACTCCCCCTCTTTGCTAACATCCTCACTATTACCGAACCTCAAAAGACAATTCTCTCCAGCCGCGAGAAACTGAGTGAGACCCCTCTCCTTCATCAACCTCCGTTGTCAAATAAATCTACCACCACCCCCTCCATCATGCCAACTAGTTTGACAGTTCCCTACCACCCCTCATTTTGACACCTTCAGCTCCCTTTGACGCCTCGACCACCCAGTGAGCCCTTAAGCGGCTAAGGGCACGTCATTATTACGGCAGTCTAAAGCGTGCCTGACAGGTAGGAGGACCTAGTTGAGGGGAGGCAAAGCTTTATTGAAATCGGCCACCACCATATGCCCCTCTTCACACCACAGCCCAAAATATTTTCTGAACAACAAACGCACAATAAAAACCCACCAGAATAACTCCGAGTACAACTATGAAAGGTTCATTGTTTGGATTCCCTTTGTGTGTTAAGCAGAGTTCCAAATGTGCCAAGATCATGATCATCCATCGCTCGCATACCTACCGCGGAAGGGACAGGGATTGGCAGGGTGGCATTTCCAGAATGTTTGCTTAAAGCATCGAATTAGCATCCTGGATTTGCTTCACCAGCAGTTGACTCATAATATAAAAGCTTACGAGTAGATAAGACAATTGGGGGCAGGGGAATGCAAGAGAGTCCCCTCGAGGATTCCGATCGGAACTGTCGAAACCTGCGTATAGGAAAGGGGAGACCTTAGCGCACTCTCAATCGTTTGTACGAGCGAATGAGGCTCCTCATAACACCAGCTCTTACAAGCAAGGACGGTTACCGACGCCGATACGGTCTAATGTACTCTACCTCTGCATACGAAGTCAAATTTCGGACCTCTAAAGAGACGCCGAGGTGAAAAAATACGGACAGGCTAAATTGTTTACTTATGATGCCCCGCCCAACACTCGTTCTTCTCGAATGAAGAGGGAACCCAACAGCTTCAACCTCATGTACCTCCTTCAATTATTGTAGGTACCTGATCCATTCCAGTTCGGTAACGAAGTTTCACCCCAACCGAAATGTCCTCAGTGGCGATTCTGGGAGGCGAGCTGGTGACCCTGACGGACGTGGCTTTTTTGGTCCTTCAAAATATTATTTTGGAAAAACAAGCAAATGAATAGGAACGAGAAAACACTTTACTACTTTTTACTAGGTGAACTACATAAATACTTAGGTGAAAGAGAAATAGTAGTAAACGGTATACCGTCTACAAACAAAAGAGCGCTTCAAGCTAGGATTTATTAACCCTTAATGAATCCTAGTGATAACGTAACTGAAGCAATGTGCAAAATTTTTGCAAAATTTTTGCACATTGCTTCAGTTACGTTATCACTGCTTATCAAGGATTAAAAAAAAAAGGCTCGCAAGAGGAGCATCTGGCTGGAGCACAGAGCCGAGAGGCTTTGGGCGTTTCCGCCCTTCCGCCCCTTCTCACGTATAAACACTGCTTGTTCATTTCTTTTGAATTCAAGGCTCAACCTCAGGCCGGTGGTAAATTTACCTTTCTCTCTGGTTCACTTCTTTTCTTTTTACCGTTATAATTTAACTTGAAGTGAGATTGTTTGTCCCATCGGGCTATCATGGCCAATTAATTGTGTCAGGGATGGAGACAGAATAATATTCTGGGTATCTAAGGAGTCTACCCTCCAAGTTTCAAGTCGATAGGCCCGAAATTGCGGCCTGTATAGCGTAAAACACAAAAAAAGGTGAAATCGCAAATCCTCACTCTGTGCATTTATTCATAGTACATATTCATATTCATGAATCCACCCCTGAGAATTTTATTCATATTCATATCCCAAGTGCCTTTTTGGGTCTTTGGGTTGATGAATAAGCGTCATTTATGGGGACCTACCTCGTCAATAAAGCAAGAAAAATAATAAATAAGCGGAAGTTTTCTACGCACGCCCATCGATCCCTGAGACGTTCAAATTTAATTAACAAACGATTTAATTAACAAACAAATTTAATTAACAAACGGATGAAGGACCCTGAAAAATGAATTAGGTATCAAGATTGGGTACCTACTCCGAAAACGACGACTTCCTGGCATCCTTAAAAAGCTTCAAGGGTCCTCTCGGTGAAATTGGAGGCTTTTGGGACACACAAAAATGGATTTTACGTCCAAAAACACTTCGAATACAACTCCTGACTCGATCCCATGGATGAAACCCTCCAAAAAACCCTCCTGTTGCCCAGTTTTAGTTCTGCAGAGCCCCATGGGTTTGTGCGATTGGGCTGATAACCTTGCGGGTACAACTAGAAGGAGAACCAAGTACAATTTTGTCAAAAATTTAAGATTTTAAAATAAACTTTTACAGCTCAAAACGGCGTGGACGGGGGATGGACATTTCAGTTTTGGAATCTACACATCTTGAAACGTAGATATAATGACAAAGTTTGAGGACGATAAAAATGTTTGACTCTCGTTGCCAATGCCAAAATGTATTATTCTAAGAATATTTAACCAAAATGGGACCACATAATGCTCATACATAAAACGCTCGCTGATGAGAAGAGACCCTCTGTTACTCTGTGGAAGAGACCAAGCGGTAAGCGATGGTGAGGAGGGCTGGAAACGACCGAAGTCACTCTGCTCAGTGCTCTGGACAGACGCTCCTGCTTGCAAGCCATCAACATGAGATCCTCCACATTGTTGTCACTCAGAGTTAGCCTCAGAGTTAGTCTCAGCCTTGTTTTGATGATTTTCAACTTTGAAAAACTCCTCTAACACTCGACTTTTGTCGTAGAAAGCGTGTAACCAAAAATGTGTAAATAATAAAGAAACTTGCGTACACGGGGTTGCACTATTTTAAAACTAAAGGTTTTTGTAGGGGGTTTCCCTGGCTGCTTGGTATTATACACGAGGAGGTTTTTTGGTGAATTTTGGTGATCTAATGGAATTCACCAAAAAACCTCCTCGACTATTTTAAAACCTTGTAGCACAAATTACGCATTTATTGCACCTGCCATCCACCCACCCTATGAGGAACAACACCAACCAGATCGCCTTCTTTTGAACAGCAACAGATAAGAATGCAAACTGCCCAAAGCTCATCGACCCCCCGAGCTGTCACAACCCCATCGCGGCCCGATCCGATTACATTTTCGAGTTCTCCACTTCTTCATGAAACGATCGTTTTATATTTCAGAGAGGAAATAATATTCCCCTCTTTTCTTACTCTTCTCGGCTGTCGTTGTAAAAAAAAAAAGAAGCTCCCGCCGATCTTTTTACTATTTTCCCGTGTCGTTAAATCAAATTTATTTTGCCAACTGCCGGTATTCACCCTCTGTCGGCAATAATACTAATGGAACGTCGGCCTGTTTTTATGAGCCCTTGAAACCCCCAATCTTTTAGAGCTTCCAACTAGGAGGTGAAATTTTATTGCAGTTGATACGACATAAAGATTCTCGTAATTTTTTATTTCCCGTGATTTTATTCGGCAGAGAGGGACTTAATTCGATTTAATACTGTTCTTCAATACCATCAAAATGGTGTGCTTTATTATTAAATTACATTCCATTTCTTTTGCTGTATTCTGTTTGAAGGTTGATGGAGAGGCTGAAAGGTTGATGCCCTGTTTGTATTTTGCCCTTTCAGATTAAAGATTTGTTGTTATTTCACCATACTGCGATGAATAACTCTTTCACTATGAAAGGGAATTTCAAATATCTATTTGGAGAACTTCGAAGTGATCGTGGGATGTAGCGGTAGGTATAAAATATTTTGTTACTCGAATGTAACGCAATCGAAATGAAACTGCTTCGAAATGGAGTGGGTTTTGGAGTCTCCGAAAAAGATAGGCAGTCTTTTCACTGACACAAAAAGAACGGAGGCAGTCATCGTATAGTGAAATTAGCAAAAATGAGGACAGTTTTGGGTAGTCGTAATTGTACGGTTCAGTACGTTAGTTGAGTTGCTGAAAACAAATCCAAAGTTTCCTTGAACAACTTTTGAACAACCTTGTCAAAATTCCCAAAAACACGAAACTAAAGGGTTTTGCGTGAAAGTCAGGAGGTATACTAAAGTAATATTTTAGTGTATTGTACTACTTATAGTAAGTAGTAGACAAAATTTCCTACATAATAGGTACCTATGTTATTTTAATATTATTTAAAAAGCTGCAATCTTTACACTAGGGTCTATCATAGCAATGACGAGGAGCCGTCGATGGTGAAGTGGTTATAACCACGTCATTGCTATAATAGTATACGATGTCCGCGACACTAGGGTTTGCAGTTTGAGGCTGTCTCGCATCTAAGTGTCTTTGGATTTTCCTCATTAAATTAAATTACAAATTTTGTAGTTTCCGTCTGAAGTAAAAGATGGCACGCGGGAAGCCAATTCAGCAAATTTTGGACGCAGAACCAGAGGAAGGCTCAGCCAGGGTTGGTACTCAGAACCAGGAGATGAACCCACCCGTTGGAACTCCCGACAAAATATACGCCGGCTGGGGTGCCCCTTCATTCTGAACATAAGTTAGACCTCCATGGCACTGCAGTGTGGACTGTGTGTTTCACCCCAGATCAGACGCATTCGTGTGCTGTTGCCATAATAAGTAACTTATTATGGCAACAGCACTAATTTTGTTTTTACAGGTCATCAATGACAACTGTTGTCATTGATGACCTGTAAAAACAAAATTATTTTGTCGGGAGTTCCAACGTGCGGTTTTTCATCTCCATTGGCCTGTTGCCGAATGATCCGGTTCCATATCGAACTGTTGCCCTATACTCCCGGTACTGAGTTGTATCGAGCCTGCAAACAAAAAAGAAAACGATGACCCACTCTACCAAAATACACGACATCATCGCAGTCCTTGAATTGATTACAGAAACAGCGCGGGGCACGCAGACCCTCAAACGGGCAATGTCAGAATATGAATTATATATTATGAGCAATAATATATAAATATTATTTTCCTGCCTCGCCTGGTTTTCTGCTCGGCAGTGCACATGGACGGGTATTTCGCGTATTTTGTCAAATTTTTGACATGGATATGTCTTTTGGCTGGGGGTCATGGAAAAATTTGTGTAACGAAATTTTCACCCCAGTATCTAGTGTACACAATCGTTGCTAGTGTACACAATCATAATTTGTGTGACATATCCATGACCTGATGTTTTTCCCTGAAGGGGAAAAATTATGTATGTACACCAAGGATTAAACTTACGAGTGGTTAGTACAATATCATTAAGTGATGCAAGTAAATTTTGCTTTTGGTTTATTATTCGTGGAATGATACACCTTTGCATTCGTGTCAAAGGTTGAAAATTCTGATAGGCCTCAAAATTTGACATTATCCGTTTCTTGACAGCAGGATTGAATCTTGATTCCAAAAACGAAATGTCCATCCGCCGCACAGTGCGTCAGTAAAGGTTATAATATATTATGGTCGAACAGGACCAAATTCTGGTTTCTGCTGATCGAAAAAGTCTGGATGATCACGAATATACCCCGTATTAGGGGTCTCAGAACGGTTTTTCCCACTAAATCCCCCTTTTATATTTAACAAGAACCGATTTTTTTCCCGCGAAACCCCCTTTTATATTAAATATAAATTTTTTGCTTCTTGAAATAGAAAAATTGTTATAGGTACCTAACCCTCGAAATTGCAGGTTTGTGCAGCTGATCGAAGTGGTTTATCCTTCTTGGAAACCTTAGGAATGAACCGAAATAGCTGGCGGGGGGTTACATTTTTAGATCAGGTACATCAAAGTTTCATAATTCGTTACGGAAAAGACAATATTTTAAAAATAATCCCGTATTTCTTGCGATTAAATTATTATTTGAGCCATGCTTACCGTTCTCTGAGTAGTCAGTAAACCGGAAATTAGTTCGATCCGATGTCAAAAACATCACTGGAATATATCACGGAGCGATATCGGGTGTCGGTCAATATGTAAAGATTTGCTAGCGTAAACAAATGCAGACTTCATCGTTGAAATAAAGGTGCAAAAAGTGTCTGATTCGGTAGAAAATATTTTTTTATGAGGTCACCAACTACCTGAGGGTGGATTCCAGGAAGTCAAAATGAGGTGAAGTTTTCTGAGTAATTTTGGACGCATAATACATTTTTCGAGGTCCCACATCTGTCCAAACATTATACAGAACAAATTTTCTTTTCTGGAAGAGGGCGTTGTTTTTCCATCAGTCCCCACCCTTCGAAGGTAGCTCCTAAATATTCTAACCTCCTTGGGTGTCAACTTCATTTCAAAAGCCACCTGCCAGAATCTTATCTTACAATAGGTACCTACCTTACCTACCTGTAAGTCAGTTAATAGTACGCTACAACACCACAGAGCCATAAGTTATGTGGTCCTGGTTGACCGAGACCGTTGAATACAATATTGTTTGATTGATATCGATCTTTAAAGTTTAACTTTTTCCTCACGCGCAAATTCCTGGAGACACGGCTGGCTTTATTTGTTTGGCAAACAAAAAAGGGACGTTGGGGATGAATTCAGACTCTGTTTTATCAAAACAATAGCTGCAGCCGTACAATAGCTCCGGATCGTTACCTAATAAAACCTCGGTTGTGGTTCCCTTCTGCACAAACTTGGCTAAACTTGTCCATAACAATATTCCAGCAGAACCCGGTGGAGGTGTATCCGTTGAAAGTGCAAATAGATTGAATAATGAACTCGTTTCAAGGAGGCCCCTCTCTAACGAAGGGGTTTCCTTTTCTTCGAATTTCCCGACCCAGTGCTGACTATTCATTCCCTTCCGCCTTGCGAGCCTTCAACGCAGGCCCCACGGACAATTACAGACAAACTTGTCCTCTGGGAAATTACAGCTTCCACGGTTTACACCCCCCACCGACCCCCGACAGTATAACAACCCCTCATTTTCCACGAGCTGACGCACCTTACCCGTTTCACCCCTTGTTTATTATTGATAAATTAATTATGTCTCTGGAGAAAGTTATGATAATCAAACCCCCCCTACCGTCACCGTCCTTTCAAGCGTGACAGGGAGGTTGTTGATTTTGAGGAAACGCCAGGGGTGACGGAATAAAAAGAGGGTTAGAGGGAATTTCTGGAGTAGGAATTCGCCCGGTTGTGCTCAAGAAATGAGACCACGCTATTGTGGACATAGAAGAAGAAGAAATAATAACCGTCCTCTGGTCCTGCGTCTAAAAATAACTTTAGCAATAATTGCTAAAAGCAATAATTGATAATTACTTATTATCAGCAATAATTATTATTGCTGATTTGGTTCCTGCGCCAAAGTTTTTAGGATTGACGGGAGCAGCTGACATGGAAAAGCACTCAACAGACCATGATGACAGAGCTTCTAATGCCAGACAGAGGTAGAATGCGTTCAAAACCCCTCAAAATGAGAATGATCAAATTGGTATTCTGGGGGCCGGTAAATCACTCTCAGATACCTATTGATAAGATGTGAAGGGCTGCATGACAAAGTGATCCAAGTGCCACAATTCTACTTGTTGGGAAAACGCAAACAACTAGTTTTTTAAATCATTATATCTTTTCATTTTATTTTTTGAAAATATTTTGTTCTTATGATGTCCTTCTGAAGTAGGTACCTACAACAAATGAAATCAGTGCCATGTGAAAAAATTAAATACAATTTCGTCGTTGTCAGGGCAACATGGCAAAATTTCAGTTTTGAGTTAGGTAAGGTTCTAGATTGAAAATCTCGCCCGGATCAAGTGGTGATATCCATTTCCTGATTGAACGGCTAGTTTCGACGCACGAATCGACGCGCCAATTCTTCTAGAATCTAGAAGATTCTAGAATTTTGATATCTGATACCAATATGGCACAACGCCCGCTACCGTCATGGAGAAGTTCCTCTAGAGAACACGGGTTCAGATTGTTTTTTATGGTTTTTTATTGGTATCTGATACCAATCATATTGTTTTTTAGTGGTTTTTCCTATTTTCCTATTTATCTGGCTGTGTTTTTTTTTGCATAAACTAGTGTTTAAATAAAATTTATTTACATAATTGTTAAACATTTAATGTTTAGCAACACTGCATAGTTTTTCTTCAGTCCTAGGATGATTTATTGTCATATAGTTGCTGTAAAGTTCCTCTTGATGTTGGGCCATGTTCCTCTGACAATTTGTTAAAATGATCTAAGTTCGAAAGCTTTTTCCATCAAAGTACCCTCTTGTGAGTGGCATTAAAAATATTTAGGAAGCGATGAGGGAAGCGTTTGGATCACATAATATCAGCGTGGAACCTTTTTCGGCTGCCGTTTGTTTAGTTTTTCTCTACTTTAGAGGTGAAGCGGTCCAAGCTCTCAGAAAAAATGGAAACATCGCTAGCCCTAAGAAGCCTTATAAGGGTGTAAAGTAGGATGAAGCAGTAGGGAAATTTGACGTAACCTGAACAACGGAAGCTGCACAATCATTTGACAACAGTTGTCGGCGCGTTACTCGCATAGAAATGAATATGTTCTATGGTTACTCGCCGACGTCAGCCTGATACGCCGATACCCTGGCGTAGACTCATACACGGAGGCATAGGGGTGAATCTCCGAAAAGTGCCATTTTCTTGTCCCGGCACAATATCTCTACTTCTGGGCATGATAGGAAAGCAATTTTTTTTTCCTATGTGTCTATAGGTACGGGCTCCATTCTTCCGTGTCAGTTGGTGTTTTTCAGTTTAATATTTTACAGGTAAAATCTGGGTTGAATGGTCAATTTCTCATTCATCTGGCCTGTCCCCATCATGAGGTAGTCAACTTTCAGCATGTACCCCACCTTAACGTGAGAAGGGAAAAATCAGCCAATACTTTTTACTAGTGCCTATAAGCCTGTAGATTACGAGCATGTGTCTTTTGGTTATTTAGTTAATGAAGGTTAGCAACTACTGTTGATAATCGTCCTGTCCCGAGCTTTCAATTCATTCATTTGGCTCCTGAAGTTCATGCTTGGTGAAGGGAAACAACAACTTGTGGGAACATTCTTATGCTACAAGTGGCACCACTGAAGCCCGTGGCTTCAATCCCTCACCATGAGGTCTCTCTATTATCCATCTTGTAGGCCTCCAAACAACTTCTCTGGGAAAGATCAGGTGCGTGACTTTTTTCTCATTCATTCTTCTGGTCATGGTTGTGGGTGTTCCAGTAGACCAATCAAAACGCTCTAAGTCCATTTTTTAGAAACACCTGCATAGATTATGATGAGCTCTTTGTTTTTTCTGTTTTACCTTTATCTACCAGTACAAGTGATTTATTGTAAAAAATTTCATTCCTCTGGTCTTCATTCATCTGGCCAACAAAGATTCTTGATGGCCAGATGAATGAATATCACAGCAAAAGAAAGCCAGTAAATGACAGCGCTGGAGTTTGCCTTTACTCAAGATTTTGACACTTTTCGTTAAAAAATTATATACCATGGTTTCAATTCGCTGGATTTCTCTTTTAAATTCCGTCTACACTCTCATTTTTCATTCATCTGGTCGTAATCATTCATCTGGCTGTCAAACAGCTGAACGATGAAAGTTGCTGCGTAGCCATTGATACACAATAATCAACAAGGTAATGCAAGTTTATTACCATACAAAAAAGTTCGGAATTTCTCGCTTTTCAATGTTCAAATATGTGACCCCGAAAATGGTGTTTTTCGGAGATTCACCCGCTATAGCCTGGTCGATAGAGAGGGGGGGGGTCTAAGTTTTAGGGTCTTCCTATAACTTAGACCGCTCATGAATGAAAACCAATTATAACCTTCCACAACATTTCCCCATTTCCTTCGTAGCGAAACACGTAATTAGCACAAGTCACAAGTATGTTTTATTTGAAAAATATTTGCATTGCATGAACGGCCCTTTTTCTGATTTTGCATGCAAAGAGCTTTTTACATTGAATTGTTTCTGTCGTAAGAAATGATACAAATTATGGTGTGGGATTGTGGTGCAGCCTACAACCAGTCTCGTGTACTTGTGAGTCGTAAAGCCTCACTAAGTGCTCTCCTGTTGGGGGGGGGGGGGGGGTGGATTGAACAAAAACCGACAGTAAGGAAAGGAAGGAAGCCGAGCGGAAAACACTGGAAAGGGGAAGACTGGGAGGTTCTTTCATATTCCAAAAGTCCACAGGCACAAAGATGGAAGATAAGCCAGATGAAGAATGATAATGACTCAATAAAACATGGGGTAGCGTGCCGGGGCAATCGTTTGTCTGGAGATAGCTGTTAGAAGAAGGGCGGAGGGGACTCCGACAGTCGAGAAATTAAACAGACGAAGCACCGGGTCGGCCCACGAGAAGGGAGATGGTATCGGAAGGCTTGGGTTTGATATAGGTGATTTCAGCCTAGTTGGCATTAATATTGTGTCATTGCCAGTCGGCAGGCCGTAGACTCTGCTTGCATGGGGTAGACATCCCTTAGTATGGACGGAGGGTGTTGGCAATGGACATCATACTGGTGGAACAGTCAGTATGGCTACAGATGACGACTGTAAAGGCCTACCAGGTACTCTTACCGTTTTATGGAAGATTACGCCAGACTAGAACCATTTGAATGAATCATTTCCTACTGTACGACATATTATGAGGTAATTCTTGGGAAACAAAACTAGTATCCACGTCCATCTCGTATATACGTTGTCCTTGAGATCGACCCCTTTTGCCTACCTCCCGTAAGGTAAGGTGTCATCATTTCCTCGCAAGTGATTTATCGTATGGTGTCGCTGGAACCCCCCCCCCCCCCCCCTTCAACCAGTACATCACCACCAGCTAGCCCTTCTGTGCCGTAAGCCATTAGAGAGTTACATCAATCTTGAACGTTGTGTGGAGGCCACCCAATCCCGGCAATGAGCTCGACAGGTGCACGAAAAGTCAACTCGAACGTGATATCAGACGTGACATCAAGACTGCTCGCCGGATCGATAACCTTTTAATTTAAGACCGCATGTCAAAACCAAGAAGAAGAAAAAAACTGTCTTTACCTACGAATACACCACTGTGATGACATCTTCCGAATTGGTAGGCGGTTTTTAAAATGTTGAGCAGTCGTAAGAAATGAGGTATACAAATTATAGGTGTGGGATTGTGGTGCAGCCTACAACCAGTCTCGTGTACTTGTGAGAGGCTGCTGGTACTATTATGCTGTATAGCAATGGTACTATTTAATTGTTGGAAACTTGGCGAACTCCTCCCTGAACCGGTGTTGAGTAAATCAGTTCATCTATTTTTACTTTCATCGTCTTCCTTTTCTCCCTACTTATCACAACATCCATCAATTTAGTCCTTCAAGAGCCCTCCAAGTGGGTAGGTATACGCCCACCGGGTTGTTGTGGTTATTGCGTCTGGCCTCCCTGAATGGATCGCACCTTCCCTCAACGTCCTCAAGGGGTCCTGTATCAATGGCTCCTTAATTGAGAACTTGGATTAGAAGACGGTGGGGAAGTGGAGGGGTGTGCTCAGCTGGAGGGCCGTAGTTTAAGTGGCGGCACACTCCAAACATCGGTTTAATCTCCCGTATGCCGCACACAACCACTTCATTTCTCACCTATTCACCTTCTCATAAAGAAATTATTCACCCGCAGCTTCCCCTTTTCCCTTCACTCAATGAGGTGCTACGCGAAGAACGAGGCGTACGTTTGAAAAGTCACAATCAAGTCCTGTCAACCTCTTGAGAATTCATCAGAGAAAATTGAATTTTGTAAAAGGGGGGAATAAAATTAATGCAGTTTTTATGCATTTGATGCGTTGACGCCTGTGGACGTAGTAGCATAGTTCGTGTGTTTATCATATTACTAGGGGGCACCCTTCCTGGATTAGTTTAGCTTAGATCAAGGATCAGAGCAAAGAACATGAGTCATGCTTTGCCCAACTTCAGTCCTCATTTTTGTAATCAAAGCAAAAGGTTTATTTTTTATTTTGCTTTAGGAGTACCCAAAAAATTTTGCAAAACCCAAAAAACTAATGTCTATCGAAAACTCATGTTAGGTCGTAGATTGAGAACCACCTTGACACTATATTACCAACCGGTCAACATGGCCAAGTTAGATGTAGGTCGACCGCAATTCACAAGGCTGGCATACCAAGTGGGAACGTCTAACTAACTATTAATGACGTGTCATCCCTTCGTCTGTCTCACCCTCAGCTTAACGTCCACGTCGCCCTGAACATTCATCCATCGCGAAAATCACCCAAATTGGCCTGAATCTAGATAGTACATACAACATTTGTACTATGTTGTATTTTATACAAAGGGTTTCTTCGGGAGGTCAGAATTTGCACAAACCTAGGTACCTGCAGCAAGTACCAGACAAAATGTAACTTGGTATCATCTTGGTATGAACTTGGTATCAATAAGTAACTACCCAGTTCAGTAATACAATGTGTTCTTTCACAAACATGCATTTATAAACACGAAAGTGATTACTCAGTGGAAGTCATCAATAGGGGTATTCGTGATCGTTGAATCCTTGTAAATCAAGTGTGAAAGATCCATGAGGTTCATCCAGGTTTTACCGTGGAATAATCGAGCACATGCAGCCTTGCACATACAACAGCTGTTGGAAAGATGCAGCTGGTAAAAGGAACACGAAGGATTATCACTGAGAATATAGCTGCTTTGAAAAGCTGCCACTGTGATCGCAGCACTTCGATGCTCTCGACGAGATTCAGTACCTACGTAGTCACGTCCACTCCTATAGCTTCTCCCAGGAGTGCGTCTGAGCAATCCCAGGAATATGCCTCAAGTGCCGTTTGTAAAGTTGTTCTAAGGTTCTGTTCTAGTGGATTAAATTACGTGATAGGAGCTGATGTCATTGCCTACTTCCCAGTCATAATATCTGCGAGGTGAAAAGAGCATTGGTGCTGCCCGCGCCGGGAAACCCTCGATGCGAGCACGCAGCTCAAGAAGGGATCGTGGGGAGATTTCTATAGAATCTGTGTTTTTCTATTTGCAATTTCTCTAGCAGGGTAGTTATGTGTCGTTGGGATTTCTTCTATTTTCACCTCGTGGCTAGACTGTTACAACCATGATGGTGGGAGATCCCCTCTTCCCGATCCAAAGCAGCAACCAAAAGAGCGAATAGTGAGGTGAACATATCACCAACAATATGTTGTTCGTCAAAATATGTACAGTCCAAAATAATAATCTGAATTTTCACCCCTGGAGTGCACTAGCAATCGAAATTAACAACTTATATTCACCGGATTGTATAAATCTCTAAAACATTCACCGCCAACGTTAGTTCATTCGCTTCACCTCGAACTAACTAACTAACTAGGGGCCTAATTTACAGCCCATTTATCCCTGTGAAGTACGGCCCGCTTGACAATAATTTAATGACAATTAGTGGTTTCACTTTTCCTCCAGTAGGGGGCGGTTCGTTCATTATTGCCGGGGGTTCAGGTTAACGCAGCTCATTTGTTACATTTCGTTAGGTAGGTACGCGAAGGAATTTGCTATTACATCACGTTAATTTGTTAGTCTACCAGGACTTAGCTGTCAGTTGTTGAATTAAGGATCTTCAAGGTACCTACTACGATCAGTGGTGTCACAATGCCGTTTGAGAGTTTGAATTTGAATTTGGTTGGGTTTCACGCCGGAGCCATTCGGCTGCGATCCAAATCGTGTATGAGGGTCGAGCCAGTTCAGAAGATGAGCGGTCACTGTTAGTGTTTGGTGACGCCGAGCTTGCGTCACGTACAGTAGGCTCGGACCTCTGGGGACTCGAAGGGGACCAGGGAATGCGTCCTTTCGTGAACAAAATATTGAAAGGGCAAGCCTTGTAAAATCTTTACAGAAAATTGATATGCGAAATAAAAATGTTAAATTTGAAAATGGTAGGTACATAGGCTTATCGGCTTCTTGCACGTAGAATCCATTTTTGGGGTCCCTAAACGATCGAATTTCACCATGGGGATGGGGCTTCCATGAGACTATAAATGGGGGTTTTGAAGGATTCCAGGAAATAAATAGATAAATGAATTCTTTATTAACATAATAAATAAATAGATAAATGAATTCTTTATTACCATAATAAAGAAATACAGGGTGTTTAGGAACGAAACGCCGGGTGCTTAGTGGTATTTTTTACTCAAGCTTACGGGGAATGCTTTTCCCCTTCTTCAGGATCTATAAGTGTGGTATCAGATTAATGCAATCTTCGTCGTTAGTGCCGAGCTTAGGAACAGCTGCAATTTTGGAATAGGAAACAGTCTTTATCTCTCAGTAGGCCATAGCCGAGGTACATCTAGACGTGGTAACTTTGGTGCCGGTGAGCTCATAATTTGAGAATTAAATTTGAAATAACAGAACACACGTTGTAATTTTAAAAAGAAAATTAAAATTACAACGTGTGAATCCATTTTCGGGAGTCCCGCAACGATCCGATTTCACTGTGGGGATCTATTGGGCTTTCATGGGGCTACAAATGGGATTTTTGAAGGATCCCAGGAGGTCAAATATTGAAGGTCACTCGCATTTTCCATTTCAGAGCCTGAAGAAATTCGGTTTCTTATTTGTCGCTCTGTTTGTCCGCATTTCCGAGTTATAGCTATAACGTTTAGAGCTGGTAGCCAGTTTTGTTCAACTTTTCGGATATCATGAGAGTGGGAGGTCAAACAAACTTACATAGCTTCCGTATTGCTTCCGAGTCTACTGAAGGTAGCGGAAGCATTGTGTTTTTTTTCTAAACTTAAAATTCTCAAAGAATTTGGTTGGGTTTCACGCCGGAGCCATTCGGCTGCGATCCAAATCGTGTATGAGGGTCGAGCCAGTTCAGAAGATGAGCGGTCACTGTTAGTGTTTGGTGACGCCGAGCTTGCGTCACGTACAGTAGGCTCGGACCTCTGGGGACTCGAAGGGGACCAGGGAATGCGTCCTTTCGTGAACAAAATATTGAAAGGGCAAGCCTTGTAAAATCTTTACAGAAAATTGATATGCGAAATAAAAATGTTAAATTTGAAAATGGTAGGTACATAGGCTTATCGGCTTCTTGCACGTAGAATCCATTTTTGGGGTCCCTAAACGATCGAATTTCACCATGGGGATGGGGCTTCCATGAGACTATAAATGGGGGTTTTGAAGGATTCCAGGAAATAAATAGATAAATGAATTCTTTATTAACATAATAAATAAATAGATAAATGAATTCTTTATTACCATAATAAAGAAATACAGGGTGTTTAGGAACGAAACGCCGGGTGCTTAGTGGTATTTTTTACTCAAGCTTACGGGGAATGCTTTTCCCCTTCTTCAGGATCTATAAGTGTGGTATCAGATTAATGCAATCTTCGTCGTTAGTGCCGAGCTTAGGAACAGCTGCAATTTTGGAATAGGAAACAGTCTTTATCTCTCAGTAGGCCATAGCCGAGGTACATCTAGACGTGGTAACTTTGGTGCCGGTGAGCTCATAATTTGAGAATTAAATTTGAAATAACAGAACACACGTTGTAATTTTAAAAAGAAAATTAAAATTACAACGTGTGAATCCATTTTCGGGAGTCCCGCAACGATCCGATTTCACTGTGGGGATCTATTGGGCTTTCATGGGGCTACAAATGGGATTTTTGAAGGATCCCAGGAGGTCAAATATTGAAGGTCACTCGCATTTTCCATTTCAGAGCCTGAAGAAATTCGGTTTCTTATTTGTCGCTCTGTTTGTCCGCATTTCCGAGTTATAGCTATAACGTTTAGAGCTGGTAGCCAGTTTTGTTCAACTTTTCGGATATCATGAGAGTGGGAGGTCAAACAAACTTACATAGCTTCCGTATTGCTTCCGAGTCTACTGAAGGTAGCGGAAGCATTGTGTTTTTTTTCTAAACTTAAAATTCTCAAAGAACGTGTTGGTTTAGCCATCAATGCTCGCCTATGAAGGCCACTATGCGGTGTGCCTTGTTAAAATCTTTCAACACAAACTTTCGTCAATGTAGGTATTGTTCCAAGTTTGTTCAAAATTTCCATTTTACATGAGCGTACCTGTCTTCCTTTTTCGGCGTGAGGGAGCCATGTGCCATTTCCACTTGGCAGAGTATTTTCATTTCTTTCCATTTAAAAGAGAAGCGCGAGGAAATCTAGTTTCTATATAAACGGCTGACCGCCTGTGTAACACTATCTGTGGAAATGCGAAGCTTTTTTGGCGACGAGTCAAATCCGTTGCGTCACTGCCAACAATATTATAGTCGGGCCATTGAGTCAAAACGATATGGGAACTGTGAACGGTCGCAACACATTCAAAAAAACAAATTCGCCCGGTGCATTTGAGAAGTTTCCAAAGGGACAAAAACCCCGAAGGAAGTATGTGGGGTGAGAGCGCGATTTTAGTCGGTAGTTTCAACAATGGGGACAGTTCCAAGTGAATGAGTGTTGAAGAAGGGTATTTCCACGAAGGTACCGGAATTTGAAGCTCGTCAATAATGTCCTTTCCGAGTCTCAGTTGATTATTATCGCTAATTGAGACCCATCGGGCATTCTGGCGCTCCAAGTGGGACTTAGTCAGAGTAAATCATGAGCTTCCCAGACGGTTAATCCTGTGTGCGGACCCTCAGTCCACAACTCGACTCAGATCATTCACGAAATTAGTTGAACGTGATTCCGCCGGTGGAGGGGGGTTACTGCAAACCGCCAGGAATACCGAGAACTAATACAAACTTCGGGAGGAGAGAAACCCCCAGAAGCGGCGTCCCTGTTGAGTTCATAGCAAACTTTGGGGGAGAGCAAGACAGGTGCTAATTTCCAGGTTTGGAGTAGTTAGAGGGGATTTCCACGTCTCCAGTTGCTCGAACACTGCCCTCCGAGCATAGCAACTATCCCTTCATTCCTGTATATGGGTTTGTTCCTCGTTTTATCTCGTCGGAACATCCCCTGGACACTCCGGAGGGTGCTGTTCATAGACGTCAGAGGACTGGACTCCACATCCCTTTACCTATTTTCTGTGACATCCTTATAAGGATATTTTCCTCCCTAAAACAACATTCGAGTGAAGTTTCAGCCTGTTTTTTTTTTTTTTTTTTTTTTTTTTTAAGGTGGCATTCTTAAATTCGGTACCTATTCTTCTTATCATAATCGAGGAAAACGTTCCGTTTGATAAGAAATCGAATTCCTAAAATTTAGAGCAACTTATCAAAGTTTTCATTCCTTTGACGGCTCGGAGCATCGGGTCAAGGGAATTGCGTTTTCTCTCGTGAAATACTGAATGCTTGATGGGATGATTTGCCAACATTACACCTGCGAGGTTATGAATTTCGTACGGGGCTTCAACCGAGAGGGAAAATCGGAGTTCTTTCCTTTAGATTAATGCGTATTACGAGAGAGGAGAGGAACTCGTTTTAATAATGAAAGAAGACAAGCGAAAAAGGAGGCAAGAAAGAATGGAACGTGAAACATCCCGCAGCGACGGCCAGATTTAAAGTGAGTTTTAAATGACACAAACACACTGCGGTAGAAGCTAAACCTGAGCCATTTCCACGCCATCTCATTCGCAAATACCCCACCAACGTGTAAATTATCAGTTGAATAGGGAATGGGTCGAGTTTAAAAGTGAATGTTTTAACTGTTTTGGGTAATTCATCCTTCGGCCTTTTAACCTTCCCAGAGGTTTTATGTGCCACTTGATTATAATTTATTCAAAGGAAAAGCAGTGAAAACGTTCTCAAATGGGGAACCAGCCTTATTAGCAAATGAAAATGCTAATTTAATTCAGGGTGGGGTGAAGGGCACATGTGGCGTCGAAGTGCTTTAGGAGAGAACACTTGAACTGCATTTACATATAAATCAAGAATCCGTTTTATTGTGGCACTTATCCGGAGCGAGATGTATATTCACAAGTAGGGAAAAGGGAGTGCCAGCGGGAGGCGGTTTTCTGTGGAAACCCTTCGGTAAAGTGTTATTTCAGTTTCCAGGAACGAGGGCTGCAATAGCCAAATGGTAGTGTCAAGAACAGATAGAGTTAATGTACAATGAAGAAGCTGGGCAATGATAGAGTTATTGAACAATGAAGAAGTTGGAAATTTTTCGTGATCGTAGTTTTAAGGCGGGCAGCAAACACAAATAAAAGTTGTTTCACAGTTCCGTGAAAAGACTCGTCATTGCAATTTTTGGATCATTGCAAAAAACTGCCCCGTGACGTTAAAACGATCAATTGTGCTTTTTCTGATTTTCCGATAGAGCGAAGCACTTCACAATTTTTCAAAAGTTTCCCAATTTTTTTCAACAAGGAGAAAAGTACCGAATTGCAATTTGAAATTCGGTCTCATACAACTTTAAACCTCGTTCTCCTACTCCTCATTCTCCTCGTGTTGGAGCTCCAATATAGGGGGCTACTCCCTGCTGACAAAAGCCAGCCAACCCCCGTCCGTATCCCATCTGGCCTTCGACCCTTTCTACTCGCTTTTCAATAATTAATAGGTTTTTTTTTCTAAAGAACTACAGGATTACGGTGTTTTTGGAAAAACAATTTCTAACTTGGATTCATCTTGAAAAAACGCATGGATACGCGACTGGAAGACATTGAGACATTTTATGTCTTTACTTTACCCCCGCTCGCACCTTTTTCTCGTTGGTAGAATTTCTCTCTCTACTCAGCGCAGAATATTTTTATATTACCCCCACTCTTTGGTTTTGTTAGTAAATTTCTTTACAGACATGGATTTAACAGGACCTACTTAAATTCTCTACAACATTAAGTAGATTAACTAATTATGGTTATGGTAACTATGATTATGGTTATCCATTATATCACGATCAACATCAGCAAATTTTTCTACTATGGTTTTTTGCTAAAACGAAGTATTTTTGGAGGTTTTGCATCGTAAAGTGCTAAGAATGTTAAAGTTTTGCGGAACACACGATTTTACCCCTTCATTGTAGCCCTATCTCAGTTACAGGAGGTCGGACCAAAAAAAAACTTAACTCTTAACTTAGCTCTGGAGAACCATCTTGGCAAGCCTTGAAAACCCTTATCCAGCTTGGCAACATATCGGCATGTCTTGGAAACTCTTCGTCAGCTTGGGACGAGCTTAGCAAGCCTTGGACAGCTGTGGAATGCTCGGTACCATCTTGGCACGCCTTGGAAACCCATTGGTGAGTGATTCTCTGATGATAGCAGTAATTTCGTGCCAAACGTTTCCCATCGCTCGCCGTATTGGTTACCTACCAAACGTGATGCGTTTTCGAAGCCAAACATGTTGGGTTTTCACCCCTTGCAAGGCCGAACGTGATACTTCCGTACAGCGGCTATAGTAATTCAGTCAAAAACCTGTCTTTTTTCCTTCCTTTTCCTACTTATTGGAACGTACGTTAAAATTAATGTCATGGTACTCATCGCCAATCCTATCGAACAGCTTTTCTTTCAAGCTCCCCCGGATGAATATTTAACCCAGAAGCCTTTTCATGTTCGGTGTGCCCCCTTCGAATGTTTGCCCGCTCCACATTCCAACACAGTTGATTTGACCCAGTATACGGCGGGTATGGTTTTCCTGGCGATTCATTTGTTTTGGGTTCAACCCTCCAACCCCTGATGGCTCTTTGAAGTAGAATCAACCCCTGAAGGGGTCTGTCGAAATCGTCGAACCCGAATCAATTACATCTCAGTTTATCACTATTCACCGAGGCCCAAGATTGCTGTTTGAACTCTCTCGGCTCGATAGCGGCGCAATACCTATTGAGTCTGACTGAATCAGTTGGTGTGCTCGAAAAAGTCGCACGCAACTCCATGATCACAAAGCAGCCAATAGGTATGTGGCAGAATAAGCACTTAGCAGATATATCTGCTCATTCTATGGAATGAAGATTGCTTCTCCTTCTCTTAGAAGTTAAACTGTCCAGGGAATATGGGAACGTCTCTAGCTATAGCTATCATCCCACATCCACTATTTAGTTGTGCCCCCGACGATTGCAGCAAGATCACCAAACCTGTGGGGCGCTATGGGGCTAAGCTATGGGAGTTTTTTAATGGTTTTCGGCTGATATCGTTTACGATTCATTGTTGAACGCAGAATCCAGTTTTTCGCCGAACGCAGAATCCAGAACGTCCACATTCCAACGCAGAATCCAGTTTTTCGCGGTCCCAGAACCATCAGATTTCACCTTGAGGATCTATGGGGCTTTCATGGGGCTATAAATGAGGTTTTTAAAGGATGAAAAAAAGTTGAATGAGGTGCCGTATTCGAAGTAACTTTGGACCCATATTCCATTTTTCGGGGTCCCAACTACGTCCACAAACTTCACTAGAAAACTAGAAAAAAATTGTTTAAGTTATCAAATTAAATTTTTTTATTAACAGAATTATTTTGAGCACAACTAACATCAAACAATGATAAACCCTTGTGTAAAATTTGCAGCGTTTTTGAACGATTACCTAGAACTCTCACTTACTATTTGTGCCGGGGTCCGGGTGAATTGTCTTTTAAGGAGTTGCTTGGCCCTTGGCTGTTGCTTGAGAGTGCCAACGCAGTACGAAAGGTTTTCTTCGTTTTTTGAATAATTTAGTTAGACTGGACATATCCTGTGGCCGTCCAATTTCTCGAATGAGTTCTCTCGTAATACGAACCACATTTACGCGAAAACACGGTTCGGGAGCTGTCGGGAAAACAAATAGCTTGGTGGGAACTTGCTGGCAAAGTAATTTAACCCAAGAAAAACTACTTCCCAATAGTGTGCTCCGCAACAAAGGAGAAAGGAGGTTTTTCGTATTCCGGTCGGAGGGAAGAAGGAATATTCGTAAAATTAGAATTTGAACGGTTCTCTGCATCGGAAATTAAATGGGAAAAAGTGGCTCCCGCGAGGTAAATAGGTACAGGATAGGTTTTTCCGGGCTGGAAAAAGTTCAGGAAAAAGAGAATATATTAAGTGGTTCCTAAGGTGTAAAAAGAACGTATTTCGGGGAGGGCTAAGGCCGCTCGGGGACCTCCCCCGAAAGGGAAAAACAGGAAGATTAACAATTCGATACAGGGAGGGTCGAAAATGCTGCGAAGGTGCTTCGAGTGAGAAGCGTTTAGGGAAATTAGGTAACATACGTATTCAATAAGGTGGGAAACGGCGGTGGGAAGAAGGTAGAAGGGATAACTAGATCATAAGAACGAGGGTCTCAATCCATCTCAACTTATCAAACAAAATGTCTTCCTCACGAGCCGATCGATCGATCGGTCTACTTTTCCTTAGGCTAAGGGGCATACTGAGTAATGGTTTTTTTTTCTTTGGCGGAGACTGGGACTGCTTGCGCCAACAGTTGGGTGTCTGCTTCCATGCAAAGTACAGGGAAACAATAGACTCAAACCTGCTTGACTGCAGCAGTCATTTCTTTGGGTTTTAAAGGTCCAGCGTGGTTGACCCTAGCAGCAGCTGCTAGGGTCAACCACGCTGGACCTTTAAAACCCATAGAAATTTGATCCCCCTGAATCGTAAACCCTGGAGGAAACATTCAAAATGGCGATGGGGAGTACCTACGGGTTATCACTTGAAATAAGAAAATTAGGCGCAAGAGCGCGCAAATGGGCGTTCAGATGGGTCTGAGACCTAAATTGAGTCTACCTTCAAAAATCCTCGAGAGGCGATTTACTGAAGCTCAACAGAAGCTGGCGCTCTGTGCAACCCGAGTTTGCCAAAGGACCTAAAACATATCAGCCTACTTGACAATAATGAAAGCACTAAATTCAGGCTAATCCAGACGATCCGTAAGCAATGATATTACAGCGTTTTCCCCAGAGACTCCCAATCCCCGCTCCCTCCAACAGGGCACTATTATCATTGTTATCAATCCATCCAAGCTCTTTTACTCTGTGGTGTTTTGCGTCCATCCATGTGATCGTATTTTCTCCTCCTCGGTGTTTTATACTAACGCTGGATTGATTGATAACGAGCACCCAGTCAGTGTGGCGAGTGCAAACGGAACTATGGATCCCTCGTACTTCAAACGCCTTATTCTTACAGCATGTCTCCCAGTGAGCCCTGTTACTCTGAGCAGTGAGCTCATTTTACCCTTTCAGCGTTCAGTGCAATGGTTGTCTTGAAAGGATGTCAACCAAGAAGTTTTTTTTCGTCGTTTCGAGCCTCACATCATCGATCTTATCGTTCTAGCAAAAGACTGAACCAAATCTGTCAGCAATAAACCCACAATTGTCGGCCGTGCGTCTTCGGACGAATGTACCGTGCGAGGGCGGTCGGAGGAATTGAGTTTTAGAACTGAGCACGAGAAAAGCTGTTTTATGGGCCGCGAATTGCTCCCACTTCCTTTCAATTACGCGGAAGGAATGTGTGGAAGTCCTCCGGCCCGGAAGGGGCTGTATGTTTGTGTCAAGACCCTGCGGCGGCTGCGGTCTTGCAGGAGGGGCGTCGGGGGTGGGAATTTCGCCGACAGTTGCGAAACGAAGGGTGTTGGGGGAGGTGGGGGAATATACGAAAATACTATGTGGACCTTCCTACCTCTATTTCTACTGTCACGGACAATTTATTCTAAAAGTTCCTTCCGCCTCGACGATTCTCTCGTGTGGTTTTCAGGGCGCTTGCACGCCACTGAGCACAAATTACCTCACTAACTGTGTAACTAACAAGTTTCAGTCAATCTTAAGATTATTATAAAATTATAAAAATTATAAAAATTATTTTGCTTGCTCAAAACTTCATTGATGAGAACAGAAACACGACGTTTTGCAGAAACACGCGGTTGGGAGGGAGTTGATCGGCCCCCAACATTAAATTTTGTCATTATACGTTTCATGACGTGAAGATTTAAAAAATAATACCTATGCCTGTCTGCCGTCTACCGTTTGTTTTGGGTAGGTACGACGTTTTATAAAAATCGGAAATGTTGATACAATATTCGATTCTCCTTGGAATGACCCTCATCTATGGGGCTTTATGACAGTGGCGTAAATAAGAAATATATTTTGTTGGGGGGGGGGGGGGGGGGGGGGGTACGTCCGAGGTAGTAAACGTTTTTCAAAATCAGGTGACTAAAATCACGTTTTCAACTATTCTAGTACGGAAAATCTAATAGAATATTGATTCATTTCTCTTATAAGACTACTTACTATAGTAAAAGGAGGAGGTCTTAAATAAAATTCGATTCATCTTAATTATTTCAGATTAATAAAATATTTTAATAGGGGGGGGGGGGGGGTACAATACGATCACTCCATTTAATATAAAAATCCGAGTTTTGGATTATTATTAATGTATTATTCTAGGAATAATACACCTATGTAATCGCGACGGAGGACGAAAATACCTAATGATCAGCCACAAATTTAGACACAATGTGAATACAAATTTAGACACAATGTGAAATTTAGACATTTGTATGAATAATGTCATTATTCATACAAATGAATAATAATTCCGAGCGTAAATAGGTATGTTGAGTTTTCTAAATTAGTTTGGCTCGAGAGGCCAATTACTGGAATAAGATAAAGTCCGGTGCTTTTTCACCTGGTACAGTGAAAAAGTGGTTAATCCTTACAAATGGAGCCCCGCATGAAAAGTTAAAAGCATCTCGGTGTTCACCGACTCAGTCAAATACGAGTAGGTAATATGTGTGTGTGCTCGTCACAAATTTGCTCACATTCTACGTACCTACCTACCTTTATATCTCGGCTCGGCTCGCGCGTAACAATTTCCCATTGTTGGAGACTGAAAAGGCTTTACCTCGTTTCGTCAGACGGAATGGCGTAGTGTACAGTAACAGGCAATGTGCCGTTGAAACCGCGGGGTAAACCAACCTTCAAACTTTACGGCGCGACAATAGAAACGAGCAGAGCCACGTGGTCGTTGAATATTCCGCGCATTTCACATTGCAGCAGGGGGTAGGTTTTTTCTTCTTTTTTTCGTTCTTTCTTTCTCCGCAGACCAGGTGGAATGGAAGTACGGGCGTAAACGTCATACCGATATCTGTCCTCGGCCAAAGGCTTCCCGTTTTGAATACAAAGTACCTACCGGGCGAGGGACCATACAATATACCGAAGGTGATATTTGCCGAGGCCTGTTTCGCCTGTGAATCTATATCTGCCATAGGTTAACATAGGTAGGCCTATTTCCTGCCAATAATATTTTCCGGAAGTTAATAATAGGTATTAAATATATTATATTAAAGATTGAAGATTTATAAACATGTAAGTAACTAAATAATGTATATATTATATATACATCATGCTAGGCGTCCTGTTTTTTTATTTTCAGAAGTTGGTTGCCTTAAGTTAACGCCAAGGTTTTGGACGTTCTGACATGACGGTGCTAATTTTTCAATTATTCACTTTAACACAGTTGCCTAAAAAAGTCCATGTTCTTCAGCGGGGTTCGAACTTGTGGCCCCATAAGAATGCAGCTTGAAGCGACGAACGTCCATAACCAAAGGCTAATCCGGCAGCCTCATGTTTTTTTCAATAGTATTTTCTATATTTCAGTTCCAGCTCGTGAGATCTTGGTCTGCAGGACATATGTGCAGCCTGTAGAAGACTACCAGCTTCAACATAAGAATGACAGATCATCCTGGCTTCGGTCTCCACTGTGGACCAACATGCTGCTTATTATCAATCTAATTTCTTCGGAAATGCGTAAAAAAGTGAGTAAAGAGTGGAGTCCACTCATGTTTTTCTATTGTTTCTGTATTGATTAGTGTTGCTATCTCTTGTCTGAGAACGGACGAGCTGGATTTTCAGTGTACCTAATACTCAGTAAGAGTAGAAAATCAAACTTCTGGAGTATTCGTGGTGGCTGAATCCATCCCATCCTTTTTTTGGTATCCCTAAAGGTTTGTTGCTTCTGCGCTGAGTTCAGGGTGTGAATATTGGGTGGACGAACTAAAGTGGCAGAGGCAGGTGTAGCGTTGCAGAAAGTCATGAGGACACTAACTCACTGGATGGAACGCGAAAACTGAATTGAAAAATCACGTTAAGGTCGGATAATTACCATAATTGTCGGAATTACAACGGCCGAAGTGACGAGCATGAAGGAAAACACCGAAATGAATTTTCGGGAGGTTATTCGACTGCAGTGGTATGGATCCCCCAGCCTCGAATATTATACCCAGTGTAGAATATTAAGGCTAAATGTCCCCCGACATTGGTGAGATTTTTTTTCAACAGATCGCAGCACCTATGGGGTGAAATTTACTTCCGTGATTAAGCCTAAATGGCTGCGATTTTTTTCACTTTTCTTTCTGATTATATCTCAGGATAGCTATACCTTTGGCTATAATTATGTTTGGGGCTGGTAGGATGCTATTAATTAGGGTTTTAAATTTCTATTTTTTAAACTATCACTTTTTTCGGAAAACGGAGATTCCACAGTGAATTTATGCACCTTGAGCAAGACAAAGATGCATCAAATCTAATTAAATTACATCTCCAAATGAATCAAATCAGCGCAATAAAGTGGTAATGAGAAATCAATCCCTGTCAATCAACATAGCTGAGTCGGAGCCTTTTCACATTGGCGTCTATGGGTTATCAAACTTCCGAGGACCGAACCCTCAAATCTTCAGTTTTCTACCTGGGTAGAACCCCTCTCATTGTGTGAGTCTCATACCGCAAATGGCAAACCTTACCGATGTGGTCACTTGAATTTAATAGTTGTTTCGAGTTCCTTATATCCAGTCGCCAAAGGGTTTGACTATCGCAAGAAATGGTGCAGAAGCTTTTTTTTTTATAAATTGTTGATATGGGTCTGAACAACAAATTATCTAAAATGGTAGGTAGCAAAAATACTGCGAGGACTTCTGGCGGCCAATATACCTCGATTTTTTCGGACAATTTCCAGTTTTTCACCTATAACTCGAAAACTGAACATGGCAGAGAACCATTAAGTACAAAGTTGATGAGGATATAATTCCGCGCGAATAACATTGGAATTGGTTCAACCGTTTAGCCACAATCAAGCGTCAAAAATTCGACTCAATTTTTTCCAACTTGGCTGAAAAATAGGATTCGCTCATGTCTCAACCCGTGTAACAAATGAACGAGTACCTAATGCAAATGAATTTGCACAAAATGTATGTTGTAGAGGAGGGTCAAATTATGAGTCAAGGGAGCACCTGAAATAAAAATTTAAAAAAAGCAATACCAACCGAGAAAACGAATTTAAACCAAAACTAGAAACACCCAATCTGACACCGCTCGGCACGCGGAAAACCACGTTTTTCAGAACGTTTTCTTTCAGCTTAGAAACTATTGACCCGATTCAATTTTGTGTGTACACACGTGTGTGTGTGAGAGAGAGGGAGGGTGTGTGCGTGAAAGTTGATTAAATTAAATTTAATCAACTTCAAATGGCAAATTTTGCCATTGCGGCTATTCCAGGAGAAATTTTGATTTGAGCTTTGATAAGTGAGGGGCAGGCATGGCAAGCATTGGGAAATTTTGACAAAAAAAAAGTGTTATTTCGCACATTGTTACCCATATCTTGGGAACAGTTAGTTCGACCTTATTCTCTTTATTTCTGGTCGATTAAATTTTATATGAGGGACGGTACATTGCATTTCTGTTGAGAATGGAGTCAATGGAATCAACACGGAAATACTTCGAAAACTCACATTTACTGTAGTATATGTAACATAATATGTTACATTATACTGTAACACATCTTGAAATGTATACCTACTGACAAATTTTGAGACCAATTAACATCTTCGAACCCGGTCGCGAATACATAGGGAGGTAGGTGTACTATTCTATAGAATAATTCGTAGGTATGTGAATAATAAACCTAACCGCTGCAAATTTGTGCACAAGGAGCACGGGGCAAAGGGCTTTCTTCGATTTTATTTTAAAATGTTCGTCCGCCACCCAGGCCATTTCGGGCAGTAGACATTTTGATAAAAAACTGAAATTTTGACATCTAGTTCTGCCTTGACATCTACCTACTCTTTCCCACAAGGAAAAAAAAAAAATAAAAAAAAATCGGGAATCGGCATAAACAAAACAATACCTAACAGTCTTTTTCCTGGCACTCTTCACTCCTGAATCTAAGGGATATATTAAGTATTAAACTATTAAAAATGTTTTGCTTGCACAACGTTTGGTCGGGGGGACCCTGGAAAATGTACCTAATCTACGTATGACAATCCTTCAAACAGAACACCTACTTTGACCCCATAGCCAAAAACCGGAAAAAACAAGTTTTTGGCCATGGTATCAAGTAGGGTGGGTACCTATCGTTTCTCCAATTTTTAGTGAACCAAATCTGTCCAATTACTGTAGGTACGGGAATAGTTTTGTTACTTTTTTTCAATTTTAAAATAATTTTTATGGGCAGAAATGTTTTGTTCAAAAATGTGTTGTACTCGTCCCACTTGCGTTATACTTTTTGCTCTTTAAAAAAAGCGAGACGAAAAATTTGACATACCTATTCATGTCAAGATGTGAGTCAGAATTCTCAGTTATTGAAAGCTGGCTGGCCCGAGCGGTCTACAGACACAGGCCACAGGTATAAAAACTCAACCCCTTGGGGGAGAGGCACCCTTCCGACGATGACAAAAATCTTGATCAAAATTATCATGCCCTGCCTCACGATTATCCTCCTAGAGACCTTACTATTGAACTTAGAAATTTGAGATTCAGGTGATTAAATCTTGAATAGTGTCCCACCATTTGTCTTTGGCCAGTTTTGCAAAAATGTCTCGTTTTAACACGGTTTTTTGAATTTGAAATTCTCATCCCCCCTTAATTTAAATTTTAGCGATCCCAAACATAATTATAGCCAAAGGTATTACTGTTGGGAGAAGATTCGCGTTTTCGGATTGAAAATTGAGTGACTCTTTTAGCTGCAATCACTGAAGTAAAATTGCTTCATTTTGGTGCTGCGACGTGGTGGCCAACTCTGGTACTATGAGGGGGGACATTTAGCCTTAAAGAAATCGCGCAGAAGGAACATGTTTGTTTGTACAGTCCGGTTAGAAAGTCAAAGAAGAACGTTTTCACCCTGTGCAGAGCGACTCCGCCAATTTTGGTTTATAATCTATAAAAAGTGAAATTTGTTGACAGGGGGTCTAATTTCGTATAGCCCCATGAAAGCTCCATAGGTCGTCCCCAAAAATACTTGGAAAACGACACTTAACTCTACCCCCTCGGCATTTTAGTCCCATAGCGCCCCCACCGGGTTTTTTACTGTGAGTTTTGATTTGATTTCACTAGCACTTTGACAGGGGAGGGAGGGGGGCTTACTTCGCTCTGCCGATCATGTTATCGGCCAGAGGGAGCTCGCTTTGCTCAGCCACCCACATAGGTAGTTCTATTCTATTATTATGATGGTGGAGTTTTCAAAATTGAGTTCACTAGCACTTTGACAGGAGGGGCGTCTTATTTCGCTCAGCTGATCATCTTCTCGGCCTTTTTAGCCCCATGGGTTTTTTCCCTATGAGTTTTCAAATTTGATTTGATTTCACTAGCACTATGGCATGGAGGGGGGGGGGGGGGGGGTTCCTCGCTCGGGCTGTAGAGAGTAGACTTTTGAAAATTGATTTCGCTAGCACTTTGACTTACTTCGCTCAGCTAATAGACTAGCACTTTGACAAGGGGGCCTTACTACGCTCGGCTAATAATTTTCATACCATGATTCACCCAAATCACAGGCGGCAATATACAACCACAGTGGGCAATACATCAACAAGCGGCAATACACCCCCTAGGGAGGGTCTGGGGGGCGGCAATTCACCCACAGGCGGCAATAAACACTCACAGGCGGCAATACACCCACAGGTGGCAATGCTCCCACAAGCGGCAATTCACCCACAATTCTGCTTAAGCGATCGGCCTCGCGTAGCGAGGCCCACGGGGGGTCTGGGGGGCGGAGCCCCCCAGCTGGGTGCGTAGGCGAGCAAAGCGAGCCGGAGCATCTAGTCTATACCACTAATTCTCAGTCTGTCTTCTGTATGTCAATCGCCTACTCTGACTAAACTATAAGCGATAAAAATACGCCGATTTTTCCTATCGTCTCGGGCGACCGTTTAAGAGTCACTAGGGGGGGTCGCAGACCCCCCCGGCCGAGCGAAGCGAGGCCCCCCGCCTCCGAATCCCTTATTTCAAATGGGAACCCCTATTTTTTTCACCGGATTCGGATTCCTCGACCAATTTTACGTCCGATAGGGGGGGTCGCAGACCCCCCCGGCCGAGCGAAGCGAGGCCCCCTGTCAGAATAAGCTCTCGGCCGAGCGGAGCGAGGCCTTATGTCCGATTAAGCGGTCGGCCGAGCGAAGCGAGGCCTTATGTCCGTGTAGGGGTATGAACACACCCCCCCGGCCGAGCGAAGCGAGGCCCCCCTGTCCGAATAAGCGCTCGGCCGAGCGGAGCGAGGCCTTATGTCTGCTTAAGCGATCGGCCTCGCGGAGCGAGGCACCGGCCTCGCGAAGCGAGGCCCACGGGGGGTCTGGTTCTTGGAATAATACATCTATGTTTTCGCGACGGGGGTCGACGACTCCGATCGGGCTCAAAATTTGACATTATCCGTTTCAAGAGGTCTACATTCTAAATCCGAAATGTCCGTCCGCCGTACGCCGTCCTCCGTCCAGGCCGTTTTGGGTAGTAGGAATTTTTTTTTAAATCTGAAATTTTGACAAAATACTTGGTTTACCATCTAGTTGTGCCCGCAAGGTTTTCAGTCCGATCGCCCAAACCCGTGGGGCGCTATGGGGCTATAATGGGGCTACGGGAGGGTTTTTTTGAAGGCTTTTAGCTATGGGATCGAGGTGGGCTTTTAGCTATGGGATTTAGGTGTCGTTTTCGAAGTATTTTTGGACGTAGAATCCATTTTTTTGGGTCCCGGAACGATCCGATTTCACTGGGGCGATCTTTACGGCTTTCATGGGGCTAAAAATGGGATTTTTGAAGGATCCCAGGATGTTAAATATTTTTCGAGTAAAAAATACAGAATTTTTGAAAAAACACATTTTTGAACCAAAAAATCCAAAAAAAAAATTTTTTTTGAGATAAAAATTCAAAAAAAAAATTTTTTTTTTTAAATTTTTTTCATGAACAGAATTAAATTTCTGCACAAGTAACGTATATCAAAGAATAATAAACCCTTGTGTAAAATTTGCAGCGTTTTTTAGTGAACTCGTTTTAATTAACTAATGATACCTTATATTTCGACCATAAGCTCTCCCTTGAAGGGAAAGACTTGACGATCTGATGATGCCACATAATATGTCATATTATGACTATGTAGGTATGGTTAACTACACCTTTGTGCTGGGGGATAGCCCCTGACCCCCAGATTGTTTATGTATGATCGAGGATCAACTAAATGAAACGCAGAATGTGTTTTTCGGTGATTCCAGAGCGGGCTGGTGGAATACCTAAAAGTAATCTTGTCATTCAGCCATATTTACATTAACACACACTCACAACTAACGCTATTACGGAGTGCAGGAAAGAAAGGAAGTGAATGGTGGAGTGGGCACATGATGTGCGACGGCATTTTTGTGGTGGAGGGGGGTGGGGGGATCACCCAACGAACACCATCAAACCAAATAACCTCCGTAAAAATACATTCTGTGTTAAAAGCCGCCTCACGATAACGTCTCTCTTGTAGCATTCTCAAACTCACACGCAACCGGATCCCCAACTTGTCTCAGGCTTTCCCACTCAAGAAAACAGACAGACTGTTAATTAGAGAATTGAACTCGGCTCCGGACGTTTTCCCCTGCAAATCCTTAGGATCGCAATTTCCCGAGAAACTGGGCCTGACACATGGAAATCAAACGGTCGGCCTCCTCGGTGGTTTTAAGGTTTTTGGTGAGGGCGTAATGGGTGAAATTCCTCCAACGAACGACGCGAAAACCTGGTGATGTGCGATGAGAGGCCTTCCTGGTTTCAACAGTTTGAAATGTACGTTTCCCACTGTTATTTCCAGATACTAACAAACCCCTCATCCTTTTCGTCAAAAGCCAAATATTCCACTGCTGCAGCAGTGGTACCATGGTAACATTTCCTCTTCAGGAACATTACTTCCTTTTTGAGTGAAATGCTACTGAGCCACCCACCCGTTCTTCCGCTTGAAGGTTCATCGGGATTAAATTCAATCCCCTTTTACAGTGAGGAATAGAATGAAAGAAAATAATATTTTCTTAGTATATCTCTTCAACATAAATTTTCTGAATAAAATCAGAGTATCAACACTTCATGAAGATTGATCGTCAAATTGATCATTTAGTGCATACGACTGACAACAATGGTAGGAATATCTGGCGCACTGTTGTACCATGGTTTTTAACCTGCTGCTTTCTTGAGTGAGCCCCCCCCCCCCCCCCCCACCAAGATTACGAAGTAATTCGGCTCTAATTCTAAAAACCAGTTTGATTTGATTTGATCCCCTCGACCTGTGTGCCTGTGTGGTCCCTCGGCATTTTATTCCCAAAGGGGGGGGGGAGTCCGTCTTCTGGTACCTAACGGATTGAGCTTAGAAAGTCTCATGAATGACCTGAAAAGGCATGAGACAATAACCCCAATAAAAATAATACCCAATTTGTATTCGAACAAATTTTTCCTAGGTCGAACAAGGTGTTGTAAACAGCTAGGTACCGAATCATTTGCTTTTTGAGAAATAACCTCTTTTCTACACAGAAGGAAATTCAAAAACGAGCGCAAAATAATTATGGATGTGTGGCGGTCTAGTAGGTACACACTTCAGGTTAGGTACCAGAAGACGGACTCCCGCCTTTGGGTGGGAATAAAATGCCGAGGGACCAGATGGCACACAGGTCGAGGGGATACGTGCAGGAACTCCAGACGCTTCTTGGTAATGGCCTGTTTTCAGGGACGGTGCTGAGCACTACTTTTTACGCTTCTGAGGTTTGGTCGTTCAATTATGCAACACTTGTTGAAAGAGTGCAGGTCAGAGCTTTCAAGGCACTCTTGAGCTTGGCATTCAACACACCGGATTATCTGGCGGAGTTGGGTGACCCAACTTGGGTCTCGTGCAATCGGAGTTCTTGGTAGGCAGGGCTATGTTTGGCTGGTGGCTTAAGCTCATGGCCATGCCGTAAGACAGGCTCCCAGCGATCTGTTTCGAAAGGCTGTGTGAGCTCTCCATTCACTTTACCGAGGTCAGGGTCAACTGGGCTTTGCAGTTGAGGGAGTTGCTGGGCAGGGCTGATTTAGGCGATCTCTGGTTGTGTAGGGATCTGCTTGCCATTAGTGAGTGTTTCTTGGAGGCGAACCAGAAGCGTTTCCTAGAAGCTGACCTGAACAGGACAGCCACTGTCGCTTTGTGTAGAAGAAGCGCACTATTTGGGATTGGTGAATGTGCTCCTTATTTGACTCTTTCGGCTCCCCTGTACACCAAGAAAAGTTTGGCTCAAGTAAGATGTGCCAACCCCTCCTTCTGCCGTATTGTTCGCTTTGATGCAAGTAACCCTTGTTCCATCTGCAATTCTCAATCACCAGACTCACTTCTTCACTTGCACTCGTCTTGTCTCGTTTTCAACTATCAGCGCAGCAGACTTTTTGATAATTCTTCTCGCTTGCAAATGTTTTTTTAGTTACGGTTCAGCATTGTAGTTTTATTTTTTCTTCTTATCATTTACAAACTCTTGTGAAAACTAATAGATATAAATAAATACAAATAAAACTAATAAATCTTCTTCTTCTACACGAAAAAAGACTATTATGCAAAAAATTCCAATTTCAGGCTGGGACGTTAAGGTTTAATTATTACCTCTTGAAGAAAATTTGCAGCTGTTTTCTTTTCTTTACCCAATCTCAATATCTCCCAAATGCGTCCAATCAAAACCGGCAGCTTTTCAATCCTCAATTCAAATGAATTCTTTCGTGATCAAAATTCCATCACCTTCTTTCACGAAAAGGGCTTCACAGAAGATCTGATTTAGCGGAAATTTGACGGTTTCCATATTGTTTCTTTCCAGAGCTTTACCAAAATCGCCCTCACGATATGAGGATGTGTTCTCTGCAGAGAATCAGAACGGGATTCACAGCTGGCGAACTATCTCATATCTCACCCTTTGAGGGGGCGAAAAAAAGTTTCCCGTCGAAATGAAAACATTCGGTTTTTTTAAGGGTCTCCGGAAGGAAACGTTTAAAGGGATTTAACCCCCACCGATTCGTCTGTTTGCGATATCTGTTATTGTTATCTCTGTAAACATTTAGTCTTCTTTCACAATACAGTGGGGGCCTCCCTTTCAACGGATAATGGGATCCGTTTTTAAACCACTTCGGGCCAACGTACTCGTTTATTTTTTGTTCGACTCTCACTGCGGTCATTGAAAATCCGTTCGTATATTTGCTTTGAAGTTGGCGTTGCGTTGGTTTTTGCGGGATGGTAGAGAAGCCAAACGTACAAATAGGAAAGGTATCGTGAACAATGGGATGATATGCACAGTTGTACGTTGCATTGAAAATACTGATCACGTTCACTCTTCATTAATTACATCTATGGAGATACTTCCTCCGGCGTATTGGTGGGATTATATTTAGTATACCTGTTGACTGTGGAGATCGATCCAAAATTTATTATTTTTCGTTGGATCCTAATCCCGATACTACCGACGGGATTGTAGTACGTATAACGAAATTAACCCTTGGACACGTATTGAGTCTCAGAAGAGAGTCACCATTCTGGCGTTGTTGAACTTGTGCGTTGAATAATATAATTATTATATGCATACAGATTCAATTATTGTCCCTTTTACGTTAGGCTTCTGTGCCCATTTAATTCCAACCTTAAGGTCATCGAGGCCTTATGCTATTAGTCTTATGGCAACTACGGATGACCTCGTTTATTCGTCTAAATTATTATCATCCCCGTTGGGTTCGTTCCTCCTTCGAGATCCGATCTCTCCCATGCCTCATCCAACCTTCGAGAGCCCAGAGATCAGTCCCTAAATAATTGGTCCCTAAAATAATAATCGGGTTCCCTAGTAATAGCGGGTTCTCCCATTCAACATCCCCTGGCAATTCCTGTTATCTCTGGTTGATATCCATACGTTTGCAAAACGGTTTATTGTTATTTTATATGAATTTGTGCAAAACTTTGATTCTGTAAATAAAGAAAAATTCTCCGATTCTTTTTAAGGGTCTCATAAAGATCCGATTTCGCCGTTAGGATTTATGGGGCTTCAAATGGGACTTGTTGGATGCTACGAGGTCAAGTAAGGTGTCGTTTTCTGATTAATTTTGGACGCATAATCCATTTTTCGGGGTCCCACATCTATCCCAACATTTTACAGGAAAAATTATTTTTTGTAACATTTTTTTAATGACGAAAAAAGTCTTCTTTTTTAAATAATAAAAGTTATTATTTAAAAAAGAAGACTTTTTTAAACTTAATAATTATGTTTTATTAAGTTTAAAAATAAAAATGATTTGTATCAAGATTAGATTAGATTAATACCGGAGAGTATTTATATAATCTAAGTAAGTGGGTGCCTGAAGGGAACCCCACTTCCCGCACCTTGGCCTCAAGACCCCTTGTGCTGCCCTGAGTTACTACGGTAGGAGTTCTGTGCCCTTGGTGAGGTTTAATAGTCCTCCTACCAGGTCCTGTTGTGCCAGTATCTCTCCCCGGTCCACTGAGCCCAGAGCTAGACACCTTCCGCGCTCCAGGGCCTCACACTCGAAGATGATACCTCATGCAGAGATGAGGATGAGACCTGTGATCCACTGTCTCCTCCTGACCTCTGCATAACCTACAGGTGGGTTCACCGTTTATGACCCCTGTCCTGTTTAAATGTTTCTTGAAACTCTCATGTCCTGTACACAGACTCATAATCCGAGTAATTTTCCGAGTCGTTTTCCGAGTGATTTTGGACGCACAATCCATTGCCTACGCTTAATACACGCTCAGCTGTCGCATGAACGAAATTCCAATAGGGATAATAATTAGGGAACTATGATGTTCGACAGGGAAATCCAAATTATGTTAACTCCTAAGCCATTTCTACAGTTTCTCCCGTCAAATATATCACAAAGTTGAAAGCGACAGCACTCAAGTTAATAGGGCGTTGCCATTTCATTAGAGTTCCATATAGCCGAAAGGGGTGGGGGAGGGGTGGTTGGTTAGTGTAAGTTGGGGGGGCTTACTTGAGGACACGCCCCCATCTCGGTTCCCCCCTAATGATGACCACAAAACGTGTCTATTTGGCCCACTCGTCATCACACTTCCTCCCTCCCCCTCTCAACCGTGCCGTGACGCCTTCTTGAATATTCCCGGAAAATTTAGCCCTCTTCGGTTTAACGAGGGCGTCGTAATTAACGCCTGCAATGTGGAGGGGTTTGAGCGAAAATGATAGGTAGGTAGGTGCTTCTTGCAAGAATATTTTCTTGAAGGTTCGCCTAGTTTTAGTGCTACGTTAACAAGCTGTTCTTGTGTCAATTCAAATCAGCATCCAGATGAACATCTTAGACCTGCAGAACTAACGAAAAAACGCTGCAAATTTTACAAAAGGTTTTATTATGCTTTGATTGTGCAAAAATTGAATGTCTATAAAAATTATTTGAAAAAATTATTTGTAAAAACATTCCTGTACAGTTGGGACATCTGACGTGGACCCCGAAAAATGGATTATGCGTCCAAAGTTACTCGGAAAAGACACCTCATTCGACCTCCTGGCATCCTCCAAAACTCCCTTGGGCCTAGGACCCCCGGAAACGACACCTAACTCGACCCAATAGCCGAAACCCGTCAAAACCCTGCCTGTAATCCCTTTTTAGTCCTACAGAGCATCATGGGTTTGTGTGTTAGAGCTGAAAACCTTGCGGGCACAAGTTGATGTTAAACAAATATTTTATCAAAATTTCTAATTTAAATACACTGCACATAGCGTCCTCGCGTTCAAATACTACCAAAATACAGCCAAATTGAATTATTACGTTTCACAACATTGACAGGCTTATGCCTGTAACAAGAAAATTATGATCGCTTGCGCAGAACGTACCGATGATTCAATCACGAAACTGAAAAGGGGCCATCTGGGGCTAAACCCAAACTATTCATGGGAATTTCATTGAAATCAGATCAACATGGTGGAAGTTATGGCTGTAACAAGGAATCACACGTTTGCGCCTGCGCACAGCATTCTGCTGATTCAATCGTCATAAAATTTATATGGGACTTCAAGTGGCCATACCCGCAAAATCCCTGAAAATTTGACCAAAATCAAGTCAAAATTGTGGAAGTGATGACTACAACAAGAAAATGCAGACAGACTGACACGGAACCAATTTGGCTCAGGAGGTTCTGAAACGCCAAGTGCGAATGGGAATTTCAATTTTGGAGGACACCAATTTTTTTCGTTCCCAAAAGAGAAAACAAGCTAAATTCTCACTACCAATAACGCTGCAAATTTTACACTGGGGTATATTTTATTATTCGTTGATACTTATAGGTTACTAAGTAACAAATCTTGTGCAAAAATTAATTCTGTGTCAACATGAAAATTTAAAAAAAAAAAAAAAAAAAAGTAGTACCTATACTGTACAATGTTTGAACTGATATGGGACCCGGATCCTTCAAAAATCCCAGAAGACTTTTTTACAACTGTATAATGATCTCCGGATTTTTCGTAGGCCCTGTGTGAACCGAGTAATTTGTCAAAGTTTTAAATAAAAAGTTAAAAAATCCTACGGTCCGTACGGCGGACGGACATTTCATGTTTTTTCTCTACACATCATGAAACCGTACATACAAAAGCCGTATCCCAATTTTTTCCTTTCTCAAAAACTCTGTTGGAAAAAAAAAACGCTGCAAATTTTACACAAGGGTTTATTATTCTTTGATATAGGTTACTTGTACAGAAATTTAATTCTGTCAATAAAAAAAATTAAAAAAAAATTTTTTTTTGGATTTTTATATTTCAAAAAAAATTTTTTGAGGCGATTTTTTTTCAAAAATGTGTTTTTTCAAAAATTCTTTAATTTTTACTCGAAAGATATTTAACTTCTTGGGATCCATCAAAAATCCCATTTTTAGCTCCATGAAAGCCCTATAGATCGCCACAGTGAAATCGGATCGTTCCGGGACCCCAAAAAATGGATTCTACGTCCAAAAATACTTCGAAAACGACACCTGACTCGATCCCATAGCCAAAAGCCTTCAAAAACCACCTTCTGTAGCCCCATTTTAGCCCCAGAGCGCCCCACGGGTTTGGGCGATCGGGCTGAAAACCTTGCGGGCACAACTAGATAGTAAACCGAGTATTTTGTCAAAATTTCAGATTTTTTAAAAAATTCCTACTGCCCAAAACGGCCTGGACGGCGGACGGCGGACGGCGTACGGCGTACGGCGGACGGACATTTCGGATTTTGAATGTAGACCACTTGAAACGGATAATGTCAAATTTTGAGCCCGATCGGAGTCGTCGACCCGCGTCGCGAAAACATAGGTGTATTATTCCAAGAATAATAAACCAAAACTACACCACAAATCTCCCAACACGAGTTTTTCCTCCTCGTACATTCAATATGTGATAAATTATGGCTGAACCGACGGATACACATAAAGTTGAACAAACTTCATGTTTATGAATCCCCACTTGACCCCTGACGGGCTGCTGAGCTAAGGGAACCCTTCGGAATAGGGACCCTCCTGACATTTGATTCACAATCAATTTGGGCCCCTTTGATGCTTTTTTTTTTTCCCCCCCTTTCCTTAACTTATATAATCCCTACGACGAGCGGACGATTTATTCAAATCAAGCGAGAAAGGGGAAGTTGTGGGAAGGGGGAGACTTTTGAACTTTGCGCTGACGTCGAAATAGATATTCAAATGTGTGCCTTTGTAAAGGCGATAAGTCGGGTCATCATTACGCTTTAGATGGCAGTGTATTGGAGATATTCCAAGTGTATGAAAAACATGATTGAAAGGGGTTTATTAATTTTAATGAGGAGACACATTATGAACACGGTATCATATTCCTCACGAAAAATAAGGAATGAAAACATCCGGTTGGTCATTAAAAATATAAATAAATAATGAAAGTTTTCTCCTTGGCGAGAAAGGATTCACTTTAGAGGCAACCTGTTTTTTGTTGTTGTTTTAAAAAAATGATATTGTGAAATCTTCCTTGATTTGTATGGAATTTTGCTCAAAACAAGGTTTTCCATTTATTGGAACTGAAGGAAAATTTTCCCTTCAGTTGGATTCATTACTTTTTTACTCGAATGAGTATAATATACTTATTTTTGTTGATTGCTAACTGTAATATAATATTATTATGAAGGGTCACGAGGAAAAACGTTGAATGTCACTTTTTCGACTTTTTGAGATTTCTGCGCAATCTATCAACTTGGAAGGAGTACCTACTAAAAGCCTACCAAACCGCACGGAGGGAAAAATATGAGAATCACCCCCCAAAAAAAAAGGCATATAAAGGTTGGTGTTAAGGGTTTATTGAAAGTGGGCTGCAGCTCCAATATAATGGAGGAAAACTTCTCTTTTCACAAGATAGTGGTGAGAGGTGAAACAGAAACTGACTATAAATTGAAAAAAAAAAAAAAAAAAAAAAAATTGAAAAGATAGATAACTATACAGATAGAAACATGTGTTTTATTCAGCAGACAACTTTTAACAAAAAAAATTAAAATTGAAATCAACAATTGAAAAAAAATTACAAAAAATGAAAAATGAAATGAACAATTGAAAATTAGGTACCATAATATGGTACCTACCTAATATGGAATAGGTATATTATTTTCAACATTTTTAATAAACAGTTTGGGAGGTTGAGGGTTTTGGGAAGGTTCAATTCAAGGATCTTCACCATGGTGTCGGTCCAGTGGAAGGCTTCCACCAACATGGTGATCCTCTCAAGGGCGTTCTCAATTTACACAGGAGGCAGTCCCACCTGTCTTTTATCGTTTACCTTGTTTTGGTTTATTATTCTTGGAATACCTAGTACCTACCCTTGGGTATGCGTGTGTTTGATCGGATAATTTGTCATTACACGTTTCAAGAAGTGTGGATCCCAAAAACGAAAAGTCCATCCGCTGTGACGCCTGAGCCGTTTTGGGCAGTAGCTTTTTTAGTCTGAAATTTTGACAAAATACTCGGTCTAGTAGTAATACACCATAATAGTGATATTCCACCGTATATATACGGTATTACAGTTGTGCTCGCAGGGTTTTCAGCCTGATCGCCCAAACCCTTGGAGCTCCGTGGGGCTAAAAAGGGGTTACGGGAGGGGTTCTGAAGGGTTTCAGCTATGGGGTTGAGTTAGTTGCCGTTTTTTTGGATTCTCTATTCATATTAATAATATGAAGGTTGTGCGAAAATTCGGGGCTTCATATTTTGTCATTGTTCACTGAAAGCTGTGGCCGTCTTCGTCAAAACCTCTTTCGTCTCATTACAACGCTGCCAATTTTACGCTAGGGTTTATTATTCTTTGATATAGGTTACTTGTGCAGAAATTTAATTGTGTCAATGAAAAAAAAAATTAAAAAACAAAAACAAACTGGAGTCTGTTCCCTTTGATTTTTTTTTGGTTTATTATTCTTGGAATAATACACCTATGTTTTCGCGACAGAGGTCGACGAATCCGATCGGCCTCAAAATGTGACATTATCCGTTTCAAGAGGTCTAGATTCCAAAACCAAAGGCCGTACGCCGTCCGTCGTCCGGGCCGTTTTGGGCAGTAGGAATTTTTTTTTAAAATCTGAAATTTCGACAAAATACTCGGTTCACCATCTACTCGTACCCACAAGGTTTTCAGCCCGATCGCCCATACCCGTGGGGCGCTATGGGGCTACGGGAGGTTTTTTTAAGGCTTTTGGCTATGGGATCGACTTAGGTGTCGTTTTTTAAGTATTTTTGGACGTAGAATCCATTTTTTTGGGGTCCCTCAACGATCCGATTTCACTGTTGCGATCTATAGGGCTTTCATGGGGCTACAAATGAGATTTTTGATGGATCCCAGGATGGCAAATATTTTTCAAGTAAAAGACAAAACAAAAACGCTGCAAATTTTACACAAGGGTTTATTATTCTTTGATATACGTTACTTGTGCAGAAATTTAATTCTGTCAATGAAAAAATTTAAAAAAAAAAAAAATTTTGGATTTTTATCTCAAAAAAAATTTTTTTTTTGATTTTTTTGTTCAAAAATGTGTTTTATCAAAAACTCTGTATTTTTTACTCGAAAAATATTTAACATCCTGGGAACCTTCAAAAATCCCATTTTTAGCCCCACGAATGCCCTAAACATCGCCCCAGTGAGATCGGATCGTTCCGGGACCCCAAAAAATGGAATCTACGTCCAAAAATACTTCGAAAACGACACCTAACTCGATCCCATAGCTAAAAGCCTTCAATAAACCCCTCCCGTAGCCCCATTATAGCCCCATAGCGCCCCACGGGTATGGGCGATCGGACTGAAAACCTTGCGGGCACAACTAGATGGTAAACCAAGTATTTTGCCGAAATTTCAGATTTTTAAAAAAATTCCTACTGCCCAAAACGGCCTGGACGGCGTACGGCGGACGGCGTACGGCGGACGGCGGACGGACATTTCGGATTTAGAATGTAGACCTCTTGAACCGGTTAATGTCAAATTTTGAGCCCGATCGGAGTCGTCACCCCCGTCGCGAAAACATAGGTGTATTATTCCAAGAATAATAAACCAAAAACGCTGCAAATTTTACACAAGGGTTTATTATTCTTTGATATACATTACTTGTGCAGAAATTTAATTCTGTCAATGAAAAAATTTAAAAAATTTTTTTTTTTTTTGGATTTTTATCTCAAAAAATTTTTTTTTGGTTTTTTTTTTGTTCAAAAATGTGTTTTTTCAAAAATTCCGTATTTGTTACTCGAAAAATATTCAACATTCTGGGATCCTTCAAAAATCCCATTTTTAACCCCATGAGAGCCCTATAGATCGGCACAGTGAAATCGGATCGTTCCGGGACCCCAAAAAATGGATTCTAAGTCCCAAAATACTTCGAAAACGACACCTAACTCGATACCATAGCTAAAAGCCTTCAAAAAACCCCTCCCGTAGCCCCATTATAGCCCCAGAGCGCCCCACGGGTTTGGCCGATCGGACTGAAAACCTTGCGGGCACAACTAGATGGTAAACCAAGTATTTTGTCGAAATTTCAGATTTTTTAAAAAATTCCTACTACCCAAAACGGCCTGGACGGCGGACGGCGTACGGCGGACGGACATTTCGGATTTAGAATGTAGACCACTTGAAACGGATAATGTCAAATTTTGAGCCCGATCGGAGTCGTCGACCCCCGTCGCGAAAACATAGGTGTATTATTCCAAGAATAATAAACCAAAATTTGAAAAAAATATGAAAAAAACTTTTTTTGAAAATAGGTATAATTTTTTTCATTGACAGAATTAACTTCTACACAAGTAACCTACATCAAAGAATAATAAACCCTTGTGTAAAATTTGCAGCGTTTTTATTTTTTCAGTAAAACTAGTGTCAGCTCACTCATACCTAACCGTTTTATCCTCATTAGAAGCTGGCTTCTAATCCCACAAAACCGGTTTCTTCTCTTGTAAAACAGAAACTTACCTTCTTTTTGCTCAACCCTCGAATTTTTTTTTCTCTCGGATATGGACTAAACCAGTAATTGGTTACAATTAATTATATAATTATTGATATCTAATGGTTGGATCAAATGGTTGAATCGACGTGGCTAGTGAATTTGTTGCGGTTCGGTTTGATAGATTAAATGTGGGTTAAATATAAAATAATATAAATAAAATAATAATATATATATAATATAATAATAATAATAAATGGTACTCCCCTTGTATGTTACCTACCGGGAGCTCGATATCTACCTGTCGAGGCCGATACCTACCAGGTGCTTACATGTTTAAAATCCCGACAAATTATCTACTTATATCTAAATTATATTACATATAAAATTATTATGTTTGCGTTGAAATTTGGGACAAACGAAAGAGAATGGGCGGTGTGGGGACGGAAGTACAGACAGCCTACGGCACCCTAGGCACCCAAGGTTACGTCCACGAACCGTAAACCATTCTTAAAATTTCATGGACCCAAACACTGGAGCACAAACACAGGCAATAGAATGCCAATGGAGAGTGGTCAAATTTTGCTTTGTACGGTATTAAGCAGCATGGTGCATCTTTTGGAACGAAATCCCATCAAGAATGGTGGTGATCACTTCATCCAGACGACCCTTTCGACGCTTTTTTAGACGATATGAAAACCACCACCCTTATGAAGTGAGAACGAGAGGACCCACACGTGCTTCTTTCTACTCGAAATGAATAAATTACTTTTACGCTTTGGAGACCTACTCATGAGACCTGTCTCATCGATTCGGTAGGTAACATACTAGGGGATCGGACAGGCGGTAGGTAACATACTAGGGGGATCGGACGGGCGGTAGGTAACATACAAGGGGAGTACCTAATAAATATAATATATATAATAATATATCAAAATATAAATATAATATAATAATAATATAAAATATAATATTTTTATATTATAAAATCTAACCTCAAATTCAAACCTCGATTCAAGTTTTTGCATTTATTCTCCGGGAGTATCTTCCGAACGAATGAAAAAAAAAAAAAAATAAATAAATCCAAGCGGCGACACGACCCGCCATTTTGAACTTTTATCGCGCAGGTAAAACCGCCCTAAAAACCCTCCCAAACGGCCGACCTTTGCTGAACATCATAAAAATGATCAATCCCCAAATAAAGTGCGATTCTGTGACAGAAGGGGCAAAAGAATTTCGACGAAACGCTTAAAAAAAAAGAGAGAGAGAAAACTGGCGATATAAAGCGTTGATGGTCGGTTGACCTCGTTAAATTGTTACGCGAAAATACCAATTGACATTTGTTGACATTTAGGGTAGGTGTCCGAAACGACAAAGCCTGCTATGGCTGCCGTAATCTCGCAGTTTCAACCAATTTAATTCAAACTGAAAGTGGCAAAGTTTTTGGCTTTTGAGATGGAGAGCTGTTTCATGTGAAACGTCAATTCCTGTATTCACTGCCTATAGTACGGTTGACTATTCCCCGAATATGTTTAAAATGTATGGCATAAAGGAACAGTTACTGAATATATTTTATTAATTGCTGTACGAGAAAATTCTTCTCAAGAGGTTAGAGAGTGCTCTTCAGGTGTCATCAATCATCCCGGACCATCAATTTGGGTTCAGAAGCGATCATTCCACGTCTCAGCAACTACACAGGGTTGTAGACTACATCCTGCATGGCTATGAACGAAAGAAGTATACTGCAGCAGCCTTTCTGGATGTACAGTCGGCGTTTGATAGAGTTTGGCACGATGGACTCCTCCTAAAAATCCGACCATTCCTCCCGAATTCCCTGTTCCTCTTCCTCAAGTCATTCTTGAGTGGAAGAACGTTTAGGGTGAAAATCGGCGAGGAATATTCGTCGTTCAAGACAATCAGCGCGGGAGTTCCACAAGGATCGCCTCTCAGCCCGCTTCTCTACAACGCCTACTGCCATGACTTCCCTGATACGTGTGACACGCTTCTGGCCCAGTTTGCAGACGACACAGGAATACTCGCTTCAGGAGACACCGTCATGGAGGCAAGATGGCACCTGAAGAGACACTTGGCTAAAGCTGAAGAGTGGCTCAACAAATGGAAGGTGAAGGTCAATCCAACCAAGTCCTCGCTCATCACCTTCACGCTAAGGCCGGGAACAGTCTGCAACGTCAGTCTCTGTGGTGGTTTACTTCCAAGGAAAAGTCAAGTTCGTTATCTAGGTTTGACCCTAGACCGTAGACTAACTTGGAAGTACCACATCAAGAACGTCAGAGAGGCTATGAAAAAGAGGACATTCCTATGCTGGCCAATGCTGAATTGGAGATCCAAGCTGAGTTTGGAGAACAAGAAGCTCCTTTACTCGGCTCTCATAAGACCTATATGGACTTATGGCTGCGAGATCTGGGGTACAGCCTGCTACACTTCCACACAACAGATTCAGCGACAACAAAACAAGATCATCCGTTCCATAACAGGTGCCCCGTGGTACGTGAGAAACGACGTGCTCCGGGAAGACCTCCAATTACCCACAATTCAAGAGACCATCACTACACAATACACAAAACTGGTGGAGAAGGCCGAAGGAAACATGAATCCATGCGTCGCGGCAATCACAGCTCCACCAGGTTTTGCGACAAGACTCAAAAGAAGACATCTCAGACATAATCGTATCACTACTCTCACTGCTCATAACAACGCAGACATCCCATCCCAATCAAACTAACAGAACAACCCATCCAAAAAGCTCATCGAAGCTAGTGGAGAAAATAAAAAAAAACTTTTGACTTTGACTTTTATTAATTAAAGAATGTGAGTTATTTAGAGCCTGGCCATGAACGCGACTCTTCTTCCTCAGTAGTTGAGTCGTAAATGCAGACGTAGGGTAACTCCCGCATCTATCCCTTTACTCGAAACTTGTACTCGAACCTAATACTACGTATCGAATCAGAATAATGTTCGATTCCGAAAATATTGAAAGACAAACTTTCTTAATTATTTAATAATCTATTACCGTATAGTTTTCCCTAAGTACATAGCTACCTGCTTAATACTCTTATTACCCTACTCATATCGATAAGTATCGCCCATCACTATAAGCAAATTGTAGACTGTGGAGATCGATCCACGAATCCATCGATGAACGAAAGAATGAGCCCTGCTTTTGAAAACAATCGCTCGCAAGGGACACAGGAGCGCTATGTGGAAAAGCTCAGAGATACTATCATCGCTACCTGAGGTAAATTTATTTTCATTCTTAAAATTTCTTATATCGCTATTTTCGGAAATATCGGTGGTAAATTATCAACAACAAAAATATCGATTTAGTGATATTTGTATTATATAGGTATTTGATTGGTATCCTTAGTCCATGATTTTGGGAAATGTCCGTCTTTTCTCACAACCCTGGGCCAGGGAGTACTAATAAACTGATTCTCGCCCAAAACTTCAGGCTGCTGTTCGGTTATAGCTTTCGCCTTTGTGAGCAAAACCACTGGTACCAACTGTCTCATCTGAAGTCTCCGGCAGGGTGCCGCAAATGCCCTTCAGACGGCCCTCGAAGTCCACTCCAGGATTTCCGTGCAATTTTATACACCCGTAGTGACTGTTACTCGTAAAATGTCGCGAATTTTAAACTTACACTTCAGAGAAGAATAGAACATAAATGTAAAGCGCCGTTGTCCCTGAATTTTTATTAGCAATCAAATTTTAACGTTGGTTGTTCTGCTCATATCCATTTGAACGGAATTGGGAATGGAATGATCGACGCACTCATCAAATGACAATTTTATTACCTTTCAACGGGCCTCAAGCTCCAGTAGCAGCTTCCTTTACCTTGAAGCGACCTTTGTGGAATCGGGTGGAGCGACCTTTGTGGAGTTGGGTGGAGCGACCGAAACGTGTGTCGTAGGACCTGGTAAATTTCCGACGCACCTGCACGTATTCTTGTTCAGGCAAAATCCGCCTTGACGTCTCAAAGTTTGGCAGATCCGGTTGCAGATGAACCCCGTCAAGCAGGTTATGTTGTAATCGACGTAATCTGTAAAATACTCAACTTGGTAGATACTAAGATCATAATATTATTATGAAGCATATTACGGTACGGTAGCTGGATGAATTTGTTAAGAAAAGCTGAATGATTTGATGTGGATGGATAATCCAGTGATGCTAAACAAACAACAAACAGCAGGTAACTTTTGTACTCGGATTCTTTCATTGCTGTTTTATTGCAGTAACTGCAAACGCTTGTCAAATAAAAATCTTTCTGTGAGATACAAGGGAAAAAATTCAAATATCCCCATTTCAATCACGTACACACTTAAATACGTGGATATGTCTGATAACAACTCTGAGAACTTCTTACAAATGATGACGATATGAATGCACTACTCTGAAGCTCGAGGGTGATGTGGCAACTGGCCTTACTCACTTGATGGCCATTCTGATATAATATGAAAGTGGTTCTATAATATAGATAATTATTATCTGAATTATTCAGAAACATGAAATGTGGCAACACTGCCTATCTCCATTGTTGCAACACATGTCAGTAGTAAAACGCTGCAAATTTTACACAAGGATTTATTATTCTTTGATATAGGTACGTTACTTGTGCAGAAATTTAATTGTCAATGAAAAAATTTAAAAAAAAAAATTTTTTTTTGGATTTTCATCTCAAAAAAATTTTGTTGTTGATTTTATTGAGATCATCCGTTCCATAACAGGTGCCCCGTGGTACGTGAGAAACGACGTGCTCCGGGAAGACCTCCAATTATCCACAATTCAAGAGACCATCACTACACAATACACAAAACTGGTGGAGAAGGCCGAAGGAAACATGAATCCATGCGTCGCGGCAATCACAGCTCCACCAGGTTTTGCGACAAGACTCAAAAGAAGACATCTCAGACATAATCGTATCACTACTCTCACTGCTCATAACAACGCAGACATCCCATCCCAATCAAACTAACAGAACAACCCATCCAAAAAGCTCATCGAAGCTAGAGGAGAAAATAAAAAACTTTTGACTTTGACTTTGATTTTATTGTTCAAAAATGTGTTTTTTTCAAAAATTCTGTATGTTTTACTCGAAAAATATTTAACATCCTGGTATCCTTCAAAAATCCCATTTTTAGCCCCACGAATGCCCTAAACATCGCCACAGTGAAATCGGATCGTTCCGGGACCCCAAAAAATGGATTCTACGTCCAAAAATACTACGAAAACGACACCTAACTCTATCCCATAGCTAAAAGCCTTCAAAAAACCCCTCCCGTAGCCCCATAGCGCCCCACGGGTTTGGGCGATAGGACTGAAAACCTTGTGGGCACAACTAGATGGTAAACCAAGTATTTTGTCGAAATTTCAGATTTTAAAAAAAATTCCTACTGCCCAAAACGGCCTGGACGGCGGACGGACATTTCAGATTTAGAATGTAGACCTCTTGAAACGGATAATGTCAAATTTTGAGCCCGATCGGAGTCGTCGACCCCCGTAGCGAAAACATAGGTGTATTATTCCAAGAATAATAAACCAAAATTTTTGTGAATCAGAAAAAAAAATGAGATAGTTGTGTAGCCACTTCACCTTCGAGATAATATCTATGGCTCTTCGCTCACCTCTCTTCATAAATGGCACAGCTCTCTACTCTACCAGGGTGGCTCCTCGCTCACTTCTCTTCTTAAAATATAAGAAGCCATAATGGCTCCTAGCACTCTACTCTTCCAATGTGGCTCCTAGCAATCCACTTTACCAATGTGCTCCTCACTCACTATTCTACCAATGCGGCTTCTCGCTTTCTACTATTCCTAAATGGCTCCTCACTCACCACTCTTCCTATTTGGCTCCTCACTCAGGGCTCTTCTGATGTGGCTCCTCACTCACGACTCTTCCTATGTGGCTCCCCGCTCACAAACTTATCCACGTTAAAACTACACAAATACTAGAAAAATGACTTCTTACATTCATTATTAGCTAAAATGGAACCGATCGTGACGGCCAGGGCGACTGAAAATACGGCCAAGTTCTTCATGTTGCCAGGTATTAACTGCCCCAACGACTTGTACACGGTTTGATTCGTTGATTTAACAATATTGCAGTAAAACTGCTCACGCCATTCGACGATGAAGCGGTAAAAAATAACGATCGTAATTTACGAAATTACGCTCATACATGACTTTTCATTATGACAGATTGTGTTTTCATTGATTTTTATAGCGACTGTTTCACCAGAGAGTTCCAGTTTTTTTCAAATCCTCTGTTTAGTTGAATCCAAGCTTTGAATCGAAGATCTACCAAAGTTTGCTCCACCGCGTAAACTGGAGCAAACCCTTTTTAGTTTCAAGCAATTCCCATCGACCTCAAAATTTGTCATTATACATATCAAGATCGGCATTGATTCCAAAACGAAATATCTGTCCGCCGTCCTTGCCGTTTCGAGCAGTTTTATTCAAGTGGAAACCGCTTTTGAGCTCTAAGGGGCTATCAACGGGCCCCGAAGGGAGCTCCACCAAACGGGTGGAAGGAATTGTAGCATGAAACATGCTTTAGCCTTCGACTAACTTGGCAAAAAGTGTCACATTTTCGGGTGACGAAATCGGGGAACGCCGATGGGTGACGAAATTGTCTAATGATTTCCGCTTACAACGGAGCCGTTGCTGGGGGAAAGAAACTTCTTTGCTTTCATCGGACAGAAATCGTTCACCACTCGTTGGAGAGCTCTGAATTTATTAGACAAGTTACATTTCTCCAATTTGAATGTAGCTGTACGGAAAACTGAGTTATGCGCATGACATCAAATCATTTTTGTTTACTAACATGTACACATGTGGGTGATTCTCCGCAAAATGAAGTTTTCGGGTTCTTAGCAACCCAAATTTTTTTTGTTGGTTTCCCTTGATGTAATAACTGTTATGGTTAGGAAAACATCTTTACTTACCAGTATGATGAATGATTAGATACTTTGATGGTTTTGCGATTTATACCAGAGGGTTTTCTCTGCCTAGGTAGTATATTTTGTAAAGACCGTCACGCGTACTATCAAAGTCAGTTAAAAAATTTCCAAGAACAATAGCTTGCTAAGTTTGATCTCCACGCTTCCATTATCATTCTACATAGAAGGAGAAAAAGTCAATACAGGGATTTCATCAGTTTTTGTGCTGTAGGAAGTGATATTATACAAAATTATGGAAAAAATTCCAACATAAATTATGTATTTCTTCTACAAGTAAGTATAATCATGACTAGAGACTCATTTATGTTTTAATCAAGATCCAAAACTACTGTATTCATGCGCAAACCTGGTGGGAACTATATTCATGTATTGCTATTTTTATTCTACCAGCTTATAATCAAATTTTTATCTTGTGACGGTCTTTAAATCCCTGTGACGGTCTTTACGGGCTGTTTCACAATGCTTGCTATTTTTCATAGAATATAAATGATGAAGGTGAAATATTGATGGTTATCATCAATACCTTAACGAATGTTTATTAAACTTTGAGCACAAAGCATTAGGTCCTACCTACAAAATTGGTATCACAATCAAAATCTCAAAACTAAACTTTAAATCACTGTTGTTAAATCACAGTAAACAGAATTTTACTTTTTTCCTTAATTGCAGCTAACACAAGTATAATCAGCTCTCTAGCCTTTTATCTGCACCTCTTCTAATCACAAATACAGTAGCAAAATAGTTTAACAGTATCAGTACATATTTGGTGCTTTCCTTGACGATATGACTTGATTAAAATGGCTTAGTTAGGTAAGTTCATGATTCATTCAGTCTTTTGTGTTGGTAGGTACCTACTTAGACCATTGTTTCTTCGAAATAGGCAGTACAGGTTGCAAAATTATGCCTACAAGCTTTGAGCTTCACAAAAACAGGCAGAAACTTGAGAATGAATCAGGTAGTCAGAACATACTATGTAACTTACTATTAGGTTATCAACGCGGCTCTTCAGTTGAGTAGAAGAAAGCTCTGTGTGTAGAGACAATTGCGCATTAAATGCGGAGGCACCTTTTGGAGCATCAAAATTTGATGCTCCAAAATGAGTGCTTTGGTGCACTGGTGAGTGCCTCTCAAGTTCTGGGAGAACGACATCTGGTGGCATTTGCGATAAACATGAGACATGTACGGAACGATCTCGCCGGACATTGTCGATTTCAGCATACCTACCCTTTGTCGTCTCTACTTCGACCATTTTGGTCACAGAAACAGTGAAGCTTCTCCCATTTTTCGATCTGTTTTGCTTGTCAGTTATCCATTTCTTATAGGATGTTGAGTCACTCTCGAAGTAACCTTATGTATTGAACTGTATGACTTTGTTTTGGTAGTCCTCACAGGTTCTATGCATGCATTTGTATTTCGTTGAGAGCTGAGAAACACATTTTTGATAAAGACCGTCACACAGAAGTAAAGACCGGCACAGAGAAAACGTTTCTAAATGTGATGGTCTTTACTGTGACGGTCTTTACAAAAGTACTTCAATATGGCTGCCAAGAGAACCCAAGACACCCTTCACCATTAGTTGAGGTCCAGTTGATTCACGAACCCTTCAAGTAATAGTTTATTAACTTGGAAATAGCAGCTCAAAGCATGTGACAAATAGTAACACGTGTGACGGTCTTAACAGAAAGTATACACAAAACGGTGACTTATTTTGCTAAAATCGCCGTTGTGCTTCAGGGAAACGTGAAAAACTCGGGAGCACTATGCTGTTTCATTGCCACATTGTTGCTGACTGACGCCAGACGGAAACCAGGCAGAGTTGCCTCTTGAGAGTGATCTACCAGCAGTTCAAAGTAGCACTAAAAATGATGTGACGGTCGCGCCAATTTCTGAATACTGAACTATAGCAACCTGCTGTTAATTCCTACCGCTGAATACAATCGATTTTCAGTATTTTTTCGAAGCTGAAGCTTATATGCTTTGATTTAAAAAAATAGTTGCAGCGGTAATATGGTGAAATACAAACGAAATCTTGTTAGTAAGTTGACTCCACCTCCCGAATACGCGTGACGGTCCTTACATTTGCGTGCTATTATGTCACATTAAAAATATATCCCGTAATGTTTGACTAATAAAACTATCTCCAGAAGTAGAGGGCATCATTCTGAATATGTAGAAATTTTGTGTGTGAAAATACCACCATTTTTCAGCCTACTGAAGGCGAATAACATTAAAACTTCATTTTTCGGAGAATCACCCGTGTACGTACCTTAGCTTCCGGATTTTTTGTCAAATTTGTCGATTTCTTTCTGCTTGGCAACGTTACTAGGCAGAGCATGTTCCATGTTTATTGAATTTTAGCCAAAGGCTCTAAGCAGCACCCTGTGGGTTTTTTCTACTTGTGCCCGAAAGGTCTTCAGCCCGATCGGCCAACCCTGTGAGGCTCTGTGGAGCTAAAAAAGGCCTACAGGAGGGTTTTTATTTTATAGTTATCGATTATGATATCGAATGAGGGGTCGTTTTCGAAGTATTTTTGGCCGTAGAGTCCATTTTTGGGGGTCCCAGGACAATCCGCTTTCACCGTGGGGATCTATGGGGCTTTCATGGTCCACGATGTCCAAGGGGTTGGGCGATTGGGCTGCAAAACTTGCGGGTACAAATATTAAACCGAGTATTTTGTCAAAATTTGAGATTGAAAAAAATAAAATCCTGCGCTCTTCAACTACACCATCTGCGGCGTTTCACTTGCTCGTCACTCCACCATAAGGGAAGGGATCTGGGTGCGCTACTGGACACTCAGCTTTCCTTTTCTGAGCACGTCTACCATGTCTCTACTCGGGTTGATTTTAATTGCACCGATTAGCTTCAATTCCACCGGCAAACACCCCTGTGGCGTAATTCCTCCGGGTCTTGAGCAGGTAGACTGCGCATTCCACCGAGTATGTTTATGAAGTCTTAGCTGATGTCGGTAGGTAGGTACAGGAATGTGCGTTGTACCAAAGGATGTACGTGTCCTTCAGTACAACGTAGGTGTCCTAAAACACCTGCCCAGCAAACGTCATAATATTATTATGAAAATTGAAATATTATTTATGAATATTATGAAAATATTATTTCTTTGATAATAGCTCTAAATAATAGTTTTCTGATGAAAGGTGATTGAATGTTGTCTAAGGGACGTACATAGCATTTATATTGAGGCATCAAATGTTCCATTTGAATGGGTGGAAACCAGAAATTTTACCACGTTTCCTTTCAGAACTGATATTAGGATTAGGATTTCCCGGAGACCTCAGGAGCAACTTTTTGGTGGTTTCAGAATTTCTCATCATCTACTCAGCAAAACTGATTTTTTGTATTTTTCAAAATTTGAAATTTAATTTCAAAAGTCAAAAGTTTTTTATTTTCTCCACTAGCTTCGATGAGCTTTTTGGATGGGTTGTTCTGTTAGTTTGATTGGGATGGGATGTCTGCGTTGTTATGAGCAGTGAGAGTGTAACGGCTCAAAATCCTCGCCGTTCTTTTTTCTCCGAGAGTTTCAAGCGAACGCGGGAGAGATACCCACAGCTGGTCTCCCCTTCTTTTGTTCCCCCTCTGGAGCTACCTCCGATGACGTCACAGGGACGCCGGCAGAGAGGTTACGAGAAAAAGTCAACGTGTTCAGATCCGTCCGGTTTAATTCGTACTTTTCGTACTCGTTTTTTCAATTTGCGGGGCTTCTGGCAGTGAGTTTCCAACCGGATTTATCCCCAGTACGGTGCAGCGAGTGAAATTTACGAAGCGGTTGACGAGCTATCCTCAGGTAAGCCAAATTTGGCGTTCTCATGAGTGGGAGTTCAGGTCCTTTGTCTTGCTGTGAGCTGAGTTTGGACTGAAGACGCTTTTTACCCTCAGGTGCTTAGGGATTCGTGTAACGGGGACTTCGTAATGAAGCCGACATCCCAACGATCCGACTTCCCGAGGATTTATGACCAGGCCCCCAGTCCATTGTGATTGGTTACAAAGGCCCACTGCGTTCAACGTTTATGAGGGTCACGTCGTACATCCTGCACGAGTGACACGTCAGTAGAGGCAGCCACCAATTTGGATTTAATCCAGTTACACTCTGGATGAGGTAAATGCTAAATGTATTTGCCCTGATGTTCACACGATGACGGGCTCGACGATAAGTGCTAACGCCTGGCCAACCTTTTGTTTGTTGCAGGCTGCTTTCTTTTCCGGATGGTTCTCCCAGTTTTACGTTTTCCCAGTTTTGCTGTTTTTCTCTGGTTTTTCCGCCAGTTTTCCTGATTCTCTTCTTTTTGTTTACGTCTACCGATTTTACGTTCGTTTTCCCTGGTTTACGTCTACCTCCAGTTTACGTCCGTCAACGTCTTACGGTGCTCTGCGTGCTGTGTGGCATAGGCTCGCCATTGGCATTTCTAATGGGGCACTACCCGATGTTGCGTTTTTGTCGTCGTTGTTAGTGCGCCCTGGTGGTCGATGGCGGAGCTGGTTCATCGCGTGCGTTTGAAGTTACCCAGTCGATACGGTCTCTAGTCTTGCCTGTTTTGTTATAGCACCAGGTGGTTATGGTTGTAAAGTATTTTATTTTGTTTGTTTGAAGGTTAGAGTTTGTTTAGTAACTGAATGATGAGGAAAATTATTTAAATCTGTGATATTAGTTGGTAATGTGAATCTAGTCCAGCGCTGGTTTAATTCTCTTTCGCTCTCGTTGAGACAAACAATATAAATTGAAGTTGTGAAATATCTGTTAATTTATTTTGCCTTGATACTTGGAATTATTGTAAGTTTTTGCGGATGAATGGTTTGGAGTTAGTAGCCAACTTTAAAAAAACTCCTGGCGCTCAACAATGTGTAGTATTGGTGAATAATTTAATATCTTTTTAAACATGAACAAACCTAGAAGGCGTTCAAATCAAGAAGCCCACCCTGAGATGATAGTTAGCCGGCACTCTCTGAACTTTTCTCTTGGTTGCCCAAGAAAAGTAGTTACAAGAGTAGTGATACGATTATGTCTGAGATGTCTTCTTTTGAGTCTTGTCGCAAAACCTGGTGGAGCTGTGATTGCCGCGACGCATGGATTCATGTTTCCTTCGGCCTTCTCCACCAGTTTTGTGTATTGTGTAGTGATGGTCTCTTGAATTGTGGATAATTGGAGGTCTTCCCGGAGCACGTCGTTTCTCACGTACCACGGGGCACCTGTTATGGAACGGATGATCTTGTTTTGTTGTCGCTGAATCTGTTGTGTGGAAGTGTAGCAGGCTGTACCCCAGATCTCGCAGCCATAAGTCCATATAGGTCTTATGAGAGCCGAGTAAAGGAGCTTCTTGTTCTCCAAACTCAGCTTGGATCTCCAATTCAGCAGTGGCCAGCATAGGAATGTCCTCTTTTTCATAGCCTCTCTGACGTTCTTGATGTGGTACTTCCAAGTTAGTCTACGGTCTAGGGTCAAACCTAGATACCGAACTTGACTTTTCCTTGGAAGTAAACCACCACAGAGACCGACGTTGCAGACTGTTCCCGGCCTTAGCGTGAAGGTGATGAGCGAGGACTTGGTTGGATTGACCTTCACCTTCCATTTGTTGAGCCACTCTTCAGCTTTAGCCAAGTGTCTCTTCAGGTGCCATCTTGCCTCCATGACGGTGTCTCCTGAAGCGAGTATTCCTGTGTCGTCTGCAAACTGGGCCAGAAGCGTGTCACACGTATCAGGGAAGTCATGGCAGTAGGCGTTGTAGAGAAGCGGGCTGAGAGGCGATCCTTGTGGAACTCCCGCGCTGATTGTCTTGAACGACGAATATTCCTCGCCGATTTTCACCCTAAACGTTCTTCCACTCAAGAATGACTTGAGGAAGAGGAACAGGGAATTCGGGAGGAATGGTCGGATTTTTAGGAGGAGTCCATCATGCCAAACTCTATCAAACGCCGACTGTACATCCAGAAAGGCTGCTGCAATATACCATGGAAAAAGTTTAATATTTTGGTTTTCTCTACTTTGAAGCTTCAATGCCCCACGTGGAGTAAATTTTTGGTGGTTTCAGCCTTTTCTCGTACTATGCTCGCCGAACTGGATTTTTTAAGACCAATTTCAAATTTCTAGAAGTGCCTTATAATTTAGATGAGTCTCCTCCTCCTCCCACTCCTCATGTTAGAGCTTTGAAGTAGTAGATCTAAACATAACCTTACTCCACAGCATCGTGTGGTTTTCTGGGGATATGATCGACATATTAATATTATAGTATATTATATAATAGTTTACCCATTTCAGCCAGCAACGATGGCAGCGTCAATACCGCAATGAGCAGGATAACTGAAAGGTTCCTCATCCTGGACGCAATTAAACTGCTAATGCTTTCCGGTGGATTTTATACCCTTCCATTCTAGACAAGCGTTTTACCTTTCAATTTACTCTTTCTGATTCTCCAATTAGTATGCGCTGACACACACCGATTTGTTCCCAATGGTTTTATGTGTCAAATGCCAAATGAAGGTAAATATTCACGGCGGTGTTCTCATAAAAATAGTGAAAATGCCCCCCGCGTTATACGCTGAGTTTTCACGTCAAAGGACTGAAGAGAACACGTCCCCCTTGTAAAGGTTTGGGCCGTCTTCAGAAGATGATGGCATCTTTTTTTTAAACGTCAGGGAACGAATAATAAGGGGGTTACCCTCCGAACCTCATCCCTTCGTAAGGGCGGTTCAGATGTATTCATAGAAGGTTATAAATACGCGATCAGAACAAGGATGATTGATGGACGTCCTGTAAGGAAGATGACTATTCAAATATTCCTTACAGGCTTTCAATTCCGACACCCCCCACCTGTTTTTGCGCTCATGTCTCGTGTCACTCGTGTGACATCTATATGCAGAGCGATGCTCTCCCTGGTGGATCAATACATTAAACATTCGAGTGGATCTTCGAGTTTTAAAACTGCGTTGATATCTGATGATCAACTGTTAGATTTGCAAAAAATAAACCATTACACACCTGCTTGCTATAAAGAACGCGAAAGTGTTCGATAGGGTCATTATCTAATCACCCCTCGTGCGATCCTCTGCATTCGATCTTTTACGATCTTTCACACTGCTCGCCGCATCTCTTTAAAAATTAGTCCCATTCACTTTTCATGAGACCTCCTGCCTCATCCGCTACTAAGAAAAAACGTCTCAAGTGGGTCGTAACCCTGCAGCTAGCGGTTTTAACCATTGCACTCCCGGGCCCATAGGAAGGGACCACTGCACGGGTGATGCTCGTCTCGTCTCCAAAATAATCCATTCCTGTGGTAGACAACCTTTATCGTCTCCGTATTTATTTTATTGGTTCGTAATGGTCGCCCTACTCTTCTCATCTTAGCCCTTATTGTGTCTACAAACAGTACCTAACAGCCTGACTCGTCTCCGTTCCACGGGCAGTTGAATTCAGTCAACCTAGCTGTTCCGTCCACTATGTTCCTCCGTGAAGCCAGCGAGGACACACTTTGCTATTTTTGGACAATTTTAAGTTGCTACTAGTCCAGATATTATCCTTTCCAATTTGATGTTTCGTGCGAAGCACGGGTGTCCCAGCTAGTATTTAATATTAATGGGGATGGATCGCCGGTTCCCTAACAACATATCGCTTCTATAGCGCTCTATCGGTGATGGAGTAGGGGGTGGCGAAGTTCACATTACGAGCGCTGGGAGTGCAGTGGCTATCAATCTGCGAGCGGAGTGTGTAAGTCCGAACCGCCAGGAGTTGAATCGCCAATCGCCGAATCGCCAAGATATTGAATCGAAGCTAATTTAAAAACTCGGAGCTTAGTCCAGTCCAATTAGCCCGATAAAGGGCAAATATTAAAAATTTTTGTTGTAGTTTTGGAAATTTCTGTTTATACAGTGGGCCCCGCTTACAGGGAACCCTGTTAAGTGTGATCATCCGCTTAAAGTGATCACATCTCGTGGGACGGATGTACAACGTATATCTAAACGTTGAGTATTATTCGGTTAGCGTGATCAGTAACCCTGATACAGTGATCAGTTTCTCGGGGTTTAGGGGGCCTCTCATGAAGAAGATTTCAGAAGATTTGGCCAGGCGATTGGGGCATGAAGATTTTGTGGCATCAAATGGATTCCATAGATGGCAGAAAAAGGAAAACATAAATTACGTTAAGACTCATGGGGTGCAAGAAGAAGCAGATCATACAGCAGCACATTCATGGTTGATTGACGAGTGGCCTTCTCTTATCGAACGCTACTCCCCTGACGATGTCTTTAATGCCTATGAAACTTTTTGTTTCACGTAAATGTTTCTGAGTTATTTACAAAAAACTGTGTCAACTCCCAAAATGTTGACTTTCTTTGCGAAAAACCCGTTTTTCGGGCAAAATTTTAAGTCGCAAACCTCAGATTCGTGTTCAGCAGCCAAAAATACCATAAAAATAGATATTTCCAGAACTACAAAAAACTGTTTTCCATTTTTCCTAATTTGACTGGAATAGCTGTCATCCCAGAAAACAACCGATTTGATTTTGAATGTTGATATTGAAATGTTGATTCACACCAGTCTAATTTTAATTGTTCCACCTCTCCCACAACGTCTAATTTAACTAATTTATTATGCTTATCTAACTTTGTTTCCTTACCCTTTGTCGGTATTTTTCCTATTTAATTGTTTTTTTTTTCCAGCCTTAATGCACGAAGTTTGGACCTGTGTTCGCTGCCCGGGTACAATGACATGCACAAACGTTAGTACTTGATGGGCGATAATAATATTATGGCCGCAACGCTCGCCCAAAACGAAGCGTTGATATTCGACTCGACAGCTGAAGAAGTTGAACACTGTCGAAATCATCTCTGTGAGTGGGCGCGCCTAACAGTGTTGCCAATCCTCAAACGGCCACAATTTAAAAAATAAACCTTATTTCAGATGATGAAGATGATTGGGATGGATTTGAGTCTGAACCGGTGGACTACGACGATGTTTCTCTAGAGATGAACGTGGTGGTGCCTCTTCGAGTGGAGCGCCATCAATTCAACTAGGAATGAAAGTTCGTTTAGTACAAATGGCAAAATGGTCTGCTGCTGAGGATTTCCCAACCAGACTCAAGTGAGATATTTTTATGCAGGCTTTTATTGTTCGATCTCTTAATCAGCTCTCCACCGTTTCACCATGGTACTACATGGCATCTTCAGGGGGCTCAAGTTCTTTTCAGATACATTTGATATCCGTGTCCTCTCAATAACTACTTAGACAGCTTAAGCTGGATGACCGGAAATATGAACGAATAATTTTGCTTAAATTTAAAATAATTTTGCATAAACAATGCAAAATCTAAATGTTCAGCCGTTCATTATCTTTTTTTTTTTTTTTTTTACCAAAAAATAAAATTTAAAATAATTTTTTCCTTATTTGCACGGTTTTAATGCGCAAATTTGCGCACGATCTGACTTCGGAGTCACATTCTGGGGTCCTTACTGAATAGGTACACAGAAAGAAAAAACTCCATGCACTACGGTGAACACCGCGACTTTTTTTCGATTTTCTGATTTTTTTTTGTTCAGTATTTTTGATCTGTAAAGTCGATGAAGGGCAATTTAATGAAGAGAATATTTTTAATGTCTTCGGATACTGAATACAAATCAATCGTGGTTTAAGGCTTAATTAATATGTGGGGGTCGCCACGGCGAAAAAACTGTACTGATGAAAATACCGATTTTCAACTTTCCGCCCCTCTGCTCACCTACAGACAGCTCGAAACGACAAAACCAGTATGGTTCTTTGTTCTTATATATATCAGCTAAAGAATTTTAAACCGATCGGCCAGTTGCGTTTTTAATTTTTCGAATTTTCGCCACCTTTTAGCGGCGTTTTCACTGTTGTCTTCTTATTGTATTCCCCGCGATCCGAGTTATATTATTAAACTAGCCGGGACACCCATGCTTCGCACGAAATATCAAATTCCCGTCCATAACCTATCAATAATACAACCCCTGTTTCACTAGGAACATCCATAGCAACCCGTCAACTCGTAATTTTTCTTAGTAACATCGCTTGTTGACTTGTTTCTCTTCGTGAAGTAACCTATATCAATGAATAATAAACCCTTGTGTAAAATTTGCAGCGTTTTTGTTAATAGAATAGATTCCGAACGAACAAATTCTGAGGATCGGGCGATTTTGTCAGAGAGCAGAATGAAAGCGAATCCTGGGGGCTGTCCGTTGATGCGCGAGTTCGTGCGTGTGTTCTCCCGAATCTTAGACATAGGGGCTGGCCCGTGCGAGCGTGCAGATTCTATGAGATCTGGGATCAATCCCGACCGACTCTGGTCGAGGAATTATCCACTTCCCGCGATTCTGGAGGAATTTTAAGATTTGGGAGACGATTTTATTCCACACTAATTTCGGGTATATTCTGGTGTGTGGAAAGGCGATATTTCTTTCTATAGATCTCGGCTACTTAAGTTGATTTTGGGGTACTTCATCACTAGCAGGGTTGGGCCGGGTGCACGTTCACTCTAATAGGCAAGCAAAGCGAACCCCTTCCCGCCAGTCCTCGTGCTATTTGCAATGAAAATCAAGAATTGGGGCACGTTCGGGTTTATTATTAAAAAAAAAAAATACCTTTCCAAGATTACGATATATGCCATGCCATGTTATTCAGTTGTGTGAGCTATTTTACACCCTTGATCACGCTGATGAGGCTGCTATTATTTTACCATTACTAGAAGACCATTATTTCATTTTTCGAACGATTGTGTATTCACAACTGGATGGGGTGAATTAAGGTAACGTCTGGTACAACATTATCGACCTTTTATGTGCCCGTGCAGCGAAATAACTTTCACTTCAATGTGAAATAAACGGTCCCAAAGGAGCGCGAAAGAGAAAGAGCGAGAGATTTTCCGCAGAAGATTTCACGTATTTCGGGTAGCAGGGGAGCTGTCGGGTCTGCTGGTGCTCCGGAGGGTGAAGGCACACATTAGGCACAGATGCAACAAAGATCCGTTCGTGATTCACATCCCATATGACCCGTGGGTTGAGGGGAAGACTGTGGGAGGGGAGCTTGATGCCAGTTAGTGCAATGTAGAGGAGGGCGTCAGATGAATACACACTCGTCTAGTGAACTAAATATGTGCAGCACGTTAGTTGGGGGAATGCAAATAGTTTAAAACTTATTAATACTCTTGTTAATGTGATGCTTTCATTTCGATGAATCCCAGCAGTCCAAGGCCACCGAAATTGGGAGTTAGTGAAGACGAATTGTTTTTAAATTGATTAGGAATTTCGTGATAAGGATGGCGCTGTGATAAGCCCAAAATTGTCAGCTCTCCGTTTTGGTTTATTATTCTTGGAATAATTTATAATTTTACAAGAATTCAAAGTTCACTCTAGTGAAGGCCATGCTTCCGTTCGAGAGAATCAGCATGGATTTCAAGGGCCCACTTCCGTTGAAGTCGAGGAATAAATACCTCCTGACGATCGTCGATGAGTATTCAAGATTCCCTTTTGCCTATCCTTGTCCCCACATGAACTCGTCAACTGTAATCTACTGCCTGACTAACCTTTTCACCACTTTTGGTTTACCTTCATACGTTCACACCGATCGAGGAACCTCATTTGCATCCAAGGAGCTACGGGAATTTCTTGATACCCGAGGAGTAGCTACTTCCACACGGAGAAAAAAAAGTGCGGTTTTTGTTCGGTAAACCGCTTTAGCGGCCATTTTATAGTATAAAAAACCGCGTGAGCGGTGAAAATCTACCGAACAATTTCATTTTTACCGCCCAATTACCCTTGGTTACCTTACAACTCGATGATCTTACCGAACATTTCTTCTCTGCTACCGAACAATTCAAGAAATCTTACCTTGCCAGAGCTAACCGAACAAACCGAGAGCTACATTCACCGAACAACTCGATTATCAACCGCACAATGAAGCCACTTCGGTACAAACATACCTCACATGCGAAAAAGTGAAGTAAACGTGTACCGCCCAACTTCTCCATCTACATAGAGAGGTTAATAATTACCGAACATAACACGTGGGCAGTCAGATTTACATTAAATGTCTACCGCCTGCCAAAGGCTGTAAGGTACATTTCAACCTCACATCGTCAACAGTTTACCGCCCAAGCTCCCTTCCTTTGTGGAGAGGTGATACTTTACCGCTCTATGAAGCTATCGAATATGTTGGGTCAGATTTTCACCTAACATAACACCTTGTCGGTAACTTTCTACCGCCTACCAAAGGCGGTAAGGTTAATTTCTACCGCACATCACCAACGTTTTACCGCCCAACTTTACCTCCTTCGTAGAAACGTTGATAATTACCGAACATAACACGTGGGCAGTAAAATTTACATTTAATGTCTACTGCCTACCAAAGGCCGTATGGTTAATTTCTACCTCACATCACCAACGTTTTCCCGCCCAACTTTACCCCCTTCACAGAAAGGTTTATAATTACCGAACATAACCGTGGACAGTAAATTTCCACCGTACACAAAAGTAAGTGCGGTAAAATTTAATGTCGACCGTACAGTAGTACCTGAGATAGGCGCTTGGCAGCGCTTGCGTTGGGGCTTTGCTGGGGTTTTCGGCCGAGTGGCGGCCATTAGTAATGATGTGTTTGTCGTTGGTGACGGTTATAAATCGGTCTAGTGAATTTACTGTTTGGAACATCCGAAAAAGGTAATTGGATTTTCAGCTTGTGAGGTATGTATGATGCTAACATAATGGAGTGCTTGTAATTTTGTTTTTTCATGTTCTCGCATGTTCGACCCAAGGCCCAATTCGATCATAGACAATGGAATTCCTGTTTCTCTCGTAAAAGACCTCGTAGCAGTTTACCTAAAGCATTCAAGAAAATTCAGTTACTGGACACTACTGAAAAGGTACATGTATGAATATTTTGCATGCTTATTCGTTCCTAGATTCCTAACATCAATGCAAATCAATAATTGATTTACAATTATTGTGATTACAGTTACTCGATACATTTTCAAAATTGGGAAAATGCCTCGGACTACGCGTCGATCGACTCATTTCATCGGTGGGTGTTGACACAATGTCGCTGCACTGTCGTCCTTATATCGTTCCCATCTAAAGTACCTACGTGTAAGCATTATTCCATGCGTCATTGGTGTATTGCATGAAATGTTTGATGTTTTCCCCTAAGATGATCTCATGTTTCTATGCCTTCTTAAATCAGATTCACGCAGACCCTTTTCGGATGGTTTGGGGTGGAGGAGCCTCTCCTGAGTTCCCAGCTCGACGAATAAGGTCCGGCGGAATACCCTTCTATCAGAAGAACCGCTACATCGGATAAGCTTCAGAGCACACTTCAGTTAGGTATAGTCCCTCAAAAAGTGTTTTTTAATTGGTAGTGTGTCAAGTCCAGAAATCACAAAACAGTATTGTCGGCAATTATTAACAGCATTCCATTTCCACTTGCAGATGTTCATCTGAAACGAAGAGCTCTCTTATGTTTGCTGCCTTACGTCTTCGGCCTGATAATATTATGCAAAAAAGCCACCGTCCAGGACCGCCAAGTTGGCCAGGCTGTATCGAAGAAAACCGTCGCACGTGCCTGTACCTTTGCACCGCGTATCTGTACCTCAAAGGTAAACCATCATAATATGCAAAATATTGCATATAATTTATGCATATATTATATTTTTTAATATAATATATTATAATATAATATATTATAATATAATATATTATATGAAGATAATATATATAATATATTTATATAATAATATAATATAATATAATATAGTATATATTATAATTATTATATCTATATATATAAAAAATAATCAGTATTTTGTTGCTGATCGCATAGGTAACTTGAGAACGGCTGGACCGATTTGGCTAATTTTGGTCTTGAATTATTTGTGGAAGTTCAGAGAAGGTTTATATATAATATAATGTAATAATATAATAATGGAAAACCGCTATATTCCGCCAAAAAGGGTTTGTTATTCATTGATATAAATTCTCCTCAAATATAATGGGATGTATGGGATGGTGTGTGGGATGTATGGGATATGTGGGATGTATGGGATGTGTGGGATGTATGGGATGGTGTGTGGGATGTATGGGATGGTGTGTGGGATGTGTGGGATGTATGGGATGTACGGGACGTGTGGGATTTACGGGATGTATGGGATGGTGTGTGGGATGTATGGGATGTGTGGGATGTATGGGATGTGTGGGATGTATGGGACGTGTGGGATGTATGGGATGGTGTGTGGGATGCATGGGATGTATGGGATGTGTGGGATGTTAGGGATGGTGTGTGGGATGTATGGGATGTATGGGATGGAGTGTGGGATGTGCGGGATGTATGGGATGATGTGTGGGATGTGCGGGCTAAAAAAGGGCTACGGGGGGGTTCATGTTTTTGGGTATGATGTCGAGTGGGGTGTCGTTTTCTAAGTCTTTTTGTACGTACAATCCTCTTTTTGGGGTCGCACAAAACCCTAGCAATTTACTTTCTGACTTAAGAACATAACTTGAGAAAGTAAACTCGACCCCATGGCTAGGGCATTGTAGCTACTTCATAAAATAATTGTATTTATATCAGATATATTTATATCTCCCTACTAGATTGAACAAGAACAGATTCTGCTCTGGTTTAATCTAGTTGGTAGGCGTGTACGAATACGTTGGATCATGCCAATAGACGTAGGTACACGTCAATGATTTGATAATATATTATATCCTTAACAGTTGAGAAATAGATTGTCCCCGGTTTGGCATTGAATATGATAACTTATCGACTTTCCCCATTTTTTAATGTAAAATCGAACCCATGGTTAGTAGCATTGTACCTACTTGATAAAATAATGATAGGTACTTGATAAATAATTTTAGTTCTTGACAAATCTAGTGGGGTGTCGTGCACTTACTTAAAATTTAAATTATTTGTACTTTAAATGATTTAATAATGTTGGATCATGCCTAAGTTTTAATTTACTGTATCCTTTATCCTTTAATTTACAGTTAATTATAATTTTATACGTTATATTATGTTGTGTATCGTTCTGCGTTGTAATAAACATGGTTTGTATTCATAACCGAATTATTTTTCTTCCTTAGGTATCCTATCCGTTCGAATCGTGGTTTGATTACTTCACAAATGGGAAGAGGTGCCTCTCAACGTAATTTGAGAGGTAATCGTACCCAAAAAGTGATGTAATCCCTCGCTGGTTTGGGCGGTAAGTGTACATCAATGAAAGGTAACTCATTGATGTTCATTTACCGCCCAAACCAACTAGGGATTAGCTCACTTTTTGTGTACGATTACCTCTCAAACTACGTTGAGAGGTACTTCTTGCCGTTTGTTCGGTGATTAGTTACCGCGCATTTTAGGTGTGGAAGGTAACGTTTACCGAACGATATTTGAAATTAGGGAGGTGAATACTGGCCGCACAATTGCGTGTGGAAGGTAATTTTTTACCGCACAATGTTTCTCGAAATTTAAAATGAGAGGTGAATATTCACAGCACATCCGAGTTGTGGGAGGTGATTCTTACTGCACATTTGAAGTAGGGGAGGTAATTTTACAACCTCACATTAATTATGGAAGGTGAAAATTCACCGCGCACTTTAACTTTGAGAGGTTATAATTTACCGCTCATAATCGAAAAGGTTTGAGGTTGGAAGGTTAAAATTCACCTTACATTTTGGTATGTTCGGTAGGTTGGCGGGACGAAATGAGCGGTAAACATTGCGGGACACAGGGATTACCGAACAATTTAAGTAAAAATGTTCGGTAACATCTCCGATTTTTGAGCGGTAAAGCAGTTTTGATGTTCGGTAGAATGATGAATGAAAATGTTCGGTAATCGGTGGTCAACCGCGCAAATTCAACACTTTACCTTACATTTTTTGCGTTTTTACCTCTCCATTTTTCGAAAAATTGTTCGGTTGACCACCGATTACCGAACATTTTCGTCTAAAATACCGCCTTTTTTTTTCTCCGTGCATGGAGGCCCCTTATAACCCCACGGGAAACGGCCAAATCGAGCGGCAAAATGGCACAATCTGGCGCACAGTGTCTTTTGCTCTCAAGCACAGAAAATTGGACCCTTCGGATTGGGAATCGGTGCTTCCGGATGCACTCCATTCCATCCGATCTCGATTATGCACGGCAACCAACGAAACGCCTCACAAGAGGATGTTCCGCCACAACAGAAGATCAGCTAATGGTACTTCGCTTCCGACTTGGCTCGCCATCGAAAAAAGCGCCAATGAAAAAGCACGTACGCACAAGCATGTACGATCCTCTGGTCGAGGAAGCCGACATCCTTGATGTTAACCCACAGTATGCCAGGGTTCGCCTCGATGATAGACGGGATACGACGGTGTCTTTGAAACACCTGGCACCTCCTGGTGGTACGATGATTGAGCCAGAATCAGTGGAAGCTGAGACAACTGAGCAACACGACATCGCACCTCCAGCATACCTTACACCAGAAGAAAACCAGGAAGACCCCGAGGGCACCCCCGAAATCCCGACAGAAGTTTCTTCGCAACCTCGTGAAAATTCCCCCCGTCGTTCTACGAGAGAGCGACGTACGCCTGCCCGCTTTAAGGACTATGAACTGAAGTTTTAAAAGGCAAGAAGAATGTTATGATCATCCAGTTTTATTATAACCGTTCCAGTTGTTAGACACTGGCATGTGTCTTCACTCCAGATTTCTTTGTTACATTTCACGTTTATTGTGACTAATAAAGCCTAATTTGCAAAGGTTTTTACAACAATAATAAAGGAATAATATAGGTCCATGGAATCGCGCCGGAGGTCGAAAATTCTGATCGGCCTAAATATTTGACATTATCCGTTTCAGGACACGTAGATTCCAAAAACCAAATGTCCATCCGCCGTCCGAGCCGTTTTGGACAGTCGGATTTAGCCCGATCGCCCAAACCCAGAAGGGGCTAAGGGAGGTTTTTTTAAAGGTTTTCGGCTAGGGGGTCGATGTGTCGTTTTCGAAGTATTTCTGGACGTATAACCCATTTTCGGGGGTCCCAGAACTATCAGATTTCACCGTGGGGATCTATGGGACTTTCATGGGGCTACAAATGGGATTTTTTGAAGATCCGAGGGAGGTCAAATAAGCTGTCGTTTTCCGAGTAATTTTGGACGCATAATCCATATTTTGAGGTCCCACATCTGCCCGAACATTGTAGAATTTTTTTTGTCAAAAATATGTTTTCATTGACACAATTAATTTTTGCATATAATATAATAATATTATATTATATGCAAAATTTACGCAAAGGTTTATTATTACCCTTCGATATAGGTAAACTATATCGAAGGGTAATAATAAACCTATATCGATATATAAACCTATATCGAAGGGTAATAATAAACCCTTGCGTAAATTTGCAGCGTTTTTTCTGTGTTCTGTGGGGCTACCATGGAGCTACAAATGAGACTTGTGAAGGAAGTTAGGGTTAAATGATGTAGGCTATCGTTGACAATTAATGAACTGAACTTACATTTATGCGTTATAAGTTGTACAACATAGTTGCATTTTGGCGACTTTTGGGAGGGTTTTCGGAAACGAGCGCGGGACTAACTGGTTATGGGAGGGGAGGCAGTATCACTCTTCGGGGGAAACACAGAACGATAAAGCGGAGGAAAATTGGAAGGGAATGAAAAACGGGCGAGGACACGAAGAACTTGGGTACGTGGCGTGGATGGTGAACTATATGAACGGGGGCGAAGGTTGGAGTGGCACGTACCGGCGATTCTTTACAAAGCACCTGCACATACGCACCTATTTAATTAGGGGCCCGAAAGGAGGGGGAACATTGACGCCGGAAACCCCCTTTCACTTCAATCTACGTGGCTAGACGTATCAAAATCGGCCGAACCGATTTTAAGTCCGAGCCGTTTTGAGCAGTTGGATTTTTTTTTTTTTTTTTTAAATCTGAAATTTCGGCATGGTTCTGGGACCCCCAAAAATGAATTCTACGTTCAAAAATAATTCGAAAACGACACCCCGCTCGATATCTTACCCGAAAACCTTTTTTTTTACCCTTCCGTAGCCCCTTTTTAGCCCTACGGGTTTGGGCGGTCGTGCTGAAAACCTGGAGGGCACTACTAACCGAGTATTTTGTCAAAATTTCAGATTTTTACGCATCTAGAAACGTATAACGACAAATTTTGAGGCCGATCGAAATCGACCTAACGACATGAATACATAGGTGTATTACCTATTCCAAGAATTATAAACCAAAATGTACGAATGTCTTCTTGAATATTTTATTAATTACTTTCAATGTAGGAGGGGGGTTGGGGGGGGGGGGGGGTCCTATGGTAAACAGTTATGAACGAATTACTAAGAAAATAATAATGAAATTACTAGTTAATCGATTATTCATAATATGAAAATCATTAAATGAATCATTTTAAAATTTATAATGATTCATTTAATGATTTTCATATTTAATGTTATAATATGAAAATGGTTGAAAAAGTGAATATGAAAATACCCAGGAATAATGGTCGGTAAGAACCCTCAAAATCTTAACGTGTAGGCTCCCCGGCCAATCAGGATTGGATTGGGATGGGGTGGGGCCAATTATTTGTCCCAATTTTTAATAATTGAAGTCTTGATTATTATTATTATTGATAAGAATCGTTAATACCTATCGTAATTACTTATCGAAATATAGGAACAGATATTGTGGAGGCATTGATATGTTTCTAGTGATATTGGGTATCGAAACGAGTACTGACATTTGAGTGGTATAGTAACGTCCCATCGACTGATGATTAATGGTGACGTTACGGTCAATTATGACGATCCGCAAGGTTACATCGCCTCTTTGTGATTTATCTCTCTATTGTCTCCCTCGTCCGCTTCAGGAGGTCCTGACGTTTCTGTCCGAGACAATCAACCGGCATCAGGCGCCTCCCGAGTGAGACCATCTCCGCGCACTCTGATGGCAAACCTGTTAACGTTTCGTCGAAGGGGAGGTTGAAAGTTAACCTGTTAGTTGGGGGGCGCTGCCGCCAGGTAGCAGCTCCGCCTTCAAACTGTCTTCTTGCCCTTTTCAACCCTCCCCGGGCTTTTTATTTACGAGGGTTGGCCACGAAGCTTCCGCGATGGGTTACACTTGGATCGAGAAATGATTTTGTTTTTGCTTTTAACTTCTTTTCTTTCTCCGATCCTCTTGAGAAAACTTATCGCCTCCATATTGTCACAACGACCACTGCCACTCTTCCCTAATCCTCCAAACCTTCGATCACATCCAAAAATTGACATTAAATGTCTCGTCATATTTTATGCCTCGTTAACCCCGTATCTCTTGTTTAAAAAAAAAACACGAAGCTCTAAGATCGATAATTAGAATAAGTACCTTAAGGTAGCGTTAAGGATTCGTTGAAGCTTCGTTAAATGGTGCTATTCAAACACGTGCCTTAAATGATTCACTCACCCACTTCTCCTACAAGCATAGTCTTTTTTCGCAATGAATGATCGCAAAATTGATTCAAGCGTGAAAACATCGAAGCTCTTTTTCCTGAAACACCCGCGAGGCATTGAACAACTTTTATAATATAATGGTTATATTATATATAATACCTATATATAGGTAATCATAACTTGATTCTCCCATTACAACAATCAGAATATAGTGTAGTATTAAACAAAAAATGCAAATTTCACACATGGGTTCATCATTCTTTGGAATAGATTACTTAACCAAATTCTGCCCGTAAAAATTATTTGAAAAATTGAAAAAATCGATTTCTGGACATTTAGTATTTAGACAAATGAGGGACCCCAAATAACGTCTTCAACGTCCAAACTAACTCGGCAAGCAACCGCTGTCTGCTGATCGCCCAACCCAGTGGGGCTAAAAAGGGATGGGGTACTGGAGGGATTTTTGCATGCTATCGAGAGGGTTGTCGTTTCCCAAGTATTTTTGGACGTAGAATCCATTTTTTTGGGTCCCGGAACGGATCTATGGGGCTTTTGAAGGATGCCAAGAAGTCGAGTAAGGTGTCGTTTTCCGAGTAGTCCATTTTTCGGAGTACCACAATGTATACTAATGGGGTCCACTAGAGTCTACTAGAGGAGTCGTTCTCTCTCCCTAACCACCTCATTGGATTAGACCTCTTAGACCTATTTGTGATACTAATGGGTCCAGAACTGTGTCTTGATCTTTGTTTTTCCGAGAAAGTACTTCACGTCACGATACGAGAAATGTGGATTTTGGAGGCTCCTCCATTGCAATTTGAATTTTTGGCGAGCCACCGAAAATTCATTTTTTGAATGGAACTGCGAACTCAGCTTCCGAGTAGAAAGCTGGTAATTGACCGCTCACTAACCTATGAATAATCGGACGGGAGGGATTGCAGTGCAAGCTCACAAGTGGGTTATCTAAGCGCAGGTAAGATTAAGGTTATTCAAGTAGATAACCACCACTCGGCGGAGAACCTCCATTAAATTTTTAGTGATTTTGGTTTATTATTCTTGGAATAATACACCTATGTTTTCGCGACGCGGGTCGACGACTCCGATCGGCCTCAAAATTTGACATTATCCGTTTCAAGAGGTCTACATTCAAAATCCGAAATGTCCGTCCGCCGTCCGCCGTACGCCGTCCGCCGTCCGGGCCGTTTTGGACAGTAGGAATTTTTTTTTAAATCTGAAATTTTGACAAAATACTTGGTTTACCATCTAGTTGTGCCCGCAAGGTTTTCAGTCCGATCGCCCAAACCCGTGGGGCGCTCTGGGGCTATAATGGGGCTACGGGAGGGGTTTTTTGAAGGCTTTCAGCTATGGGATCGAGTTAGGTGTCGTTTTCGAAGTATTTTTGGACGTAGAATCCATTTTTTGGGGTCCCGGAACGATCCGATTTCACTGGGGCGATATTTAGGGCTTTCATGGGGCTAAAAATGGGATTTTTGAAGGATCCCAGGATGTTAAATATTTTTTGAGTAAAAAATACAGAATTTTTGAAAAAACACATTTTTGAACAAAAAAATCCCCAAAAAAAAAATTTTTTTGGAATAAAAAAAAAATTTTTTTTAAAACTTTTTCATTGACAGAATTTAATTTCTGCACAAGTAACCTATATCAAAGAATAATAAACCCTTGTGTAAAATTTGCAGCGTTTATATCCTTTATTTTTCTTCTAGGAATAAAATATTTAATATTTAATATTCCTTCCTATTCCAGGATTTTGCGGTAAATTTTGTCGAATGGTTGGAAAATGTTCTAGCAATTCGAATTCAACGGCAACAACCAAAACAATCGTCAGATTCGCATTCACTTTGACGCCCAGTATACGCGTCACTCTAAAGTGCAAGTATCATTGAAAGGTCGTCGAAAACCACGAAATGAGGTGGTCATCTTTTCTCATTGCAGCGCTAGTGCGCCCCGGCGGATTAGTTTTCGCCTTTCTGAAAGGTTCCTGTCACGGTTTGAATACAGGCATTTTCTTTCGCGATTTCCTCTTCACTGAAGAACTATTTCCATTTCGTGACGGACCCGTGTCTTTTATTTTGGGCCACTGGAAAGATTTTCGGCCGAAGTTGTTTATTATTCCGACGTAGGATCAGACCCCATTCGGTAAACTTAATTTTTTTAATACATAATTAAATTTACTTATATTTATTTATTGATAGGTATAGGTAGATTTAATTTTTGGATAAATTACATAAAAGAATAATAAACCCTTGTATATATTGCCCTTGTATATAAACCCTTGTATAATTTGCTGCGTAAAATTTCCCTCTCACTACCTAATCACGGAAACTTAGTCAAAATTTCAGATCCCGTCTTTTAGTGTCAAGACAATGGGATAATTTTTTCTGGATTTCTCTCTCCATTGTCTTGTAGCGCAAATGTTGTTTCAATTTTTCCAAAATAACAGATGGTGTAAAGATGCACTTCTTTTGCGAACCATTTCATTTCTGTCTGCAGTTCCTTCCCTTCAGCTTCAAAGCCCTTTCACACCCGGGAGTTCTAATGAGGACTTTACTTTATCGTTACCAACCTTAATTAAACAGTGCGGTTAGTGTTTGAAAACAAGTTGAAACGTTTCTGTTCTTGAAATGAAGGCAGTACGATGCAATTTCGACAACCTCAGTGCTTTTCACTTTCGGTAAAAATAAAGGTTTTGCGCTAGTTTGGTCAATTTTACGTCTTCTTGTGACAGATCTATATACATACAAACGGACGATAATCCCATTGTATTGATCAATTCAAACAGTGTTTACCTCAAAGGTGAAATTTCACATGCACATCCTTGTCCATCAGATGCCTGTTGATAACAAAAACGATGCAAATTTTACACCAGGGTTTATTATTTCTTGATATAGGTTAATTGTGCAAAAATTAATTCTGTTAGTAAAAATTATTTTTGAAAAAAGTAAAAACAAATTTTTTTCTGTCCAATGTGGGACCTCAAAAAATGGATTATGCGTCTAAAATTACTTTGAAAACGACACCTTATTCGACTTCATGAGATCCTTCAAAAATCCCATTTGTAGCCCCATGAAAACCCTATAGATCCCCACGGTGAAATCGGATCGTTCTGGGACTCGCTAAAATGGATTCTATGTTCAAAAATACTTCGAAAACGCAAAACGACATCTACCTCGATCCCATAGCCGAAGCCCTTCAAAAACCCTTCGCCCACGGGTTTGGGCGATCGGGCTAAAAACCTTACGGGCACAACCATGGAGGAATAGAGACCTCTATTCCTCCATGGGGCACAACTAGGTAGATGGTAAACCGAGTGTTGTGCCTGAATTTTAGAGAGAGTTACTTGGTGTGATCGTTTAGCACTGAACTGCACTCAATTTAAATTGAATTGAAATTGGAGATTTGATTGTCCTCGGATTTTGTGTTTCCTGAATTTACCGGTGGAAAGTGGTTGTCCCGTGAGCGGCGGAGTAACAAGGAACTGGGAGAACGTGTCAAAAGGCCTCCTATACATATAAATAGGCCTACTAGCCTTTTCCTGGAGAGAGGACGTCGAGATTCTGCTTGCGTGGAGTGCAGGGCAATCTTGAGACGAGGTAGGATCCAGGTCCTCAGTTCGTGGGAGTTCTGACGTTAATGTTTTCTGGTTAATTTGTCAGGCGCTTAATTTAGTCAAATTTGATTCCCGTTGTTACAGTTCGCTGACTCGATGAAAAATGTATATTGGAAGCTTTTACATTATTTATTGAAAAATGGAATTCCGTTGTTATCGTTATTATCTATAAGGCCTATAGGCATCCCTGCAATATCTTGCTAAGGATTATCCTCTAATCGGACCCCCCCCCCCTCCCCTTTTTTACTACCAAAAGAAATGTATAGTGAGAAAAATGAGCGCGAAAAAAATTGCAAATGAATGGGGAAAACTCCTTCTCTGGAATTTGCTACGGAGGAACAGAGTTTTCCCGATGAAAAATTTATAGCTTCGCGGAAAAATATATACGAGCATAAATCTCGGGTGTGCCCTCCGCTTCTACAACCTCAACAATTAAGAGCTTCGGAGCGGCAGGCTTTGGGATAAAATAGGGAAGAAGCGGAAGGAAAACGGGAAGGGGGTTAAGGGGGTGGCTGTTTGTGGGGGTGGGGGGTCCCGGGGGATTCCAAAGGGGAACGAAAAGGGTGGTTATTAGCCAGCACGGGTTTGACCTAAAGATCTCAAGAGGAACAAATTGTACCCAGTTTAAAAGGTTTTGTCCCCATCTGTTAGAAAAGGGGTTTTACAAGGATGAACTTGATAGTGGCGGATATATCACCATCTTCAGCTCGTGGCTAATGTCCCTGTGGAGGGGTTTATGGATCGAATGAGAAATTGGGTCGACAGTCCATTCAGTTTCTTGTGTTCCCGTTGATGTTCTTTTTTCATTCGGGAACAAGCTGTTTCAGTGCTTTCCCCGACCTAAACGGTTCATCAGGATTTTTCATTTTGAAGACGACATCGTTTCTGAGTCGAGGGAAAGGAGATTAGACCACTTCCACTCATCAAATGTTCCTCTCATGTGATTTAAGAATCTTTATACATAATTTATAGTGTCTTCCGGAATTAGGAATGGAAAAGCACCCGAATTTTTGGTTAAATCATTCTGTACCATGTTGTTAGAAGTCAAAGGGGGAAAAATACATCATTTTTGTGACAAAAGTCTTTCACGTAGTTTATAGTCATCTCAGGTTGTTCTGGCCGATTCCAAAACCGGTGTAGGTGACGTCACCTACACCGGTTCCAGTTTCCAATCAAAGACACCAGAGTGCAGGTCGATTTTCAAATTGTTTCTTGATTTTCTTGGTGTTTGGCACTAGTGACTCTGGTGTAATGCTTATTGACTCAACTTATTGGTGATATAAATTAACTTATTCGACATGACCGATCCTTCAGTTTTTCGTTTTTTTAATGGTGGCCAACTCGTCGACCAATAGGAGCTGACTTCGGGTTTCTGCCAAAATTAAAATGCAATTTTTCCAAAAATTCTATAAATTCGTACAAACTTGCAGTTTGTGTTTTAACCCCATTTTCAGTACTATTTGGACGCCTTATATCGATAAAAAAATAATCCAGACACTTTTCCGTTCGTAATTCTTCATAATGCCATCCATGCGGCAATGCGGTCGGTCCGCTGATTGGCTGAGTTTTGCCGGAGAAACACTTTCGAAGCTGGCTGTACGCATCCGAAAAATCAGATATTTTACCGGAATACTGCAGCGATAACCTGCGCTGTTCACTACTGCGCATCAAGGTTGTTGTGGTGGTTATCGGTACTCGAGTGTTGGACGTTGCATCTCCCCTCTCGTGAATTTGTTCATCTTTTTTCATCATTTATCGTTTCCTTATTGTTTCATCGTTTCATCATTTTTCACCACAACGAGCATGTTAATGAATGAAGCTCTTCGAGTTGTTGAGGGGAAAGACCCATCTGTGGAAAGCAAAAAATTGGTAGGAGCTCGAGTTCATGAACAAACCGTTCATTTTCTTCATGAACATCTCAAACTCCCGCATCGACCCATTCCTGGTCCCCAGAGTGTCATCAACATAGCGGCAGTAAAACAGCAGTTTTTCAGCTTCTTTAATTTTGAAGAGACTTGTTGTTTCTAAAATAATTATTATTCATACAGTTTTCGGCTAGGAGCTTTTTTTCCTGAATAATGGAGTTCTATGCAGTGAGTAGTGCAGCAATTCAAAAATTACGTGCAAATAAATAAATAATTAATAAATAAAATTTATTACTTAATTATTAATAAATTATTATTACCTATTATTATTATTTGATAATTAAATTTTCTTTGTTATACATTTTATAACAAAGAATGATGAACCCTTGTGTAAAATTTGCAACATTTTCTCTAGGAGTAACTTAAGTTACCAATTGGTTATAAATCTTCCATGAAACATGTTTAATGTACGACTCTTGCTGAATAAAAGAGGTCTGGCCTACCGTTGGGATTCTGCCATTGATTAAATTAGAATTCTGTTATGTATTCAATTTTGATATTATTTCCGAATCAACCATTCATTCATTGGTACGCGTGTCGTATGCGACCTACATGGGCTACGAAGGGCCGTATGCGACCTACATTTCTGGACGGGACCTACACTTCCAACGTGCGACCTACATCTGACGAAAAATGGGCAAAAATAGAAAATTAGAAAAGAAAGTACCTAACTCACCAATTCCATAAATTACTTCCGAGTGAGAAGATCCTCGTTCTGGGAGGGGTTGAGTAGGGTCAAAAGTGATGTCCTTTGTATATATTGTAAAGTTTTGTAGGCAGCCCACTGGTCCGAAATAATCAGAGATCCTGGAGCAATTTCACTTTTAATTTTCCGGAGCAGGGTCGCGCGATCTCTTTTTTCAACAATGAAGAATCTCCTTTCTAGGATGTCATCGTGCCTGCATCACATGCCGAAAATCCAGGGTCCTTGTACTCTCTGTCCATAATTCCTGATGTTCCCATTACTAGTTGGCTCTTCTTCGTCTGAAGACAACTGATCAGAGACGTCATCGTCATTGCCCTCATCATATTCGTTTCTTCTTCTCCGTTCACTCGTTAACTGGCGTCCTCTATAATAGTACAATAATTGTACTTACGTTATTGATGATCTCGTTTGCATTAATCTTTGTTCACCTATCTTATCCAGCAGGTTAAAGATGAGGATTCTTTGTAAACACTACTTTTGTTATTCGTAGGTCGCATACAGCCCCTTCAACATCACCGTAGGTCGCATACGACACGGCCGATTCGAGCGTGTAGGTCGGTAGGTCAATGTAGGTCGCATACGACACGCGTACCCATTCATTCACTAACAAAAGGGGTGTTCTCTCTGCGGTAGAACTCCCTCAGAAAACGTTTCTTAATTGTCCACGGCACTTCGGAGGTCATGTCGCATCTAGGGGTCGCAATCCTGCGGGATCCCGCGCAATTTTATAATTACATAATAATTTTGCTTAAAAAACGCAACATTTTATACAAAAAGGCTGCAAATTTCGCACAAAGTTTTATTATTCTTTGAGGTAAGTTAATTCCGCAAAAATTAAAACCCCTTCAAATACTTTTAAAAGAAAAATGAAAATGATACAATTGAGGGGCTTTTTACAAGAACCGAATAAGTCCAAAATAATTAATTAATTATTTAACTACGTTATTCTACATAATATGCCGCCTATATTATAGGCGGCGCTAACAGGAGCTCATTGCAGAAATAGGTATCCTGCTGTAGAGAATGCTCTCTCTGGCTCCACTCTCGTGGGTGGAATCGTCAAACAAAATGTATAATATACTCCACTGTATAGTATGCAAACTGGAGATAGCACCCCCCTCTTTCTCCTCAGATAGGTTAGATATACTTATCAGGATCTTAGATAGGATCGTAGATACCACAAGAATAGCAAACATATTGTGAACTACAGCACAACAGGCTTGAGGAGGACTTATAAGAATCACAGGCAATGAGAATGTGATTTGCAGTGATTCACACCACAGAAAATGCCTTTTTGAGGTCTATGTCTAAGGCGAGGGGGTCAGGAAAAATTTTTGTAATCACGGAAAACCTTCAACGTTTTTTTTATTGGTTACTGCTTCTGTTGGTAGTAATAGGCGTTGTTTTGTTGTTTTCTAAGGAGGAATCCCGCGCGATTCCGCGTAGAGAATCCCGCATTTGCGAGGTTGGAAAAAAACCGCGGGATTGCGACCCCCTAGTCGCATCGTAACGTCAAAACCATTAGTCTGTATTGCTTACTCATTGCACACTGCCTTTATTGTTTCATGTCGCTTCCCAAACTGGCACGACTAGGCAAATAGGGCAATAAATTACAACTTCTCCAACACAGGTAGTGCGTTTGGCACATGAACCAATTACCCGAGTTCACGCTACTTTACGATGAGAAAACAATCATTTTCAATATCAAGCGCAACATTTGCTTTGCTATGCTATATTTGTGCAATTCCAGGAGGATCAGTAACTGATCCCTATAACTGTTGTTAATTATAGGGATGAGTTGAACCAAGAAAATTATTGGAATTGAAGTTAGAATAATAAACTGTGAGTCATGGAGTAATAGAGTTATTAGACTATTATTAGTTAATAGACTCTATTCCTCCATGACTGTGTGTCATGTCGTGGCACCAATCGGCAATAGTTTCTGTCAATGAAGGTAACTTTTTTGGTGTTGGTGCGCTTTCGATTGAGGCATCATTGTTAAACGTTCGGTAATTTACATTAAATGTTAATTTTTTTAAATAAAATTTTTCAAGTAAAATTTACTTAAATTTTTCAAATTTCTATAGGTAAGTAATTAACATTTTCAAACTGAGGTTGAACTTCATAATGTGCCCCAAGGCGGGTAAATTCCAATTTAATGGCCGTCATTTTTTGGGAGTCAAATTTGAATTTGAATATAAAGCGTCTTACGAAAATCATCATATAATAACGACAAGAATCATTAAATAATATAGTACTATAGGATACTATTTTTGATATTAAATATTAATGGTACTTATAGGTACTATTAAATACAGTAGGCGCCGCTTATATCGGCGCCGGTTGTACCGGTTTCTCGGTTATATCGGCCAAAAACGCCTAATACAAGATTTTCGCCTGTTGTACCGGCCGCCCAGCCGCTGCAGCCGGTTGTATCGGCCAGATTGCCTGTGAAGCGAAGGCTTGTCTTGCGGTGAAAATGAGGAGCATTAATGGTACTTATACTATTAAATATGTAGTAGAAAATCAGCAGTAAGAGTACCTACATTTGACAGAATCTGTCAAAATATCTGATATGGCATTTTTAGAATTTACGTATTTTGGAACACAAAATTGTTATACGAGAGTCACTTTATGGATTTTCCCGATCCGTGTGAGGGGGGGGGGGGGGTCCTTTTAGCTGATCTCGCCCCTCCCCCTCCCCCACCCCCCTCCCCCCATGGAGCTAATCGCTCTAATTTTTTCAGGGATGGTGAAAACTTGTGAGCGACGACTATTTTTTCATGAACATTTCAGATTTTGTGAAAAATTTGTGTTTATTAATTTATGTACAGATAAAAAACTAAAACTGCTAAATATTTAAGTAGGAAAAACCCTGTACTGACGCTTCTTTCCCTAGCGCAAATGAAGGTTTTTGGAGTGGTGCGAAAGTAGTTGAAAAAAAAAAAAAAAAAAAAAAAGCTGCAAATTTTACACAAGGGTTTATTATTCTTTGATATAGGTTACTTGTACAGAAATTTAATTCTGTCAATAAAAAAATTTGGTTTATTATTCTTGGAATAATACTCCTATGTTTTCGCGACGGAGGTCGACGACTCGATCGGCCTCAAAATTTGACATTATGTATCCGTTTCAAAAGGTCTAGATTCCAAAACCGAAATGTCCGTCCGTCGTACGCCGTATGCCGTCCGGGCCGTTTTGGGCAGTTGGAATTTTTTTTAAACCTGAAATTTCGTCAAAATACTTGGTTTACCATCTAGTTGTGCCCGCAAGGTTTTCAGCCCGATCGCCCAAACCCGTGGGGTGCTATGGGGCTAAAATGGGGCTACGGGAGGTTTTTTGAAAGCTTTTGGCTATGTGATCGAGTTAGGTGTCGTTTTCGAAGTATTTTTGGACGTAGAATCCATTTTTTGGGGTACCGCAACGATCCGATTTCACTGTGGGAAATTATAGGGCTTTCATGGGGCTACAAATGAGATTTTTGATGGATCCCAGGAGGTCAACAATTTTCGAGTAAAAAAAAATCCAAAAATGTTTTTTTGAAATATAAAATTAAAAAAAATTTTTTTTTTCATTGACAGAATCAAATTTCTGCACAAGTAACCTATATCGAAGAAAATATACCTACCCTTGTGTAATTTTTTTTTTTTTTTTTCTTAGGGGGCCCGATGAATTTTGCCCCCGGGCCCGGATTTTCTCTCCACGGCCCTGGCCAGGTGTAAAGCCTTGAGTACATGCGTTGATATTCTTGGCAAGTTCGTTAGCCCTTGAAGTCGGATTCGAGGTACTTTTCCGTCATACCCCCCCCCCCCCCCCCCCCCGGCCCATGCGATTTCGTGTTTCATACCTACACACCCCTCCCGATGGCTTTAAGGCACCCAAATTCGAGTACTTTTCCGTTATAACACCCCCCACCCCCTCCCACTCGATTTCGAGTTTCATACACACCCCTCCCGATGGCTTTAAGGCACCCAAAGCCAACCGAAATCGCGTGTGGGGGGGGGGGGGGGGGGGGGTGTATAACGGAAAAGTACCGGATTCGATGTTGAAGCTGCCAGTGATTCCTGTTTCGTTTATCGGAGCGATGAGGTTTCTACTCGTTTTCGATCTGTAGTATACTACAGTTTATAGTATAATATACAATAAATAGTTTAGGTATAAATAATTATTTATTTATATATAAACCTATAGTATAAATAATTATTTATAAACCTATAGTATAAATAATTATTTATAAATATAAACTATATTATAGTTTACCTGCTGGTCCATAAGGAAGATCGGGCCGGGAAAACTCATTTATCTTGGATGGTGAGTCGACTTGGACTTAGAAGCTCTTCTAATCGACTTTTTCTTTTGTTCAATGCACTTGGATAAATCCGAGCAGTTCTTGCCTATTCTGAGTCATATAGGTGGCTGAGCCTTATCCGTGAGTCATCTAAGCGGCGTCCCTTGTATTGTCAAACTTTCCTCGGGTTTTGGGAACATTCAATCTCCAAATCCTTTTGAACGATACGAGCCATTCCCGGTGGACGAGGAGCCTCACTGACGTTCGTAAGGGCTCGAGGCCGCCCCCACTTTAGTTGCCTCAACCTCCCGACAGAAGGCGCTGCCGTCTCCGAAACCGCCCCTTCGATGTTTCCCGGTTCACTCGCCGACCGCCCCTCGACGCCAGCTGGCAACACTTCAGTCCTCTCCCGACTTCCGAGCGAGTCAGGCGTTCCTCTTTTTTTCCGCCGCCGCCCGGGTCCTTTCGAAAAATACGACCGATCTTTTTGCCGTCTATAAAGATCACTCATCGCGCGAAAAAAAAAAAAAAAAAAAAAAAAAATCCCTCCCCGGGGTTTTTAAATTCATCTTTCGCCCGAGGTGCCGCGTTTCCGAAATTCCGGTGTTTTCCGCGCGTTTCGACATTCGAGTTTTCAGTTCGTTCCATAAAAAATAGTCGCCTACTTTGTGGTTCTGTCTCTGAAATGGTATTAAATTACTGAAGACCATCAACATGGAATACCGAATCGCCGCTGCCATCACCATCATACCGCTCCTTTGGACACTTTCACAAGGTATGCACTCGACAAACGTCAAGTACAAAAATCAACAAGAAAAGAGAGAAAACGAGATATTTATCAACTTCAAAATTTGGAGTTCATAAATAACTTGTAAAATTGAAAAAAAAAAACTAAACTAAACGAAGTTAAGGAAAAAAAAAAAAACTAAAAAAATTCCCAAGTAAAATAATAATAATTTTTGTTACTAGGTACATTTCAAACATTAATACAAGTTTAAAATGTTGTAGAAAAAATGCCTAGTTTTCTCAATCGCTTCGCTCGCTCGGGGTGGGATGTATACATAATCAGCTTGCAGACTCGTCTGCAACCACAGGAGACCATTTTCATGTCTTCGTCTTCCATATTATTCACCTTATTGTGTTTGTTGTTGACCAGGAGACTCTACAAATAGTTACAAATTTCGTGATGCGATTTCGGTAGGTAACGCTTTTTCATTACACTAAAAAGTAACGCTTTTTTCGGTTGTGTGCCAAAGTGAAGACATGAAAATGTCAAAATTGATTTATTTTCTGTCTTTTTGTTTTTACTTGAGACTTTTTTTAGTTTTTTTCCAACTTCTTTAATAAAGAACGATAATAATATTTATGTTGTACTTAACCTACTTACTTAATCACACCGGACTTGCAAGATTTTAAGCCGATGCGCGTCGGATATTAAAATTGGTAGCGTTCAAAGTTATACGTGATATCTATGTCGTATTAAATAAGTTGTATACTGTATACCTACGTCATGAATACGTAGCTTAGGAGAAGCCATAAAATTGATTATTAATTCGATGAGCGAGTGACTGACGGTTGTCGACTAACGTTTCATTCAGGTAATTAATTATGATGAGCTTAGAATCTAAGTGTTTGATGTACAGGAACAAATTTGTCAATTTTCGTGGCATTGTCATGGAGAAATTTATGAAAGAGGAATTGAGTGCGAATTTCAAAGTCCATCAACTTGACATTAAATTGTTGTTGAGAACTGTGGGATGGGATCTGACACGTTACGTCAAAACTTTCGCATGATGTGTGATGATATCATAGGTACTTAGAAATCACGAGTGAAACAGAATCGCTTCAATGAGAAGATGATTATTCATAATTTGATTTGGGTTGGTCAAGACGGTATTCTATAACGGTCGAGTATAACTAATGACGCCAGATTGAAGATCAATGCTCAAGAGAAACTTTAAAAACTTGGCGTTGCGGATCGCGAGAAGTCGAAATTTTCGGAGTTTGAATTGTCACTTATTTAGGCGGCCTGCTAAGAAGATGGGGGTTTCTTCGGACACCAAAGTCAGATTGGAACATTAAATTTTACATTAAAATTAGTTTACATAAAATTACATTAAATTTTGGATGACATGTTCCAAGGGCAAAGGGGAAAACGATGCAAATTTTAACCAATGTTTTGTTATTCTTTGATGCTGGTAAAGGTAAATTACGCAACAATTAATTTTATGTCTATATAAATTTATTTTTCAAAAGCTTAGCTATTTAAAAAAAAAAAAAAATTTTCCCGTAGGTACAACGTTTGGACAGATTTGGGACCTCCAAAAATGGATTACACTTCCAAAAATACTTTGAAAACGACACCCCAAAACGATGTCAAGCTCGAAAACCTAAAAAAAACCTCTCGTAGCCACATTGAGCCCCACGGGCTTGGGCGATCGGACTGAAAACTTTGCCGGCTCAAATAGATAGCAAACCGAGTATTTTGACAAAATTTCAGATTTAAAAAAACCTACCGTCCAAAACGGCTCGGACGGCGCACGAACAATTGATTTTTGAAATCTACATGTCATGAAACGTGTAATGTCAAATTTTGAGGCCGATCAACATTTTCGACCCCCGTCGCGAATACGATTACCTAGGTATTATTACAAAAATATTGATAAACCTAAAACCATCAACATCTTAATACCTATATTGAAACTGAGAACACTTCATAATACCGGTACCTATTTTAAAACTGGGAAAACGCGTTTACAACTTCAAAACTAGTTTCGATTGTAAAATAATATTTATGCTACGAATTAATTTTAGCATGGAACATGCTTTAGCCTTCGACTAACTTGGCAAAAAGTGTCACATTTTCGGGTGACGAAATCGGGGAACGCCGATGGGTGACGAAAGTTTCTAATGATTTCCGCTTACAACTGAGCCGTTGCGGGGGGAATAAAACTTCTTTAGTTTTCATCGGACAGAAATCGTTCACCACTCGTTGGAAAGCTCTGAATTTATTAGACAAGGTACATTTCTCCAATTTGAGTGTAGCTGTACGGAAAGCTGAGTTATGCATAACTGCATGCGCATGCGCATGACATCAAATCATTTTTGTTTACTAACATGTGACCGTCCACAGGAAAACGTACCTTAGCTTCCGGATTTTGACATGTCTATGTCTAAGGCGAGGGGGTTCAAACAATCAAAAATGGGGGTTTTTGGGGTCAAACAATTGCCAATTATCGATTTCTTTCTGCTTGGCAACGTTACTAGGCAAAGCATGTTCCATGTTTCTTGAACTAAGCAGTACCCTGTGGGTTTTTTTTTCCCACAATTTTCATGCAAACGTGGGTACGCAGGTAATGTGTGCGAGACTTGAAAACTTTCAGTTTAAATAAGGCAGCCAGCTGTTGAAGAAAGTTTGCGTGTAATTCCCTTACGCCCGCTGGAAAAACATCATTGAAATCTTAAAACAAACAAGAACTATGGTTGTCTGAGTCTCCTCGTTCCAAGACCATGCTGAATAATATTATTATAGACAGGTTGAAGTGTTCATGGTTTTGATGATGCTCATCAACCTATCTATCTATACTTCTATAAAATCAGGTTTCTGTCTGTGTATGTGTCTGTCGTGCCTTATAGGCGCCTAAACGGCTGAACAGAAAATCCGTGAACAGGGCTAAACAACTACGAACAAGAAGACTTTACAAGAGCTAAAAGACGTGAAGACGGTGTGGGCGGTGGTCGTGAAGGAGGGGAGCGACCGATGAAAACTTTCTCAGTCGACGTTTGCGATTGAAGCATCTAACAGATGAAATAACAGGAATGTAGCCTCCAGGTGAATGATGACTTCGGGCCTCTGTAGAAAGAGATTTTTCCGTGAAAAAAAGAAAAAAAGAAATATAAACTGAAATTAAACCAGAACTGCAGCAAGCCCAGAACGATCCGATTAAATCGGAATTTTCACTGTGGGGATCTATGGGGCTACAAATGGGATTTTTGAAGGATGACAGGGGCGTTTATGGATTTGCTCCCGCGAGTTTTGAAGTAGGGGCGAAACGTGAGTGCATTCGAGCCGAAACAAGCTTGCTCCCGGTCGTTGCCCATACGAATGTGCTCCCAATTCGAAAGAATAAGTACAATAATTGAGAGGAGATAACTGCAAATAGACTGTTTCCTATTTGGCTCGTGTTATGATACGGTAATGTCAATTGATTAGGTACCTACTTACGCCCCAGTATTTCTACTAAGTTACTTCTTTCTTTCTTTTAATCAATTGAAATTTGAAATTTTTACCTAACGGTAGTCCAACCGTACCCCGGGAGCATGTTTTAACCCAGCCTTTCTCCGGGAGTTTGAACCTCACATTAACGCTCCCAGAAATTTTCTGGGAGCGAATTGGTCATGCGAAAATTTTCGAGAGGCTGGGAGCAAGTTTGCGGACTCCCATCTCAGGAGGTCAAATTAGGTGTCGTTTTCCGAGTAATTTTTGACACATAATCTATTTATCAAGATCCCACATCTGTCTCATTGTTTGGATTTTTTGTAAATTAATTTTTTCAATAATATTTTCTTAATGATCCAGAATTAATTTTTGTACAATCAACCTATAACAAAGAATAATAAACCTTATTGAGCGGATTTTGTTGTTGTAGGTTTTGACCATGAGGTCGAATAGGGAGTCGTTTTCGAAGTTCTGGAAGTGGATCCACTTTTGGGAGTCCCTCGTCTAATCCCCCCTTATAGAGGAGAAAGGTTCGTGAAATGAAGAATTGTTTCTCTCGCAAACATATTCATCAAAATCGTAGCAACTGGTTGTCCAAATCAAATTCTGTAAAATTCCTCAAAGTGATAATAGCGATTACAATCATTCAAGTTCCAAATATTAATCGAGGTCATTGTTATTCCCTACCTAATTGTATGAATTTCAAGAAATTTGGAAAAATTCTATACATCCCATTTTCTCATACTTTCCCTGATTTCAATTTGAAATTTTCAAATCTCACATCCGAATATTACCTTATTATATAAAATGTGTAATATATTAGGATATGTATATTATATATTATAATATAAATGAGCGAAAAATGATGGCGATGAATTAATGCCGTTTGCCCGTTAAGAGTTCATCGTTTGCATATTACAATATACTACAACTTACACCGTTGGCCAGAATTTAATTTAAAAAAATTTTGATTTTCTACAGTAACTGTAGAACAACAGTTGTTGTGTATTACACAAGGGCGGATCCTGGATTTTTCTGAGGAGGGGGCGGAAAATGAAATTTTTTAAAATTAATTGTAACATTTGTGGAAGGGATGTGGGACCCCAAAAAATGGATTACACGTCCAATATTTTTTCCAAAATTGTTTTCTCATTGACGCAGAATTGAAGTTTTGCACCTATGGCTTTGCTTAGTTTCTTTCCCATTCCGGTGTTTTCACTATCGGAATTCTTCAATTTCTTGGGGGGGTTTTGTACCCATGTGACATACCTGCCAGTCCCACTCCTCCCTCAATCACTAGGGGAAAGTGGGGCACATTGATACACTTTTTTTTTTGGGAAGCCAGTAGTTTTTAGTCAGACGGATTTTGAGGACGTTCTTGTTGTTAACCCCTTAAGTATGTTTCATAGAAACCGGGGGAAAATGGGGAACAATTTTGCTAAAAGCGAAGTACCCAATGTTGAGGTTTTTTCGGAAAAAATTAATTTGTATCAATGTGCCCCATATGCGGGGCACATTGATACGGGCCCTGGGGCAGTTTGATACACGGTGGGGTACATTGATAAAATTATGAAAATCACAACAAAAACCGTATAACAATCTTGACAACCTCTTTCTTAAGCAATTTTTCTTACCACTACTTGAAAATAACATTTTGCACCTCTCAAGTTGTCAAGGGAAATAAACTTACACATGCTTCATCAACTTCTTATAAAATGCAGCCGCCTTACGTAAGGGCATCAACCCTTCAGTTACAGTTTGGACTGCAGAAGACATTGCAGGTTCATCGATGTCACTCCTGCTGGTTTTGGTTTATCATTCTTGGAAGTGGGGCACTTTTATGCGTATCAATCTGCCCCACCACTAAGTGTATCAATCTGCCCCACTACGCCATTTTGTATACACCTTGCTTCTTTGACGAAAAGTAACGAGCAATGAGAAATAAAAAATCGGCATTTACTTCACTATAGCCATTTTCTTCCCTGTGCATTTAACTCCGGATGGTAATCAGTACTTCTCACTTGCTGGGTATTCTCAAACAAAACGCAAAAAAATTACTTCGTGACAACAAAATCACATGGTATTCTCCCTACGTCTTGTGTTCAACTGGTGGAGGATGAAACTTCGCTGGAAGACTTCACTCCTGTAGTGCTATCTCTCGTCATAGCATTCAAGCTATCACTTGGTCCATTGCCTAGATACTGTCACTGTATCAATGTGCCCTTGTATCAATGTCCCCCACTTTCCCCTAATTGTCTCGTTTCGCTCTTTCTCTCAATTTGGGCCAATAGGGATCATTCTAGTCAACTCCTAACACACCTACCAGCCAATCCAACTCCCCTCTTTATCAAAAATCGTATTTTCTCGCTCTTTCGCTCGTTTTGGACCAATAGGGATCATTGTTAACAACTCCCTTGGCTCACAACATGAAGCGGCACCAAGAAAGGATCAAGCGATATACCCTCCATTGTGATGCTGGGGATAGCGCTTGGCCCTTTTTACCTGTTGCAGTATGACTAACCCCGGGTTCGTTGAACCAGGAGTCATTCTCTGAACTACCGCTCCTCTAAGGGAGCGATTTAGTGAACGAACTCCCTGAAAAGAATCGCTCCTTAGGAGTCGCTCACTCTTTCGCTCCCCATCACTACCTGACACCTTCTCGGCACAGTGATGAACGCAGCGCAGCCACCACACAACACACAGACATTTAATCAAACTTATGTTGAGTACTTCTCTTCAAATTTAGGCGATTATAAAATTTTAAATCTCATATTTTCTCGTTGAGGGGGGGGGGGGGCGCCCCCCCCCCCTCTGGATCCGCCACTGGTATTACAACAGTTACTGCTGTAATATCCCGTCGAAAGGGGATAGAACGGGAGGTTTTCCGTTTGGGGCAGGGATTTCGCCCAACTTCGCTAAAAAAAAGGGAGAGACACGAAATCCGTTTGAGACGTACCAAAGTGGAATAGGTGGAATTCCATTTTGAAACTTCAAAGCCCCCTGCCGGACTGTTTTCGAGCTCTTCGGAAACGCTCAAAGCCCCCTCTGAGGTTCGGGATGATGGACGGACGGACAACGTAAAGAACACAACGCGAAGGGGAGAAATAATAAAATCCCACCTGCCCCTCGAAGAGCGCGTTTCATTTCGCTCTGCTGAAACTATAATGAAATTATTGACGGAATTTTCGTAGGAAATTAGGTCAGAAGGCGGTCATTGACTAGATATGTGGACCCATTGTACCAGTATGGTTGCGATTTATTTTGGTTATACCTCTCCTCCTTTCACCCCAAAGACGCAACAATACTGTGAGAAAAAAATGCTGCATTTACGCCAGGGTTTATTATTCCATGATGTTGGTGTAGACTACCTCATAGTTAGAGTGTTTAATAGGTACAAAAATCAACCTCAACAGGTGCATTTCTTTCACTAGGGAAGTATCCTATACTAACACATGCCACGCACAAAACAATGTTTTTAAATTACTATTGACCCTCCTCACAATATTTACTTTTCTCCAACCTGCTGCGGGCTCTGTGTCAATGTTATATTGACTCGAATCTGACCTAGAAAAACCTCCGTGGGGTACTTGAGGCATAACTAGGGAGGAAGGGCCCAGACGTAAAGCACGAAACCGCAAGCGACAGATGTGTCGGTGGTTTCGGTAAGACGATATCAAGTGGATGTGGGTATCTGGGAAGATCGATAGACGTTGACGTGGTGGATTCGAGGATGCTCTGCACCTAGTAAACGGTTATCAAACACTGCAGTGAGGGGGACCTTAAAATTGCCGAGATAAATACTTCATTTTTAACGGATATAGTAGGGAACGAGGGTAGTATTGTCAGTAGGTACTAACCAGAAAACTTGAGAGCGGGACAGCGTAAATAAAGGAATGCAAGGACAGCGAAACCTTATTGTGTGAAAGCCCCGCAACAAAACATTGTGAAGAATATTCGTATGAAACGCAGCAAATTTTACAGTAATATTTTTTCGTGGGGCGTTTAGTTTGCAAAACCTGTTAGACCCTTTTTTTGAACATTTAAATTCAATTAAAATTTAATTTAATTAAAATAGGAGAGGCGTAAAACTTCACGTCCATGCATCTTGATTTTAATGATTTGACATTTTTTAAAGAATGTAGGTTTGTTTATGCCTCGTTTCACAGACGTGGTATAGGTTATTATAATATTGGTATAACTTATTAAAAGAACGGGATAACTTATTAAAATCAAAATATTGGAACGTGCTGGTTTTGCAGGGATTAATTTTTTCAACAGAATAATTGCCATACATACTACGGAGGAGTTGCAGGCAAGAAGTACTATCCAATATATTTATGAAAACCTTATTCATTTTGAAAACGACGAATTGTGCTGGGTTTGACGTGAATGAGCTCCTTTAATGATTTTTTAAAATGTTTTTCCTGCAAAGGTCGTGCTTCAAAAGTTACGAAAACGGGTCCATATTGCAGAAAACCTGTTTCAATTATTTATAGGGCCTTAGGAAAAATATGATATTTGAATTCCGAGGTCTGGAGAGGGTACATGACGAGGGCTGCTTCGTCGTCTTTTGATTGGCCGGGAGATCCCTCTCTCTCTCATCTACGCAAGTCAGCCAACTTTACTACGCGAAAATTCGACCCCAAAAATCGAAAATCGGGTTAATCATTATAGAAGGTCATTCGAAAATTGAGCATCGAGGTTATTATCAAAGAAGGTTATTCAAAAATCGACCCGGGCCGAGTGTTTTTATACCGATTCTGTTCAGATTTGTTATTTAGCGCTCTGGCGGCTCAGTGCCCAACTACTCGACGCCCACCCTGGCGAGGTGTGACGTCAAAATTGCCCGGCGTTCATTTCAAAATCTCCAACATTTCGAAAACAGCTCAGCACGTACCTATACGGATTTTCGAACTAAAAATTGGGGTTTATGGGTTTTAAAGGGTGCTGAATCCGAATATGTTGTCAGAAATGCTGAATTCTGACCTTTTCAAGAAGCCCATTGTGACTTTAGAGCAATTTTTCTATGGGAAGGAGCCGGGTTCGGTGGAAACAGTTCAGGGAGCTTGTGTAATGTAATATGGACATGTAATAATATACATATTATGTAAATTCAAATTTTAAAGAACGGAGACAAAAGAAATTAACATACCATTATTGCGATATTTCGACTTCAGTCGTTGACGAGCAAATGAGCCACCAAGTACCGTCGGTAGGGAGCACTGTGTGTTGCGGTGGTTCCTTCTTCCTTTTCATGGTTGCTATTGCGGAAGGTAGGCGGGTACTTGATGGTCGGATAGGGAGGAGATGAGACATAAATTAAAATAAATAAATAACTCAGGAGAATTTAGAAACAACAATTTGAAATCAATAAAAATGAAGAAATGAAAAAAGCGGTAATGAAACAAATAAATTAATCGAAAATCATTAAGGAACCAAAAAACTCAATAGAAAAAAAAAAAATTTTAGGACTTAATAAAAAATATTTATTTTATATTATGTAAATAATATAAAATACATATTATGTAAATAATATACATATTATTTAAATACCCAAAAAGGTCGTATTTGGAAAAACGCTGCAAATTTCACACAAGGGTTTATTATTCTTTGATACAGGTTAATTGTGCAAAAATTAATCCTGTGTCATTAAGAAAAGTAACGGGGAAAAAAATTCTGTATAATATACAGAATTTTACATGTTATGTAATGTTTGGACAGATGTGGGACCTCGAAAAATGGATTGTGCGTCTAAAAATACTTCGAAAACGACATCTAACGGGCTTAGATAATGCTTAGCTGCAGCTTCTTTTTAGCCTCACAGAGCTCCACGGGTTTGGGCGATCGGGCTGAAAACTAATATCCTTATCATTTACTGTTAAAAAAATGAACGTGTGGGTTGATTATTCTCGGAGTAATAAACCTATGATGAATTCGTTACCAAAAATATTGATCAACATTTTAAAAAATGCCCTGATATTTCATGATTTGCAACCCTGCAGTTTTTCATTTTTATCACAGAATCCGCTTTTACGGAGGTTTTTCGGTTTGAAGGTGTCTGTTGGATGATAATACTTCCCTTTGGACACCACTGGCCACCCTTACCGCACGCCCACTCCTCCGTTCGTTTATTTCTCTCTCTTGCACTACCCAGCTAAATTTTACCGCTTTTTGACATTTCATGTCTTTACTTTGGCACACAAACGAAAAAAGTGTTACGGGTTACGACCTAGCAACGACTAAACTAAAGACATGAAAATTTCATTTAATGTCCTCATGACATGACGTTAATAGGAAACGCTTGCATACGAGCCTGCAACACATTGTGTTGCAGGCTCGTATGCAAGCGTTTCCTATTAACGTCACTAGTTTGCATATGCTATTAAATAGTTACAAAGTAGAATTAATTTTTGTATAATTTACACAAAATAATAAAAACCCCTTGTGTAAAATTTGCATATTTTTCTTCAGTGTTTTTATACTACATGTTTATTTTTTTCAAAATGTACTTTATATTAGCCAAATTGTTCCAGTAACACAAACAAATCCTGCTCTCTGTATCCACTGTCCAACGTCCATGGAATTGTCCTGGAGATGCCACTTCACCTCCAACCACTACACCCCCTCCACCTTTTTCCTCCTCGACGTAACCCTAAACCATCCCCTGACTGCCTCCCACCCGCCCACCTACCACTACCTCCTGCTTCTTGACCGGAGTTGACTCAATACCCACCGACCTACAGACATCGAATAGTGATTGCTTAGGTTCTTTTTTTTTCTTCCCCTCGGCGGAGGGATGAATGTGGTAGGGCGTCGTCACGTATTAATAACCTCCAGCAATCTCGAGCCGACGCTGTGATTCCCGGGGGATGCTAACCAAGGAGTAGTCCTCACAAGAAATCGGCATTCCGTATATGAAATGCGAAAGGGAGAAGTCAATATCAGTGGCCTACATCGAGCTTCACCACACCGAAGCTTTCATAAGATGTGAAGATTTGAAAAATTCGGGGAGAAGGATCTTTTAAATCGTTTTGATTCAATAACACAGGTAACAAAAAAGTCGACTTTTAGGTCCGTAGCTAAAAACCACTTAAATCTATGTTTGTTGAGGTGCTCTATCCGAAAATGGCCTCCATTTTCTCGGCAGCCCCATGGTTTCTTAAGCTATGACCATTTTCAGAGTATTTTCTAAATAGTGTCATTTCGGGATTGAAAAATAATAGCCGTTACCTGGTAAGCCCATATATTCTGCAAAAATACGCATCTTATTGGAAATTTAATGCTGATTACGAATATATATACCTACATGAGTTGAGGTCTAAAACCAGAGAAATATGTGATTGCAAAAACAAAAACGTCGGGCTTTCAAAATCAAAGTCACGTTTTTGGGTGAGCTTACCTACTTTTTATCTTCTAGCGTTTTTGAACTAAAAATGGTAAAATGTTTTTAGTTTATCGACACTGTTGGTTTTCAAATTGTTCTTGATGGATATAACCATCTTTGAATCGTAATGAATTTATGCTTCCAAGTTGAATATAATATATTTAATATAATATATATTAGGAATATTATTCCTGGGAAAAAAGTTTTATGTGCGATCATGTTGCATTGCCGACTCCAGAAGTCCATGTTCTACGATTTGGCTAAAATGGGTGAAAACTTTGAAAAATTATAGCTGCCTTATTATGGAAGGTAATTAAGGAAATCGCGGTTGGTCTCATTCGACGCAGAAACAATCTACCTGCAAGACCTGGTTGGAATTTTTTTTTAGCCAGCCATAGTTTTTACGCTAGAAGGTAAAAAGTACCAAAAAACGTGACTTTGGTTTCAAAAAAAGACTTTTGGTCAAAATCACATATTTTTCTGGTTTTAGACCCCAACGCATGTAATTCGTAATCAGCATTAAATTTCCAATAAGAAGCGTATTTTTTAGAACTTTTGGACTTGGCATGAGACTGCTATCATGATATGAATATTCTAGTCCTGAAATGACACAAAAACCCTGAAATTAGCCATAGTTCAAGAAAACATGGGGATCCAGAAAAAATGGAGGCCATTGTCGGATTCAGCACCCCGAAAATCAGAGTTGAGTGGTTTTTAGCAACTGACCTGAAATTCGACTTTTTTTGTTGACCTGTGTAATCAACGTGATTGATCCTGACGGGTTTCAGCCCATTTGTGGGACTCTCACTTTAATTATTTAAAGCACTTATTTATTATTAGGTCTTATTAGTGTCGGAGATTTCGAAAGGTTTGGCTAGGAAGGATTGAGGACGTGAATTGCGAAAATTGTAAAGTTTACAATTTTCGCAATTCACGTTAATGAAGAATCGCGTTTCGCGGTCCCAGACTCGTCCGTCGGTGGGGGTCTTTGGGACACCTAATAGTCTACACGTGAGGCTTCGAAAGGATTTTCCCATGACTCGGCTGAGACGCGTTTCCGAAGATTTTTAGTGCCGAAAATCGGTTCATGTTTTCAACCTGTCGGGCTTATACTGTCGAGCTTCTAAGGAGCCACAGGTGGGAATTTTGGAGGGCTTTGGTCTAAAGGTGTCTTAATGCCCCCATACGGTTTATGTTCATACTCCAACACCAGATTTCAGCCTCCCGTTTGTAGCACTAACGGCGTCAAGCTAAAGTATTCTTTTAATGGCCCGTCAACGCTTTGGACCGACTCCTTCTCGCATTTCGGGTCACTTTATTTATATCCCGGCTGGATAAGAAGCACCGGGGGAAATTATACGGTCAGATGGGGACCGTCAGGAAAAACATCCGAGTTCAAGACGAGAACCCGAGGTGGTTCACCGGGTCATATAAGAGCCATTTCACTACCAAACTAAAAATACTGTCGGCTTCTTTGGACTCCGGCCACATTTCTGCTTGGAAGCGCGTTTTAGCGACCTCGCGGAATCCTAAGTATAATCCGTGACTCCACAAGACGAGTCGACTCGTGTCTGTTTCGATCCCCAGCTGCTAGAGACATTGCATTTCAAAATGATATTGGAGATGATAAATGGGGTATCGTGTTGCAATGGTACAATTTTATCAACTACTGAGCGAGGTGAAGGAATCAACAACTTCAAGAGTGAATGCAAAAGTGATTTTGGTGGTAAGCAGTTATTATGAAAAAACCAGTTTGGAAAATCACGGGCTACTCAGTACCTGGACACAGGATGAAGTTGGTTTCTCGCTCCACAGCTAGATTGCGGGGATTGGGAGGCCACCCGTTCCCTGCTCGACTTTCTGTGCTGGGTGGCGCACAGCGGTCCAAAATCGAAAAAAACGTGAACATGAGATCGGCGAAAATGAGCGCAAAGGGGCGCACTTGCGCCCAACATTCGTATTTTCAATGGGAACCCCTTAATTTTCGGATTCTGAAGCGAATTTTACGTCCGATAAGCCCGTAGAGCGCAATTTTGACGCGCGTGCAAATTAGCGCAACTATCCGTCTTTTGTGTTTACAGTCCGATTGAAACATAATAATATCATGTCGTCTTTTCGAATTAGGGGTTTTCAGTCTGCTGACTCGGGGCTACGATTTTAATCAACATACTAGTGAGGTTATCAGTGGCTCAGTGGTTAGAGCGTTGGACTGCTGAGTCAGAGGTTGCTTATACCTACTGATAATCACCTTTCGGAAGGAAATGGCAACCCACCGAAAGTATTCTGCCTATAAAACCTCTCAAATTTGCGTTCGGAACCGGCGTTAAACAGTACCTAGGTCCCTACTTCTTCTGTAATAACTGTTCAACACGCTCAACAGAAGTTAGTAGCGAGAGGTCGCCAACGCCCGTTTGCGGGTATGGCGCCCAAAGAAGAAGCTTCTAGAATAGTGTGGGTCTGCATATGAAGTATCGCCTTTTCATATTAGGCGTTTTTGGTCTGCTGACCAGGAGCTATGATTTTAATAAAAGCGGGGACTGAAGTCCGTGTTTCTGTAAGCGGTTGTTTTGAGTAGGTATACACTACCTAAATAGATGTATAACACATTTTTGAATGACAGAAAACCTGCATTTACCTGCACTATTTTTAATACCTTTGTGAATAACGATTTCTGGCTATTTTCCATGTATTGTTTAAGAAAGCACGCAAAAAAGGAAATTATTCAGTAGGTAAGCATCGATATTGGGCTTTTCTATTTACTTCGGGGTGGTGATGCCGTAGCAAGAAGAATGACAGCTGAAGAAAACTAGCGATGTTGCAGATTCACGTCTCATCATGGGCCCTAGGCTAAATATTGAAGCTTCCTCTTTCGATGTCAAGTTCCTCAACAACACCTCTATGAACCCATTCATAAAAAAGTGCTGTCCGCTGACTTTCAAATCTCGACTTTTTTTGCGTTAAATATCCATTCTGGTCCACTGTGCGACGCTAGCAGGATGCGCTCGCAAGCGTTATTTAGGCTCAGGGGCTAGCTCAGGCCGCGGAAACTCCCCTCCATTTCACGGCCAGAGTTTGAAAAGGGGCGTGGCCACAGAGTCACCGCAAGGGTTCGCCCACAGAGTAACAGAGAGCGCCCCTGTCGCACCCCACAGTCCAGAATTGTCCGCCATTAGTGTCGCCATCGTAGATAATGGTACCACACCAACAACTGGGCGGTTTGTAACGGCCGTTACAACGGCTTCATCATCGAACGTTGTTTTATAGTTTTTCACGCGTTTTCCTTCGTTCTCAATTTCAAAAACTTAGTTCATTGCTAATCGGTTTCCTTCAGGTTCAAGTTCATCAGTTCGATCTCTCGAAAGCAGTAATAATTATTGTTTTCATTCCTAAGCTATTTCAACAGCTTCAACTGCTTCACTTTTGATCACTCAATTTCACAGCCCGCATCGACAACGATTTGGTAAGTTGCTAACACTTTTTCAGAATAATATTATTATTATGCAGTAGGCCATTCGAATCTAATAATCAACTTATCTGATAAATCAATCCCACCTGTTGAAACAACCGCATAGGTTAGGTCAGAATAGGCAAGCTGGAAATTATTGCTGATATAGGTAACCAATTATGACTGATATTTGTGTTAAATTTCTCTACAGGCCCCACGGACGAATCGACAGTGTTCGGCTACAGGCTACAGGGTGTTCTTCTTATGCCCCGTCGACCAGGAACAGATCCCGTTTATCGAACTAATCTCCATAACGCCGTAACAGGTGACTACAAACCTGCTTTAGGATATCTATTTCAGGCGTTAAACTTACGTCAGTAAATTGAACCCCTATTTTTTTTTCAGTTGATCTATCATAATGTAAGAGATCATTTCAGATCAGTTCTATCATTGTTGATGCACAGAGATAGGTAGTGGGAATCCGTCTTTTATAGTCCATTTTCCAAAAGAACTCCTGTAAAGAGATATGCCCACTTTCTAATTTAATTTATTAATTTAAGGAATTAATTTATTAAATGTATAATGTTTGCAATTCCTTCACGTATGTAATGTGTTTGAGTATCTGTATTTTTATACCTACCAATACAGTGTTTGAGTATTTTTATACCTACCAGTACATTATTTTGTTCCTTATTCTTCAATAGATATTTTTATACGCACCAACGTTGTTGAATTTATTCCCCCTCTATCTATAACACTATGATATTGAAGAAAAGAGAAAATAAAGCGAAATTACTTATTGTGCCAATTATTCTGGTGCTAGATTTTTCACTCGTCCTTCTCCCCCACCACTACCAGGCCATTCCCACTCGTTTTCAATGGATCTCACATCACAGGAACTCACCATCGGAATAATAATTATAAAATTATTTTTCTGTGGGTGATTCCGGTGATGATGGGCCTATTGAAAACGAACGGGAAAGGCCTGGTAGTGCGGGGAGGGGGGGTTATCGGTTGTTAGCGGGGGGAGGGGAGGGGGCCGTGCGTCGGCGAGTTGCGAGCAATCACCCCTGGGAGGCGCCACTGTCCATCTCAAACACCCCCCTCCACTGACTTCACGGCCAAACTTTGCCAACACAGGGAGTATAGGGAGTTTCTCTCTGTTTGTTCTCTGTTACTCTGTGGGCTAGCTGCTCCTCGTCAAATCATGCTCTTCAGCTCAGCCTGACTGCTAATCTTAATAATTATTATTGCCGTATTGTTCTTGTTGTTTACAAGACGCCCATTTATCACTCCACATGACTGTTCCGCCATTTAGTAGAACCACACGGAATAGAATGGAACCATTCCATTCCGTGGTAGATCCAGAAACATCAAAATTCCGTCTTCAGACCTTCTCTTTTGCAGGTTAGTTGGTGGACATGAGAAGGAAAACCGGAGAGTTACTGTCCGACGAACTCTGAGCGAACAACTGCAAGGAAATGTAAAATTTATGTAGCTCGGTTCTGGTGGCACTTTTTTTCCCACCTCGGGCACTTGTTTTCCGGAGTACATCGCCCGAGCCTCGCCACACGCTTGTATTTTATTTCTCCTCGGCGTTCGCGAAAAGGCGGTGAGGTTTTGCACTTAGTTGATTACTCCAGGCACTTGGCAAACCGGCCTCACCCTCCTTCCAAGTTTGAACAAAATAGTTGTTCCGCGACGAACTTCCTCGAGCCCCCAACTGTGTTTAGTGTGCATCTCCATACTCATTTTCTGCTACCGGAGTTTTTACTATGGAACTTCCCCCCGCATGAGCTTGCAGAATGTAAATTTAATGCTCTCTTGGGTGGTTAGGCTTTCTATAAGAACAAAATGGAATTAAAGTCAGTCGTTGGTCTTTTCATCGTTTCATCGTGCGGCATAGAAAGGATGAGGAACGTCTGTGGCGGGATGTCGAGGGACCGATTTGCTTGTGTTCGCTTGTTTATAAAAGGGGGAAGAGGATGTCAATAATTGCTCAGTTGAGATGGTTTCCCTCCCCTGGAAAATGTAAAACGCTGCAAATTTTACTTAGGTTTTACTAAGGCTTTATTAACGCTTTGTATAAATTTATTTTATTTATTCATAAAACATAAAAACATTTTCACAATAAGACAGAGAGTCATGATTTGTATACATTGCATACATTTGTATACATTTTAATATAAAAGGAAAAAAACAATTATTAATAAAAATTTTCGGTATAAATCATCATAACTAATTCTGTCAATAAAAATGTATTTTCAGAAAATACATAAACGTTTTGAGTTTTATCAAAGTAAAGCTTTTTAATTTGAAATCAAAAATTTAAAAATGAAATGAATAAATTTTTATTACCTATATTAAAAGTTAAAATAAATGAAAAAACTAAATAAAAATGAAATGAATAAATTTATTATTAAATTAAATGATTTCATATAATAAATTAATAAAATTAAAAACTATATTAAAATATAAATTAAATGATTTAATTTAATACCTAATAAACTTATTTATTTTATTTTTAAGTAATACAATAAAATTCATTAGTTTTGGACGCATAATACCTAGTTATCAATTTTTAATCAATTATTAATTTTTTCGGATACCACATCTGTCCAAATACTGTACACTTTTTAAAATTTTTAATTGAATTTGATTAATTTATAACAAACTTATTCAGTTAATTAATTGTCTATTCCAATTTATAATAAAATTTTTTTCATCATTATTTAATAAGTTAATTTAATTTTTTAAATAGGTGATAAAGTTATTAATATTCTGAAATATAATTAAATTTATGTATTTAATAAATAATTTATTTTTTTTAAATGACTTTATTTGTTTTATTTCTACTATTAAAAATGAAATAAAAATTATTTTAAAACTTAAATTTAATGAAAAAATGAAATTTTTTAAGAAATGTGTACCTACAGTATTTGAACAGAGGCGGCATCCCGTGAAATTGATTAAGCCTCCGAAATTACTCGGAAAACGACAACTCATTTGACTTTCTGACATCCATCAAAAGTTTTGTTCTCAGCACGAATGCATATACCCTTCGGTGAATTCAGATGGTTCTGGGATCCTCAAAAAGGGATTCTATCCAACAATAATACCTCTAAAACGTCACCTAATTCGACCCCCTTGCCAAACTTTTCAAAAACTCCTCCGTCAGCCTCACAGAGCCCCAATGGATTTGGTCGATCGGGTTAAAAACCTTGAGGGCACAACTAGATGGCGAAACAAGAGTTGAGTATTAATTTCTGATTGAAAAAATAATTTACCACTGGTCAAAACGGCGTGAATTGCAGACGACGGACGGATGTGTCATTTTTGGAATTAACATACAAAAACACGAAGCCGATCTACATTTTTGGCTCCCTTCCAGGAAACCGGTTGATTATTCCGTTATATCCCAAAATTATATTTCGCGTAAAATTAAGATTCTGGCTTGTGATGCTGCTTCTGGAAATCTTCTTGTTGGGGAAAAATGTATTTCTATTCGGCAAATGGATTTCTCGTGGTGTTGAAGAGAAAATGTACCATAATAGCCACGAAATAAACAACTGAGTCAGAGGGCATTTCTCTGCCCAATGAAAATTTTTCGGAAGGTTCCTCGAAGAGAATCCTCGCAGGTTTCAAGATGGGAAACCCCCTTTCAAAAATGAATCTTTCTCTTCGCGCCATTTCTTGTTCCCTTTTCTCTTTTGGCTCCAGAGGTGGGTTTCAAGTGTTCTTCACCTCCCCCACCGCCGCCATCCGGAAAAAACCTTATTTGGGAAAATTGAAAAGGGGATTGGCAGTGAGGGGGGAGGTTTTCGCCTATATTGAGGGTTTTCGGGGGGGCTCGGAAGGTCTAATAAAGGGAAGGCCGAATGATTAAACGACCACAATGCCCTCTTCAGAAAGCTAATGATCACTCGATGGGGAAACGCACACAATCGGCCCCGGAAAACAGATGTAGAAAGGAGAGCTGGTGAAATAATTACGGAGCCTACCTGGTCGAAAATACAATGAATAAATACCTAAATTGGATCCCAAATTTGTATTTCTTAACGCGATTGTTCGATTTTTTGTCGTTTTCTTCGAAACGTCTTACAAGATGCTCACAATGGGGATTGTACAGAGGACTGAAGTGGGAGCGCTCTGGTGGCAAAGTGGCTGATTAATGAGGACGGGTGAATCTTATTGTCGCACTTATACAATTTTAAAAAATATTAAAAATTTATCAAAAAAATATTTAAAAAAAATAAATAAATATAAAATAAAAACGTAGCAAAAACCGAACTTTCAGTTAATAAATTATAATAGTTTTACTTCCTTACTTAAAAACTTTAACATTATTTCATGAATCTGAACCGCTGAATCAAAAATGGCGAAAATAGTTTATTTTTCCAAGTTTTGGTCGGCTTCAGACTCAAATTTCGGCCGAAATACCTATTTGTGAAGTTGTAAGAAATCTAATTAGCTTTAATTTGAGCACTAGTAGAACTCTTCAAGTCAAATAGGATCCGAGATAGCGAATTTAAATCAAAACCAGAAAAGCCCAATCTGACACCGGTCGGTAAGCGGAAAACCACGTTTTTAAAAAGATTTTTGCTATGCCTTCCCTTCTCTTATCGGAGCTCAAATCAAAATTTCAAACAGAATACTGCGATAAGAAATTTAATCAGCTTTCAAGAGAGAGAGAAAAAAAATTTAATCGAGCAAAATTTGCTATTTAATGGGTTTCAAGGTACAGCCAAGTTTAGCTTGAATAGCTGATGATTTCAAGCTGAAATCTTGCTGCTCTGCCATGCAGGAACGAGCAGGGGTTGGCTAGCGAAGCCTGCAGGGGTGGCCCTCTAGTCCAATTCTGTTGGAGCCCCAAGTTGGCTCCCCCAACACGAGGAGGCGAAGGATCTTTATTCAGGGTATTTCCTGTGGTCGGAAAAATTTGCCTCGGCAAGCATATTAGGAGAAAAATCCGAAACCATTAACAAGTAGGTAGCTCCATTTGGCCTTTCCTGAGCACTAGAAGTTCCTACGAAGTGTACATACTGGCCAATCACGTGTCTGTTTTATTGTTAAATCTCAGTTTTAAACCTTAACGAAACCTTCCACAACCATTTATTTCGTTCAACCATTCATAAAAAAAAACTAACAAATCTCTGAGCGCAAAAGTTACCAGCTCGCCGTTTAGATTCTGTAGTCCTACCTGCGTTTAGATTCCTGAACGACCCTACCGACGTACTTTCTCCGTCTCTGGCGTGGCGGTCGAAGTGCACACCCTACTGCACTTTCTATCGCTTTCGACATCTCACGACTTCTACAGTACTTTTCTCTCCTCTAGTTTTGAGAGGATTTTTAAAGTGAAATTTTCCAAAAGACGAATTTTCCCGAGGAAAAATGGAGACGATGTCGCAACCCCTGAGATTTTTCTTCATTATCAACGAAACAAGACTTTTATATCTCCCTTCATTCTCTTTGACAGGCCTCATTTACCTTTTTTAGCGCCCAGTCCGGAACACTCATTAGGCCTCCGCGGAGCTTAAAGGCACTTTTTTGCACGAAAAATAAAGGAACAGCAAAAAAAGGGGCGAAAAACCCCCGAATAAGTTTAATGAATTTTCACATATCTAACGATCATTAATTATATGACGGTTTAATTACTAAGCAGCATTACCACTCGGTATTCGTTTAATTACGTTAATTAGGACGAGAATACTTTAAGAAATTCGAGAGAAGAATCCGCCAAATTACGAGCCAACTCTAATGAAAATCCGGAAAATAGGGTGAGCAGAGGAAATGTCAGGAATAATCTAAGATTGGGCGAGAGTTGGGGAGATATCGTTTTTTGGCTCCGTGAAGTAGTCCTACATTTTTGCCACTTCGGCGGAAGGACGGAAAGAAAATGGTGCAAATTGTACACAAGAGTTCGGTATTTTTTAAATATATATTAAATGAATATAATTATATTATATCATCATTTTTAAAATTTATACATTTAAAAACACCCGGAAACACCCGAACTCAGGCGCCCCTTCAAGGGCATCTGCACAGACCTGATAGAATGCGCAGGGGCCGGCCCATATAAGGTCTAAAAATCGTTGAAATTAAACTCTCCGTTCAACTTAAATTCGTTCTTTCGGGATTTAGTACTAACCCTTTCGCGACTGAGCATTCGAGGGAACAGAACATTTCTTGAACCCGCCTTGCCGTATAATAACGTTATTGTTAGGGTATTCGTAAATGGTTCCAAAATATCGCCTCGCGTGTTACTTAGTTACATACTAAGTAACCCCAAAACCAACGTGCTAAATTCGCCATGATTCCCAGAAACACCCCCTCAATCCCCGAAATGAGAGCCCACATAACACAAAATCCTCAATGCAATTCAATAACCAAGACGACCACCCTGCTGACATTGGCCCAATAATCCCCAAATCCAACCTTGCGAGGCGCTCTTGAGGAAAGCCAACACACCAAATGGACTTAAATGTTACTGTAAAACTCCTGAAGAGCCATAACGCTGATAAAGGACGGGCGAAAGGTGCCTCGAGACGATTAATTGCTTATTTTATCAAATGCAATTAACATCATAAACAGCCTACGGTTTTTCCCTCACAACATCATGATAAGAAATATCCGGATATCGGATATATCCGGTCACGGTCTTTCCATCCCTACGCTGACTAAATCGGACTGAAAACAATGAAGTTAGGAAGAGTTGCGCGCATCGGAAATTGCGCCCAATGGGCTTATCGCATGCAAAATTGGCTCCTGAATCCGAATTTGCCAAAACAAATTATGAGTTTCCTTTTAAAATAAGAAAGTTGGGCGTGCCCAGAAAAAAACGTACTAAAAATAATAACGTAAAATAATCGACACTTGTGTAAGTACGATTGGAGTTAAAACGGGCAAAATAATGAAGCTTCCTAAAAAACTTTTCAATCGGACGTCGGTTTATCGATTGGTCCTCAGCTGACAAGAAAATAAACCCCCCTCGAGGTTGAACAGGGTTGCTGACATTGCCGCATAGGTGAACTTGCGAGGTGGGGGTCAATCAAGGCGAGTGATCCCGAGCCAAAAGTTTTTCTGTCGGGACGGTTGCCAGGATTCGCGACAAGCAGCCTTACAACCTCTCCAAACACTCGATACCTCCGCACAATGCAACTCGGCCTTGGAGAACCCCCTAGTGGATTTTATCAGGCGGCAGTCGAACCGAAAGAGTGGTTTGTATTTCATTTGGGGGGGGGGGGGGGGGGGTATAAGGAGGGTTGGCGAAGTTTGGTTCGACCTGCCAAAACGTACAAGTAATGGACGTTCCGTTGTCGATGTTTGTTGAGTAAATTTATTTTGACGTGAACAACGTCGGGAAAGGTGATATGATTCGAACAGAGTTCTGAATGAGGAATCAATCCAACAGAGTAGTGAGCGAGGAGCCAAATCACTTTGGCCCAAATCACCACTTCAAAGTACATTCCTCACTTTAGCTCCTTCGGCATTCCCACCAGGGGTTCCTCGAACCCCACAAGCAATCCCCTGAGCACCAATGAAGATGAGGCAGCACTAATAAGCTATTTCATCGAAGAAGAAAAATCCTTCCAACCTTCAAAACTCCAAAACTCGGATCGCAATTTTCACAAAAAGAGGCCCCACTTTGCCTAATAATAAATGCGCCATTACATCTAGTTTTTGGCTCCCCTGGGAAGGAAGCTCATCTTCTTTCGACCGTTAATAATTTTTGGAACATTTTGTCTCAAGTTGGGAGCCGAAGCACCGCCGGAGGGTTCGGAATGAATAATTGATCAGCACTTGAGTCTGTCGTCTTCTTGACATCTTGACGGTGGGGGAGAAAGAGAGCCAAGAGAGCTTTCCAGAACCAGAGACGGGAAGACGGCTTATCTCTTATCTGTCTATTTCCATCTTCCATCTCCGTCTAACCACTTTCTTTCCCAACCCTCATTCTTTCTGTCCCTGGAAAATTGTCCGCCTAATTATGATTGAAACAGGGCCTGGCAACTTCATTACGGTCCGACAGTACGCAAAAATTAGCCGAAAGTGAAGGTTCTGAGGGACGTTCGCCTGACAAAAATTATAATCTTAACTGATTAACATCATTAGAATTAATTGACGTTTATGCTTGTTAACAAATCATTCGCTTCCCCGTCTATTGGGAGGTTTAAGTGCACAATCTATGTGGGTTGTGTTCAGTTTTTTTTTTCTCCAAGATTTTTCTACACTTGGTTTGCCGTGGTGCGATTACAAGATGAAAGGGACGAGAATGAATTTTTTATTTTGTAATTTTACTCGGAGTGAAAGGAGTTGTTAATGAGTTTTCTTTCATGTCCTGAGAATTTAGAGTTTCGCTCTTGACGACACGTGTCGGTAACATAATTTTTTCTTAAACAATTATCCCGAGGTGCCTGCCATTTTGTTTTGAGGTAGTTTGGTCAACAAGGGTTTGCAAGAGGACAAATTGCTTCGCGGTGGAAATAATATTGGACGACGACGTCAACCACTTCAGCTGAGTTCGCTCCGCCAACTATTCTGATGTGGTACTGGAGTCTGACGATCGTTCGTCTTTTCGGGCGAGTGCCGTGTTTGACTTGGATATCAGACTTCTTTGAATCAGCCAAAGCTGTTGTCCTGTGGCTGCACGGAGAACAATGACTTCTTTTCGAGGGTTACCGTAGGAGCCGTATGTCTCTAGTGAATGCACTCTCCTGCTGCCAGGAACCCTCAAAGCGTCTGCCAGGAACCCTCAGACCTGCTGCCAGGAACCCTCAAAGCCACTGCCAGGAGTCCTCATAGTCCCGTCAACGAATGACTCATAAGGGGGCCTAGCTTCCATCCGACAATAAAGTTGAAGCTGGGAGCAGCTGGTGGAAGATGGTTCGATAGAAATCGTCTAATGGGTTGAGGAGCTCTTGACCACTTGAACGAGGAAGGAGGAAGAAGTTTTAGGAGGCGGCTCCAGTCTGATGGCAACCAGCAATGGACGTGCATTGAATAGTTGAGTGCACAATTTTTTTATATATTTAATACGAGGACTTCAAGTTTTGGATTTGAAGAGAGTTATTGGGATATTTGGAATAAAGCCTTGTGAGTTATTTGGACGTCAAAAAGTCATGATATTGTTCGTCGATAGCTCTCATGTGATTATCGTCGATGGAACTTCTCCTCCAAGTTGCATCCTTGAGTCCCAATTGACACATAAAGACACCTCCTGGATAACGAGTCGATGCAGTTGCAACACCTTGTTACCCAACTAGAATTTCCTCTTCCTCTCACCATCTGCGTAACATTTAGTTGTACACAAACCCTGCTATCGGATTCAGAAACCCCGCAAGTGTTAGAGGGCGTTTGCGTTTTGCTCAGGTACCTGCTAATAACGTTTTACCCTCCCTACTCAGTCAAAGCTTAATTTAATAACGCGCGTTTGGTTTCGCATTAACCGAGCCGGCGCATTGGGTTTACCTCTGGGAACGTGCGAGGTGGCTTACAAAACTTCGAGGGAACATTTCGGGCAAGCCATTTAAATATATCATTTACGTAATGTATGAATTTTAATGAATCGCAAAATCCATCCGGTTGGAGAGAAATGTAAGGCGAAATTGTTTTTTGACAAAGGCTGAATGCGCCTAAATGTGGAAGGACAGTCTGTTCTGTGGGTTCCATAGATGGCACTCTGCTGAAAATCCTTTGACCTTTTCCCATAGCTCTATCTACGGAGAGCAACCCACGAAGGGAGACCCAACAGGAAAAGGGAGACTTCGTTCCGTGGACTGGAGCCACTGCTCAGCTGACCCTGTTTAAGGCCCCATTATATCGACGGGTACCGGCGATCCATCCCCGACGTCGAAAAATCATGGCTACCCATTCCTACTAGCTTTTTGGCAATCCATTCCCAGAAGAAGTCTGTCTTGTTCTCCACAATTGATGAATTATTCATCCCCAGCTTAGCAACACCTTTGCAAATCTTGGACAGGTCTGGAAAGCTCGGAACCATCTTGGTAAGACATGGAAATTCTTATCCAGCTCGGCAGCAACTTTTCAAGCCTTGGAAGGTCTGGAGAGCTTGAGTCCATCTTGGTAAAACTTGGAATCCCTTATCCAGCTTGTAAACATTAGAAACCTTTATCCAGCTTGGTACGAGCTTAAGAAGCCTTGGACATCTTTTAACGCTGTGGGAAACGACATAAGATAATTCACAACTTAGTTCTCTGGGGATGAGCCGCCGCTTTCCAAGCGGTGCTAATGGAACCTTACACTTTTTCAGGGACGCGTCGCCTATTACCCAATAACGAGGAGCTGCAACTCTTGGGAGCTGTTGGTCGATCTGCAATATTGCAGGGTTTCCTAGGCAGCAGCAGGTTGCTGGGATGTAGGCTGGAGGGTTTCTAGCAGCAGTCCTGGCATCTGGCAGCATGTGTGCGGGTTGGAGGAGCAGGTCTGAGGACTCATGGCAGTATGTTGGAGGGCTGCTAGCAGCAGGTCTGAGAATTCGTGGCAATACGTCTAAGAATTCCTGGCAGCGGGTCCAATTCATATCAGTGGATTGAAGGGGGTCCTGTCCCACAGCCTGGAACCCACCAACCTCATTTCATAAACCTCCACCTGAAATACCGTCAATGCCTTCTTTTGGCCGTTGTTCTCACACTTTGAAGGCGTTCACTTGTATACATAGAAATTAATAAACCTGCCATGTAATCACCTCCCCCTCAACCAACTGTCCTTCCCCAACGAAAAGTCTCAACACCCCTTCAAAGCTCCTTCTTTCGCTTTTCTCTTCCTCTTTACTCTTTGCAAAGAGAATTTGTCATACCTTCTTTATAAGTTACTTCAACATAGTTCAAAAACAAACTCAATTAAAAACTTTCACTTTCACTCCTCCGCTCAACTATCTCTCCCTTTTATACACCGACGACGTGGCTTGAAAACATCTGCCCTGAAAGGAAATCCCATCTTCTTTAGTGAGGCTAACTCGATAATTGATTGTTCAGACCTTTTATTGTTCTTGATGTTTTTAATGTACAGTGACAGGGTGTGCGAATGAAATTTTCATGGAATTGAAAACGATGGGTGCTTCAACCAGTATGTCCAGAGTGAGGGGTCGCCGTATAGTGAAATAAAGAACAGAAAAGTTTCTACAAGTTTGATTCTATACAATCTACACGAATTCCCAACCGTTTTCCGAGGTACAGCCCTCAAAATTAAGAAAGTGCAGTTTTCACCCATTTTTCGTCTTTCACGGCCAATATCTTGGTTTTGATGCATGCTGACCGAAAATGTCACATGACGATAAATGCCCTTTTACTGAGAGCGTCAACTTCCGAAATGCTCAAGAATTCTGAAACCTTTTTGTAAATTGGGACACATTCAAATTAATAAACACAAGTATTCTGCTTCAAATGTTAGCTTTGTTTCAAGCTGAAATATTCTGAACTTGCTCATAAAAGCAATATCTGTGACATTAATATCACTTTTCATCGCAGGCGGTTATGGAACATGCAATTCACGAGGCTGAAAACAACAAAGGACGAATAAAACAGCGAAAGGAACGCGAGGCTCATGAAATTCAAAATCACATCTGTCCCCTTCAAGAATGTTTCAATTTGTTTATAAGAACGAAGATGATAACTTGACTCGGGGGAGGTCATTTTCCTCTGAAAAGATTCTTCGGAGAGCTGAATTTCCTCCCCAGTTTTGACGTTTCAGAATTGCAAAACAAATTACTTGGGCTGTAGAACAAAAGAAACGGGACGACGGCATGACGAATACTTCTCTACCTCCCTCCGAAATATGTGTTTCTCTCCGGTTATTGTCTTGAAATCCAACTAATTACCTTAGGCATCTCCCTGGAGCACCTCATCCCTCGTTTCGTCGGAATAACTTATTTAAATATGACAGCTAGCAGTGCGGAGAGGGTAGGGGTTAAGTTTGAAAGGGCAGATTGCCTCCCGGTTGAAGACTTCGACTTTTAATTAGACCCCGGAAAATCTCCTTCGGGTCGGACGTTCTTGCCGAGACTGTAACGAAGCTTGGGTTGAAAAGCGGGAGAAAAAGGGGGAGGTTTAAGTATGATGAAAGCTGCGAAAGGGGCGGAGGAAAAAACCCTTTATTTAGGAGGACCGGTCTGAGATTAATTGAAATACAATCAGCGGCTTCAATAGAATTTTAATTGGTGGCAAACACTGGATCACCTCGGAAAATTCTACGGTGGGAAGATTCAACCTGAAGCCTTTTTTTTTAATGTTTTACTGAGAACGGTTTTCACGTGGAAATAATTAAAACTGTAATTATTCGCCGTGGATGTCAGGGGAAACGTTAAATAAGTGATTTTATATTGGGTGGTTGGTGAATAAATGCTTTAATCCGAGGGTCACTGTGAAAAGCAACGAAAATTCCTGGATTCAATAGTTTTCATCAACTGCTTCGTTTTTCGTGAACCCCTTCACGTCAGTTGTAGTCCCTAACAACTCGTTATGGACCCCTCAAAGCGAGTTGCAGACTCTTAAAACCTGTTATGGACCCCTCAAATTGAGTTGGAGATTTCTAAGAAACGGTTGTGGACCTATCAAAGCCGTTGTAGACTCAAAAGCGATTATGGACTCTTTTTGAAGCGAATAAGAGGCTCTCAAAACTGGTTGTGGACGCCTCAAAGCCAGTTGTACACGCTCAAAACTGAATTTTGGTCCCTTCAAAGCAAGTTATAGAGCCTCAAACAGGTTATGGACGCTTTCAAGCAAATAGAAGACTCGGAACCGGTTATGAACCCCTCAAAGCCAGTTACAGGTCCTCAAAACCTGATGAATACCCCTCTAAGCCAGTCGTGGACACCCGTTACAGACCCTCTCTAAACCAGTTTTAGACCTTCAAAACGTGATGTAGACCCCTCAACGCCAGTTATATACCCTCAAAACTTGATATTGGCCCCTCAAAGCCAGTTGTAGACCCTCATTACCGGTTATGACACGCCTCAAAGCCAGTTGTAGAGCCTCATCACCGGTTATGACACGCCTCAAAGCCAGTTGTAGACCCTCATCACCGGTGATGGACCCTCCAAAGCCAGTTTTATACCTTCAAAATTTGATGTAGACCCCCTAAAGTTAGTCATAGATCCTCATAACTTTTGTAGACCCCTAAAAGCCATTTTTAGGCCCTCATAACTTGTTGTAGACCCCCTAAAAGCCAGTTGTAGGCCCTCAAACTGTATATAGACCTCCAAAAGCCAGTTGTAGACGCTCAAAACCGGTTAGGAACCCCTGGTGCTGATCCCTCAACTCTTATCAATCCTTCCAATCCTTCCTTTTAGCTGGTTGTCGTTTTTTACGGGATCGATGTCACATCAGATCGTGCGAGGAACGGCCAAGACCCAAATTTTGCTATCAACCCTGTGAGTGTTAGTTTTTTGACTAAATAAAAACCCTCGGTACCTATGTGGAATAAAAAAATCACAGCTCAATAACGGTCTGATGCCTTTTTCCAACCTCGATGGCATCGTTTTCCCCGGTGTTAGGTGACCTATCACCGAAGGCTTTCTGTTAGCTTTGAAAAATCTGTGGATATTCCCCGCATGTTGAGAGGTTTAGCGTCGGGCGGGTTCGGGGAGGAGGACTTAGGTGTTGAAGAAGGGGTTGAGGCCCTCCTCATATTTCTCTCGGCACGTCGCTTTTCGAAAGGGGAGGGAAAGAAGAAAAAGAAAAAAAAATGGTCGGGATTTGTACGAGAGGCTGTGTCCGTGTAGGTGAAGGATTGTGTGCGTGTTGACATCGGAAAGTGCTCGTGGGGAGCGAGAGGTCCTCCCCGATACCGCGCTGTGGAAAAGCGTGGAAGGGGGGAAAAAAGAAAAAAAAAACGGTCGAAGGAAACATCGCCCTGAAGGGAAAAGGGCGCACTAGGGTTGTAGTGATGGTTACGTACACCTTACACAAGCCCGTAGGCTCTATAATGATGTACAAGATCTACATAACAACTGCGGCATTCAGGAAAACCCTTCAACAGACGATAATATCGTCTGGATATTATCCCTTCCACTGGTGAATAATCCTCATTCAAATCTATACATTCCTGCTCCTGCCGTCATGCGTCGATATTGTTTGAAAACATGGAGACATAACCGTGCAGAGAGTTGGAATTGGACTATAAATTTTTCGGGCAGATATGGGAAACCACACTACGTCAAAAGTTGCTTCCAAAAGTGACGCGCTACTCGAATTTCTGTTCATTAATACCAGTTTCAGGCCCCACTAAGCAGATTTTTAAGCACCCTGTAGTGTCTGTAGTGACTCCTGCAAGAAACTTGAGGACCCTTTAAAATCAGTTATAGACCCTTCTCACCTCATTGAACGACCCCTCAAACCCGTTTCTGGATATTTTAAGGAAAGTGGTAAATTCTGCATTCTGAATCATGTAACTGTGTCATGCAACTGTTCCTTTTAACTGTTTCATTTAAACCCCGTTTCTTATAGGAGCTGTTTCATTTTCTGACCAAAGTGGGTTGCTTGCATTAGGGGCAGTTGAGCAGATGCTCCCGCTTGAGATGGAAAGCCTCCCCTCACTCACTCTTCATGGGTGGCAGGAGGGGGAACTAGACGGTAGCGCTCCCTGGTTCCTCTCCATCCAGCCCATCCTCTCATAGGTTGATCCCAGACTTTTAGGATATCAGTCGTACCTATTGCCTTTATGCCCTTGTTATAGTCTATTATGTATAGTTACTTCTCGCTGTACGGAGAGCTAAGCCCTGGAAAAGGGAAGGAAAGGAGAATTATTAAATGAATGTTCAGAGGCCACGGTGAGTTCTTGAATGTAAATAATTGAATAATTTGTATTTCCTTCCTCGGATCAAGACTCGTACTCTTACTTTCGGCTGACGGTTCATACCAAGTTGTATTGTTTATTTATGAAAGAACATTGTGATTTAAATTAAATTTAAGACAAATTTTATCTAATCTATCTTAATTTAAATAAACAGCTTTTCGTCTTCCAAAAAGACGTGGATGGTGAACAAGACAACTTGAGCAAAAAGTTTAGAGAACACATTAGACAAATTGAGTAAAAAGTTTGGAGAAAATTGGCCCGTTTGTATTTCTTCAAATGTACCTACCTTTCGCCTCAAACGTGAAAAATATGTCATCATGATGGACAATGATGTAGGTTGACCTCTGTAGAATAGGTAGTCATGAGTTTTCTGGGCTGTTTCATAAAAGAGCAGGCAATCTTGGGTCGCCTTGTTTGGAAGGGATTATTTTTTATTCAGCAGCCTAAAACACCTCCGTCTATTATTCGACCCGTTTTTTTTCTCCTCTCTCGGTTTTATCGCATTAGAAATGTTAAGGTCTGCGGGGGAGAAAAAATCCCCTCCAGCGCCGGAGTCGTAATAAATGTCACAATTTTTATAATGGCGAAGCCTCGAGGGGTAAAAGCGACAGAGAAAAAACGGGTTCGGGGCGTATGTGACGTCGGCCAATATATCTTTTTGGTGAGAAAGAAGAAAGGGGAATGGGGTCTTGATGAGAGGAAATGAAGGGAACGAGTAGGGAATTCATTTAAGGGGAGGGAGGTTTTCGACGAAGGTTTTCTCCGAAAGCGGAAACGGCAGGAGAAAACGCATTGTTGTGTGGGAGTGATGGAAAACCGTAAAGGGTGCAGTTTTCCTTCTCCCCCCAGAAGAAAAAGAAAATAAGGGGGGGAAATCCCGAGTTTCCCACCGACCTGCCAGGGGTTAACAACGGAACATTAGACTAAGACCGTTCGCGCCATAAACACTCCACCATCACCCCTCGTTGTATCTAAGGAACCTTTTAGTTTTTACCTCCTCCTCCTTTCCCCGCAATTAAATTACCTCTTTTTTTCCGGGGTTACCTTTCCCTCCCCTAAGAGGTTGTATCACTGAGATCCTTTGCGCCATTAGGAGCCCGCAACTACCCAGCTCAGCCCTTAAGCTTTCCTAAGGAAGAGAAATTCATGTAGTGCCATAAATCTTCATCCGGTCCATCCCTCAGAACTTATGTTCCAGAACCTCTTCGGCCTCATTCGGCTGAAAATGTTATACAATAAGCACCATTAGGGTGCTTTCACAGAGAATACTGAACAGTGGAGTATCGAATTACGCGGCGAGCCCTCCTAAATGGGGCCACAGTGAGCTGGGTTTTATGAACCGGTGAAGCTAATTCTGAAAGGTCATAAATTTATACGGCTTTGTTTCAAATCGTGTTTAATTGTTTCGTATTCAGTAACAAGAATAGCCAAACGGAAAATTTCATAAATGAAATTCATCCAAAACGTTGTTTGTTTCAGGTATGTAGCATGTCCAGGATCCATGAAAATGTAAGTACATAATCTCTGGTGAGAAATGGTTTCATCTTTGCTCCCCCATGATTTTTTTTTTGCCCTGGAGCATAAGCAACTAGCATCCATCAATTTATTTGATCTCTGAAAGGCTTTTGATCTCGTTCCTCACAACCTGCTATTGAGAAAATTCGAGCATTATGGTTTTACCCACCCGGCAGTGTCCTTTTTCAAACGTTACCTTGAGGGTCGGTCCCTGGCTGTGAACTACAATGGTAGTGTGTCGGAAGAGGTTTTTATTCCCTGTGGAGTCAAACAGGGAAGTATCCCGGGTCCTTGTCTCTTCCTCATTTACATAAATGACTTACCTAGCCTATTTCCTGACCCTTCTAAGGTATTCCAATTTGCGGATGATATCACTGCCTTGGCCACGTTCTATGAGAGAAGAATAGCCCCAAACCCTGCAATTCGGGTCGTATTTGATTGAGATTTGATGCTCCGTCAGTGCGTTGGTCTTGAACTCGAAAAGGACTCTCGCAGTGCACTCGAAGGCCCATGGGCCTGAGCAGACGTTTGAACACGGCTTTGAACTTCCTGGGCTTGACGGTGGTCTCATGTCGAGGTGCTTGCGCACAGGTTGACTTCCTCAAATTACAAGATAAGAAGGTTGAAAGGGGTGGTTTCTGACAGGGTGCAGCTTTCGGTTTACCATGCTTGCTTCGCGAGCAGAGCAAGTTGCTGCGTCGTAGCCTGGGGTAATTCGAGCCATGCACTCAATATCTTCGGGCTGCAACAATCTTCGCCAATCTGTCGTGGAACGAAAGTTGTAGTGCCTTTGCTTGTCTGGGCCTTTTGACGATTGCGGGTTCGTACGTCATGGCAATCCTGAACCTTGTGAGGACCAATTTGCCGGGACTTCCTCAGGTCTCTGGGGTTCACGAACATAAAGCTCGGTCCCGGAGCGATCTTGTCGTCCCCTTCACTCGCCTCTATACTGCTAAGCAGGGTTACTCAATGTTGGTGGGCTCTCGTCTTTTATGTCCATGTGCGGTTTTTTATTCCATTTCGAATGCTCTAACAGAACGTGATTGTAACATTGAGTTTCCGAGTGGGTTCTAGGATTCTTGTTTGTTGTTAGCTCTCCTACACTTGGTTAAATCAGGTCTGAGACCCAGCATTATTGTACTGAAAATCACGATTCCATTGCCCTCCAGCTTCGTCCAAAGTTACCTACTAAATTAATTACCTACTAAACTAATTACACTGCTCCACAAAAAAAAAAAAAAAAAAAAATCGATCTCATGCTTCAAGAGATCTGATAGTGGTCCTGGCGGTTTTCGAGGGTGCTGAATCCGAATCCGAGGTCCGTTTTGCTCCTAGACGCAGTGGTTCCGCTGTACAGTACCCAAATGTTCAAAAAATACTTAATTTCCAATTTCATTATTTTTCGACGAACAGGTGCTATTCTTACAGGAAATCTAAAGCTGAACACGCCCATATAATATATAAGATTATAATATAACATATTATGTTGATGGGTCATGTGTTTTTTGCCGAAAAACTACCTACTATAAACCGTGGTTTTTCATCAATCTTGAAGATTTTTGTTCACTATTTTGATGATTCTACAAAACCTACAATACTTCGCCGAACCAACAAAATGTCGCCAAATATCAGACCTTTTGGAGCATGAGTTTTTTTTTTTTTTTTTTTTTTTTTTAAGAACAGTCACCTTTCCATTTAGTGAAATCCTATTTGAAGCTACTGTTCAGATGTTTCTCTGCGGAGAGTCAACAGTATCAGTACTGGTTAAACCCTTCAAAAAGTTCCCTGGAATATCGCGGCTCAATATCAGTAAAAAGAAAGAAAGTATCTTTTACATGAAACGATAGATAATATTGTGACAAAATACCCCTGTAATGGATCGTAAGCCCATCCAGCCAACAACAGATCCTGAGCAAGCAGCGATATTTCAAGCCTCCGGTATAGAAACAGATTTGTATTTGAGCGGAGCGAGAGTTTTATATCGATCTTCCCTGATGTTAGGAATAGCCCCCCCCCCCCCCTCCGTCTTCCCGGCATCTCGATTATGTTTTTCCGCGCTTTTCCCGTCGAGGAGAAAAGAGATTTATGGCCTTCGGGTCAAGATGGATAGATGGAAGCATAAAAGAGTTGAGAGCGTCTTCATTCATATATCGGACGTATGAGAGGTTGCTTGCTTCAGAAGGAGGAGAGTGAAGCATTATGAAATATACACAAGGCTATCGCATTTCTCCTATTCTGGCTTTTCCGAGAGAATCGTTTGGAGTGTTGGAGGTTTGTTGACGAGGTGGCCGGAGGGATGTCGGGGGATTCCACCTGCGAACCAGAAAAGTGGGCCGAAAGAGAAAAGTCCGCTGTATAGATCTCCTGAGCGATGAATACGTTCTTTTTTCTTTTTGAAAAGACCACTTAGAGTGAAATAACATTTTACCTCCATTCTGCGAGGAAAAGTTCAAAAAGAGAGAACTACCCTACACAACTTGAGGGTAGTTTTAGTCAAAATAGAATGTCACCCAGAGCGATCTAGTGCTACGTGAGTTTTTGTTGTTGTTGTTGACATTTTCATGTCATTCTTTGGCGCACATTGGAAAAATATTCCTTTTTCGACTTCATTGGAAGGTTACGTTTGGTTATCGTAGAGGCAGGTTAGTGAGAGGTTGCCTGAACTGCCAAGCTGAAGCAGATGCGTGTTTTAGGGTGTTGTAGGGTTCAGAAGATGTGTTTTTGAGTATTTAGTATTGGGGAAAACTCTGGGCATTTTTAAAAGTCTTCAAAAGTCAGGGGCAATTTTAGAAGACGCAAAACAGAATGTGGATGGAAAAGAAAAGGATGTAGGTCAGTGTTCTAACAATATAGATGTTGAGGTGTTATGCAATACCTACCCACACAGCAGAAATTCGTCTCTGATACGTCTCTAATATGTCTCAAACGAGATATATTCCGTCTCAGTGACGTTACAAAAGAGACGTGTGACGTTGGTGAGATGTCTCAGATACATCCCTATGTCCGCAACAAAGACGTATCAGAGATGTATCAAACCAGGTGTCAGAGACGTATTTGAACGTATCAGAGATGTATCTGAGACTCCGAGTATTTAGCCAATGAGACGTTGCTGAGATGTTCTGGGTAAGCCTACGTGTCGTGTCAAGAGTTGTAAAGTTAGGTTCTCGTATTCCCGAGATCCCTTCAAAAATTGTGGAAGAATTGTGGTGTGAGTAAGACCTACCCGTTGTCCAGTAGGAGCAGTTTCATACACATACCTACCGTAGTAATTAAAAAGGTTTGCTCTCACTCATGATAAAATTAAGGGTAACTATATTTGTGGATATATACCTACAGGGTAGTCCATCAGTTAGGTCCCCCCTCGGCATCCCATCCCCCCAATTTATTTGCTGTAATTGTCTATGTAAAAAATTCGAACAAACGCTGTTTAGTTTTCACAAATAATAAAATCGCGCGGATGGCGTTTTGCAGAACATATAAAGAGAGCAGTGAGTGAGGAGCCAAATCAACAGAGGTGAGAGCAACTCGAGGAGGAGGAGGAGGACAACGACACTGCATATAAAGAGAAAAGTCCGAAACTACCCAAAAGTGTCCCGTTTGGCGGATCTGAGTCATAACTTTCGCAGAAAATGGGAGGAACCATATGAAACTGGATTAAATTTGAACAGATTTTACGAGGGTTGCGTCTGCGACATTATTTTTTCTTTCTTTCTTTCTATATTTTATTATGTATATTTTTTTTAATGAGGAATCCGAACCATCGATCAGGTTGTCAAAATTCCTCTCCAAAGTGGGTCAAGAGAGTTACAGAAAGCAAAAAAAAAAAAAAACCTATTCGAGACTCCATTTTTTTTTTTTTTTAAGGGTAGGTACCTAATTATTGTTTCGTGAATCTTCGAGTAAAAATGTCCAACTCTACTTGTCCTCATAACTGACTGTGCTAGTGGAAGAAGTTATTCATGTCGCCCTCTGGTGGCACACTGCGATAATAAGACCGTTGTAACAACTGATTAATCGCGTCATTTTAACACTCGAGTCCCTGGGGCCCCTCCTGGCAGTAATTTTAATCTCGCCTGTTTCTTATCTGAATAACAAAAACATTGTCGGGATTTTCCCCCTCAGGAGGTGCCGGTCGGTGTCTTCCCAGTGTAATTTATTTCCAGTACGTTTACTTCGAAAATTGGCAATTGAAACGGGGCCGACGTTGGACGGCGGAGGGTGGAAAGGTATTAAAATAATGACGGGGTGTTTTTTCAGGTCCCCAGGGTGGGGTTCAGAGATCGGATTGGTTTTTTTTTTTTCAGTGCCGTCTGCCGGGAACGAACCCCCTTAGACCAGTTTTTCCACCAACCCTTCTGAGATGTTCGGACGCTCCGGTGATTGTTGTTTCCACACGCCAATAAAACAAACGGAGGGGTCGAGTTTGCTCAATTAAATTCTCGCAAGAGTCTCGTTAACCAACTCGATGAAGTCAAATTGTTGGCATAGTAGTGCGAATCCGCGCAGGATAACAACATTTGCAGGATATTTAACCTTGTTGACTACTCTGTGGATTTGACTTGGCTTTGGGCGCCTGTGAGTAGTACCTATCCTAGTTTTGCACGGTCCCTGGGTGTAAGCCTAACTCAGGAGAACCGAAAAACCTCGAAATATTCGAATTATTTTTGGTTTTTTGCCTATAACGTCGAAACGGCGCAACTAAACGTTTGGGCCACTATATAATTAATGAAAGCCCATTAAATTCTGCGTTGAATGAACATCTTTATAATTCGATCAAGTGATAAGGTCAAAATCGGTAGTAACTACTTTTTATTTAGATTTTTAGAACGTTTTTGTAATTTTGCGCAAAAATAAATTCCTGATGCTTTTTGGACGCAGAATCAGGTGGCCTACAACTTTTATTTCGAAGGCTTTTTGGTGTGACACGTTATTTTCAAGCTGCAGGCGGTGGAATGTGATACCTCACTGTTGCTCCAAGTTGGAGAAATTTGCCATTTTTCAACTGTCGACTACTAATTTTTGTCCATGTTTTACCCTCCTGAACTAACGACAAGTTGGTCTGAAATGCAATTAGAATTGGTAGCATCTGAGAAGGCTGATGAGGCAATGAGGCACCTTTTTGCGAACGTCAGGACATGAAATCCCGTGGTACCTAGTAACTATTCCGAAAATGTTGGCCGTCGGGCTTGAGCGCCTGACAATCGATTTTAAGCTTATGTTCATAAATCCTACACCTCAACCTAACCTTTGCATTAAGTTTTTCCTGGTCAATGTTTCCATCTGAGATAATCGGTCATTTTCATGTAGGACAGTACAGCCAACCACCTTCTGAGTTGCCGGCTACACTACCTGCGTAAGCGCCAATATTTCGACAATTTCCCCTGGATTGCGCCTTTACAAAGTCAAAGGCAGCGCACTTCCAGGGGGCCCAGTCCAGCCCTGATTGAAATGGTTGAATAAATTATTTTTGCTCAATTTTAGACAATGTCAAGTCATGACAAAGACCAGAAAACTTAATGTTACCCGTACTCCGGATATTTTTGTCCATGCATGTTTGTCCGATTTTCTTCACGTTGTTCGTAGTCTAACTTTAGATCATTGAGGAACAACATCTGCACCAATTTGACACTTTTTTTTTCTTTGTCTCAACGGGATGGAGTCGTTTATGAGGTTTCTCGTTGGCGTTTAGGTGGGTAACGCTAAAAATAAAACGCTGCAAATTTTACACAAGGGTTTATTATTCTTTAATAGGGGTTACTTGTGCAAAAATTATTCCTGTGTCAATGGAAAAAATTGTGAAAAAAAAATCAGGTATTTTTTTCGAAAAAAATTTTTTTTTTGATTTTTTTTTTCTTTCAAAAAAATTGTTTTTTAAAAATTCTTTATTTTTTACTAGAAAAATATTTGACCTCCTGGTATCCTTCAAAAATGCTGCAAATTTTACACAAGGGTTTATTATTCTTTGATATACGTTACTTGTGCAGAAATTTAATTCTGTCAATGAAGAAATTTTTTTTTTTTGGATTTTTTTTTTTATTTCAAAAATGTTTTTTTTTTTTCAAAAATTCTTTATTTTTTACTCGAAAAATATTTAACATCCTGGGATCCTTCAAAAATCCCATTTTTAGCCCTATGAAAGCCCTAAAGATCGCCCCAGTAAAATCGGATCGTTCCGGGACCCCAAAAAATGGATTCTACGTCAAAAAATACTTCGAAAACGACACCTAACTCGATCCCATAGCTAAAAGCCTTGAAAAAAACCCTCCCGTAGCCCCATAGCGCCCCACGGGTTAGGGCGATCGGACTGAAAACCTTGCGGGCACAACTAGATGGTAAACCAAGTATTTTGTCAAAATTTCAGATTTAAAAAAAAAAAAATTCCTACTGCCCAAAACGGCCTGGACGGCGGACGGACATTTCGGATTTAGAATGTAGACCTCTTGAAACGGATAATGTCAAATTTTGAGGCCGATCGGAGTCGTCGACCCCCATCGCGAAAACATAGGTGTATTATTCCAAGAATAATAAACCAAAATCCCATTTTTAGCCCCATGTAAGCCCTATACATCGCCACAGTGAAATTGGATCGTTCCGGGACCCCCGAAAATGGATTCTACGCCCAAAAATACTTCGAAAACGACACCTAACTCGTTCGCACAGCTAAAAGCCTTCAAAAAACCTCTCCCATAGCCCCATTTTAGCCTCATAGCGCCCCACGGGTTTGTACTACATGTACCAACGATAGGTAGAATTTGCCGTTTGGTATAAAAATTCAACAATAAAAGTCCAAACCGCCTTAAATCCGCCAGTTATTTATTCGATTCCGCCGAACGTGTGGTTTCCTGGCTGGCTCAACACCCAAATCAGGCTAGGCGGCTTTCCGCCGGAGGTGGCAGCGCTTTTGTCGGAGTTTGACAATCAAGGCGGGTTCGTAAGGTCCGAAAATTATCGATTCGGAGGCTGGCGAGTTATCACACCTGAGCAGAGATTCAGTTGGAGTGTTAGAGTGTTAAGGGGCGTCGTGGTTGAGGGAGGGGGGGGGGGGGATGGGAAGGTGTGCCTTTCTTATTCTGTTTCAGGCCAAAACATCCCCCCAACTCGCTCCTCCTCCACCACCATTTTGCCACAAAACCCGTACGCCGATTCTTCACCCGGTTGGCAAACCCTCGCGGGCTTCCTGCAGGGTTAGGGGGGAGGGGGGACTGGAACTATCAAACCGCGATTCCAACTTCTAAAACAAACATGAGGAAAGGCGTCGGAGGCCGTTGGGCTTGGCGGCACAGGGAGTTTAGCTTGGCGGTTGGGGGCACTACAACAAAGCTAACCCGCCCACAAAGCTTGACCGCATGCTTATGACGTTTAGCTTAAGTTACGCCGCCAAAGTGAAGTATGTTAGTTCGAACGGGGTGCTGTTTTGTTGCGGGCGTTGTCTCTTCAACCACAAGATGAAATTTGTTATTTTGTTTTCTCGCTTTCTACATAACAAATAGAAATATTTTCAACTCTTAATATTATCACATATTTTTCCACGTATTACCACCTACACCACTATCGCGGCGTTGGTTCGTCCGCCCCGCCCCTATCGCTTAATGACTTCATTATCCGCCGCGCTGACCGGATGAAGTGGCTCCCGCATTGATTCGCACGATTTGACGGGGTCGGCTCCGCTAATCCGTGACAACAACGGGCCGTCAACGGCCCACAAGGGTGGGGGAGGGGATTGAATTGGGGGTAATTACGTTTGCGGCATTGTTTACAGAAGGGGGGGGGGGGTTACAACGGAGGACGTTGATTCGAATCGAACAAAATTCTACAATGCGTTTCGACGTGCAACGGATAACGTTCGCGTGACTGGGAATCGAATAGGAATATGTGCCAACGATCAAAGGGAGACAAACGGGGAGCAACGTTGACCTATTCAACGTGTAAATGCAAACTGTACTGCATCGGAGTCTATAAACGGCCCGGTATTGATGAATATGAGGAATTTCGTTTCAATTTGGAAGGGCGAGCGAGGGGCGTGAGGCTTGGGGAGGGCGTGATTATCTGATGGAGGAGGCACTTCATCATCATTCCACAGCCCAATAAGCGGGATACCTCGCGGTTAGTCACGTCATATCAATATCAATGGACTCTGGACAATTTAACGGCACCCCTCCACCCACGGCCATTGTTCACCCTTCATATCCACGAAAGGGAAAAGGGCCCTTTCTTGCCCGCCAAGAAACACACAAGTTACGGAAAGCGAAGATATCCGGAGTATTTTGTCCGTTTGCATTCAATTCGGACTCCGACTGACACTGTAATCCGCTACGGTCGTTACCCGGGGCACAAGAAACACCCGGGCGATAAGTGGGCAGGATTAAGTGGCGGGTGGATGACCCGACGTCAGGTGAGACCCCCCAACCGCTGACATTAATCTAGTTTGAGGGAAGCCCGCTCGCCTTCAAAGAGATGTTGACAGCCTCCAGGGGTGGTTGGTGCGTGGGGGAGTGGATTTAAGGGATCGTAAGCTGAAGAAGGCTCCGGTGACAAACGACCTCGTTTAACCAGACCTGTAAATCACACGCAGCAAACAACGACGTATTGACAATGAAACTAACCCCATTAATATGAGAACTTACAAATAACATGTAACTACATTGTATTACATTGTAATCGATCTATACCACTTCAGACCGTCTCTGTATGTATCTGTGAATGTACATACACGGACATAATATTATTAGGGGTCCCGCGGTGTTTTTCCAATCTTGCAGTGGAGTATAATAACCTACTCGTTGGTGGAATCAAAGAGAGCATTCTCTACAGCTCGGTAACTATTTCTGCTATAAGCTCCAGTCAAATTTGGGTGAGAGAAACTTTTATCTCACTGACCTTCATGTGGTCTTTCTTTCAGCAAGTTCTCCCTTCTGATGACACTCCCACCCAGCTGCAGAGTGGCTCCATCTCACTCCCTTCTATGTGGGGGGGGGGGGGGGGGGGTGTGAGATAAGGCGAAAGTGCGCGCAAATGGGCGCACTTGCGCTTAACTTTCTTATTTGAAATGGGAACCGCTAATTTTTATGTCGGATTTGGATTCCCTGGCCAATTTTACGACCGATAAGCCTACTGACTGCGCGCAATTGTCGATTAGCGCCAATCCGCGCAACTATTCCTATCTTTGTTATTTAGTGTTCGATTGAGCCGGCGCACAGTTTTAATACGAAATCCCGAAAGAGCGAATTCCGTTCCCCCCGAGCCGTTAAAATGGTCGGCCGAGCGAAGCAAGGGCCCCCTTGTCAGTGTTTGTAATGCGTACCATTTCACGAAAACCGCCTGAAAATGTTATCCTTCCTCTTCAAACTGCTGAGCCTGTTAATTCCCTATTAAAAATCGTTATTTCTAATCAAACGTCAACTTGTTCCTTGAATGAGGCACTTTCATTTTGAATTCGGACTACCAAAAAAAATAGAGCAAAGAGGTTTTATAATATTCCCTTTATTCGAAAGAGGACTCTTCCTCCTTCCTTTTCCGAACGTTCCGCAAGAAAAGTGAGTCACCCCCCACCTTGAACCTTTCATGAAAAGGTGGATTACAGTGGCATTACCCCCCCTCCCCAACCCATCCTTTACGTCATATCTTTCCGAAAAGGGGAACCCCTTTTCTTCCCCGCGTGACGCAGGGGTGGGAAGGGTTTTGATTGGGAGGGGGGAGGGGAGGATAAAGGCGGAGGAAATGGTTAGAGTTAATGCGAGAGCAATGCTTCAATACGAAACCCCTGGAAAAGATCAATAGAGAGATATAGAATGGTAACCGAGCCCTTAGAGTACGCCAAAGAGGAAGATCGTATCAGAAAGGCTTAAGTATCCTGTTCTCTCCCCCCCCCCCCCCCACGTCGAACACTACAAAGTTACTAAAAGGGAATATTGTGAAGTCTATGAACAAATGGTGGGAGGGAGATATCTCATGTGAAAACAATTTACGAGGTCTATACGGTTGGGGGGGGGGGGGGGGGGGGTTAGGGGGTAGTGTCCCTCGCAGAAAACACCCTGATCGCCCTCAAAACCTATTATTGAAATATGAAAAGATCAAAAGGATCAAAAGTCCCTCTAGAAGTGATCCGTTCTCATTTACTCCCGCGTGGTTGTGGTGGAGTGGGGAGTGTGATTAGAAAGGTTTAGCGAGGCAGAACGTAGATCCGCTGTAATTACTACTTGCATAAAAGAGGTTAATCTTCTAAATTCGCCAATTAAAAAAATAGGGACAAAACGTGCTAAAATCAAAGATTTAAAAAAAAAAGATTGTCCTTTATTTTTGTACAGCTGTACCTCATTAGAGTTTAATAAGTAGGGTTCGGATTGATACGCTCAATAAAATCACCAAATACGCTCGAAAACAGGTTTTAGGCTCAATAGATCTGCTCGAACATCCCCACACATGCTCTCAAATATGCTCGGGATACCTACATCGTTACAAATCTTCAGAAAGGAAGTTGAAAAGAAAAAATCTACCACTTATGGGTTTTCTGAAGGACTTGGGCCAGAAAGTCAAACGGGGTGTCACTTCAAAGTAATTTCGGACGCAGACTCGATTTATTAGGGGCCTCAAACCCTTCAAGACGGCCTCTGTTGAGCTAAAAATGGGCAACATGAGGGTTTTTTTTAAAGGATTTTGCGGTCGAGTGGGGTGTCGTTTTCGACGTTCGTTTGGACGTAAAGAGTCCATACATCGCGGTTTGTGTTTGTGTGTACCGTCTATTGGCCTACTTCGCTAGTGAAGGATGCCAGGGGGTCAAATGAAGCGTCGATTTCAGAGTAATTTTTGGCATGTAGATCTTTTGTCAGACTCTTTATCTGTCCAGGTATACATTTTGTGATCATATAATTGTTTGTTTAAATGATACGATATTTCGTTGACCGACTCCCGAAACCAAAGATGGCCATTTTTCCCAAGTCTCGGATTTTTGAAACTCAATCATTAAATGAAATTGAAATTTTCCTTTTTGACTTACGACTAGGGGTGTTATTCAGTCTTAATTTTTTTGATCCTGATGAATGTGCTCGATCGAAAATAATTTTCCTAAAATAATTGCCGATTGGAGACTCAAGTAATTATTACTCGAGTCTCCAATCGGCATTTCCTTTTTTGTTTTTAATTCAGAAGGATTTAATAGATAACACTGAATTATCTTAGTCAAGGCCCAAATTCTGGGAAAATTTAATGAAAAACAATCCATTAGACAAAATCCACTAGAATATGCATTTATATTTTTTTATTCTGAAGACCGGTGTTTTAGGCATTTATAATATAAATATATTATATTTGCATTTGTATATGCTCGACTCTGTTGGTCCCAGAGAGGTGAAAATACTACCAAAAGGCTTCTTTCAATGTTAACTACATTTACATTACATTTACCTATATTATAGGGAAAAAATATGCTAATATGCTCGAATCCGAGCTCTACTAATAAGTAAAGATAATATTATATTATATTATAATCGTGCAAATAAAACGTTAAAAAATAAGCAAAACGCTGCAAATTCTACACAAGGGTTTATTATTCATTGATATACGTTACTTGTGCAGAAATTTAATTCTGTCAATGAAAAAATTTAAAAAAAATTTTTTGGATTTTTATCTCCAAAAAAAATTTTTTTTTTTGGATTTTTTTGTTCAAAAATGTGTTTTTTCAAAAACTCTGTATTTTTTACTCGAAAAATATTTAACATCCTGGGATCCTTCAAAAATCCCATTTTTAGCCCCACGAATGCCCTAAACATCGCCCCAGTGAAATCGGATCGTTCCGGGACCCCAAAAAATGGATTCTACGTCCAAAAATACTTCGAAAACGACACCTAACTCGATCCCATAGCTAAAAGCCTTCAATAAACCCCTCCCGTAGCCCCATTATAGCCCCATAGCGCCCCACGGGTTTGGGCGATCGGACTGAAAACCTTGCGGGCACAACTAGATGGTAAACCAAGTATTTTGCCGAAATTTCAGATTTTAAAAAAAATTCCTACTGCCCAAAACGGCCTGGACGGCGGACGGCGGACGGACATTTCGGATTTAGAATGTAGACCTCTTGAAACGGATAATGTCAAATTTTGAGGCCGATCAGAGTCGTCGACCCCCGTCGCGAAAACATAGGTGTATTATTCCAAGAATAATAAACCAAAAGTAGATAAATAAATGGACAACAATGAAAAATGAATATAAAAAAGCATAAAAAAATTGAGAAAAAATGCAGGTAATAAAAAATTTAGATTGAAGAATGCCATAAGAGAAAAAACATTAAACAAAAAAATAAATGGAAAAAATTGAAAATGAAAAAAAAAAAAATAGATTAAAATTTAAGTTTAAAAAGTACGAGGTCTAGGAGGTCAAATAAGGTATCGTTTTCTGAGTAATTTTGGACACATAGTCCGTTTTTCGAGGTCCCACATCTGTATAAACATTGTATAGAATTTTAATTTTTTTTTTAAATTTTTCCAAAACTTTTCGTAGTGACAAGAGTCATTTGTGCACAATAACTATTAATGGCTATTTATTAACCTATAGAATAATAAACTCTTGTGTAAAATTTGCTTGGTCCTCGATTCGGCACAATTTAGTTGCCTACGTTTCGGCAAATCTCAGCCCCCGCAAAATAATGATACGATTCGGCACTCTCTCAAAAACAGTGAGACCTGACTGTAACTTCTGCTCTGCGTTTTTCGTAGTAATCTGTTCAAAAAGTGATCATGTACACAAATCGAAAAGAATTTGCCAATCGGGTCATAATGGGTGAATTATTCAATTTTATTATATGAGGAGTGAAGCGTGACTAAAATATGGATTTAATTACATTTAAAGGCTCAATTCTTGTACAGTAAGAGTGTCCAACATTCTCAGGTGGGGCAAATTTCATTTAATGAGATTTTCAAATCACCTCGAAAAACGTTTGAGAATGAATCGAACACAACACTCTTTATTTGACGCCCTTCAGAAGGAAACTGAGGAAATATTGTGGCATTGCCTACTTTTTTCCTATTTGTTCCTTGATTTCGTCCAGATCGACAAAGAACGATGTGTTTGTTGTCAACTTGATACGTTCAAATTTCAAAAATTTAAAATTAAAGTCGACTCGACCGGTAGTAAATTCTTCGTAGACGAGAAGGAGAGATTGGCACTTAACGAGATGGATTCGGTTCGAAAATAATTTTTTGGCTTCGCTCTCCGTTCAGTTCGTTGACTGACGAGCGTCACTGAGTTGAAAGGGTTTCACTAGGTGAGGGAAAAACGATTCAGGTTCGGCTCAAGTTAGTACTCCCAGGTGCACCAACTCAGCCTATGACGATCTCATCCGGGAATTGGTCCGGTCCAAATGATATTTTCGTTCTTGGGCCAAGTTCAAGGAGACCGTCAGTGATTATCGTGTAATTTTTATAGCCAACTTAACGACACGGTATCAATTATTTCCATTTGCGAACATGTCCCCGTCGTGGGATATGAAAGCGAAAGTGAACACCCAAAATTTTATTCGCCACCACCATAAAACGTGTCATTACCGTCAGGAAACCATTACGAGGATATCTTCCTCTAACAGGAAATTGAGTGATGACGCTCGCCGAAGAGAAACTCCCATCTGAAGATAAATCTGAGCCCATCGCCTCAATCGGCGACGGCGTTGAAGCTCGTGGGAAATATTTTCGCCCTCCCGTGAGATAAAACCTATTGTGATTCTGAGGCGGCAATTGAGAAATATCGTGTAGAAAGGGCTTAATTGTGAACGGAAAGCCACTCCGCGAGGATCCACTTTCCTAACTTGAGCGTTGATTGGATTTTGGAGGGGGTTTTGAAGGGTTTCCCGGTGTCGGGTTTTCATGAAAAAATAATGGAAAAAAGGCCGCAACTTTAACGTGAGGTTTTTTATCGCTCTATGACGGTAAATAATTATTTTCGAGAAGTTCAAGAAGTATAATGTCAGGATAGAACAGGGAACCCCAAAAATGGATTCTCCTTCCAAAAGTACATGGAAAACGAAACCTCTTTCGACCTCCTTGCCAAACTCCTCTTAAACCCCCCCATTTTTAGCCTCACAAAAGCCCCATAGAGCTTCACGTTGTAGTCAGATGGATTTGTGAGGCCCTCTGAAATCGATTGAACGTCTGAAAATACTTCGAAAATAATACCTCACTCGTCTTCATGGCCAAACTCTTCAAAAAACCCCCTTTCGTTGCCCCTCAGAAGCCAATAGAGCCTCACGGTGTTGTCAGATTGGCCTGAGACCCTCATAGTATGATATATTATATCGATTCGACGTCTGAAAGTACTTGAAAAACGACACCTCATTCGAACTATCGGCCAAACTCTCCCAAAAGCCCCCTTTTGAAGCCTCGCTGATGCCCCATGAAGCCTCACGATATAGTCAGATTGGTATTAGACCCTCGGAAATCGATCACACGTCTGAAAATGATTCGAAAACGACACTTCATGCGGCCAATTGGTCAAGCTCCATCGAAAGCCCCCATTTGTAGCCCCACTAAAGCCTCATGAGCCTAACGGTGTTGTCAGTTGGGTCTGAGACCCCATAGGATCGATTCAACGGTGAAAACTTGCAAACGACACCTCATGTGACCTCCCAGTCGAACTCTTGTGTCTAGTCCCGTTTGTAACCCTGTAGCTCTTCACGGTGTAGTTAAATTGGTCTGAGACCCTCGTACCCTCACGAATGAGGGTTGAGTTGCCTATCTGAGTAAAATGCCTGGGTGTGTGATGTGCGAAAATTGCCTGCAACTGTTCGTGTCCTGTCCAAACACGCAGAGGTCTGGGAGCGGGGGGGGGGGGGGAGCTCTCCCACTCGCGTCTTCCTGGCTCCGCCCACAAGGCCCAGGACTTGTCGACTTTCTGCCATCTATGGAAGACGAATAGATCGGTGGGGTTGGTATAGGCCGAGGAGCTGATTACATGACCGGCGGCCAACTCTGAGCCAGTTTTGCCCGCTGAAAATAATGTACTTACCATGCTAAAAATGACATTCGCAGCATCTCTGGATTATTATTTTTATCGATAGAAGGCGTCAAAATAATACTGAAAATGGGGTTAAAGCACAAACTGCAAGTTCGCACGAATTTATAAAATTTTTGGAAAAGTTGCAATTTGAATTTTGGCGGAAACCCGAAATCAGCTCCTATTGGTCGACGAGTTGGCCAATATTAAAAAACTAAAAGATCGGTCACGTCATATAAGTTATTTTATAGTTTGAGTATAAGTTGAGTCAATACGCACGATCGCATTCACAGCAAAGCAAACACGGCCATTTTCGCGTTACTCCAGTGTCATTAGTGCCAAACACCATAGCCCAGTCAAATTAGACAAATCGGGTGAACTAATTTCCGGTGAAGGTTTTATAGGTTTAATCGCTTCCTTTCCACTTCAGGATGATGGGAAAACAAAGTCCTGGTGTGTGGGGGGGAGGCTCGGGGGAGGGGGAAGCTCTAAAGGTCACTTTTTTCAGTTTTTCGTCTATATCTCGGGAACCGTAATTCAAATTGAAAAATTGTATGCATAAAATTTGTAGCTGACTAAATTGTCTACAAAATTGGACCTGTGTGTTTTTTCTATAGGACTAACCGTTACTGAGGTACAGAGCAATGAAAGTAACCAATTGCCGAAAATTGAGCTTTATTCGCCAAATCGATTAATAGAAGTGAGTTTTCTTTTTGTTGAGTAAATGGAACTTGTTTATTTTCATGAATAATTCATGAAAATACAATTATTGTAAATACAATTATTGTAAACTTAACCTCACACAAGTTCGTCCAAGGGGTCCAGAAGCTCTTCATTGTCGCCATCCATCAAGTCTTCGTCAGCAGGAGGGCTATTTGTGCAGGAACCATTGCAATCCCCACACACTATTGAGCAGAAGATCCCTGCCTTCCGACAGCCACACCGTGTTCCACAGTCGGTCTTGCAGGAACAGAATATTGATGAGAGGATTTCAGGAGGAGCAGGTGAGTCCAGGGTCTTTAAGGGGTGCAAATGCCATTGTGCGTCCTATCCTCACGTTTGGTGCTTTCATCTGGTGGAACAAAACCAACCAGTCCACAGCGCAGAAACTGCTTTGCAAAGTGCAAAGACTGGCATGTGTTGGTATTACTGGGTGCATCCGGAATTGCCCTACTGCTGCGCTGGAGGTCCTACTGGGCCTATCACCCATCCACATCCATGTGCAGAGGCTGGCATACCTGCAGGCAATGAGGATGAGGAGCATGGACCATTTGCGTAAAGGTCAAAGACGAGCACTTCACGGCATTCTGGATGGAGTACCAGTGAATGAGGCAGCGTCAGCTGTCTCTGATGCCATGACAGAGAAGTTGAACTTCGACCTTCCCTTCAGGGTCCTCATCCATGAGAGGTCGAAGTGGAGGGAGGGGAGACCCCAGTTCGAACATGGCTCTTCTACACTGATGGATCTGTCATGGATGGTAGAGCCGGCTCAGGTGTCTTTGGACCAAGGACCCGGGTATCGGAGCCACTTGGGGCAATGGCTACCATGGATGCATCTTTCAGGCGGAAGTCAACGCCATTGGCACTTGTGTGCACCGGCTGCGATGTCGGTGCATTAAAGGGGCCAAAGTCTATATACTGTCAGACCTCGTTTTCTATTACATCGAGGCTGGTCTGGGACTGTCTGAACAAACTCAAGCTCCTCGCAAGGGGCAATAGAGTGACCCTCACATGGTGTCCTGGCCACCAGGGCATTGAGGTGTGGCGGTAAAATCAAATATACCGCCGAGGAGCCAGGAAGGAGGGCCCCACGACGGGCACCCCTGCTGCATCAGCGAATTCCGCCCGGGAACGTCATCACCGGCTACGTGACCAGCGGAGAGCCCCCTCCCCCTGAGCCCCTCATTCGTGTCGACCCGTAGGATCGGTGTGGTTGTGTCCGTGGAATATTTATAATATTACCGAATTAAATAGGTGTATTGCACAAGTTTATAAAGCGAGTGTTTATTCACCCTCTCAAGGCCAGGGGAATAAACGATCATTACAGAGGTTAACGAGGCTGCTGACATCCTTGCAAAGGAGGGCTCAGCATGTCTCCCAATAGGTCCCGAGCCATTTCTCGGGACAACAAAGAGTTTTCTGTTGAATGAAAACTCTAAGTGGGAGACAAAGGAAAGAGCGCTGCACTGGCAAAGACTCCCTGGTCAGAAACAAGCGAGGTTGTTCATTGGATTCTCCAGGTCAAGAGCAAGGGAGATGCATCAGAGTTGGGATTATTCGAATAAAAATTTAGTTGAACTAAAGTTGAAACTAAAAACTAATTAGTTTTTAGTTTCGAAAGTGAAACTAAAAACTAATTTAGTTTTTAGTTTGACTTTCGAAACTAATTTTGGAACTAAATTAGTTTTAGTTTCAACTGTTGAAACTAAAACTAATTTAGTTCCACAAGTTAGTTTCGAAGTTGCGAATAAAAACTAAAGTAGTTTCATCTTTTATTCGTAGTTTCGGAACTAAAAATGAAACTAAATTTTTTTTCTTCGCAGACATTTTTTTTCCTCGCAATTTTTTTTCCTCCAGACATAATTAATGACTCATCACCCTAAATTCTTCGATACGTTTCTGAAAACGTTTGATGTTCCACTCAAAGTGGTGGGGAGGGGAGGAAACTTTAATCTATTCTTTTACGACCCTGAAAAAACGAACTTGTTCGCACCCATCACCCACATTTCGTTGAAACACACACACGAACACACATCCCCTTCAAATCAGTAAAAAAACGCGAGGAAAAAAATTTGTTTCATTTTTAGTTCCGAAACTACGAATAAAAGATGAAACTACTTTAGTTTTTATTCGCAACTTCGAAACTAACTTTTGCAACTAAATTAGTTTCAGTTTCAATAGTTGAAAATGAAACTAATGTAGTTCCAAAAGTTAGTTTCGAAAATCGAACTGAAACTAATAGTTTCAGTTTTTAGTTCCACTTCGGAACTAATTTAGTTTTAGTTTTTAGTTTTAGTTTCAGAACTACTTTTTGCCCAACTCTGAGATGCATCACCTGGAGAGAGGTGATATGCGGATACTTGTGGGCCTATTTACAGGCCACTGCAGGCTCCGGTACCATCTCCATAAGTTAGGATTATCAGACACTGAGGTATGTCGGTTCTGTAATGCCGAACCAGAGTCTGCGGAGCATGACCTTCAGTACATTGTACTGTGCACATGCAGTGCGCTTGCACGGCTCCGTTTCCTGCCCCTGAGGTGCGTTACTTGTTATCCTGGGGACATAGTTAAAACAAGGTTGGTAGATCTCCTAGGTTTCATAAAGTCCTGGTGGAGGCTGGTGGATGGGCCAACCTAGAAATAAAAGCTAAGTTTTAGGTAGGTAATGGAAAGGGCTGGAGTCCGATCCTCATAAATAGCTAATGGTGCGGATGGAAATCCACACCGAGTCACGGATCTCTGGGTAGGGCGTGTGTCCTACTTGGAGAGCCTGAAGGGACGGGCGAAGTGTCCAAACCCTAAACACTAACAGGACCAGATAGAGAGGTTCTTGTCCCATCCAAGGGTTCCTTCGGGAGCCCAACTTACTGGATGTTAAATCCACTTTTGGTCAACCAGCAGGTGCTGGTGCCTGCGTAAGCAGGGAGGCAGCCTAGCAGGCAGGGGCGTGTGTCGCTGCCTGCCGCCACAATCAGACCCATCAGGGACTGCAGTGGCGTCTATTGCTGTTATAAAAAAAAGGGGGGGGGGGCTGCAAATACCCTTCCGATTTCCGCACCCAACCCCAATCTGTTGGTGGTAGTGGGTTTCCCAACCCCCTTACTTGGCACCACTGGTAGTAGGTACCTATCTCGCCCCTTGGCCGCACGAGGGTGGAATTGGGCTCCCTAGTAGTGAAGTTCAGCTAATTACCTCATCAAGCTCCTTCCTCTTTGTTTCTCCCGTCGAATGCCGCTCCATCACCATCACATCATTCCAAACCTTTCCATTTCCTTTTTGCCTTCATCAAATCGTCTCAAAAACAGGTATTTTTGCATTTATGAGCGTGAAGAACACCACTTCAGGCAAATTTTAAAAATGTTGGAACTTAAAACACTCATAGCTCGTCAACGGTTAGTCCTACAGAAAAAAACACACAGGACCAATTTTGTAGGCAATTTAGTCAGCAACAAATTTTATGTGTACAATTTTTTATTTTGAATTACGGTTCCCGAGATATACCCGAAAAACTGAAAAAAGTGACCTTTAGAGCTTCCCCCTCCCTCGAGCCTCCCCCCCCCCCCCCCACCCACCAGGACTTTGTTTTCCCATCATCCTGAAGTAGAAAGGAAGCGGTTAAACCAATAAAACCTTCACCGGAAATTTGTTCCGCTGAACAGCGGTTTTTTGTCTAATTTGATTAGGCTACCAAGAAAATCAAGAAAAAGACATGAAAATCTCAAAAAATTTGAAAATTGACCTGCACTCTGGTGTCATTGAATGGAAACCGCAACCGGTGTAGGTGACGTCGCTACGTGAAAGACTTTTAATCACAAAAATGATGTATTTTTCCCTTTTTGACTTCTACAAACATGGTACAGGATGATTTAACCTGAAATTCGGGTGCATTTCCATTCCTAATTCAGTTGAACCACCTACGCCGCTCCATTGCGCTGGTACATATTAGGCGTGACCGGATATGAACAAATCTCTTCTGGCTCCGAGCCTTTTTTTTTTTTTTTTTTTTTCGCCGACGAACGCGAGGATTGTCCACCAAATGCCGGGATGGCTGGTCTTAAAATAAGATTCGCTATTTTCGGTGGAGGGGGCGCCTCTTTCGCCGGTTGATGACCAATGCGCCGGAATTAAGACGCCTCTGAAAACGGAGGTAGAATCTGTTTAGACTAAACAACCGAAGATTGAAGGGGGGGTATGGCATAGTTGGAACATGACTTCAGCTTTTAAGCATTAAAAAACCCCGCAAATTACTGACTAACTTCTTTTTTTTTTTTTTTTTTTTACTTACATTGTGACGTAGGTACGACGTACGATGGCAGCACATTGCAATTCTGGTATCTACTCTTCACGAAACAAGTAGGACTTTGTGTAGCTCTCAACCTTTTGAGGGTTTTCGTGTTTGGCTGAAATCGAGTAAAGTGTCGTTTCCGTGAAATTTTGGTCGCAAAATCGATTCTTGGGAGTTTCAGACCTGTCTGATCCACGAGTTAACCAATTTGTGGCACTTTGTCTAATTGACCTGAACCAATAATTGGTAATGCAACAACTTCTAATTAAAGGGGGATCTCGAAGCGCGTCCCCTCCGTGCTCACAATATTTTCAACCCCACAACAAAAAATTGACCAGTTTGAAACGGTGCAGAGGACTGGGGAAATCTCGGATTTTAACCCGCCTCGGTAAATATATTATTTACACGTTATCACCGCCGGAAAAGCCCCCAAGTCGCCCGTATGCGCGATAATTGAGAGCCTCGGACCTCACTTTTCCCGGATGGCTTTTCCCTTGTCTGATCCCGCCGTACAATATCGCCCGTTAGATCGTCGTTCTCCGGTGAGAAAAAAAAAAAAAAAAATGTCCCTCGTTTTTCCTCCCTTCGCACATTAATCCCAGATGGTTTACGACGAGGTTCAAAATTGAGTTGTACATAATGAATTAACGCGGTCATTTTTTGTGTTCGCTGCCACCGTGGAATTTGGGCGCCCGGCCCAACCTCATCAGTCCTCAGCCCTCCTAAGGACGCTGGGGTGTCAAACATGCTTCTTACGCCCAATCAAAGTAGAAAGGGAGATATGCAGCTAAAAAAATCGTCGCGAACTTTGTGAGAAGCTCGAAAAACCGCGAAATTTTCGCAGTTGTTTTGGTTTAAGGATTATATTTCCTGAACTAAGCGTTTTAACGAATTTTTTATATATATTTCAAAGTAGATAGGTGAAATTAGCAAGAATTTGAGCACATAGCGAGCTCTGTACGACTTATGGTTGTCAAGATACAGCCTTGAAAACGGGCAATTTATCCCCCCCCCAAAAAATTCTATTTTAAGTTTTGGTCAATTTGAGACCCAAATACTAATTTTACGAGGCTATTCGTTATGAGTGAAGTTGTAGGAAATCTAGTTACCCTTCACTTGAGCCCAAAAATGGGTCTGCATGTCTAATAGCTTGCTCGTAACCCTTGAAAATCAGAAACCTAGAAAAGCTGGTTTTTAAGTAAATTCGGTCTGACCCGATTCCCAGGCTATTCGTGGGGATTTTGAAAGTCACATCCATAAGAATATAACAAAATAATTACGGCTAAGTAAAATTAAAACATAAATCAAGAAATTAATCAAGTTCCCGAATATTATCTATAATCTATTACTATTGTATAAAATTCTCTTTCTGTATGTATGTATGTATGTGCCCAGTAAACTTCCGAACGGCTGAACCAATTTCGTCGCGGGTGGGCGCGAATTGACCCGCGAGTTCCGACTTAGATAGGCTATATTAGATTTCGCGAACTCTATTCCTTCATCGCGAACGGAGCTTTCCTTCGCGACGAAAGCCGGGTCAAGTAGCGTCGTTACTAGGGATTGCTAGGAAAATTTTCAAAACGCCGAAACCCGGTACAACTTTTGGCGTCGGGTTTGAACGAAACTACGTCGGTTAAAACGAGCTTTTCACGCTGATTTCAACGACTGCAAAACGATTTCTGTGCGATAACCCGTTCGCAAGTTATTCAGAGATCGTCGGTAGGTGGGTACGAGTTTCTTTTGCGAGCCTTGGATTAGTTTGATAGGTAATTTCATTGTTGAGTTGATGGGTTGCTATGGGCTGCTTATAATTGGTGATAGACGGGAATTAAATTTTGATACTTCGCAACGAGAAACGGGCTAAGAAAATTACAAGTCGACGGGTTGCTAAGGGTGTTTGCATCGGGGATGGACGGGAATGTGATATTTCGTGCGAAGCACGGGTGGGTGTCCCAGCTAGTATTAGCTAAAAAATTCGATACGTGCTCTTAATAGTATCTCTAACAATATCAAAAAGTCAAAACTACCCGTTTGTTTGCGATTTTAACGTGCCTACTACATGACTGGGCTAAGTCTCTCGTGTTGAAACTCCTACTGTAAGTCGGCGGCATAAGACGATTCCAATTCAAGGTGGGATGTCAAGCGCGATTCATATATTATCCATTTCAACGTACAAGTGAGGCATTTTGGTAACGAAGGGCTGAGAAAGAATTTTTACGACGTATTGACGATGTTGCCTGGTTATCGGAAAATGGTCGATATCGCTTCTCGAGTGAGTTGCCGACCTCTGCTTGTTACAACCTTGTTGAACTCTGGCAAACGCTAATACTTTTCTTTGGAAGAGCTTAGAAGGTGAAGGACCGAAAGTGGGATAATATTCAATATTCAATATTATTGAATATTGGAATGAGCTTAGCTGCACAGTTGGTTGATTGGTCTTTGTCGAGTCTTTGTCAAATCAAATCAAAACATTTATTTGCCAGAGACACTTAATGATGTATACATTGTATAGGCGATAGTCAAACATAGATTCAGGGGAAAAAAAACAAAAAAACTGATGAACTTAGCCTAGGTATTACACCACTATGACAGGCACACTACATAGACCAATTTACCACCTCTACCAAGAACTCGTCAAAGCTGTATGGAGCCAGCTTGATGAGGTAACCCTTGATACGGGCCCTGAACGGACCAGCTTGAAAATATGAAGTTGTATGTGACTTTTGTTTAATCTTGAAAAATTTGTCCTCCGTTTGGATGGTTCGTCCTCCCTCAATTACTCCCCCCTGGTAACCCTACCTTAGAAGGGCTGGGCACAAACACGCGCAAATTTGAGTGCATGCTGCATGATATTAACCTAAACAACAATAATAATAATATTTTTAGCGCAACCTTTTTCCAAAAAATGGAAAGGTGCGCTCACCTCTTCGACATGTTTTTTTTTTTTTTTTTTTTTTTTTTTGTGTACAGAGCATCACGCCCGAGCGGCTCAACAGATTTTCATGAGGGTGGTCTCATTGTCATCAGCGAGTTCGGGGGGTGGTTATAGGCTACCTTGATTTTTCCTCCCTCATCCCCTTCATCGGTTTCCGGGAGGTACTTCACGACGAAAGTTGTTTATCTCTGATGTGTAACTAAGGAGGCCTCAAAAGGGGGACGAAAGTTTTTGTCCGATTTCGTTGGTACAAGGGTCTATGGAATGAGCTTCTCAGGCTGATTCCAACGACTCCAAAACGATTTTTGCAGCCTGAGCCGTTCGTTACCTCTGATCGGCATAAGGTTTTCTTAAGCATCGGTCGTTAGGGTGCAGTTGTTTACGTAATGAGCATCACGTGGATGATGTGTTGTGTGGCATAGTTTGGTCGCTAGATACCTACTGTTTCTTAGTTTCTCTCGCTCATTATATATCGTAATAACAAAAAAGGTTGCGCTAATCTATTCAATTCAATTGATGGCTTGTTTTATGTTGTGTTAAAATCGCAAACTATCCGTTAGTTTGCTATTTTAGCCTTTTTTTAATGAACTTACTACTTGACTGGCCGTACTGAGCTTATTTCACGCGAAAAAGTCAATCTGTAAATTTTGAAATGTTTTGAAGATTGTTTCAGTCCTATCACAACGCTCCGTATCAGGTCCGCCGTTACAGTGAACTCACAGCATGGATATAATCTAACCATTGAGCAGACAATTTGGAAGAATATGTTTCTAATAACTCAACATGCTCTCGGATTTTGAAAAATTGTCTTTCTCAAGGTGGTGGAAATTCGGAGGTGACAGTTTGAGATGATTTTATGTAATTTTACTTGCTTGAGGGCAGTTGGTTGTCTGTGGATTGGTGTTGACCTCTTAGAAGTCATTGCTCTTGGGCGAGTAAAGAACACAGTAAATCCGATTTGCGGCTGAGCGTTGAATTAAATGTATCTATCTCTAGCGTCTAATTAGCTCCGGTTGTTTCACGGAGGTGAAATATGTGGCCGCAATCAGCGTCCCTCACGAATCACCGCGAGATCTTCGTTGAGACGACAGTTGGCCGTTTTTTTTTCTCTCACCGAAATAGAAAACTGGGAGAAAAAAGTGGTCGCCGGTGACACGCAGAGATGTTGATGTAGGGTACATCGTGAGCGATAAGGGACTTCGAACCGCTCCGTATATGTCATGTTTGTGGCAAGGTGTATAAAAACCCCGGGGGAGATGCTGAGGCCAGCGTGCTCAACTCGAAGGTTATTCCCAGGTTTCCCACCTCCGATCACTTTCCACGGGACCTTTCCCGGCTTTATCTACTCTTCGCATGCCGATACATCATTTTTCTTTAGCTCGAGGAAGGTCGACCCGCCTGCGCTGATTTCATCGTCGTGAACACTGCGTTGCGGCTCGGGCAAAAAAATAATTTCTTCGCGAGCGTCCCGAATGCAAATCCTCGATAACTCAGCGGGACAGTCGAAAAATCGGATCGAGCTCAAAATGTGTTTCATGGTTTGTCAATAATTATCAATAAAATAAAAATAATTTTTTAATTATTAAAAAAAAAATTCTTACACGCAGTAGACGCCAGGGGCTCAACTTTAATTTGGCCATAACCCTTCAAAAATCCCTCATATAGCCCCTCGGATTGGCTGGAAAAGGTTGGGGTACGGACTATCGACTCCCGTCGAACCAAAAGTGAAAGAGCGGGAAAATCTGTAGCCCACTCTTCTCCCTGAGTCGCCGACCTTCGAGCGGAATTTAAAATGACCGCGTCCCACTCGAATCCCCCAAAACGCGTCAAAACGGCCCTTTCACTTACTGGGCTGGGCTCTGCTTTGCTCTGAGATGCTCTGCTCCACTCTGCTGTGCTGTGCTTGGCTCTGCTCTGCTATCCTATGCTATGCGCTATGTCATCTCTTTTGATGGGCTATATTTTCTATGCTCTGCCAGAACTATCTTAGAAACTCAACAAACGCCTTTAATCTCTGACATTCCATCTGCTATGCTGTGCTCTGAGCTGCTGTGATGTGCTCTGGGCTGCTGTGCTCTGCTTTATTGTGGTGTACTATCTATTTTGCTGCACTATTTTTCTACTATCCATGAGCGCAATCGTCAGACAAGTTCTGATCCTCATTGAGAGGACGGCTGACGACGTCCCCGACGGCAGCAGCCAGTCGGACGAAAATTCAGGGTGAGATTCCCTTGTTTTTTTTTTTTTTTTTTTTTTTTTTTCGTTTCGTCACTGCTGTTCTGTGCTTTGCTCTGCTATGCTATGTGGTCTGCGCTGTGCTCATTTAATGCATTGTGCTATGCCATTTCTTTTGATGTGCTATATTGTTTTCTGCTCTGCCAGCACTATCTTTGAAACTCATCAAACACCTCAATCTCTGATATTCCATCTGCTATGCTGTTTTCTAGGCTGCTATGCTCTGCTTTACTGTGCTGTGCTTTGCCAAGCTCTGTTCTGATCAGCTCTGCTCAGATTGGGGAAATTCTATACTGCTGTGCCGCAAATACGAATAAACTCCTCATCTTGACCCCAAATATCGATCTTGCCTCTTAGATCACTTAGAAAATGACACCTCACTCAACTTCCCGGCCAATTACTAATATCGTATGAAGATGTAAATGCTCCCTAATGTTTGCGGATTCACCCGCACACATCACCCGTAATCTCTCCCCAGTGACGGCAAGCGATTCGCCAACCCCAGTCACGCCTTGATTGTTGATAGCTGTTTCAACCTCCAAATCTAACGCATTGTGTTCTAAACTGGCTCAACTACTTAGCGAACAGCAAAAGCGAAACCTCCGCCTGTGTTGGGAGTTTGCGATAGTAATAAACGTATCTCGACATCCTCCCCCGGTTGGCCCACTCGGGCTAAAATTAATCCTAAGTGGTTCCTCTGGAAAGCATAAAGCATCTAATTTCGTACTCCCGCACTCCTAAGGTTGTCAGGCGTTTCGCGATGATAGCGATCTCTTATTACATTAGAATTCGAAGGTTGAGCTGGTGTCTCGCCTCGGGAAAGCCCGTTTCAGTTTGAAACTTTGCCGATTTCAGTTAAATTTGATATCAGATAGGCCGTAATTGTATTATGGCGCCGGCGAAGATCCGTTATTTTAAACAGTTCCTGGTTGGCATTTAGACAGCTTCTTGCTAGAAGATACTGGGCAGACTCTGCGATCTTAGTAACCAAACAACTAAAGGCATGTGGCCCAAAAACGTTTTGCTGTTGGAGAAACCTAAGTCAGGTTGTGTTCCTGGCGGTTAGTTTTGGTTTGCTGTGCAGAGCCCTGAAGACCCCACCCCCACTCCGTCAATTGAAGGATCGTTTTCCACCATAATCTGTGAGCTCAGTGGTCATAAAAGAAGCCCACGTATTGAAATATTCACAAACAACAATAAAAGAGTGCTCTGAAGGTTGGGCGGAGGGGGTAGAAACAGAGGGGGCAGCGAGGGGAAAACTGCTCATCTCCAAAGTTGGTGGGTGAAGGGTAAAAATAGACTTCACCTTCCAAATGAATCCTTTCACTTTCATCCTGTATTTCTTAAAGAAGAAAAACGATTCATTATTGAAAAGCCAGTAGAAGGGGTCTGAGGTTGGCTGGCTTTAGCCAGCAGCGGGTGGTCCTCTAGTACCAACCTAGGAATCTTCCAGGCGATGAAAATATTCTTCGGAGTGTGAAAATCGGCAAGGCAATAATTGCCAATACTTTATAGTGAAACTATTCCCTCTTTTGAAAATTTGTCATCCCCCCGTTCTTCGCCAAAATATTATCAACGGGCATCTCCATCACGATGACGTCTGTTTCAAATATTTCGAAAGCTTGCTTCTTTTTATCCTCTTGTAGTTCCATTTCGATAAAACCCCAGCGTTGTTGAGGGAATTTCTGAGGGGGCTTTTGGGCTGAAAGGGACAATCCCACCTCTACGGCCTCAAAGCCACTGACGGACCTACTGATCTCACTGACGGAAGGAGGTTATTTCGGATGTTGACGGCACAATTTTTATTTTTTATTCGGCTGAGGATTCTCTCAAGCGACAAGATTTGGAGTTCCACTAACTTTTACTCGCAATTCATTGATAAAAAGACGGCAAATTTCACACTAGGGCTTTTATTATTTTCTCTATGTGTTCCCTTTCTTAAGTTTTAGGCAATAAAAGATCGAAAAAACTAGTACCAAGTATATTGTCACAATAATTCTAGGCATTTTTATAAATCATGATTTCTAAAAATTACATCATTAATTAAATTAATTTAATTAATGATTAATAATTATTATATTACTGAAATTTAAAAACACGACATTATGGACGATGTATGACGAGACGAATCTGAACGGAGAGATGAATATGTGAATACATTTCAAACAAACCGCAAATTATTCCCCTCTTCGAACTTGGAGACTTAAAAGTAGCCGCACATGCGTTAATTTTATTCCAATCAATATCCCTGATTCAATAAAGGCGAATGCGTTCGGAGTTCAATTTCATCACGAGAAGCTGAATCTATGGCCAAGTTATATTCCCGCAGGGACGAGCAAAGGGGTGATGCGATATGATAATTTCCCCATCCGGACGCATTGTCAATTCAAGTTGCGCCCCAGCCGTCCGCTAGAGCTCGCCCTCGTCAAAACAGCCTACGTTGGTTTACGGCAGGAACACGCCTGATATGTTAATGCCGTAAATTCATTTCACCTTCCCGTGAGGTGTGTGGGGGGGGGGGGGGGGGGGGGGGAGAGAGATTGAGAGATCGGATGTTGGGACTTGTTGTTGACGATTGAGCCATTTTGGTGGATTAGGTCATCTCTAGTGTGGGTTTTGTCGGGCCAGTAGTGGCAAGACATGTTTACGTGTCAAGTATCAACTGGAGATGTCCAGAGTCTGATACGATACGCCATCAGGAGCGTCTGCAGACCCATGGGAACCAAACCGCTATGGCCATGACGCCAGCGCTTTCAAGCGTCAATCTTTGGTAGTATTCCTATCAACTCTCTTAACAACAGTCACTGTTTTCTGCGTAACTGGGTCTCCTGATCCCGAGGCTGCGATTTAAATACAACAAAACGTGTGGGTGTGCTGACGAGCCCACTAAAACAAATTTACTAAAAAGACGAAAACTCCGATTACAACGCAGATTAACAATCCGTGTAATTGTCAGTTTGCTACAAACGGCCGGTTTTTTTAAGGCTTCGCCTCCCTTGAGACAAAAAGAAATGGCAAGAGCGGAAAACATTTTTCGTTGGCGGAAAACCCCCTCGGCGACGCGATTAGAACGAATGAACCGATTACAAACACCTGGGGCTTCCCCCGGAAATATTTTAACAAGTTCTTTGTTATTTTCTTTCCCCCCTCCTTTTTTTCTCTTATTGAGGAAATTCACCTCCGATTGATACGTCTCCCGGGAAGATCCTGAAGAGGGTGAAGTCTCCCTCGGGGAGTTTTCCCTTCTTCTCGTTCCTTTTTTCTCCCGTCCCGTTTGTTGTTCTCGTCCCTTTTGTACCTCTTCGTTTTCCACTTGCTGGGCCTCGTGGAAGATCTCGTAAGGTTCTGGGGGCTTAGTCACGAAGGGTGAGTAAAAGGTTACGCCGTGTGATTCGAGTCACCCTTCACTACCTACACGCTTCCACCTGCTCCCTTCAAGTTCCCGAACCCTCCGGAGCATGAACCAAAACAGAATGGATGTGTTCTTGTTGTTATGCGTCTGTAGCCAGTCAGTTTGGTGGGGTAGCAAATTTGTTTAAAACTGATGAACAAAATTAACGGTGGTGAAAAGGTGTTGAGGATCAGTCTGACTGATCTGACTGATCCTCCACACCTTTCCACCACCATTCATTGAAACGGTCAACATCATCATCAACTATTAACAAAATTAACAATATACCCGCTTGGTTTTTTTTTTTCCACTTCCGCAAGGTTTTCATCCCGATCGTACTAATTTGTGGGTTTCAGACCAGTCAGGGGGCTACCAAGGAGCTATATCAGGGCTGTGGGTCGACGATCGAGTAGGGTCTCAGTTTCGAAGTAGGTATTTTTGAACGTATAGCCAACTCATCCAACCACACGGTGGGGCTGGACGGACGTAAACACCGTCAAAATCCGAAGATTGGAAAACGAATGTTGCCAAAAAGATGGTAGGGAGGGAAAGTTTTATTAAAAAATATTATCTTTAAATACCTATGTTTTATTGCATTGCAGTTTTATTATCAATGATACAAATTTAGCTGAAAATAATAATTTCAAAAATAATATATCCAACTCTTACACCGCCGTTTTTAGGATTAGGTCGCCTATTGGGACCCTCTGGTTCTTCTTTTCGAATTTTCTGGGCATGTCTGAAATGAAGAAAACGAAATTTAAATTCGAAAATTGAAAAATTAGGGATGGGGAGGTGTGGGACACTCACAACTTTCTTCGGTTAATGGTCCCACACCTCACCAAACGCAAGAAAAAAGTAAAACGATCGAACACTGTGTTGCATCAATATTCAAGACGAAATAAAATATTCAGCTACTTACCAATAGGTTAATGTTCGTTGTGAGCAACTTGGATTAAAAAACCAAAAAGTACACTGATGGATATGGTACTCGGAAGTCGAAATTGAAGATTTCACAGGTGAAAACAAACAACCAGGTGTAAAACAAAATTAAATAAATATACCTACATACCTATTATAATATAATATATTAAATAAATATACCTACATACCTGTTATAATATATATATTATATAACCTCCAGAAAATGGCGGGGAACCCGCTGAAGGGTTCTTAACGTTCAAAACCCATGTTTGTAGTCCATTTTCAATGGATCAAGTGTTATAGTTGGCTATTTAATACCCATGTCCCAAATCTCCCCAGTCTCCCCATCTGGAAATTTAAGGAATTTAAAACTCCATATTTTAGGATTCTTTTTAAACCCATTTATGGTTTTTTGAAGGAAGGAACTTTTTTAGAATTTCGAATTTTCAATTTTTTAAGCAGGTAGGATATTCAAATTTGTTTTGGCATCAAGAACAAATTTTTTAGGCGAATATATCCGAATCATTGTTGTTGGCTTGAATTATTCATTTCCCAATGAACAACATTTGTATAATTAAAAATTCTGAATTTCTTTCTGGTGTGGGGATCGTTTAAAGAGCATCTACAATTCAAAAAGATTATCAAATCATTAGCATTTTTAGGCCCCAACTATAACAACTTGGCTAATTTAATTAAACCATATACTGCGGTATTTTGTTACACGGTAAAACACCGCCGCTCCATTTGGCTGAGAGAGGAAGTCCTCCGAGCGGTTCTCTGAATGAATTCGTATATTTAGAAGGTGACGAGGACGGAGGAACAAGGGGCGGAGTTCTGCATTATTTCTGAGGTTGCAACGCGATCACATCACGCCTAAAAGTAAAACCGGGGTGGATCATTTAATAAATTACGAGAACAGAAGGCGCCTTCCCGGGAAAATCCCCGAGGTTGGCGAAAAGTTGGCACAGGTTCAGTTTTGTGTCTCGCGAGTGGGAAAGATTAGAAGGACCCCGGTGTCATCGTCGCTAATGAAATTCATTTTGAGCTGTTCGGGAAGCTACTAGTGCAACAGTTGGATCAATTTTCAAATATGCCAGAAGGGAACAGAAGTTTGTTGGAATGTTTCCATTTGTTGATACGAAGGCGATCTCGAATTGGGTCCCAAGGATGCCAGACGGACCTGACGTACAAAGAAGCCTCGACGGATGTACTCGGCCGTTGAGGGCGTCATAATTACCGCACCTGCCGGTCACGCTAGCAGTCCAAACAGATGGTTTCATTCAGTTGAAGTCAAGGTCGTCTCCGATCTCCTCAGATCGACCTGAGTGAAGAAATTACTTTGAATCCACGAAAGGGTTGTCTAAAAGGCGAGCAAGGCGAGTCTCTTCAATCATCAGGCTAAAAGTCAATCCAAATAAAGTACCCATTTTCAATTTTCTTCTTACTTTCAATCACCAACTTCCAAAGCGGAACGTTCAACACCTTCCCATTTTCCCAATGACATGCGGGAATCCTCAAAGTGCATTTAAAAGCTTTTTACACAATACATCTTTTCCCTTTTCACTTCGCTTTCGATTTTGAAGATTGCTTCTTCTTGAACGATTTGGCTCTTCCCTAAAACGTACTCAGCCCCAATTGAAAATCTTTACATTTCCGTTAATGCTTTGGTAGAAGAAAAATGTGAATAGAAGGAGGATATTTAAAGGTGTTCTTCCACAAAAAAAAAAAAAAAAAAAAAAAAAAAAAGAGCGAAAAAGTATGTGACAATTCCGCTGTTAGAAAAATAAATTGAAAAGGTGCTCAAGGCTGATGGCCTTCTTTCTTTTTTTTTTGGTGAGGCAGCACAAAGACAGGAGCAGCCGATCTATTCAAACTATTGATTTCAAAACCTATTCACATGTTTCCTATATTTCGAAGAACATGGCGTGAAAAAAATGGTGGTGTTAGCCTTGGTAAACAAATTTTTTCTTCTTTTCCTCTCATAAAAGTGTAATTATTTATGCGCTTTGCAGAGTGTTGTGAATCGTTTTACAATTCGAATGAGTTTTTCAGTATTTGAAAATGGTCTTTTTCGGTTCTATTTAACGTGCAGGTACACGATTGAAGCAACCTTGGATTGGAGTTCGAGGAATTCCTCTGGTTGTAGTTTCAAGTTGATCTGCTCCATTGTAATGAGTTGGTTAGGGAGAGAGAACGACTCCTCTGCTGGTTTTCTGCTGGTTGGAGTCGTTCTCTCTCCCTAACCAACCGTGCTCCATTGTAAATTGTTGATAGTGACCCCTGAAGGTTTGCTCGACTAAATAATGACCCAGTTCTGTTCTGTGCTGTACATCGTACATCCACGTCTAGACTCACCGTTTGTGAATTGAAAATAAAGAACTTTCCATTATGCGGCTCCTGGAGGAGAAAAGAGAATTGTTCGTCCTGGGGACCAATTTGAATCAGGAGGACGCATTGAGACCTGCGAACATTTTAGTCCCTTTATACATAAAAATGGCTTTGTCCCCCAAGTTCCAAAGTCTCTTTGCGGGGAAAACGCCGACCCAATTAGTATTGTTATCAAAGCAATTGTTTATTGTTGACGCACTCGGCTTCAGTCGCTCCGCCCTCCAAGTTTTTCCCGGGAATGAGTTAATTAGTGTTGGTAAATGCATGTGCATTTTTCAGGAGTTGCCGGTTTGTTTGACCAAAAAGGGGGTCGTATGTGAAATAACAACCCCGTGAACTTCGTCTGCCGTTTCCTCGATGGCTAATTATGGAACTTGGGACGGTCGTAAGGGTTAATTTTTTTTGTTGGTTCACGGCGGAGTGCCATATAGTTAAAATTCCCCGTAGAGCAAGGCGGTTGAAAGGTTGTTGTGCAGGCGAATGCCCCCCCCCCCCCCCCCCCTCACGAATTACTTAGTGGTATAGATACGTGAAGCTTCGACTATCAACTATTTATTAACATTTAATCAGGAGCCGAGAGGAATTAATGAATTTCCATTTATGACGTCTTCCGGGCTTCGCCGCTGAAATCATTTCTTGAGTCGTGAAACTCGGATGTGGTTTTGCGGATATTAACCCGAACGGGGTTTGCCGAATCCAAGTCATTCCCTATTCATGGCGGGGCCTCCTCACCGTCGGGTCTCCCTGGGAAAGTCGCCTCCTGGCCCGAGTCTGGGAAAGGTGAAGGAAGGTCTTAGGAAACCCTGTCAAGAAGAGATTTGAAGCGGCGGGGGGAGGCTGGCGGTTAGTGGAATATTGATAAACCTATAGCATTTCGGAAATGGGCAAGAGAGGAGCCCTTCCACCTTGGAGGAACAGAGCATAGTAATTAAGAGAGAAGTTTAATTGCTTCGGGTGGTTGAAGGAAGTGGAAAGGAAATCCTTCGTTTGCTGGGGAAACCATTACGTCGAGCTTGAAGGAGCTGACAGGACGGTGGAACCTGGTTTCTTATTAACATTGGCTTTATCCCCACTTTTCTCTTGCGGCCACCTGCTTGTATTTTAGCGTCTCCCCCGAAAAATAAAATATTTCCAACAGGAGTAGCGTCGGTGATACAATTCATTCAAGGAAACGAGCCTTCATTGAAAAATTAGTTTCTATGTTTTATAATGTGTAGATTTCAAAAAGTTCAAAGTGAGGTATTTGGTAGATTTATGGTAGGTGGTCGATTGAGATGTCGTTTTCGAAGTCAGTGGGGACGTAAAGTCGATTTATGAGGGTCTCAGACCCACCCGAATACACTTTTCGGATTTACGGGGCTACAAATGGGACTTCTGTAGGACCTACGATAAGAGTATGAATGAGGTGTTGTTTTTTTAGTAAAATTTACTAAATTTGAAATTTTCAAGATGTGTAGATTCCAAAAACGAAACTCGGTCTCCCATTCAGGTGAGCCGTCAAGGTTTTCAGCCCAATCGCCCAAGCTCTTGAAGGGTTTTGGCTGACATATCGAGTGGGGCGTCGTTTTCGAAATATATTTGGACGTGGAATCCATTTTTGGGGTCTCAGAACCATCAGATACCACCGTGAGGCTCTATGGGGATTCCATGGGGCTAGAAATGGGCCTTTGAACGGTGCCAGGAAGTCGAACGAGTTGTCATTTCCGAGTAATTTCCCACATTCGTCTTTTTTATCTAGTTTTTTTTTTTCTTCTTTCAGTTGATTTGTTCTAGTTTTTCTTCAATTCAGCTTCTTCATTTTAGTTGTGTTCTTTACATTTTTCGTTTTAGTTTCTTAGCTCTACTTCTTACTTTCGTTATTTCTTCTTCTTCTGTTTTTTCTCATCGCTTCTGTGTTTTCTGCTTCTCGTTTCTCAATTTCTTCTTTCTACACGTGGTCTTCTGTTCATATTGGTGGTCGTCGTTTGGTTTCTTCGTTTTATTTTACTAGTTTCTTTCTTCTTCCAGTTTTTCCTCGTTTCTTTTTTAGTTGTCTCGTTCTAGTTTTCCTTCAGCTTTCAGTTTCATCGTTTTAGTTAAGTTCCTGTCTTCTTTTTCGTGGTCTTCACTTCTGTGTTCTTGCTTTCCTACTTCCCAGTTAATCAAATAGATTATTTATGCAAAACAATAATCAACTCTTGTGTAAAATTTGGAGAGTTTTTCATTACAGAAACGCTGACTCATAAAATGAGTCGTTATCTGTTGCCACATTCGCTACTGAGGTGTCAGTTTTAATGCCCTTAAATTGCTATACCGTACCTATTGATTTGTTGTCTGTCAACTATGTTCGATTGGTTTGTCTATAGACAAACCAATCGAACATAGTTGACAGAAGTATACTTCTGAAGCTGAAATGTTGTTGGGGGTCGAACCTTTTGAAGGGTCGTTATAAGTTCTTAATGATGATAGCGATTCTTTGTTCGTTCAACGAGCATTCGGAAATTCCCCTTTCTTCAGTCTTTTTTTTGCGGGGCTAAAATGAAGATTAGTTTGGCTGTCAACCTAATTGACCGAAACCTTTGTGAATTCGGAGTTGAGTCCGAGGTCTGAATTACAGGGGCGAAAAACGGTAACATCAGCCAACTTCCAGAGGCGGGCAGGAGGGTGAGCTTAAGCCTTTCATTTGCCCCCACCCCATGGTCCAACTACCTTTACGTTCGGTTCATTTCACTTTTCACTCTGATGTGCCTTTTCGGAGGGTTTCGGCATTTCGTGAATAATTTCAGAGGGTTATCGTCGGTTTTGGGTCTAAAGAAGCGAATTTAACTAGAATTATGAGGGTCGCCTAAAAGCTAAAGCCAAAGAGCGACTCATGAGAATGACCACTAATCAGGGAGTTTTGTCTTTCAAGTTATTCAACGAGCTGGAAACCTCCCAAGAGCAACTTTAACCCGCTCAGCTTCGCTGAAGTGTTCAAAATTACAGAGTACCTGCAACGCCTTGCACTGGCCTGTTTCTTACGAAAATGTTTCCAGTGCTTTGTGAGGTGTGGACATGTCCCTGCAGGCTCCATCATGATGGAGCAGGCCTAGATATTTGGTTTATTTTAGTTGACGCAAACCATCCATCTATAAATAATAACGGAAGTACTGTACCTATGTCAAAATATGGAATATCTAGAGCAAAAAATCGATACCCCGTCCCCCTTGTGGGGAATTTTCCTCCACGCCTGTGGCGATCTCGCCAGCCTACCGGCGGGAGGAGCGGGTCGCTCTATGGTCGCAGTGCAATCGTGCGAACCCCTCTTCTCCCCCCAACAGCCCAGCAGTCCTCGTTGGAAGACGGGAGGCTTTATTTAATTAAAATTGCCCTTTACTGTTCTTTTTATTGCGACATTAGCATAATGTCATTACGCAGTGAATGTAATGGGATTGGCCCGCTCGCCAGGCCTTCAATGCCGACAATTCGGTTGTGGAAACTGCACCAGCAGAAACAATCTCGATGCACGAGTCTGTTGTGCAGGACTTCATTGCCGACATCTCGACTGTGGAAGCCTGAAATGCAGTCCCGTGTAAGACTGGATCAACTGGCCAGGCCATCTTTAGCGACAATTCGCTTGAGGTAGCTGCAACAGTTGATCTTAGTTCCACTACGAGCCAGAGCGAACTGATACGGACGACATATCGTGTTGGGTATCACCGTCCCTTCGGATCTTCTTCTGTGACTGCATCTTCTGCTAGGCCCGTTACGGTAGACTACGACGATTCGTACGAGGCTCTAGGAAGAAATGTTCACATACTGCAGCACCATCTCCAGCTTTAATTTTTTTTTTCCTCCGTAACAACACATTAAATGTGTTGTTACGGAGGAAAAAAAAAAATTAAAGCTTTTAATAAAATTTTTATTACCACTATCTTCTAGCCGTCTGACTTATAAATGTATTTCTGTTATATTGGGCTCGACCCGTAAATAAATAAATAAATACAATTTATTTAATACTCTTTTCACTTTCCTCCTCAACAAAAAGGGGCGAAATTTTGGATTTACGCCGCCTTCCGCTAAACACGCAACACAAAATTTGAGTAATTTAAATTCAAATTTATAAACTCAAATTTATGTAGGTGTACTTGCAGCATGGGGTGTCCCACAGGGGGTTTATTCCAAAGACCAAGTTGGCGAATGGATAAATAACAAATGAATAGAAATGAAGTTTTTAGTTCTTATGGAACGAAAGAAGTAATAATTCTAGTTTATTAGTTTGTGAAAACAACTATAATAGTTAACGTTCAGTTTTAAATTTGCCCAATTCCGGCCCTCAGTTGCAAAATGATTGTCATTAATAAATGACTCGTTATGTACATGAAATTTATTGCAATCGTATGATTAATTTTTAAAATAAGTCCATGTTTCTTCTTATTTTTTTAATTGTAAAATAAGAGCATTTCCAACCCCCGTCGTTTGTTGTGCTCACCTACTTTGTGAACAATTTCGTGTGATTCAGCAAATGCCTGCTGAAAAGAATCTTTTCCATATTGTAACTCTTTCCGTAAAGGGGTCCCCAGAGACTTTCTCGCCCACAATGCACTTTTTCGAGCGTGTCACGCGATCCTCTCCGTCCCCCAAAGTGGTAGGAAACCGTTCAATCTCGACAATATTGCGCCCGAAAACGTGATGTTTTTCCGTTCATGGGCGAACCCTCAAGCCGCTCGTCACCATGAATAAATCCGGTGGATTAAGCGTCAGTCTCTCTTGCGTGGATAATGCTGATCATAAGGTTTGAGGCGGACGGCTTTCAGAAGTGGCAGAGCACTACACGGTTTGATGTCGGATCCGTCACAGTCGGTTCTCACGGTATACAACGGAGGGGCGAAGAGACAGAAGACCTTTCAAACTACAATGTCGGGAATGAGAAAGCCCTGAATGGCATAATGTTACCGGTTCATAAAATGGGAACTTGATGCAGAAGGGGAATTTCTACAAAGTCCCAAATGAAGACCTTACGATTGACACATCACCAACAAAATCAAAACTGGCAGTTATTTGTGCACTCAAATCAACATAACTACTCGTGAGAGTTAAATCCATCTTCAGTTCATAGCGAGCTCCACCAATACCTCACTTTGAGATGTGCTTGTCCTCCTGACCACACAAGTAGACTTTCACTGTTTTTTCTTCTACCTGCTTCAGGGTAGTCGCCAGTCTAATACCATGGGTGACTGCATAGGGAGTCCCATCTGTTGAAAGTGATTTGCACTATGCAGCTTGACCTTCTGCGAAAGGCAAGGATGTTGGCAGGAACTGGCCACCAAGCTCTGATCGGGATTTCCAGGAGCTGATTCAGCTTCGCTAACTATTGAAAAATGGCTGGGATGCAGGCAGAGACTGGCTAGTGGCCGCTGAGCACTGATTTCTAAATTGCAGCACCTAGTTAAGCTTGACTACCTTCTGCCACATGGTAAGGATGTTAGCAGGAACTGGCTAAGAGCCACCAAGCTCTTAATAGGATTTCTAGGAGCTGGTTAAGCTTTGCTAACTACGGACCAATAGCAGAGATGCAGGCAGACTCTGCCTGGCACATACTGGCTGATGGCGACTAAGCTCTGATTTCTGGATTTCCAGCACCTGGTTCAGCCTGACTATGTCCTGGCCCACAGCCATGGCAGGTGGTGGCCACCATCATTTGGTCTGCATTGACTCTTAGCATGACAACGGTCCCGTTTGCTCCTTCACGACTGCTTATCTGAAGGCGTCTTCCTCTGTTGTGTGTTGCTCGTGCATCTCTTTGTTGATTTTGTTTATCTTCCCTGGTTCATCCTGCTGTGTTGTGTCATCCTGTACTAGAACATAATCTTGAATATGCTTGTAAAGTGCCCTGAACTGAGGAGGGCGTTTTCGGCCTGACAGCTCTTGTTGTGACATGCTTGACATTGTTAATCCGCAAGAGTCTTCAAACGCTCTAGCTGTGAACCATTGTCTAACTCCAACTACTTAGATTAGATTAGACCAGAGAGGGTATGGAAGTGGGTTCCTGAATGGCGCCCCACTTCCTGCACCTAGGCCTGGAGACCCATTGTGCTGCCTCTCGGAGTTACTTTGGTAGGCGTTCTGTGCCCTTGAAGAGGATCAATAATCCTCCTACCAGGTCCTGTTGCGCCAGTATCTCTCCCTAGTCCACTGATCCCAGAGCAAGATACCTTCTGCGCGCCAGGGCCTCACACTCAAAGATGAGGTGATCCGCTGTCTCCTCCTCATCTCCGCCGAACCTGCAGGTGGGTTCGTCGTTTATGATCCCTATCCTGTTTAAATGCTTCCTGAAGCTCCCAAGTCCTGCGTACAGACCCACTGTGAATCTCAGTTGTGTCCGCTGTAAATGTAGACATAATATGTCTACATTTACAGCGGACACAACTGAGATTCATAGTGGGTCTGTACGCATACATTATATTCGCCCTTTTACAGTCCTAGCCCAGCCAACATCTTGTGTCCATGCTGCTGATGCGGGGTTCTTTCGCATCTCCGGCTGTGTTGTGTTCTCTGCCACAGGCTCTCAACCTCGCGGAAAAGCCCCTCCGTGATACCTAGACAGGGTTCGGGTACTATAAAGTCCTTGCTGGACCCCTGTCTGGCCAGGGCGTGTGCTTTCTCGTTCCCTGGAATACCAGCTTGACCAGGGACCCATCTGAGAAATCAAATTGCTAATGACCTCTTATCAGCAGTGTCCGACAAGGTTTCTGACCCACTCCACCACCTGTAAATAAGGCGCTTCTCAAAATTTGATTACTCGTCAGGCGTTCCAATGCTTTAGCAAGTTCACCCTCTCGTCTGATCATATTGAAGACACTACAATTTTATAACCGCTTAAAGTTCCACCATTGGTTATTCTTATGTCTTTGAGTCTACCGTGGAAAAAAGTATTTGGGCCGATGAAGGGGGTCGGTGGTAAAGCGAAGTTGGTGATGAAAGGGCTCGTTCGGAGTTTTGAGGTGGATTTTAGTTGATTGGTTTCGGTTTGGAAAATGAAAGTGTGGATGCAGAGGGTGGCAGATAGCTGTGGACGGCCTCGAGGGAGCCATGAAAGTTTCAGGTCGGAGTGTTCAGTTTGACCCATCTAGGCCTTTTCTTATTGGCCTCCGGGCCTCTCCCATATCGGCATCCCCCGTTTGGGGCTAATTCGTTCCGATCGCGATGACCCAGATAGGTACAAATTGATTCTCGAAGGGGCGTTTTAGCCTTCGTAAGCCCTTTTCCAACCCCACACACGACAGTTCGCTCTCGGGGATGAACACAGCCACAACGCTCCACTAGAAAACGGGACGACAAATGAAATTAAAGATTCAGGAGGGCTTTCCAACGCTTTCCACCGCCTTCCTGACTTTTATCCCCCATCTCTCGGCATTCTCTCTCCTCGAAGCAAATTGCAGGGAAATGATTGATAGGGGCGGCGAAGAAGAACGTCGCCCCTAGTTGGTATCGGATGACCTCCTCTTTTGTCTAGCAAAACCTCAACTACCTACTTCTTAAGCCAGCTAAATTCCTGTCTGGCAGCCACGTTGGCAGCTAAGTTCTTGCATAGTTCATGTCAAGTTCTTTATAAGTTCCTACCTGACAGCTATGTGCCTGTTTACCTGCTGAGCCCTTGCAGCTAAGCCAATGGACGATGAACAACTACTCCGGGGTGAGGTACCTCTGGGCTTGACGTAAGGATTCCTGTAGCCAATTTTAGGTGATGCCAGGGAAGATAGAAGGCAAGTTCGTACGGCAAGTTCATTCATGTGTATTGTAGAACAACTAATCAGGGATACTCCAGTATCAGGACGAAGACCTCACACCCTCACACCCTCTCGAAATGCACCTGTGCATTTCGAGAGGGTGTGAGGGTCTTCCTAAATAACTTAGGCAAGCGATCTGCTAACAACTGTTATTTTTATTCTAGGGCATTTCTTGCGGTCGGAAAAATCTTAAATTGGCCTTCAAGAATTCAGCTCGGCGAGTAGATATGTCGTTATAACGAGAAAAGTTTGAAACCGCCAAAAAGTTGCTCCGTGTGGCGGTATCAGTTGCTCCAAAGGTGGTCTAAAAATAGGGCCTGGATCAGTTGACATCATGTTGGGATGGTGGTGGGCCAAGGGATGTCCGACGGGGACGCGGCTGCGGGGACACGGTATTTCCATTCCATTGAAGTGAAACATCAAAACAGATCTGGCCAGCACCTCGAAGATGCTCGTTCGGACAGACCATGAGCTGACTCTGGCTCCAACCAAGATGCCCTAGACAGCCGAAGTAAAACTTACCTACCTGGTACATAAAATCGCGAGCCCACAGAACAGACCAGATCTGAACTGAGGCCCACCCAAATTCACAAACGTAGAGTTGTTCGTTAACGACACCTCTACTTCCTGGCCAAAGTTTATCAAACCCAAATTTGTAGTCCTATAGCTGTCCCCGATTACACACTCCACTTAACCTCTCGCCAAGACCTTCAAAAGCCCTATGAAGTGGGGGATATAATTTGAGATTTAATTTTATCCCCGGAAGAGTCTGATACAGTCAGATGGGTCTGATCTCCACGATGTATCTGATAGGCCTGACGACGCCCATCATGAATTGGCAAGGGAACCGCATCTCGACTACCATTTTTTTTTTCTGAAAGAACTTCATACTAATGAAGTTTGTATGTAAATTATATGTAGCAGTAGTAGTGAGTATTGGGTCCTACCATCTAATAAAAATTTCCAGGCCACTTTCGAAATTTTCAATTTTGAATTAGAGTGGTGAATGACCATCTCGGCGGAGGGGGGAGGTCGGACTCTCTCATTGGTTGTTCTTCGGTGGGGACAGGCTGTATTCAAAGCCAAAAAAAATTATCCCTAAATTTTTTTTAACACTTTCTATTTTTCGTGCGAGTGCACTCTGGCGTATTACTTTAAAGTGGAGCTGGCTGAATTCAAAATGCCAAATTTTCTCTTTTTTTCTTCTTTTTTTTTTTCTGTTGGTGGCCATGAATAGAGAGCCCGTCATCCCCCCTCTGCCGAGATACCCATTCCTCACTATTATTCAAAATTGAAAATTTCGAAAGTGTCCTGGAAATTTGAATTAGATCGTCGGAGCCTAAAACGCACTACTACTGCGACAAAGTATGAAGAAAAAAATGTTAGTTAGATGTGTAGAAGACACCCAGCCCGTGTCCTTATAAATCCACATTCATAGCTCCAAAGAAGCCCCATGAATCTCCACGGTTTAGTCGGTTGGGCCTGGTCGCCGTAAGTAGATTTTCGGGCCAAAAATACTTCGAAAACGATACCCCGCTCGACCCACCACCGTAAATCCTTCCAAAAACCCCTCTTACAGCCCCATTCCAGCCTCACTAAGCTCCTTTATAGGCCTCAACCTAAAGCTTGATAATTTTGATAATGATATCCCCATTATCATCAAACATTTTTTCATAATTGAACTCTTCTCGTCAACAACTACTCTTCCTGATTCTCTCAACGATTGTGGGCTGAAGACCGTACTGGTTCTCAATAATTAGATACGCATCAATACTCCGAGATGTCCAACCGACCGACACGTGGAAGTCACTCGGGCGCTAATCAAATGTCAATCTGGATGGTGTTTATGTGGGCTTGGCAGCTCTGATTGTCCTCCCCCATCTTGTTAATAGCGTAGATCGCCTCAATAACATTATAGCTAACACGAGGCAAATTATGTAATTGGTGTTTGTCTTTGTTCTCAGGTGAGGAAAAACTGTTGATGGAACTCCTTCGGCTTTGAGAGGTAACGTTGTGTTAAGTTTTCACTAACGGGTTGAGCCCAGCCAGGGTGATGATTTAGGCTATGTACATAAACTGACTTGATTTTGACTCGGAACTTTCTCACAAGTCGATTCTACTTAGGGGAATTCTAACAATGAAATTCCTCCGAACGGGGCGAACCTGCAATTACCTCTGGGGCCAACATTCCAATTATGTGTACTTCAATCAACTGGACGGTCAATGGGCGGTGGGGTGAATTTCGCTGGTAAAACGACGGTGGTCAAACGCCAGGATTGAACCTCCCACCCCCATCATTAGTACCTACTCAATATTTTGTGGTTTTATGAGAAAGGTAGGGGAACCGGGTGGAAAATGGGCTCGGGAAATAGGAGGGTGCAGTTAATTCCCATAATAGGTAATATGCGTGGGAAATTACACATACTTAGGGTTATTCTGTAACGGGAATCAGCGAACGGAAGATGGAAGTACTTCCGCGAGTTGCTGCTGGAACGCGAGAATCCGCTTTTGCTCGTGGGGAATAGGGGTGGATTACGATGGCGCCAATTTTTTTTGGAAAGATTGCTCCAGTTTTTAGAGAAAACTCATAACGAAAACTCCAAGTATGAGAACATCCTTTCTGCTAGTACGAAAGAAGCGAGCACATACTTACGCTCTGTTGACGGGTGTCAATCTTCTACGACAAGGAGGTTTTCAGCTCAGCGAATGGGTCGGTAGTTGAAAGCTTATCTTAATCTCAGTGGATAGCAATGATGTTAAATCTATCGTTAATCTAGTCATTAGGTATCCAAAAGTAGTGAATCCGAGTAAAAATACGATTATTGAAGCGCAAATCAAAATTTCACATAGAATAGTTGCAATGAAAAATTTTATCAGCTTTCACGAAAAAAAAAAAAAAAAAAAAATTTGGAAACGGGACAATAGTTTCCGAGCTATAGCCCAAAACGTTATGAAAAACGTGGTTTTACATTCCACAGTGGTGTCAGATTGGTCGTATCTTGTTTTGGTCAATGCCTCCTCATTTAGTGCCTGCGCAGCGGACCCAGGTAACCCTTGACATCTCACGTATAGACCCCCAGAAATGGACCCAAAACAATCCTCTCTACACAAGTGGTAGCGTGATCCCCCAGCAAAGCAGAAACTGGTTTTTTACTGAGGAGAGACCGGTTTTTAATGAGCAGAATTCAGGTTGTGGGGTCTGATAGCACACGTTATAATGCAAGTGTTCCACATACCCTTCCAGAAATAAATATACCTACAAAACAAATACCACTCGACCACCAATTACCAGAATATACCACATTATTTATTCAACAAGTAAAGAACCTAACTGTTGCACCGTACGATTTTCTCGTCAATAATTCAACTCCAGTGAAATCACTGTCTAAATAAGAGCTTTGACGATTCCAAACAAGCAGTCACGAGGATTTCAATCGAAAAGCCAACAATTTTACCATCATGGGATTCCGAGTAATTTACCAAAGAAAAACATCGAGTTGGCGTTTTACGAATGTAATTACAGCTGTAGCGCTTATGCAGAATTGCTTTCATTCAAATCATTTTAATGGAGGTTTGTTGGCGCGGCGAATCCCATGCTCAGTACTAATTCATGTTTATTCTTTGATTTGTTTTGTTAAATCACGTCGTATCGGCTAAGTCACTGGGGCTGCCGTTTGCAACTTTGTGCTGAGGTTCAAACTCAGCAAATAGTCGACAACCGATCAATGGTGGTGTGAACAGGTTCGGCACTGCTAGACGTCGCACGTGTGCGAGAACCTTATTACTTATTACTTGGGTGCCCTTCCCAGCACGACGCATCGGTCGGTCCAGGGTGATCCTTTCGTGACGAGGATGCGATAATGCGACATAATATTATGTTACGCATCTCTATGAATATGAAGGCTCCATTAGACTCATCACTGATGAGTCATCAGTCAACACCGTGGGGGTCTGTGGAGCCTGGATGTCAAGAAAGGTGTCGTTTAAGAAGTATTTGCGGACATTGAATCGACCATTGGGTAGGTATGGGTATTGATACATAGGTAAGTATCGGTAATATCGATATTATTCAAAATTTAAAAAAATATCGGTATTATTATCTGTTTCACTTCATGTATTACGATACATGAAGTGTATCGGGTACTCCCCTCGTATGTTACCTACCGAATAGTTGTTAGAATTCGTCAAAATTAATGTACCTAGTGACTTAATGTAGTAAATTAATGAATGTGAGCGTTTGCGAGGAGCAGGCTCTAATTCGAATGCTTCTGGGAAATTGGGCATTAGGTAGTGATAATAGCTCAAAACTGCTACTGTTTTCACACTGGTGGGAAACCCTTTGGGGTCTGATCCTATGTCGGAAAAATAAAGAAGTTCCGAAAATCTTTCCAGGGGCCCAAAATAAAAGGCACGGGTCGGTCACGAAAAGGAAATAGGTCGAAATATAAAATCTCGAAGGAAAATAACCTGCATTCAAACCGAACCAGGAACTTTTCCAGCTAAGCGGCAACTAATCCGCCAGAGCGCACTAGCACTGAAAAGAGACCTGATTTCGTCAAAATTTCGAGGTTTGTTCTGCTGGTCAACTTGCCAAGTAGGTTAGAAGGATTGGAGGAGCCCTGGCCAGATGATGTAACCACAATTTCAAGACTTGACCTGACTGTCAGACTCTTCAGACTCTCTACGGACTAAAACCCATCCCCTGTGTTCTTCTTGTTGGATCTGTCCCGAAACTACGTTTGTATGAGATCGGCCCAGTCTTGCCTTTCAGCCTCGTCTTCCGTTTTGTCAGTGTTGTCTCGTTTCGTGTTCTCTCTTTTTATTTAGTTACCTACTTATTTGTTTTTTATTTTTTAAATATTTTGACATTAAATTTTTATGTCTTTACTTTGGCACATAAACGAAAAAAGCGTTGAAAGTGTTGAAATAAAGCGTTACGGTTGGTTCCCTAGCAACGACTAAACTAAAGATAGAGGCCTAATGTCCTAATGTGTTGCAGACTCGTATGCAAGCGTTGCTAGCGTTATTTTCTTGTTTTTGTTTTTTATTTATTTGTATTTATTATTTTATTTCTATTAATTTATTTTTAATTTTTTTTCGGAGTTAAGTTATATTAGTGCATTCCGCTGCTGCTCCCAGCGTGTGCATTCGAAGAAGGTATGATGTGCGGTCCTCCTTCTCTGCATGACAGTACACACTCCTCGCTTTTGGTTTTCCCGATTTTCATGAGGATGGCCCTGAAGTATCCAAGTCTAGTCAGGAACTGAGTCATGTAGCCAGTCCATGCCTTCACATTGCTAAGCAAGCGTGTAGTCCATCGTCCGCGGATCGGGGGTGTCAGTAGGGGGTGCCACCCAACAACACCGTGCAGAGGTGCGGCTCTATGGGGCTCCTATGGTGCTAAAAATGAGGCTTAGGAAGGGGTTCAGCGAGGAGGTCAAATGAGCTGTGAGCTGATATAGATACTCTCAATGCTCTTATACTTACACTGTACGGTATTCATTGCTCAGTGCTCTAACATGGTATTCATTTGATTAAAACCTTCCTAAAAAATTCCTTGAGCTCGCGGAAATATTACATTTTAACAATACCTCGTTGGTTCTCACCTATCTGGCTAATGGCTCACTCGTTCAAAATGTTCAGTTCTTTTCGCCAGAGTGCAACGTTCTCTGCGGTCCACACCGGAATAGGAAGGCATCCCGAGACCACGGCCTAACATTTTTTTTCCTAATTGGATCATCTGGGAAGAATGGATCGTCCCCCATATGTGCGAGCCAAGGACATCGTAAGGACTGACTCGCGTGAGGTTTACGACTTCGAAATATCGTCAGTAAAAACAAACTCTTATTATTCAAGTGTTCACGTAGAATTGCCTTAAAATCAGCAATTGTTTGAAGTTTTCATGTTGTAACCGGAATTGCCAAACTCCATGAAATACTGTTTCACGTCGAGTCCATCAATACAACTTCACTTTGCAGGCTTCAGCTCTCACGGCACTGTCCGCTCCCACGTCCTTCGTACTCTTTTTGCCTAACGGACTTGATATCTAACGGGGTTGTCTTTAGATCAACGCCACACTAGTAATAAACGGCTTTGAACGAGTCATTTCCTCTGATGAGCGTATTTTACTCGGCAAGTCCCACTCGAATGCTTCATTGTCTCCTTCGCTTCCCTTAGTCGAAAATGTTTCTTTCCCCCGTTTGAATTTGACTTTCCACGTCGTAAAACATCGTTACCCCCGATTTTATCCCTCAATGAAAAAACTCCCGGAGCTATCATTGTCGTCGAAGGTTTAAATTGACGTTGATAATTAACGGTAATTATTGTATAGCGACGGGAAGTGCTCTGATTCGTGACACCACAATTTCCGCGCTAAATGACAACAACGCGGCTCGAGTCACCCGCGACTAACAGAATGAGAGCGTGCGACAGATCGTATCGGAATCGGTAGAAAAGCTTTTCCGCATCGGTGTTTTCATTGTCACTGAAAGGTCCTCCTCTCGTGCCAATAAATATAATCTAATGAAACCATCTTGAGTAACTTTCACTTCATAATATTATTAGGGGATTGACTGTAGTATTATTCTGCACCTGTTTATACACGATTTAATTATCCGGTAGTGTGAAGTGTCCCAAATTAACACACTACAAATTTTGCAAAAGGGTTTATTATTCTTCGATATGAATAATTTATATCAATTGCCAAATTATTGGGAACAATTAATCATTAATTAATTTAATAGGTAATTATTATGCTATGACAATAACTTTTTTACATCTGATGTTTAAAATTAATAATTAAAATATAGAAATATTATAATAAAATTTATTTAAATATAAAATTAATAACCTAATTAATCCTTAAATAGTTGAATAAGATTAATAATTTTTCGGTAATAATAAGTATGCATTACTTAAATGACTAATAAATATTCAATTAATTATCTAAAGTAATACCTCATTAATAGGAAAATAATAATTATATTATAATAAGTATTACCTATTCTATGACAATAAAACATTTAAAATAATTATTATTCAAAAATACCTACCTAGTACCTACTCAATAAAATAATAAAGTAATTGTCGGAGATGGTGTGTCCGCCATGACCGAAAGTGTCTATGGACCTCACTCAGACCGACTAACCTTCATACGCCTAGACGCCGCCAAGAGACCTCTACGATCCTGAAGTTTAGACGCTTGTCTTGTTCAAATAGTTTAATAGTTTAATAAAGTGTTTTTCAACAACGAAGAAGCTATTCTGGTTCATGCAACGAGGTATGCGAGTAAGCGTTTAACGAAATAACTCTCGATCTTTCGATACGTTAACGTCGGAGAGCCCAGTCGGGAGTCCGTCCTAATGGACGCCACCCTTTGCCCAACTAAGATACAAAGTTATTTTCATTGCTCATCCAAACCGATCCAACGAATTCCGTTTTCTTTTCACACTATGCTCCCCCATGGAAAACTAAACTAAGATGAGTTTGACACCACGTCATTCAAAAATGAAACGGAAGGAAGTTGGCTCTCGGGGTTGGAGCAAAGAAATTCCTGTCGTGGTGGAACGATAAAGAAAGTTGAGTTGAATCCCGGAGTTATGTTCCCGGAAATAATATCGAACTCAAATAAAGATCTAATTCGAAGAAATCCACGTTACAGACTAAGTTTTGAAGCATAAATATAGGTAAATGTGCGAAATCTCACTAAACAATGACAGCCAAGCTTTTGGTTTGTGATAAAGAAAGTGATTTGATCCAAGATGGACGATCACAATTTCGGGTTCGGTCTGGAGCTCGAACGGGTACTTGTTTTACCTATTTGCTTCAGGGATTCAATTCGTAATTCTTCGTAAATGTCGGAGTCATTCTCCGAAAGGCTCTCAAGTGCACTTGAATTTTAAATCAATTTAAAATTGAGCCGCTTCTAGTGAGTAGAAGTATAAAGAAGCGGATTTTACCGCTAGGAGTAGAACTAAGAAATAAAGAATTTTTGCAAACATCACCCAACCTATTACAAAGATGCGGTGAGTAACTAAGATGGTACAATTTTTGTGCATAATGATAGTGTTTGCGTACTCCCAAAAGACCGCATAGCTCATTTGCGGCTGAGCAATGAAAGCACACTAAGAATATAAAGAATACTAAGATTTTTCGGGCACGGCCGGATCGACGCATTTATTTACAGTCGCGTGGTGGACGGATCTCTTTTCTTTTCTAATTTAGTTAACAGGTTAGCCAAATTTGGGGAATGAAGTAAGTATCCCAATAGATCCAAAGTTGAACTAATCCTGACTTATGATTGAAGCCTTATGTAAATTTGATTATTTATAAGGAAGGGAATTGAGATCGTCACCCCGACGCACAATGATCAAATGCTTGCTTACCTCTCTGACACACGAAGTTAACAGGATAGAAATAAAGAATAAGGAACTATGAAAATTTACGATTTGGAAACTGGAGCACAAATTACAGAGAATTCAAACAAAGTATATAAAATATTTGTGATATATCACTAAGGTATAAAATTTTTTTATGCCTATTTTTTATGAATAAACTTTAATCTATTTCTGCTTAAAAAAAAAATAAAAAAAAATAAAATAAAATAAAAAAATGGGGTTGCTTAGCAGGTTTGCATTATACCTAACAATTCTCCATTCGAAGGTTTCTGAGAGTTATTGAAAATGTATCACCTACTTTAACTTAATTATGTAATGACAATAATTCCTGCTAGAGCAAACAAGAATCTAATAACGATAGTGGTGGGACACTACTGAAATCCAAAATTGCACTTCTCTCCTATTATTTTTGTGTGCAGAAAATTTGGTTAATGCTCTGCTAATTAGGGAACACGAAGTGTTATGTGCAACAGTATCCACTTGTGAAATCATCTACTAATCTTTGAACATTTCAGGTTTTTGAAATCCATGTTCCTACCCATCCAATTTTTACAATAATGAATGAAAATGGGCCTCAAAGGCGACGAAGAAAACTCTTTTCTAGATAAAGAGTACTAAGAAAAGTGAATGCAAATGAAGAAAGTCGTTCCTTGCCGAACGCAATAAAGTGAAGTCGTTTATCTGTGAACGCAAATAAAGAAAGTCGTTCCTTGGGGAACACAATAAAGATACTTAAGTCGTTATTTTCAATAACGCAATAATGAAAAATTAATCTTTTTTTAGGTTTTAATTCCTTGAATTTTCTTGTGAATGTATTGTGTTAAGGGTGAATATAAAGATCAATAAAATAAAGATTAACAAGGACACATGAACCTCATAAGTTCACACAAAGAAAAATCGTTATTTTGGTATAGCGTGTTGTGTAAAGCACACTAAAATAACGTAAAATCTGTTTGAATGATATTCATACAAAAGATGTGGTTCCTTGATTGGATGGAGTGGGGTGAACTTAATGGTTTAAATAAAGGATAATCACTCTGAATAATGAAAATGTGTTCCTAGTTCAAAATGGTTCACAATGGACTGAATTGACATGGAAACACCACATTAAGTTGGAAACTATGAAACTTGGTATGAGGTTTTGCTACATTAAGATATATTTGATGTACACTAATAAGAAATTTATTTTTGACCTCATGTTATTCCATTCTGTGTAGTCTTGTGATCCTTCTTATTTCCTGATGCACTAAGATGGTGAAAAATAGAATTTTCTCATAATTCTCATGCAACTATAGAAGAGAGGTTGTGTGACAGTATTTCAGGAATGGGATCTAACGTTGGCTGCAATTGTTAGATTATGTATCCCCACTTGTGTTGCAGTTTTGTCGAAAAACTGAAGAAAATGGATTATAACGATCCAGACACTGAAGCTGATGAAGAAGGGATGACGGCACTAGAGAGGAGATTGCGCAGTGATCTGATGAAGGTCATCGATGGTCGCTTGCTGATCATGGAACAAAATATTTGCAAAGAGCTCAGAGAAAAGCATGACCATTTCATGGAACTGTTTGAGATTCAACGCACTCAAATTGACTCTCTTGCCTCGATTCTAGAAAATCTCAAAATCAGCACACACAAAGATTCCACAAATGCACACGAACCTGGCCTGGAGAACACTACAAAGACCATTCCTGAGTCTCAGGATCAAGAACAAAACAAAGATCACCATGAGTCACAACATGAGTTCACCATGGACAACTTGCGTTCTCCTGAGTCTGCTCAAGAACCCAAACGCTCTTGGAAAGATGAAAAACGCCCTGTCCCAGAAGGCAACCATGGAAATAAAGGATTGTCCAAGCCTTGGATGAAACTTAGATTTCAAAGGTTTGAGCCTGTACTGGACCCAGGCACTGAATACTCACTCTGGCGTGACAAGATAAGGTCAGAAGTCATAGCAAACGATTGTCTCTGTGTCTTTGAAGAAAATGGGCTTTCACGTATGCAATACAGCGAAGAAGACAAAGTGAGTATGCGTTACAGTGTCAGAGCTTTCATAATAAGCCACTTGGGTAAATTCCATCACTCACTGGTCAAATATTGTCAAGACCCAATTGAAATGATGAAGTTGCTTGATCAAGCTGGACAACCGATCAGTCAGTGGGGCTGGATTGACATCCAGGAACAGTTGAATCGCTTGAAGTATGAGCCCTCCAAGGAGTCAGTTCTTGAATTCATCACAAAGCATGAGGACTTGGTTGTTAAACTGAGGCGTCACACCGAAGTGAATGACGAACAAGTTCGTAAATCACTAATTCTTGCCATCAAGCCTGCAATGCCTCATATTGTAGATAGGATAAGAGCCTCTCCAGAACTGACTGTGGCTCAAATCAAAGCGTTGATGTTTGATCAAGAGGACTTTTTGAAAGCAAATAAAGGAAAAACCACGAATGGACAAGGAAAGGCCATGTACACCGCCAGACCCCAGAAGAAGAAAAAGTTTCAAGGAAACACTGCCCACTTGACCAAGAAACATGGAAATGCGAGCAAGCTGCTCTGCAAAAAATTTGGGGTTAATGGGCACCGTCCATCAGATTGTTCCAATAAAGGATGGAAATGTTACAAATGCCAAAAATTCACAACGTCCCACGTTGCTTCGACTTGCCCTGTGAATTACGACCAAAGTAATGATAAAGAGAGCTCAAATCAGTCAAATGGTGACAAAGCTCCCAAGAAACCTCTGAAACGACTTGGCAGTGGCAAACATGCAGGTCTAAAGAGAGTTCCCATAAGAATGGCCAGGAAGGCAAAACGTGCAGTGGAACAGAATGGTCGGGCTCAGCTCGTGATGGAAGTTGATAGCGAGACTGACGACCTTCCAGACGATCAGCGGTGCGTCTGGGTGAATGGTGACCAATACGACTAAGACACCGCAGAACTCCTCTATGCAAATGTTGAGGACAACGACGTCTGTGTTGAAGTAGCGGCCCTAGCTCAACTTGATGGTAACTATAACAGCGATAATTCTATATCTTTTATTGCTGATACAGGTGCCACTTCACACATTGTTAATGACCTGAGATATCTTTCTAACATTCGTGAATTAGCTAGACCTTTGAGGATTGCCTGTGCTAACTCCAACTCTGAGGCAGATTTGCTTATCTGCAAGGTTGGGGATGTAGTAATCCTAAATGAGGAGACTGGTAAGGTTTCCCGACTGCGGGATGTCTTACATGCTCCTGGGTTAGTTGAGAACCTCCTGTCTGTTAGGAAACTTGTATCTTCTGGTCTTTCGGCTGAATTCACGGCTAAGAAACTGTTGCTTAAAGACAACTCTACTGGCGAAATTGCCAAGACCGGCTATTTCTCTGGGAAATTCTGGTGGTTGCGGTTTTGTATTCCGTCGCCATCCAGTGGGGGTTTCTGCAAGGTAAAGATGGGAGGGAGAATGGGTGCCCAACATCTTAACCTAGCCAGACCAATAACGATTGACCAGAGAAATGCCCGGTTCAATAATGAAGCAACACCACATAAAGGCGGAGTAGACATAATGATGAAAGATAACATAAAGATTCACATAAGTGAATATAAAGATGTGACAACCAATAAAGATTTAATAAAGACAAAGACGCATAAAGTAGAAACAAAGACAATGAACAAAGACACTAGGACTGATGACACTAAGATTTCTAGGACACCACAATCAAGGCAAACTCTGATCACTTAGACATTAGGACAACAAACAATGAGTTACTCTGAACAGACAGACATAAACAAAGGAGGGAGAAAAAGAGCTGCATCGCTCATAAATCAACAACTCTACCCTTCGAAGAACAGAAAGTAAGAGCTAACTTGCTCTCAGCGAAAATGCCAAACTATTATTGGGTTCATGCCATGAATCACGTCATTCATGTACATAATCGCTCGCCAAACAAATCCATCGACTTCAAGTCTCCTTACGAAATGCTTAAAAGAGTGCCTCCAAAACTTTCGTACGTTCGTCGTTTTGGATGTGCCGCATATTATTACGATGTGCACTCCAAAGAAAAATCAAAGTGGGACCCAAGATCGAAATTGGCAATATTGCTTGAGTGCACTCCAACTTGTTACACTCTTCTAGACCATAACAAATGTGTCATCACAAGATCCAAAAATGTAGAATTCATTGAATCCAAAGTATACGGTGATTATTTTGGTCCAGACGCCATTTTACCATTCAATGAGGATTTGGTATTTGGTGGAGACAAAATCCAAGATGAAGAAGAAGACTCTCACCATAACATCACAGCACCACTGAATATGAACCGTCAAGAAATGAACCATGACACGTCTGAAACAATGGAAAAACCAATCTCTGATAATCAGACTGAAGATTGCATTAGCAACGAAGTAGAGAAGAATAAATTGCCTGCAGAAAGTGAAACTCAATCAAATTCACCAATTGACAAAGTTGTTCAAGAAGAACAATCAACTCCAGAAAATTGCATCGGGGGAACTGAGCTATATGATTTCTTTGATGAAGGACATCTGAATGAAGATTTTGATGAAGCCAATGAAGAAGAAGCTCATATCATGTACACACTTCAGACAGAAATTTCTGCACATGGAAATGAACCTCTCACCTACCAAGAAGCAATAAATAGTCCTGACCGGGATAAATGGAAAGCTGCCATAGCTGAGGAATTCCAGGCATTGCAAAAATGTCATACCTGGAACCTGATTCCCAGAAAAGATGTGCCCAAAAATGTGAAGGTCATTCGAACTCGCTGGGTGCATCGCATTAAAACTGAGGCGGATGGAACTAAGCGCTACCGTAGCCGTTTGGTAGCAAAAGGTTTTGCTGACCAAAATGACTACGATCGGACAGAAATTTATGCCCCTGTCGCTCGCTTATCAGATGTTAGATTTCTGTTGATTCTAGCCAACAAATTTGATTTGGAGCTCACGCAATTTGACGTGAAGACTGCCTTCTTGAATGGAAAACTTTAAAAGCCAGTTATCATTGAAACTCCTCAAGGGCTTGCTGAGTTTATGGGTAAGAACAAGCACTTCACGACAAACTTTGTGTGCGAATTGAAAAGAGCCTTGTACGGGTTGAAATTATCGCCAAAATGTTGGTTTTTGACATTTCAAGCAGCAATGGAAAGAATGGGATTTGAACCCTATGAATTTCAAAGGTGTATTTACACTTGGAAACATGGAAAAGAAATAGCCATACTTTTGCTGTATGTGGACGACATTCTCTTTGCCACTAACACGAAGAGCAAACTCACTGAAGTCACAAGAAAACTTAAGGAAGAATTTGAAATTCAGGAACTTGGTGAACCAAGAAAATTTCTTGGAATTGAGATCTTTCGAGACCGTCAGAAAAGGTGGTTGTATTTGCATCAAAACAAATTTGCGGAGCAGATTGTGAAAAATTACTGTAAGTCTTCGGGAAAACTGGCGACTTCTCCTATGGTTCCGTTCAACCAGCTTAAAGCTGAAAGTTCACAGAAACTTTCATCTGAGGAACGAAAGAAGATTCCTTATAGGCAAATAATTGGAAGTCTTCTTTACCTCCAAAGTGGTACAAGACCGGATTTGACGTTTGCAACCAACCTGCTCTCCAGATTTCAAAGCAATTTCGAACTTGAACACTGGAATAAAGTTCAGAGAATCATCTCATACCTGAAAGGTACAACAAGGATGGGGTTGCTATACAAGGGAAGGGATGACAACATAAGTTGCTATGTCGACGCATCTCTGGGCCTGAACGACCCTCTTGGACATTCAACTAGCGGTTTGGTGATAAAGCTTTTTGGAGATGTCTATCATTGGCGCACCAAGAAACAGACACATGTCGCGCTGTCGTCAGCTGAAGCAGAATACGTTGCTTTGAGCCTCGCATGCAGAGAACTCGCCAATGTCCGTACCATGGTGCATAATTTGGTTAGGATGCACATCACACCGACTATTTACGAAGACAATAAAGCTGCCATTGAGCTATCCAAGACTGACGAGACCAGTACTCTAAAACACCTAGTCCATCTTCCATACCACTATGTCCGAACTGAAGTCAGACAGAAATTGATACATATTGTTTGGATACCTTCTACTGAACAACTAGCTGACTTTTTCACAAAACGACTGGAACTTAACAAATTTCTAGGGTTTAGAAACAAACTGTTGTTTAACTTAAATCAATAGGACTGTAGACTACAAACTGCTTTCTCTTTTCCAGAACGTTTTAACTGAAACATAAAGAAGTCTCTATGGCTACCACTAAGAATTTGACGAAATCGTCGAATATACAACTAAGACTGATTATTTCAATCAGAACAAAGAATTAAATAAAGATTAACTTCCAAGAAGACACCAAGTATGTTCTACAGTTGGGTTCATCGTTGACGGGACTTGCTTGGCTCCTTTTCGTCATGCCTTCCACAGGAGGGAGTGTCGGAGATGGTGTGTCCGCCATGACCGAAAGTGTCTAATAGAATGGAATAGAAAGTGTCCATAGTATGGACCTCACTCAGACCGACTAACCTTCCTACGCCTAGACGCCGCCAAGAGACCTCTACGATCCTGAAGTTTAGACGCTTGTCTTGTTCAAATAGTTTAATAGTTTAATAAAGTGTTTTTCAACAACGAAGAAGCTATCCTGGTTCATGCAACGAGGTATGCGAGTAAGCGTTTAACGAAATAACTCTCGATCTTTCGATAGTAATAAATGACAATAAAATAAATACCTTCTTTTGTACAGTTTTGGGAGGGTGGGGGACGCCAAAAATGGATTATGCGGATTGTCAAAAATTCAGATAAAAATTTAAAAAATAAAAAATAAATAAAGATGCAAATTTTCACAAGGGTTTATTATTCTCTGATAGGTACTTGTGCGAACAAAAACAAAAAAAAAAAAAAAAAAAAAAAAAAAAGTGAAAAAATGGACATTGTTCGAACAGATGTGAGACCTCGAAAAATGGATTACACATCCAAAATTGATCGGAAAATATTTAACCTCCTGGGATCCTTCAAAAATCCCATTTGTACCGGCTACAATGTAGTCCCATGATAGTCCTATAGGTTCCCACAGTGAAACCGGATCGTTCTTGGGGCCCCAAAAAATGGATTCTACGTCCAAAAATACTTCGAAAACGACACCTAACTCGACCCTATAGCAGAAAACCATTTTAAAAAAACCACCTGTAGCCCCATTTTAGCCCCATAGCGCCCCACGGGTTTGGGCGATCGGGCTGAAAAATCGAGCGGGCACAACTAGATGGTAAACCGAGTAGTGTTTTGTCAAAATTTCAGATTTAAAAAAAATCCTATTGCTAAAAACGGCTCGGACGGCGCACGGCCATTAAATGGGAGTGTTTTGTCTAAATTTTAGATTTTTGAAAAACTTACTACTGCCCAAAACTATATTTTACTTTTGGAAATGTAGACCTCCGTTGTACCTAGGTATATTAATCCAAGAATAATAAGAACAATGAACCACATTAGCGACAAGTTCCTTAATTGTGTTTCCTCATTTTATGAACCCTATTATGGTTGTCGAGTCTGTGCACAACAACCTATTGGTGTGGGGGGGGGGGGGGGGGGGGCTCTAATCGTGTATGAGTAGCTGTACGGCTTGGAAATTGGGTGGGGACGCCAGTTGTACACTCGGCGTTGTATTGTTAGCCCTTGTTTCCGGCCGGGTTCAGGTTCATTAGGTCCTGGGGTGATTCATTAAAGTGCGGGAAGGTTTCGGGCTTTCGGGAAAAGAAAAAGGGTTGGATCTTTTTGCCCCAGAGTTGGAAAGCGTAGGTAGTTCTAACCTTCGTTCTGTTTCCTTCTTTCCATCGATGTCCCTCTCGGGAAGAGCGAAAAAAAGTACGTGGTCGGAATTCTTTCCTCGGAACTCCGGTATTTCCTCGTGGCCATTTCTAGATGGTCTTATTTGCTTACCTTCTTGTTTCCAAATTGTATTTACTCTCTTAAAAACATTCTTCCATAGCGAAAATATTAAAAGGTAGCAAGTTAGCCTGTCGTTTTGCAGGCTTGAACATAATATCTAAACACTTTTTTTTTTCTCAAATTCTCGATACCTACAGACTAAAATTTAGTCTGTAGGTATCGAGATTTTGAGGAAAAAAAAAGTGTTTAGATATTTAATGATCCGTGTCTGCGAGCACCTCGCTCGCCTGCGATTTTGTTGCGATCATTTCATCATAGTGTCAACGTTGGCTCAGCGGATACAAGTTGCACAAAGGCGAGCCAGGGCGAATCAGGCAGAACTTCGAAAATGACACCATCGACGTTGATTGGTGAAGATAAACTCCCCACTATGAACACCCGACATAGTGGAATTAGATTCCGTACGATGGGTTCGAAAAATTTTCGTATTTAATACGATTCCGATTGGCTGTTGAAAAGCCCTCTTGCCAACGTTGCCACTGCCTCACATTGACGCTATCTCTACAGACTGAATGATCCCCCTTAATGAACGTAATAATATCCACTATATTGGGGCTGCAACACGAGGAAGAGGTCTGAGGCCAGGAGCGATACGGTTGGGGGTTGGCTGGCTTTCGCTAACAGATAGTGGCCTCTAGTTAGACTTATGGAGGGGCAACGCCTATCGATATTCGGATGTATTAGGTCAGAAACTGACATCTTGCTAATAATTTCCCCAATTTTGGAAGTTGAACCTAATGCATCTCGTAGGTATAGTAGATAGGTACTGGTCCTACAGAAAACATTATGAAGACCAAAATAAGAAATGGTCGTGGTCCCGAATTTCAGGTTACATCATCCTGTGCCATGTTGTTAGAAGTCAAAAGAGGAAAATACATCATTTTTGTGACAAAAAGTCTTTCACGTAGTTTTTATTCATCTAAAGTTGTCATGGTTAATTCATCTAAACTGGTCGGTTAAAAAAGTAGCGTGACGTCACTGACGGACCTTCCGGTTTGACGGCCAGGGTTGCCAATTCAGAAAACGACTCCTTCCGTAGATCGTTCCCACAAACAATCTCTTGACATTTTTAGAACTGATAAAAATAAATAGTCTTTCTGCTATTCACCTTAACCCGTGAACAAATCAAAACAATGGCCGCGGTGTCACGTTTAACCTTCGCTGTGGTTTAACCTCAGAGTCCGATCCTTCAGTTTTTAATTATTTTAATGGTGGCCAACTTGGCAACATGGCGAAATCGTCGACCAATGGGAGCTGATCAATGGTTTTCGCCGAAAATTCAAGTATTTTGCCATAAATTCTATAAATTCGTACAAACTTGCAATTTGTCTTTAACCCCATTTTCGGTGTTAATTGAAAGCCTTCTATCGTAAAAAATAAAAAAAAAAATAAATAAATAAATGATAATAATAATCCAGAAACACGTCCATTCCTTATTGTTGTAAATTTGATTTTCTACACAATGTGTCTCAGAAAAACCTCGAAATCGTTCACCGCTCGGAATCACGATTCCAACACGAGTGTTACTTCCTCCGACATCCTGATAGGATCCATGCGAGGATGATGCCTCATGAAGTAAGTAGGTACTCTCAGATCCTCGATGATCGATTCCACCGTTCACTCATTACGCTCCAACCCATCAACCAACTTCGTGATATGTTGCACGTATCAAATTTCCATAGGTACACCTAATCCTCCGCGGGAGGGCAGTATAAAATAATCATAAGACTCAAATACTGCACAACAGGGGAAAAAACCCCAACGAGGCCATCCCCAGTAATTAAAATCTTGGGCAGCGAGTGTATTATTCAGGTGAATTTTTTTAAAAGTTTTTCTCGTCTGTTTTATGAAGGTTTCCCTCCGTAGAGGTCGCTGTTGTGCTATTAGTCCCTCCGCCCTTCCCACCGCCTTGGATGAAAATAATTCTGACGCGTGATGAAGGGCTGAGATGATGTAAAAGGTTAACGTGAGTTTCGCATTAACTTTTCTAAAAAATTCAGTTTAGAGACCCGCTACAGAAATAGCATGAATTTTGATACCCTGCGAGGGTTTAGTTTCAATTTTAATAATTATCCAAATGGAAACTCTTCCTACGATATTGAAGGTTATGCGGAGTATTCAGAAATTTCACCAATCTGGAAAACGTTGTGACAGCGTAGCTCAATATATCACTTGGGTGTCTCCATTCCGGTTTTACTCCGAGCTTTACGGGAGCTCCTTCTCACCCGTATCTGTTACAGAATTCCTTTCGGTGTTGACGTATAACGTTTCATTCTCACGTGTCACTCACTCCAACACACCTATTTCACATTTGGCGGAGGCTGTTCACCTCACATTCACTAGCTTGGATGAACTTGTAGGGTAACATGTTTATTTATTTATTTAATTTTACTTACTTGAAGCTGTGACGAGAGGGAAGGAGGAGTACCACTATTTTATTGTCATTATTTATTCCAGGGTACTTATCAAGGTTTTCGGAAAAATAAATGCCGGGATTATTCAATTTCACGATAAAAGATTTTTATGATCAATCCTACCTATTTTATTTTTTAGGAAAAAGTGTAGTTAGACGTGCCTGTGTGTTAGTTCAATCTACAAAATTTATTCAATATTATGCACTGTTAGTAAACACGACGGCAGAATCTGGAGTTTTGTTATAAATTATTCAAGCAGAGCCGGCCTGTATTACGTGAAATATAGTATGCTCCTGTATTTGATTCACCAGCCAGAAATCTGTTTTTGATCCAGTTGTATCAAATCAATATTGGAGGTAGAACGTGAAAAATCATGCAGAAACCAACGAGGCTAAAATTGGCTCAGTTTCGCCACTCGGGGGGCTTCCATTTTTGTCCCATTCATAAAGCTTTCAAGAGAAATGTACAATGCGGTTTACGGCACAATACCTGCCTGCATACGGCATTTCGCAACTCTCAAATGTGACATCTGCCCGCCCGACGCATTTCAGGACGAGAGGAATAATTAGGGGTAGTTATCAGAGTAATTATCACGGTTTTCAAGTGCTCCGGTGAATGGAGGGAGAGTTTCCAACGGGTTAATGGCGCCCCATCAACGTTTTAACTGCCTGGAATCAGCTTTTTCGTGAGGATTGCACTCAATAAATGCCATGTGGGGGTTTTCCCATTGAACGGGACTTTTTTGAGAAATGCCAAAGTCGTTGGGGGAAGCAAAAGTAGGGTGTCCTGAAGCTTGTTTGGGGGCGACAAGAAGTTTTCTACTGAACCAAAATTTGGTTGGAGATTTAATCTCCAATCGGCAAGATATGAGCTCTGCACTGATAAGGACTCCCTGGTCAGCAGTCAAAGACTCCCCGGTCGGCTGCAGTCAAGACCAGCTGAACACCTGAGAGACTGTGTGGCTGGTCATCTTGCTCCGTGGTCCTGCAAGCCTTGCCCATCTTGCAAGCCTGACCTGGAAGCAGTCACTCTGCCTTCGTCTGCTGAGCGTTTTGCTGCAATGTCGTTGGATTTCGTCTGCTGAGCTTTCCGCTGCAATGTCGTCGGTTTTCGTCTGCTTTCGTCATCTGAGGTTTCTGCTGCAATGTCGTCGGCTTTCGTGGCTTTTGTGGTTTTCGCCGCTTCTTGTCGTAATTTTTTTTCTTCTTCTTGTCGATGCTTCTTTCTTTTATCTTCTTCTCCTTGTCTTAGCTTCTTGCCGTCCCTTCCTTTCCCTCGCAACTAGTGGCCAGCGACGCTGTTGTCAATCCTCCGGACTACGATGGGACAGTCGCTCGAAGCCAAACAACCGTGGTTGAGACAGTTATTGTCTGTCACGTTTGTTTCTTTGTAGCGCCGGATGGTTGATGCTTCCAAACAAATGTTACAAAGTCTTTGATGTTTCTTCAGCTACACACCTACGAAAGCGCTAAAACTACAAGAACTTTGACATTGTTGAACAAGCCCTACATTACTAAAAAGAAAAAAAAACACCCTCTGCACCAACTCACTTAACACGCTATTTCATCAATCATCAACAAGTTATTTCCACTCGGGACGAAAACGTGGGCTGAATCTGTTAACGCCTAAAGCCTACGTATCGATCGGCGCCGAAAATTGCCGGGAGGAGATCTCAAAGCGCCGATTTAGCGGTCCCCTGTTTACTTTAGAGAGACACCCGTTTTTACGCACCGGGGGGGGGGGGGGGGGGGGGAGAGAGAGAGAGAGAGAGAGCGAGAGAGAGAGAGAGAGAGAGAGAGAAAAAATTCAATCTGTAGACGCTGATTTTAAAACGCGCCCTGAAAGGATGTTTCCCTGGTCGCGTTTTATTGGCGTTCGGCTCGTTGCAGTTAATTGGACGTCGGCGCACGTCGGTAATTAACGAAAGTGACTCAAATAGCTGAGCACTTTTGACTGCGTCCAATTTGCTTTCTCCTGCCTGCACACGCCTAGTACCTAAATGAGACAATAAAATTCTTTTTGTTTGGTGGGTGGCGTTGAGTTTGGAGGGATCAGGATTGTGAAAACTGGAAAAGGTTTACCCAGTTGCTCGTTCTAAAAGTCGAATTGGCTTCCTGGGGCTACAGAACGCACTGGAAACGTCCTACTACGTCCTCGAGAGCCTTCATCCGGGGAATCATTTGGCGAGAAGTGGCAACTTTGGGATGAGGGAAATAATGAAATTGGTGGTGGACTTAGCGCACCGTGGTCCTATTGGACACATCGCGCGCATCGTCGCGCAATTAATTGGCGAGAAATAGTTGGCGTGACGATAGCGCACAAGCTGAGGTATGAGTGGCGCAAAATCCAAAACCTTGGCTTAGCTGGCTGTTAGAAGGACGATGAAGTTGTACGACAAGTTTGACGAATGTGTGCTGCCATGGCACTTATACCAATGGACAAGGCTGGCCATGGACGCTTTGGCCATGCAACGTTGACAACTCATCAGGCCATACACGACCCCGCCCATGGTGTGCCCTTTCTCCACCTTCGGCGTGGCAGTCAATGTGCTCAATCCGTATAGAATTTATGAAGTTCGTTTATAAACATACAACCTTATATATTAAAGCACCAGGCCGATTACTGAGGAGGAGGAGAGTGACTCGATTTTGGTCATCTTTATTCTAGCGTTCATTTAGATGTCGGAAAAATGTGAAATAATTTCAGATCAATAATTGATCAATAATTATTATTGATCTAAAAAAATCAGCTCGGCGAGCATAGTACGAGAAAAGTCTGAAACCACCTAAACGTTGCTCCACGTGGCGCATCCAAGCTCCAAAAGTGGTAAAAAACAGACCCTAAACTTAAATATTTAAAAAAAAAAAAAAAAAAAATGGTTTGGGCAAGTAAATGACTAGAAAAATCTGAAAACCAGGGCTGGAGCAGTTGACAGGATGTTGGGATGGCGGTGGGCCATCCTCCTCTTCCCTTCAACAATCTCCCCCCCCCCCCCCTCCCTTCCAAAAAACCCAAAACTAAAAACTAAAGAACTTGGGAAAAAAACACAAAGAAAACAACTAAAACTTTTTTTTTTAACACAATTCCCTTCGCAGCCCCCCCCCCCCCCCCCCCCTAATTATTAAGAAAACACTACCCAATATGGAAAAACGAGTTTTTGGGTCTAAGGCCAGGTGGGATACGGTCGGTGGTTGGCTGGCGTAGCCATCAGGGAGTGGCCCCCTAGCACACCCTTATAGTCATCATTGACAATCTCCAATTTGCTACCACAACATAAAATCGCCTGTTGATAATGAAGTGGCAATTGATTTCGTTCCGAGTCCTCTAAATCTCACCAAATTAGGTCGCATAAAAAAACAGTTAACTTTGCCCTTCAACGTGTATTTTCCGACGGCCATTAGCTCGACGATGGATCGTCCGGGATTTTAGTGTTGAGGGCGCCCCAGTGTCAGATGCACATGATTCCAGAACGTATAAAAGAGAACTCAGGAAGGGAATGGTTTCTGACCGACCCGACACTTTCCCGAGAGCGAATAAAAACTTTACAACCCCGTTCATAGCCGTCTGGGCATACCTCCCCGTTTTATACTTCACAATTACTGGGTCAACCTACTTCCTTTGGTCTTATTTTAATCTTCCCTCGCCCACCGGTTTTCTCCGAATAATTTCCTTTTTACTCCGGAGCCTACGGAGAGGATATCCACTTTTCCATAGGATTTTTTCCCTCGTCCACCGCCAACTGCTAGGGGTGGAATTGCATGCATTTTCCGGCGGCTTAAGAGGGCCGTTCCAAGAAGGTAAAGCGGCATTCGGGCTCTAAAGGGCACCTCGGAGGCATCCTTTATTGCAACGTCGGCGAGTTTTCCACGAAATACGTTGGGTTCGATACCTCAGTCGTCAAACAGTAATTTCCAAAGAAAACGGCATTTCATTCCGATTGCGTAAAGATGAAGTTGGGAATAACTTCGCGGTTATTTGGTGTTCGAGCGTAGTGCTTTTCTGGGCCGTCTGCTCTCCTCTCCTGTTCACCCTAAAAAGATGAAATTCGGCAGGGAGCCTCCCTAAAACAGTAAGATACGATTGACATGAGAGGCTCAAACCAGATCAGCTGAATGACCTAAATTCATCCTGTTCACCCTATAAACCTGAAATTCGATAGGGAGCCCCCCTGAGACACACATAAAATGTCTTGAAGACTTGTATGCATGCGTTTTTCACTAATGTTTAATAGCTACGCCAGCCAACCCAAGACCGTGTCCCACCTGGCCTCAGATCCAACAACTCGTTTTCCCATATTGGGTAGTGTTTTCTTAATAATTAAGTTGTTGGGGGGGGGGGGGGGTGCTGCGAAGGAAATTTAAAAAAAATTTAATTTTTTGCGTGGGTGGGGTGGGGGGACGGGATTGTTGAGGGTTGGGGGAGGCAGCCGCGTCGCCTTTGGACACCCCTCAGCACACTGCCATCCCAACATCGTGTCAACTGCTCCAGTCCTTCTTGGACCACTTTTTAGTAAGTGATACGTCACATGGAGCAACGTTTTGGTGGTCTCAGATTTGTCTTGTCATCTACTCGTCAAGACTAATTTTTGGTATTTTGTTCAAATTTTTTAAAAGTTTTAAATCCTGTTTTTCTCCACTTTTCTCCACTTCCAAATGGTCCACGCCATGCCCCACAATACCCATCCTTCCATTGCTCCTCAAACTACTTTTATTGCAAATCATTCTAATTGCGTTATTGCAAATCCCTTCCGTAGCTCTTCAAATTAGCTCCATACCTCCTCAAATTGGCTTTACTAATCTTGAAACTAGTTTTGTATCTCGTCAAATTGGCTTTTCCAACTTCATTAAACAGATTTTCTGCTTTTCAAACCAGTTTCATAGCTCCTCGAACTGTTGTCATTACTCTTCAAACCTGATTTATAGCTTTTTTCGGCTCTTAAAAGTCTGCTCACCTCAGAGAATATTTTAGGCTCTCCTCCCCCTTCCTCCACCTCCTCCTCTTTACACTAACCCAAAGCCCATTTGAAGTAGGTATCGTAGGTATATTTGCGTTAGTTCGTCTCCTCCTCCCTCCCCAAAACCCACGTCATCAACTTCCTAACGAGGTTGACACCTTCACAGGCTGAATTTGCGGTTCGAAGGCGGCGTGGGATTAGACCGCAACGCGATCGTTCTGGCGCATTTCTGCCCGAACCGATGCGGGTCGCCTACCGAATGACACATTTATGTGGTTCGATTCACTTTTCAGCAGGAATTCAATTTCATTCGATCCCGGTACGAAAACGGAGGTGATTTAAGTTGATTACACTCGCGATATCCTCCGCCACGAATGCGGGAAAATGAAGGTCACGTGAAGGCAGATTGCTAGACTAACTTTTTTTTTTCACAAGAGCGTTAATTTTTTTCCGCCATTTGATTTTGACGATCTTGATTATCGCCTCGATAGGGATGTCTATTCACGTTTCATTGAAAGCATTTTTTTCAAGTTGCCTCCGGATCTGCAGCAGACCGTATTTTTAATCACCATACGAAGACCGGACAGTCTGAAATTTCATCTCCCTCTCTCTCCCCGACCAGGTTCATGTGCTACATGCACTGATTTCATCTTCATAGTCCTGAAGAAAACCACATACCTACTGCTCGAAAGCTCGGCAGATGAAGTAGAGTTGTTCCCGTTTCTTGAACCTAATCCCAATAAAACTCCGACACATTATACTCCATTGGGTCAGAATTCAATCTTCAGTATTCTCAACAAGCAGGCCCGGATTAACGGGGGGGCTAGGGGGGCTATAGCCCCGGGGCGCACAACCCAAGGGGGCCACTTCGCCACCGTTGATTTTTTTTTTTTTTTTTTTTTGTTGAAAATTAACAAACCGTTTTCCTTATTCCTATGCTGATCTCCAAAAAATTGTTTTCCTGAAAAAGAGGGAGGTGAACGGAAAGTTTAAAGTTACCTAACTTCCTCTAACTATACTACTCGAAAACCGGAACACCTCATGGAGTCGTCTATGTCTATACTCCCAACGCGAGTTATAGACCTCACGATCACTTCTACAAAATTTCCTCCCCTCCCTAATACTAACACGACCAGCCAAGATAAAAATAAAATCTGAACACACATTCAATGACACACACTGAAATTGAACCCGCATACAATGACGTCCGCCATCTGCCATCCAGGCCGTTTTGGGCAGAAAGAATTTTTTTAAATCTGAAATTTTGACAAAATACTCGGTTTACCATCTAGTTGTGCCCGCAAGGTTTTCAGCCCGATCGCCCAAACCCGTGGGGCACTATGGGGCTAAAATGGGGCTGTGGGAGGAGTTTTTTTTTTAAGGCTTTTGGCTATGGGATCGAGTCAGGTGTCGTTTTCGAAGTATTTTTGGACGTAGAATCCATTTTTGGGGGTCCCAGAACGATCCAATTTCACTGTTGCGATCTCTAGGCTTTCATGGGGCTACAAACGGGATTTTTGAAGGTTCCCAGGAGGTCAAATATTTTTCAAGTAAAACAAAATATTTTCGAAAAAAAGGTTTTTTGAAAAGTAAAAATCCCCCCAAACAAATTTTTTTTTTTTTTAAATTTTTTTCAATGACACAGAAATAAATTTCTGCACATGTAACCTATATAAAAGAATAATAAACCCTAGTGTTAAATTTGCAGCATTTTTATTTATTGTAAAAAGAAACTAAGTTTCTTCTTCTTAAGAAAAAAGTCTTTTTTCTTAATTGTAAAAATAGATTGCCCTGCATTCGGAGTGTTTTTTGACTGTTTTGACCCAGTTTTAGGTTGTGAAGCGACAGACGCTTCTAGTGGTTTTTACGTGATACTCCTGGCCAGAGGATCCACTTTCATATATAATATATATGTATATGTACATATATAAAGGGGGCCCCTGGTAATTCTCAGCCCCGGGGCCCACGAGAGGTTAATCCGGCGCTGTCAACAAGGACTTCCTTCTGAGGGTTATGAAGGTGTGTCTTAACTGGGCTAATTCAGTGAAAACACTCCAATGAAATAGAACCAGGAAGTTACTACGAGAAATCAAAATTTATCAAATAGTTGAGGGGTTCAGTTGCAAACCCTGAAAAGTCCACTTTTTCATTTTGTGAGAAATGGCCACAAACCATTAGTAAATGATTTCCGTTGAATCTGATGAATTTTCTAGGTCATATTGTCAGCGAAGGTCTTTTAGGTTGAAACTCCAACGGTTCCAAGCTTGGAAGTCGGGTTATTTTGCAGGAAAAGTGGTTATTAGTATGGACTTACCAGGTTTAAGTTACTAATTGTGCCTCTATCACACAACAGAGAAACAACTCCTCCTCACCACGCTCATGGAGAATCGACGTAATGAAACATTCATAAACAACAATAAAAGGGTGTTCAGAGGGGGGGGGGGGGGGGCAGCTCGGGAAAACCTCAGATCTTTGGCTGAGAGTGGTCACATAAGGGCAAATGAATCCTTCAACTCTCATTCTGTATTTCTTTATGACAAAAAAGCCCCTCGGACCCCCGGATGCTTTTTGCTTAGAGCCTACGGCTAAAACTCAAGAAACATGGAACATGCTTTAGCCGCGCATTTTTTCCGTTTGCTGTTTTCAGTTTGCTCTTTTTAGTCTGCTATCTTTTTATCTGCTGTCTAGTCTGCTTTTCGATTTTCCGCATTCAGTGATTCGGAATGTTCGAATTCTGATAATCCAATTTCTGAACAGTTCAGGGATCGTTCAATGAACGCTAATTGTTGTTTAGGGATTTAACCTCTTGGAATTTGTAATCGCATTTTTTAGAAATCGATGGTTGCGTTCCAATAAAACAACACTTTTTATCAGTTAGCTCAAGGCTAAAGCATGTTCCATGCTAAGAAACTATTCATAATAATTATAGACCCCTTCTACTCACTTCATAATAATTATTATTAGGAAGTGAGTAGAAGGGGTCTGAGGCCAGGTGTGAGAGGTCGGCAGGGGGTGGCCCCCAAGTCTAATATTAGAACTGAACGCATACACTCCATTTTTCTTCAACTATATCCAGCATTGCCCCGTTATTAACTTACAACGTATAACCTCATCATTTATTGGACTGGAAATAGAAATTATTTCCATCCCAAAGGAACCGCGTAGGGATTTCGAAGAAAAAGTTTATTCCGTGAAGCGGGGAAAGGGATCTACCTCACGGAATGGTAATGACCCCCCCTCCACCAACCACCCGACAAGTGGAAACATTTTTCCTGGGTCATTTTTTTCTCTCACTCGCAGTTTCCTTCAACTAGCTTATCTCAGGACCCGTTCACCGTCCGAGTAACTACCCTCGCGTCCTAGCAGGGGGACATTAGTCAGGAGTTCTACCGTGAAATTCAACACCGAGTCTTTTTCCTGGGGACATTCCCCCTCCCGAACGAACTTTTTGCTCTCCGTGTACCATCCAACATACACAAATCCGCTGTACCTTTTTTTTCTCCTCTATTACCTCCGTTCCATCAAAGACCGGCTTAGTTGTACGGGAATAAGTTCGCAACCGTATACGCCATACATACCAGTTTTTCCCCTTTTGCCAACTCGGGAAGCTCCACCCGAATCCCCTTGACGCGGAATGGGGTTATTTAAAGATTAATCCCCGCCCGTAGAGTGTGAGTAGGCTCTCAACTCTGCGTGAAAATCCGATAGCAGCGCTGGAGAACGTCACGATGTCCATTAGTCGAATAAATCCAGAGTGTGTTAATGACAAGCAGTGACCAGTTTGATGGACGTATATCAGGGCCAGTAATAGATATCGTGGAATCACTCCGTGTTGAGCAGAATCGTTGGGACGTCCCCGCCTTAAAACCCGCTGAATTTTATCATTTGGATTATTATCTGAGCCTGTCGGCGTTGAGGAACGACTGAGTTCCTTCTACAGTTCCCTAATAATTAGGGAACTGTAGAAGGAACTCAGTCGTTCAATTATTGTCCACGTTGAACCGAGTTGTTTTGACTAGTTGAACACAAACTCTCCAAATGAAGACTGACAGACTGTCAACGGGGCATGTTCCAAGACTTCTTGATGACCTTGTTTCCAACAATTGCTTCTAACGACAATTTAATACGTCTAAAATATGCTCAAGTGAATTACTAAACCCCGCGATTTAGTGAATCTTAGTTCAGACACTAAAGGTGCAAATTTGATTACAAGCGGGTTTTGTTAGTTTTTTAGAGTTTCAGTGATATTCATAAATAAGTAATTCTTAACACTTCGTTTGTCTGCTCTGGCCCTTCAGAACTTCAAAACCATCAGTGGCCTGGCAGTATCTATGTTGCCATAACACTGGCGAGAAATGGTTGCCAGCTCGCTCTCTCGGTTTATTATTCAGGGAACAATACCTGTGTGTAATCCCTTGGTTGTAGGCCGGCAACGTTTGACACAATGGCTCAAAGCCCAAAAACAGCCAGGACTACGCCTCTTCATGTCCATTCCGGTGGCCTGGTAGAACAACTTAATCGGACCATTCCTTGGGATGTTCGTGGATGCCACCCAGGACGACTGGGATGACAAACTCCTTTTGTTCCTCCTAAAACTCGGGGACACTCGTCCTAACAGTAGCGGGGACGCTAATACCACTCGAGGCCACTCGTGCATGTCATTCGTGGGGACACTTGTTCCTCGGTGAGTGCAGGTTGGGGACACTCATACTATTCCCATTTTGGGGACTGAAAGCCTTGAGCGCGCTAGTTATTAGAAGAACCTCCTCATTTCAAGTCAAATCCAAATCTACCGACATTCCGAGAATCGTTTCAATTTTGACGAATGACCCAGGTGGGCGATACCGGCTCCTAACTTAATTTTCTCAGAGCTCGGAATTATCTTCCAAGGTCGGGGGAAAATATCCCCCCTCCCCTGCCCACCCTTCGGAGATTTATGAATTTCCATATTTATTAGAGAAACGCATAGCTAACTAAGGAGCCAACCTGAATCCCGAATTGCGGCAACCAGCCCCGCAAACGGGGGGAATAATTTTTCGTCATTTGAATGGGTAATTAAAATTTTCCCTCGAAACGGGGGCAGTGGAATGTTGGCACTAGAAAATATTCAACTGGAAGGTGAAGTCTGGTGGAAAATTAACACGTAACCCAAAATGGAAAATGAAACTGGTGGGGCTAAGATTTCATGATTTTACTTGCCGTATCGGATTATATTGGTATAATTTGTTAATTTATTGCTTGAATAGATAAAAGGAGGAAAATTATCAGCCTGATTGGGAGCTTAGGAATTTAGGCAGGTGGATCCAATATCCAACACGGTTCTTCTCTGAAGCGTTTTTCGTGAAAATCTCAAAAAACAATGGACGGCGGCTACCGAAAAATTTTCCTCCTTTTTTTCCTGTCCCTCTCTTTCCCTCCCAACTCGCCCACGAGAAAAGAAGATCGTTCCTTTAGCGAAACGTTTGAAGCCGGTTGATTCCCACCCAATTAAGGCTGTGAGAAACCAGGTTGGGCTCTGAACAAAAGAGGCTCTGCTTTACCGTCGGGAAAAACCGCCGTTTTTACGCTGGCCGATAGAAATATTAACCGGGGAGCGGGGGGTTAATCCGGTCGGGCCGCAATTTCACGCTTTCATTAGAGGGATTTTGCTCTACGAGAGCGTAGAGCAAAATCATCTGATAATCTTTACACCCGCGAACTGTGCAGGCATTGCGCTGACTGGCAAGGGTATTAAAGGCGTTGTGTTGCATGATGACACTGGACAAAAAAAAAAAAAAAAAAGCCGCCTGTGGGTTGTATTGCCGTTTGTGACTTTGTAGGTATGGTTAACTACATTTTTACCGTCTTAACTACTTTAAATTTTACTGGGGGACGCCCCCCAGACCCCTGGATTAGTAATGTTATGATAGATGTGCAAGCCAATGAAACGCAAAATGTGTTCTGTGATTTGTTCTCTGAGGGCTGGTGGAATTTCTAAAAGTAATCTGTCATTCATCGATATTTACATTAAAGCACACACAACTAAAGTTTCTGGTACTACTAAATACTTCACTTGAGCAGAGGAGTGCTGGATTTATTTCCTTCCCTCTACAACACCAGGAGCGTTATGCCCCGAAGGTTTTCAGTCCAATCGCACAATACCGCTGGGCTCTGTGGGGCTGAAACGGAACGCGTTGAAAATTTTCAGCTAAAGGGTCGAGTTAATTGTCGGTTTTGAAGTATTTTTGGACGTTGAATCCATTTCTGGGGGTCCCTGTACATCCGGTTCCTTCGTGGGGATCTATGGGGCTTTTAAAGGATGCCAGGAGGTCGAATGAGGACTCGTTTCCCGTGTAATGTTGGTTATTCATTCGTCGGGGTCCTACATCCTTCCATACACTTGAGAAGAATTGTTAAGGAACAAAACTTTTTGATTTATTATTCTTGGAACCACTAATTCTCACCGTGTCTGTTTCCGACTAACAGAGCTCTGACATACTAGCATGTCACAAGCCTTCTCCTCTGAAACGGTAAGCAATAAAAATACGCCAATTTTTCCTATCGTCTCGGTGAAAAAATGATCGGTTCAAATGACCGGTTTTGGGTTGAGATCCTCCCAAAATGCGCGCAAACCGGCGCATTTGCGCCCAACTTTCTTCTTTTAAATGGGAACCCCCTTAAATTTTTTTTTTAGCAAATTCTGATTCCCCTGCCAATTTTACGTCCGATAAGCGCATTGAGCGAAGTTTCCGACGAGCACAAATCCGACCACTTCCTCCTAATAGGAGGAAGTGGTCGGATTTGCGCTGGTCGGACGTAAAACATAGTATGTTCTTTGTTTACAGTCTGATTGAGGCGAGCCAGAGTGGCGTTTTCCTCTGTATCCTTCCTGGATCCAAATTTTTTTACAAAAATCCCTGTTATTCAAATGGACGAGCGAAGTGAGCCCCTCCTGCCGGAGAAAGTGGTTGGCTGAGCGTAGCGAGGCCCTCCCTGGGTAATAAAATGGTGGGCCGAGCTATAGCGAGGACCCCCTCTGTCATAGTGAAATTCTTGGAATAGTACACATATATCGAAAAATATGGGCCACAAAAATAGTTTTATTTAAATAGCAGCTGCTGGGACCGCAACACAAAAACGCCTAATTTGGAAAGGCGAAACATTGTCAACGACCCTATTCTATTTGTTTTATTTAATTCGCAAACCCAAAACAAATCGCAGCCTCTGGGTCAGAAAACCCACATTTTTGGATTAATTTCAATCGCAGACCCAAAACGCCAAGCCGACATGGTCAGCGGACCCACACTGTTTTTTGTTTGTAGAGGCCGAGCTATTATTATAATAATAGAGCTATAATAACTCGAATAATATGAGTGGGGCGGGTGGACCTGGCGGATCTTTCTTAAACCTCATGCCACAGACGCCTTCAAACCAAAATTTGGTTTAATATCCTCCGTGAAAACACATTCTGTGTTAAAATTTATCATTTACGTAGGTTATCTAATATTCTCCATGGAGCGTGCACGCTCGGAGAAACGAATCATGTTTCTACGTTTTTACTGAAAAACAAAAGGATTTTTCTAAATTCACATAAACCAATCACGTTTGTACGTTGTCACTGAAACACAAAAGGATTTGTCTAAATTCGCAGTTTTTGACAAGGTTCACCGGATTTCCGCTAGATGTCGCTGGGAGCAGTCCTTCCGCAGCACAGCCCTTCCCTGCACATGGGACGATGGTGAGATGCGGCTGGCTTAGTTCGTTGACATTTTTAATGATGGTGAGACGCGGCTCACTCTACCTCCTTAAAACTTCAGGCCTTAGGACAATATTGTAGTCCCCAATATTGTAGGCCCATTTTATCTTTTTAATGTTCGATTTTTTTTTTTTTTTTTTCGATTTCGAAATAACTACTTACTCCCATTCCACATAAAAACAAAAATATCCCTATTTAACAATCAGCCACAACATCAGAAAAGCTCAAAGAGGCTGGAGGGGATCAATAAAATCTTTCGACCTCATTGGCATTTCGACTCCAATATCAACATATTAAGTTACCTGATTACGCGTTGCATTTCACCTGATTCACCATTTCCGTCACACATTTGAGCACAGCGTTCAGCTTCGACCAATTTGGACCGCGCTATTGAGTCGAGTTAATGTCGTTTTTGAAGAATTTTTGGACGTGATTTTCTCTTGTATCTGATTTGACGAATTTTGACAAGTTCCGATGCGAGACCTGATTCAGCTCGTCGTGTCTCATGGGCCATGCTAAAGGGCTGATTCCCCGGATGATCCCGTCAAACTGGCGGGTCGCATGTCATTGTATCTCGAGTGCCCGGTCGGCCGCACCTCACCATCATTAAATATGATTGGGCCGCACCTCACCTTCTCCGAGCACATGTGCTGTACGTACGGGTATATCCTTGCAGCGATTATTACGTCCCTTCTACCACATTAAATGTGGTAGAAGGGACGTAATAAATTTTATTGTCTTGAGAGCGATTTCGATTTGGCAATTTCGGAGGTGTTTTTATTTTTTTATATTCACAACTTGCCCCGGAGGGCATTTGAAGATCTGAAGTTCGGCTCCCAATTTTTCTGGGTCAACTCCGGGTTGGAAAACTTTCTTTTTTTTCGGAAAAACTGCGGATGGTAAAGTTTCCGTTATAAGGAATCTTTTTCATAGAGGGGAAGGAGGTGGTCGAGAAATGGGCGATGTGAGGGAATTGGTTTTGCCCTCCCGCTGATAAGGTTGGGCTGTTGGAAAATGGAGTACACAGCACATTGCGCGGGACAGGGGGAAGGTAGGGCCTTAATTATGTCCGGGGAAGTGGACGGTGTTAAACGGCTCTTGAGTGTACTCTTTCCATACTCATGAGGGTCAGAAAAGGGTTGACTTGGGACGCAGCAGGGAAAGAGCGGAGGGTCCACTCCTGGAATTGGAAAACTTGTAACCGCCGAGTTCAGAACGATGAAAGCGATTGGGTTTGGAGGAAGGCGATCAATGGAATCGAGAGATTGTCCATGGACCTATACGATCAAAAATACACCTGCAAAATTCGAATTAGCGACGTCAGTAACTCCAACACTTCTTCGTACAGGAGGAAAAGTTACACGAGTTGGTTAGGAAGGTTGTTAAACTTGATCCGACCCCTGTTGGAAAATAAATAAGCATACTCGAAGGAGTTCCTTGGAATCCAATCACCCGCAACGGTTTTTTGCAGCATCAAATTTTCGTCGTCGCTCGACAAACAACTCGTCTCTGCCAATATATTATATGGACCTTACGACACCACTCACGTATCGATACTCATTTCGATACCATACCCGATATTACCGAAAGAAAATTATCAAACGTCGATGGAAATTTCGGTTTGAAACTATCGAATATTATAATAGTAACTATTATAATATTCGATAGTTTCGATAAGGATATTATCTTTATATGTAGGGCCCGCCGGAATTCTGAGCCCTGCTGTCGACCGATTTCAACGTTAGGCGGCTCATTGAAATAAGGGAGACCCCGAGATTAATGCAAAATTGTCGCCTTTCTTCTAAACCTCCTCCTTCATCGTGAACGAGGCTCTCCTCAGCGTAGAGAGCTGGGCCAAAAAGAATCATTACTTACGTGACTAGGGATTAGGGAAATGTTCGTAACCCCAAAACGCGGTACAACTTTTGGCGTCTGTTTTGAACGGAACTACTTGGGTTAAAATGAACATTTGACGCTGATTTCAACTAGTCCAAAACGATTTCTGTGCAATAACCCGTTCGGAAGTTATTCAAAGATTGTCGGTAGGTGGGTAAGTAATTACGAAAAAAAGTGTTCGCCTCATATTTCGCTCTTTTTAACCGGATAACTCTTCAATAACGCACCTGAGAAATAAACGCCAGCCTTAGGGTTGAATAGCATTAAATCCTCTTCAAGATATAAGATAGAATGTTAAATTAAATAAGAGTATGCAAGTGTATGCATGAATCCATTAAATGGATTTTTAAATTTTAAAAATTCATCCTTCATTGTTAATGGGTTAAAGATAATAGTTTCATGAATAAATTCTAAGTGTTTCATAGCATATTGTTGCTATAGAAGCAACACCGCCTAACCCACATCTTCCCAACTTCACAGGTGACACAAAAAACTGATTTATAAAAGAAAACAATTAGTTGTTTCTTATGCGAGCCTTCGATTCAAGGTTGTTATTGAGAAAAATTACGAGTTGACGGTTTGCTACGTGAGCTCCGATTGAACCATGGGGTTGCATTATTGAAGGTGATGGACGGGAATTACGTACTATTTTGCGACACCATTAATTCTCACTAATAATTAGGACAATTACGGACCCCTAGTTGATGATAATTCAATAACATTTATTTAATATTGAAGAATAAAATTGTGGGAAAAATCTTGAAATGAAAAATTAGGCCAGTCGCCAGAGGATTGAAAGGGGGGGGGGGGGGCACACGTGCGAGATATGATTTAAAAGCTTTTGTTTTAAACTGTTGTTATGGGTCTGAACAACAAAATATTAAAAATGGTAGCAAAATTTTTCTCGGGCAAAAAAACCTTGAGTTTTTCGGATATTTTCCAGTTTTTCGCCTAGGCGTGTCATAGCTATAGGTAACTTTAAAATTAAGCATCGCAGACTAAAACATAGGTACCTACTCATTATAAAGTTAAAGAGCATGAAATGACGCGTCGAATAACCGCCCTAAAAACTAGAATCGGTTCAGCCGTTTAGCCACAATCAAGCGTCAAAAATATGATATTTTTTCCAATTTGGCTGAAAAATAGGATTCGCTCATGTTTCAAACCCTGTAACTTAAGAACCGCTAGTACCAATGAATTGGCTTAAAATTTATGATGTATTGCAGGTATATGATTTTGAGGTCAACATAATTGGGCTGCACAATAAACCGCTTAGGATTTTATCGCTAAGAAGTCGTTTTACTTTCGGTATTGATTTTTGTTTACAGCATAAATGGTTGTAAACAGACGACCGTTACAAACTGACTCATTGTGACAGCAATAAACAGACTTTTATCGAAATGATACCTAAAAATGTAAACATTGGTGCCTATTTGACCACATAATGAGCCATTCACTAACAATCTGGCCGATATAGCAGGCGGAATCGGCCGGTAGGTATAACAGGCGAAAACCTTGTGTTGGAACTCCATTCGTTCTGTTCCTGGCGTTTTTGGCCGATATGACCAACAAACCGGTATAACCTGCGCCGATATAACCAGCGACTACTGTACTTGTGAATTTAAAATTATTTTTTTGCAATATAATAAAATTATAAATTGTAATAATTTTGTAAATTATAAAATCGTAATAATTTTGTAAATTGGTCTTTTTTTTAGTAATTATTTACATTTTATGAAGACTTCATACTTAGTATGAATTAATTCACATTCGCAAACAAAGCATGACGTGAATTAATTCACAACCTCATTTATAAATAAAAATGTGACCAATTCTGGCTCTGGGACCCCCAAAAATGGATTCAACATAAACAAATACTTCGAAATCGACACATCGGCCGAAGACCTCCGAAAATCCCTCCCGTAGACACTTTTGAGCCCCACAGTGCCGTGCCCCTCGACTTTGAATGATTGGGCTGAAATCCTTGTGGGCACAGGACTGGATGGCGTATCGAGTATTTACTCAAAATTTAAACATTTATAAAAAAAAAAAAAAAAAAAAAAGTTCTTTTTCATTTTCATTCATTTATGGAATTTACACACCTTGGAACGTGCAATGAGTAAAAACATTGTTGATTGTTCTAAGAACAATCAACCTAAAAGGTTACTAATGCGGAATTGTGGTCGGAAATCAGAAGGTCTCCCTACATAATATTATCAATAACAATAATAAGCATCTTGATAAGGTCGGTGTTTAGCATTAAATTAGCTAGAAATTTTCTAGCATCTGATTGGAATTCGGCAGCCTTTAAATCGCCCGATTCCTACTGAAGACTATAACAATAATATTATTTAGGGAGTAATAATTACTTCCTACATTATTATAATATACGTTAAATACGCACCGTTTTTCCGATGGGGGATGCGAGTAAATCAATAATCTTCCTCAAGAACCACTAATTCTAATAAACCTTTCACTTGAGTACTGATTAAATTCCACGTAATGGACGACCGGGTTGCTAAATTGAAAACTTCCCTCGTTTGAATTTCAGTGGGAAAGCCGTGATGTTTGCAAACTCGACTCGCATTTATGTAGAACCTCCCTAATCAGGAGCTTTGGAATTCCTCGTCTTAATAAAAGGCTCCCTCGTTCGTCTGTTTCGTAAATGAGGATCGCGTGATTCGGGGCTCGAAACAATCACTCTTCCTCTGTATTCCTGTTAGGTTGCTCGTGGAACTAAAATTTGTCATTAGGGTCTCTCTCCGAAACGTCTCTTTTCATTTTGGGATGTACCAGCGTTTTGTTTCAAATTTCCTTTTCATCTCGATCGATTATATGTGGAAGGTGTTTTGTCGTTACTTGAAAGAGTTGTGTGAAGGGGGTGGGGACAAAATTAATGATTTCTTGTGAATTTCACACCGAAGGTGTCGATCGGCAAAGATCGTTTTGCGTTGTTGTTCGCGATTCCACGGAATGGTTCCGCAACGGGTGGACAAGTGGATGAAAAACGGGGTACAGTTGGGTGTGTTCGAAAGTCGCAAACAAGATAACGTTCCGGCCGGGTAAAAACAGCAGCACGTGATTCCTCCGGTCGAAAAGCGGGTTTCTCAGTCGAAAACCTTGTGGGAGGGCGAAGGAGCGCTCGAAGGACGAAAGAGGAGAAGGAAGGTTGTGGGAACCGACGGAAATACGGTCGGCTGCTCGCCAGCCACGCAGCACACGGACAGTGTCCGCTCCCACATCACATGACTTCCACTTTGAAGGGTTAGAAGAGCAACTTCTTCGGATAGTTGAGTTTTTTAGGGTTAACTTTGAGCGGGCTGATGATGGAGATTTAGGTCACTACGATGATTAAAGTTGAGATGAACTTTTCGTGTGATGTTCACCATGTTGTCACTTGGTTATTTTTCTAAAGCTGCAAACTCATCCAGAATCAAGAAGTGAATCTGGGATTCCCAAACTAGTTTAGGCAGGGGATCCCTTTTTCAAAATGAACTGAGGAGGGGCGTGCAATAAGGGCACATAATATGGTATATTATACCAATGTGCCCTTCTTGGGTGGAATGCAGAAATCGATCCGCCATGTTCTCTTTCATAACTGTGCCAAGTTTGATAAAGTTACTTCTGTTTGATTTGTTGGTAGACTATTTATTATCAGTTGTCCTTATGAGCCCTTCTTGGAGGGAACCACGTACTTTGGGAAAATCGTGCTCTCGATGTCGATAACGCTTTGTGAAATTAACAATAAAATTAACTATTCAACAGTAGAAAATGCCATGGAAGAATGCAATAATTGCATCAATTATTGATCGTCGGTATTCAAATTATTTAATTAGATTTTAATATATTTATCTAATGAATAAGAAAATAAATTGTTTAATAAAACAAACAAAAAAACATTTTCAATAGTTAGGTTGGTTCCTGTTTAGTTAGTTATTTATTACGTGAAAAAGGGTTTCAGATACTATTTTTTTACTTCTTGTCAGATACCAGTTCAATATTTGATATCACCACAACTCTAGTCAGTTTCTCTGTCTGTCTTTACCATGAGTAAGATTTAAAAATACTTAGTAGAGTTGTTGTTTTTTAGCACTAACTCGAGTTAGTGGTTTACATTGAAAACATTTCGTAAACGAATTATTACCTAGGTATTCAAATGTTTCAGGTATTGACTCAGAATGGCTCAATTGTAGGAAAATATATCCCTGGAAAAGAACTCCCTGAAGTGACCCCCTTAGAATAAAATCCCCGGTGTTTGTCCGAGGCGGCGGAAAAAAATCCCCGACCAAAATTTCTTCGTCCTCCTTGTACCGCGTGCTTAGTCCCTGTTCCTGTATGGAGTGGGAAACATTATCAGTGGCAATTTTAATTTAAGTTTGGATTTTTATCTGGTTTCTACTTTAAGAAAGTATTTTGAAAGAGGTACAGGTATCCGTTGTAGCATTAACAAATTCCCTGAAAATTAAAACAATACAATTTATTTATATTTAATACCTGGATCTTCTGGCACGTAGACAGGCATAAGTAAAAGAAGCAGCCAAACACTTGTATTTCGCAAAGAGTATCCACTATTACCTTTATTGCTGCACACTGATACATAAACTAGTTAAATAATTGTCACTCAATAAAAGAGCCAGTGTTCAACAACGCGGGTCGTAGAATCTACGAAAATTATTTAACTAACAAACCCAACTTCGGTGGGAAATCCTCACACCCCTGATCATGAACTATTTTGGGTGTGAGGTTTGTGACCAGGTTATGACTTCTTGTTTCACTGGACTAATTTCGCCAAAAACAACTTTTGCCTTCACGTCGGGCGGAAACTTTACCCGGTATGACAATGTCATATTGTAAATTCTGGGAGTGTTAGTTATAGGGATTTTTTCCCGCCTACAACAACTACCGGAACCTTTTTTCTCTTATGGAGTCACTTCGGGGATATTTTTTCCGCAAACAAAATGGCTCATAGGTGCCGGGGAATGAGCGCTGTAAATCTTTGGAGCCCGTTTGCTCGAAACGCACTTGTGTTCTTATTGCAAGGACCTCCTAAACTGATACCTCAGACTCCCTTAGCTTAATTACTTTAAAAGTCTCTAGTTTTGTTTCTATTTAGGTAGAACACAAGAGGATTTAGATAGAACACAAGTGTGCTTAACGATTTAAAAACGAAGAAGAAATAAATATTTTCAGTGTTAAAAACTTCTAATAATATTAGACATATTATGTGATTGACAAGTGAGAGACGCTTATGAAAGACTCGATTCACTCTGTGTGGTCCTTTCAGTAGACTTGAAGGGCAGCCATTCACGACAAACACACCCGTTCACTGACGTTCAAGTTTGACGTATTTCCAAAACTCGCGTTTCAAACGGCTCTTCCACAGAAAAATACCGCTTCTGAATGTTCGTCCCTCTCACCTCGTAATCCTTGTGTCGTTGGTTTGAAAATAGGTCACTAAACAATCACCGATTTTGACAAATTTTCAATCAAACGATCAGACCCTGTCAAAGCCTCAATCACTACCTCCAAACCCGTCTATAACGAGCAATCCAACATCTCCGTAAAGCAGGTATTGCCATAATTAGATTGAAGATACGAGAGGACACCGACGGGAGTCAATTTCCTATCCGGCTTTGACAACCGAACTGATACTGGGACAGAGAAACGTCGTTTTCCATATTAATAACGATCCATTCTACTATTGAGGCGAAAATTGGATCAGAGACCTAACTCTATTTATAATTGAGTTTATCTTCGATGAGAAAGCGTATCGGCAAAGGAGTGAATTGGACGCTAGACAAACTAGAAACTGCATGCAAAGTGAAAATTATGAAGTCGTATCAACTGTACAATGTCATTGTTGCGCCATCTGGGAGAGCGTATTGATGGTGGAAAATATTCAACATTGCAGGGGGCAAAAGTAACACGGCGATTTCCCCGAAAATTATATTGAACATTCTCGGTGAAAGGGTTTTCGTGAATAGCTCTGTACCGCCGTGTCGCTGTACTGAAATGACCACATACATAATCGTATGGAAGAACCTTGTCTTTTTATAAACATTGCATAAACGTATTTAACGATTTTAGATGCCCTACCAAGACATGGCAGAACCATAAATGCCGTCGGTAAGGTGGCTGCGAAGGATGAATGGCGCGCCACCAGGCAACTTGGAACTGCCTGGTTCTTATACCAACTCCAGGCCTCATTCACACTGTAAGGGACACCCTCAGCCTCCAGGTCGACCATCTCTCCCACTCATTCCAGGCACTGCCAGTATCGTCGGTCAGCGGCGCTCAGGAAGTCCCCACGGCCACTCTCAGTAAGACTCTCAGTGAGACTTCTTGGCCTTAGTCTCTTATGAGGTTGACTATTGGGAGCTGACGCTCTGTCGAGCCCATTTCTGCCACTGGGCTCTTCTGGGCAACCTCGGCAAAAGTAGTCAACGCCCTGTTCTTTAAAAGGCCAATGATATACCTGCTCCAGCACAGTCAGAATGCTATGCTTACCATTGCCAGTAAGTTTGCCAGCAATTCAGGGGCCACAGATAGCATCTGCCAACGATCTGATGAACACAAAGGTGAGTCTCCTGTTGGGCTCTGTGGCCCAACGACAAGCATCGCCAGCAAATTCTGGTGCAGCTTGGCCCATGAAAACCCAAGGTCGAACTTTCACCCCAGCGCCTGAAATTCAAGCATTCTCCGGTTCGACAAGACGGCCTCAGTTTGCTGAAGTGGAGGGGCCACTCAATCGTGGCAAGCGCACGATGTCAATGATTATAACGTAAGGTTATACACTCTAGGAAGCTGTAATTTCGTATGTAGCCTCTTTAGGACATTTACTTGACGATGCCCAGGGTCCGGATCAGCTGAGTGGCTCTTGAAGCTAATTTCTATGCTTTACACTCTAGGAAGTTGTAATTTCGTATGTATTTATGACTGAAATCGTCTTTTTATGTCAATGATTGATTTGATCATCGATTATGTGGATACATCCATGGTTTGACGTCCAGGACTCAGACTGGAGGACGTACTCCTGTGAGATATATATATAAAATATATAATAGGTAGTCGAGTGTCGTTCTTTGACAGCTGAAATGTTTAGTTAGAGACCAGGAGGATCTTCCTCATGAGCTGCCGACCATGCCCTTTTCCCGTGTCACCAGGTCCTTCCTTCAAACCCCTTGATGGAATTAGACAAACACGCCCCCCCGTGACACGCCTGTGGGAGGCAATTCGGGATTTAAGAATTGGTTGGGTCTGACCTGAATGTTGGTGACGACGAGACTTGTCGTCGCCAACGCACTTAGTGACTTGCGCCAAAAGTCCTTGGCTATGGATTGCACCATGGATCCTATTCATGAGCTCAGACCGGCTTAGGAATATCTTGGGAGTCCACACCCTCCATTAACATCGTCCAACCCAGGGATAGTAGAAACATGTTTCTACTATCCCTGGTCCAACCGACATCTTGGAATTCCACTCCAGGTTGAAACTAGAGTCCAACAGAAGGTAATGAGTCCAGCATGGCCAAAGCAATAGACCAACAGATCTTGCCGTTGAGCCATGAGCCCAACCAAGCGCAATCCATAGACTTGGGTTGATCGAAATGTTGGAACAACGGTCAAACCAATATACAGAAGCCAAATAAAACCAAAAAAACCGAAAGGTTGAGACATGAGTTCAACTGAAGGACATAAGCCAAACAAACCCAAAGCAATCTGCTAGCAACCTGCACTACTCACGACAGTGATGTAAGAGACCGAAGTAGCGATTGTTGTCACGATCTCTGAATTTGTCAACCAGTATGAAACCAAGTCTACACTGGGTGGATTCTAAAGAGCAGCCTTCCAAATTTCCAAGGTCCCTTTCCTCGATCGTCCCCTGTAGGGTTACCCTACTAGGGTATACCGTGGTGGAATCCCCAGGCGTCCCACCCGAGTGATGTCACTTGCTAGATTCGCGATCCTCAAACGACTGGCCAAGAGTCCCCTTTGATCCTGACCCTCCTGCTGTCTTTCCTATTGTTGAATCAGTGTCTGCTATTACGTATTTATTTGTTCGGAGGTAAAGATTTTCTCTTTTCTGGCATCCCTTATATTTTATTTTTATTTTATTAATCATCTTCATGCAAAAATGTACCACCGACCTGCTAAGCTCCCTATCGTAACCCGCCTCCATTCCTTCAATGGATTCACTGGAAAAACCCGGATGACTTTCCGCGAGGTGAATTCGTCCAATCGTGAAATGCACCTCCAACGAAAGAGACACCATTTCCCGGGACAGGCTGCCTCATTGATCTTTCTTATCGTAACGCTGTCATGTGGATACGTCATGTTTATTTATCGTCCGATTTTTTGTTTTGTTCATTCCTCCCGCTGAAACATCCCTAACGAAGGCTCTTCCAATCACGATTGAACCAGATACATATCTGATGGGATTCGTTAACCATTTGTCTTTTTAAGGGCAAAATTCCGCGTGTTGTGATGTAAAAAACGTCATGCGACGTGCAACCAAATTTACACGATACGCTCAATAAACAAAATTTGATATTTTTGGTAGGTAACCAAGTTTTAGCAAGGAACATGCTTTAGCTGTGGCCTCACTGCACAAAAGCGTTAGGTGGGAAGGGAGACGCAGGAGTGTCACGTTTATATATTACGTAATTAAATTACGTAATATATAAACAAATATACAACAAATAAAATAAATAAATAAACAAATAAACTTATATTTACAAATTTTGTAAATATACCTATATAGGATATAGGATCCTGTAATGCAGGATTCTATAATATATAATATATATGACATGAGATTATATTTATTTTATAGGATGTAGGATCCTATAGGTATAATATATAGGATTCTATATCCTGTATATTGGACCCTATGTATATTACCGTTAGGCCACTAGTTCGGCATTCTCACTTGTCTTACCGTTAGCCCACTAGTTCGGCGTCGGATTTCCAACACGTAAGATGGGTTTCAATCCCACACGCCAAAAACACGTAATATCTGTATTATGATATTATATTACACGTTTTTGAAGGTTGAGAACAATTAAATTTGAAACATACCTCAGGGGTCAAATTTTCGGAGTCATCCGTTTTCAAGACAGATGATATTATATCATATATCCGGTTAATAAAGCACGTTCCATGTTTCATCTCTCATCTCTTCTCTCTGAATTTTAGCCGTAGACTCCAAGCAAAAAGCATCCGCGGGTCCAGGGGGCTCGCCCCGTCACTTGTGTAGCCCCACGCCCTATCACGTTTTTTTCTTCTTTTTTTTTAAACTAAAGGAGATAATATCTCCTTAACAATGTTATTGTTAAGAGATGTTTCCAGGGACTATTCCATATTCCAATCCTCGGGGGGAAATATGATATTAATTGTTGGGGATGTAAGCACTCGAGTTTCTCTTAGTGCATAAATTTATTATCTCCCCATCCTTCGCTCCCATCGGGTGGAAACGATCCTCAGTTCGATATTACAAAGTTTGACTCGCAAACTCCCCGGACGAACTTTTGGGGCCACCTATGCGGTACCCGAAATCCTCGTCGTCCGAGACAAGTTTCGCCCCCCTTAAATCCACTCGAACAAAAGCATTTCGAAAATGTTTTCGAAACCTCCCTCCTCCTTCCGTTATGGAAATTTCCGGTGTTTTCGTGGGTTGTAAAAAGGGTCTAATACCCTCTCGCTCGGGTTGAGTTGTAAAATTGAAAAGTTTCTCCATTTGCCGGATTCAGGAGGAGGAGCGGTGATGTTTCAAACGCAACTCGACGTAGTTCTCGTGGGAAGAGTTAATCAGGGGCTGGAAATCCCATTCGCGAAAAGTCTGATTTACAACTTATTTCACACCACGAACATTTTTAATGAGATGATTGGGGGGAATATTTCCCTCATTCTCAAACCAGTAAGCTGATGGTGTTCTCGTTCCTTCGCCGTCATAGATCCACTTTTTCCACTTACTTATAAAAAACCTTTTGTATCGGGATCTGACTGACGGGCTGCGATCAAACGTGACGACCTAAGACGAGTTTATTGGTTTGATATCCAATACGAGAAAACAACCAGGAGATGCGCCATAACGAACCGGATATCATAGTTGAGTAAAATCATTATGTCCGTTATTTTCACCGTTTCATTCGGATCCTTTTTGACTCAACTTGCTCAACTTGCAGGACCTCTGTAACTCTGCCTGAAGCTGCAGGATAACGGAAACTAGGGAACCATCCCCTGCTGGCTATACAGCCAACCCTCTCCCACCTGGCCTCAGAACCCGTTCAAATCGCTTTTCCTTAATGAATACTGGAGCTCAGATATAAGTATGTACGAATATACATCAGGGGGCTAAAGCCAGCCACCCCTCTCACCCCCAACCAAACCGACTTCTGTCACCTGGCCTCAGACCCCTTCTACTCACTTTTGGTTTATTATTCTTGGAATAATACACCTATGTTTTCGCGACGGAGGTCGACGACTCCGATCGGGCTCAAAATTTGACATTATCCGTTTCAAGTGGTCTACATTCTAAATCCGAAATGTCCGTCCGCCGTACGCCGTACGCCGTCCGTCGTCCAGGCCGTTTTGGGCAGTAGGAATTTTTTTAAAAATCTTAAATTTCGACAAAATACTTGGTTTACCATCTAGTTGTGCCCGCAAGGTTTTCAGTCCGATCGCCCAAACCCGTGGGGCGCTATGGGGCTATAATGGGGCTACGGGAGGGGTTTTTTGAAGGCTTTTAGCTATGGGATCGATTTAGGTGTCGTTTTCGAAGTATTTTTGGACGTAGAATCCATTTTTTGGGGTCCCGGAACGATCCGATTTCACTGGGGCGATGTTTAGGGCATTCGTGGGGCTAAAAATGGGATTTTTGAAGGATCCCAGGATGTTAAATATTTTTCGAGTAAAAAATACGGAATTTTTGAAAAAAAAAACACATTTTTGAACAAGAAAATAAAATAAAAAAAAATTGTTTGAGATAAAAATCCAAAAAAAAATTTTTTTTAAATTTTTTCATTGACAGAATTAAATTTCTGCACAAGTAACGTATATCAAAGAATAATAAACCCTTGTGTAAAATTTGCAGCGTTTTTTGGTTTATTATTCTTGGAATAATACACCTATGTTTTCGCGACGCGGGTCGACGACTCCGATCGGCCTCAAAATTTGACATTATCCGTTTCAAGAGGTCTACATTCAAAATCCGAAATGTCCGTCCGCCGTCCGCCGTACGCCGTCCGGGCCGTTTTGGGCAGTAGGAATTTTTTTAAAAATCTGAAATTTTGATAAAATACTTGGTTTACCATCTAGTTGTGCCCGCAAGGTTTTCAGTCCGATCGCCCAAACCCGTGGGGCGCTCTGGGGCTATAATGGGGCTACGGGAGGGGTTTTTTTTTAAGGCTCTTAGCTATGGGATCGAGTTAGGTGTCGTTTTCGAAGTATTTTTGGACGTAGAATCCATTTTTTGGGGTCCCGGAACCATCCGATTTCACCTTTCCTTTCATGGGGCTAAAAATGGGATTTTTGAAGGATCCCAGGATGTTAAATATTTTTTGAGTAAAAAATACAGAATTTTTGAAAAAACACATTTTTGAACAAAAAAATCCAAAAAAAAAATTTTTTTGAAATAAAAATCCAAAAAAAAAATTTTTAATTTTTTCATTGACAGAATTTAATTTCTGCACAAGTAACCTATATCAAAGAATAATAAACCCTTGTGTAAAATTTGCAGCGTTTTTGATAATGCATCTTTTTCCCCTGATGAAATACAGGATGACGTTTTTTTGGATTTCCGATTTCAAATATTGATTTAGCATCGAAAACTGTATGAGAAAACGATACCTTAGGTCCTTAGTGTTTAACTTATAGGTTCAATCCATCGCTTGAATTTCTGTTTGGAAAGCAGGTCTGGGGGTAGGGGTGCTTTGAGGTTTAGCACATGGGGTGTGCGCGATCATCACCCAGTTGCAGTTAATTCTTCGTTAACATCATCATATTTGTTGGCATTCAATGGCAAACCGTCGAATCTGTCCAGGTCCGAATTTGCATCGTCAAAGGGGAGATGAAAGAGCCGTCGGCCATAACGTACTGTGAGACATCAGTTGACTCCTGCAGCGGCTGAAGTGCTGATGGACCCCCTTAGGTATAGGGGAGGGCATCATATCGTTCTGTCAAATCCAGAACCGAGCGATAAGACCCATTCCAAACCTGAGCCCTCCCTTCAAATCTCCAGATAACATCGTATTCCAACCTAACCTACTAACAACTCCATTACCGGGTACAATGGCCTCTGCAAACAGCCCCGTTGGATATGACGGGAGGGGGGAGGGGTCCGTTTTTGTTTGTACCCCCTTCCACTATCACCGAGCTCGGTGACCAACCCTCAACCCCACCCCCAACATCCCATCAAAAGGTAAGTAATTGGGCGCATAACCATCCAATCACTTCAGGGGCTTTTTGTTCAGGCAGGTTTAAACGAATGACTGACTACCTCTACTCAACTCTTTTTGGTTTTATTGGGCAAATCACAATCAGATCACATCGACTTGGGTACCACTAAGTGATATCCGATACCGAGCGTATCCACACTTTACTCATACAATTACTTGAAAAAAAAAAAAAAAAAAAAAACCCTCAGCCCACTGCCATCCCAACATCCTGTCATCTGCTCCAGCCCCTATTTCTTTTTATAACCCTTTTGGAGCAACTGATACGCCACATGGAGCAACTTTTTGGTGGTTGCTGAATTTTGGTTTATTATTCTTGGAATAATACACCTATGTTTTCGCGACGGGGGTCGACGACTCCGATCGGGCTCAAAATTTGACATTATCCGTTTCAAGAGGTCTACATTCTAAATCCGAAATGTCCTTCCGCCGTCCGCCGTCCAGGCCGTTTTGGGCAGTAGGAATTTTTTTAAAAATCTGAAATTTCGGCAAAATACTTGGTTTACCATCTAGTTGTGCCCGCAAGGTTTCCAGTCCGATCGCCCAAACCCTTGGGGCGATATGGGGCTATAATGGGGCTACGGGAGGGGTTTATTGAAGGCTTTTAGCTATGGGATCGAGTTAGGTGTCGTTTTCGAAGTATTTTTGGACGTAGAATCCATTTTTTGGGGTCCCAGAACGATCCGATTTCAATGGGGCGATGTTTAGGGCATTCGTGGGGCTAAAAATGGGATTTTTGAAGGATCCCAGGATGTTAAATATTTTTCGAGTAAAAAATACAGAGTTTTTGAAAAAACACATTTTTGAACAAAAAAATCCAAAAAAAAATTTTTTTTGAGATAAAAATCTTTTTTTTAATTTTTTCATTGACAGAATTAAATTTCTGCACAAGTAACGTATATCAAACCCTTGTATAAAATTTGCAGCGTTTTTTAGACCAACTTCAGATTTTACCTAGGTACCGCTAGAATAAAAATTACCCCTCCTCTTCTGGTTGGAGCTTTAATATGTTAAATAAAATCGACCATAATAATTATTTTATCTGATGAAAAGTATCGATACTATAGTATCGATACCAGTTACTGGTATCGAATCATCGTATGCTACCGGGTATCGAAAGGAAATCTAATTATTTTTTGTTTGTTTGTCAATGTTAGAGGCAAAGAAGACAGAAAGAAAGGTCACTCGTCATTTTTTCGAGAAATTTACACTAATATTGTATGTTTAATTCTTGGTGAGAATGAATTCTGGTGACTATTAGCAAGGTTATTTGTCTCTTTATCCATAACTTGTTAGAGTTGCATGGGCATCTTTGCATTTTGAAGTGTATTATATCTTGCGATCGCGCGGGTATTATATATGATCAGGTTGTAATCCGAATTGAATCGTCCTGTTTAAAATTAGGATTGACTTCATACGCCAATCCTTTCACGGCATTTACATCATCTCCAGCAGATTCCGCTGAAATGTCGTGAGGTCACAAATTATCTCTTGATCAATAATTGATAAGTAGAATTATTCTACTCGATCTCGTATTGGCGTCTTTAGTCCGTCTAATCAGCCTTTCAATGAGCTGAATTAAAATAGACTTTCATTGAATATTACAAGCGACCATTTCTCTCCATAAATAATGTAATGTATTATTATATGAAACTGTTGTGTTAGTTCATATTATGAAACTGTTGTACTGATTTGTATTTTATTTTCCAGGTGAGTATCTTGGAACGCAGTATTGGTAAGCTAGGTTTGTATCAGTCCTTGTTCAGCATCATAAATTCACTATAATAATATTATAGTGAATGATATTATGAATTTATAGTGAATGATATTATCATAATATGATAATATCATATAGTGAATTTAGTATATTAATATAGATTATATATTATAGATAAAAATTTAATATAGTGAATTAATTTAATCATATAGTGAACTATATTTGAGTTGAAGGGTTGCTACGGGTGTTCCGAGTGACAGACGTAGGTATGAATTATTGATAAATTTTATTTATTTTTTATCAGAGTTACTAGAAGAACAGTGCATAGATGAGAGGACGTGTCGAAGGTACGTAGTTTTTACCAACTGCATTACCTCGCCGATCGAATACCGGGCGACTCTAATTTAAGGTCACTTGCTCGATACAAAACCCTGACAAGACCCTCCCAGACATCCTCCTCTTCCCCGTCAACTGTGGTTAGGGCCGTCGACTGGTGATTTAGGGGGGGTCGGATGCGACAGTATTTCACGGTGTGCAGGACATGTCCCTTCCATCCGACGTGAAATCCTCGGGAGGAATCAACCTTGAGTGACGCATATAAAGCAGGTTGTAGGAACGGAAGCTCCGGCACGTTCGACTCGACCATAACACAGTTCCCAACCGATCAACACGTCCAGAAATGGCGTTTTTGAAATATACCAGAAACAAAGCGTTTAGAGTTCCCCATTCACTGGAAATTTGAAAATGGTGAAAATGAACCTAAAATTTCGCGATAAATTTTCAATAATAATTCTTTGTTCTTATATTTTCCCCTTTATGTCTCCTCGGTGCCTTCCAGACTTGCATCCAGTCGAAACCTTTAAACAGTTTCTATCTATCTCTCCTCGGGAATGTTTCAAAGCCCATAAAGATATTCCGCTTTTCTTCTCCGCTCCCGTTTTGTCTCAACGTCTTAATTAAAGTGGACTGAGCAGTGATTAATCTTGAAGAGAAGCCTCTCTTTAGGATAGTAAGTCTTCTCTTTAGAATCGTCTCGTTGCCCCCCCCCCCCCCCCCCCCCTCCCATCACCTACCAGCGGGGTCGATGCAATGGAGGGAATCATTTTAATAATTCTCCTTAGCCCGGGAAAAGGCTTTGTGTTCGTCTCTTTTGGCTTGTGAAATTATGAAACCTATCACGACATTTCTGCTGTTAAGGTTCAACCTCTCATTACAATTTATCGCGCTGGTGAATTTATTACGGGCGTCGTCACTCTGTCAAAACGAACATTTCTGTCCCTCCTATTTGGTTTATTATTCTCTGAATAAGTAATCTACTTATTTCGTGACGGGGTCGGACATTTCGATCGGCCTCAAGATTCATCGTAATAATGTATACTCAACATAATGTTATTTTGTTTCATGTTGACATAAGTAAATTCTAGAAAATTTCAATTTCAAATTTTAAGTGATACTTTCTAGTTGTGTTCAAAACTTTAAACCGACTGCTCAAACCGTGGAGGCTCGATAAGGCAAAAAGAGGCTACAGGAGGGGTTTTTGAACGGCTTGAAGAAAGAAGGTGGGTAACGTTTTCGAAGTATTGGGGGACGTTGAATTCATTTAAGTGGGCGTAAAATCCTTCCGAGTGCACTGTCGGGCTCGACGTGGTAATTATAATTACCATATAATTTATAATTAATCTATAGAGGCCAAAGGATGGTTTTTTGAAGGGTTTGATAGAAGGAGGTCAAGTGGGGGTATCGTTTTCGAAGTATTTTCGGACGTAGAGTCAATTTATGAGGGTGTTGAATCTATCTGAGTACAATGTGGGGCTCGACGGGGACAATTACTTAGAGGCTACCTGCCGTGTTTTTAAGGATTGGTGGGAAGGAAGCCACTTGGAGTACCTACCTATCGTTTTCGAAGAACTTTTGAACGTAGGATTGATTTATGAGGGTCTCGAAAGCATCCGACTTTACTAAAGGGCTCGACGGGGCCCCTATTAATAGGATGCTACGGGAAGAGATTTTGAAGGGTTTGAGGGAAGGAGGTCATGTGGGGGTATCGCCTTCGAAGTATTTTTGACTTAGAATCCATTTTTGAAGATCTCACAACCATTCGAGTAAGGCTCGCGTTCTTAACTGACTGTGGGGTTCGGTGGGGCAATAGGATGCTACGGGAGGGATTTTTGAAGGTTTTGAGGGTAGAAGGACGTGTGGGGTATCGTTTTTGAAGTAATTTTGGACGTAGTATCGATTTATAAGGGCCTCGAACTCATCCGAGTATACTGTCGGGCTCGACGGGGCTAATAGGATGATACAGGAGGGAGTTTTGGATGGTTTGAGGGGAGGAGGTCATGTGGGAGTATCGTTTTCGAAGTACTTATGAACGTATACGTTAAGAGTCTAAGAGTAAAGTCTAAATAAAAAACTACATTACCTTGGGGATGTGTAGGGCGTAAAACGGACTGCACGTGAGGGTTTTGAAGGGTTCAGCGTATCAGGTTGGTTGGGGTGTCGTTTCATAAGTAATTTTGGACATGGCATAAATGTGTCGGGGTCCACAAATTCCCTAACCCTATAGGGAAATTACCTACTTAAGTAAAATCACTAGTTTTAGTTTTAATTTTTATAATATAAAATATTTAATTTTTTTTTTTTACAGAATTACGTTTTTGCAGAACTTGCACAAAATGTTATAAACTTTTCAGCATTTTCCTAAATCAACCCATTTCATGTAAAATAAAAGACAATTGAAAGTCACCTTTTACCATATACGGATTATATGGATTACCATATAATACGGATTAAGTATTAATTTCTGCACTAAACAATTCACCTATCTGGACGCCGGGATGACATGAATATCTAATAAACACATGGAATTAATTCTTAATTTCATCTGTTCGTCCCATAGCAACAATTTTGTTTGAGGGGAATTTGGTTGTAGGTAGGTAATGAAAATTCCTTTGTTCGAGTATTTCAATTTGTCTGATGGTTTATGTCTCTCTGTACGTCCATAATGTTATTAATATTAATGTGATCTTGAGAGAGGAGCTGATTAAAACATTACGACGTTACAAGCTCATGGGGGGTGAAGAATGACTCGGATCATTGAAAAGAGAGACCTTTATGGGTGGCGGACCCAATCCGGAGGGGGTTATGACGTCAACGACGACAATGGACGTCGTCGAGGCGATGAGGCGACGAGTCCCTTCACGAGGGATTAACAGGAGAGAGGGGTTTCAGACAATGACAAAGAAATGATTGGACAAATCATCCGGAAACCATGTGCGAAGTTTCCTAACAGGGTCTACTTTGTGAGGTGGACGGGAAACCCTGAAATCCTTCTACGCCCTTTGGACCAATCACAACTTCCTCTTGATGACCACAACTCTCATCAGCGCGGTTTATTAAGGCCTACGACCCCTTCAGGGATGAGAAATATTTCAGTACAGAATTCAAAAACTGGCAATAGTACGTGACAGTAGTGCCGTTTAAAGTAGTTGGACAGTGCTATTCACTAACGAAGAAATATAGCAGCACATTAGCCTGGACCAAGGCACAAGCCACTACCTTGAAAAGCGGAAGTAGACCATAAACAAGCAAAACCAAGTCAAAGCAAGTCCCATCAAACATGACACAGACGATGGACAGTACTTGAAGAAAGCTGCTTTACAGCTGTAGCCTCAGAAGGAAAGAGATTCAGCATATGGAACAGTTACGCCATCTCCTGGCTCGATTCTGAAGCGCCCACAACCCAGGGAACACGCTCTGAGGTAGGAATAGCCCTTGCAAGCTCAACTGGACGACCATGTTGTATACACCCTGAATGTCTCAGCTGACCCAGTCTTACGAAGGTCCGTTCTCCCGGGTCTTCCAAGCGCATTGTCGCTGGGCAATGGACCCGCGCGAAATAATTGGTCACCGCGAAGTGTCGCCAGAGGATTCCTTTGTGGCGGAACCAACCAAAAAATCAGTGCGATTAAACATGATTTATTTAAACATTCAAGTGTATCATATATCGGCGGCGTGATTTGGGACGGTCTGTGGGCGGTGAGGCTGCTTGCAGGAGAAGCAGGACCACCTAATCTCGCCGTCGACTGCAGCGCTTCCCAAGGCTTCTCTCAGGACCACTTGTGGCGGACTGGGTGAAAAATTATTTGTAACAAGAGAGGGGCCCTGCGCTCCCACAACTATTCACAAGTGATGATCTCTCTCATCACTGCAGCGAAGAATACAGATGAGAATAGTGAGGATCACAAATTTTCATGTCCAGTATTCGGGCGTGGTCTGTTCCAAGAGGCTCAGGCTGTATAGAAACGAATGATCTCCCCTCGCACTGATTTCATCATCCCTTTATACTTAATTCCCAATCGTTCCTTTTCCGACTTTTCGACGGGCGAAGCAGCTGAATGTGTTAAATCTATTGGAAACACGATTATGCAAATCCAACGCACAAAGTGGGTCACTTATCACCGAGCAGCTGTTGACAGAGGATTAGTTATGACCTTTCACAGAAGAATTCAGTTCGGCACGTGAGCAGGCTTTTGTGCCAATCGAACGGGAGGTTTGTTCCATGTAAAAGATAATAAGTGATGTTTGAACGATCAGATAGCTCAGGTTGTGACCCTTTACCACCCTTAACGTCCCCTATAGTGACTAAAGGGGGTGAAACTACCCCTGGACACGTTTTATACGATGTGCGCTCCCCGGAATATAATGCGGGGGAAAAAGGATGACAGAGTTGGAGGAGGGACGAGTGAGAGATGGAAGGTGAGAGATTATAATTCAATAATTATTGAAGCATGGAGTTGGGAGCGATGGATGTGGTGTGGTTTGGGAAGTTCTCAAGGAGGTCTTGGTCATTTCTGCTGCTCACTTGTACATCCATGGTCAATTCACAATACTCATCGTATAGATAAGAGGGGCACGACTTGGGTGATCTGTATATCGACGCTGCCAAAAACAACTCTTTGTGCATCCACCGTCGTTCACTCTATGGCGTGTAATATTGAGGGAGTTAAGTGCACAGTGTGGAAGAGTGGGGGTAAGTTGCTCGAGATTATGTGTTGATCGCATCATCTGCATCTATCAGCCCCCTGCTGGCCTCAGTTAACCCCCATGTTGTATATCAGCCAGAGAGGGAGGAACCTGTACAATTTCCCTCAAACTGACCGCTGGGCCCTTCCATATCCCCAGGAAACAAGTTATGGCGACCCCTTCAATACCAGCGCTCCCCCTCGCAGGGATTTAATCTTATCAGGAAGGATACGTTATTACCGTTATCGAAGCATTAAATAATGCCGTCCATACCCGAACATGGCAGTTCGCACAACATGCTCGGAGCTATCCATCAAATTTTACGCATCGCTAAGCAGCCTTCGTGGCTCCTCCCCATCACATCAGCACCATGCAAACAAGTAATGCGTTAGGAGTTATACTTGCAGTTTTGATTGCAAGGTTTTCAGCCTGTTCTTCTGTGTGAGGCTTTGGGGAGCTTTTATTTGGTGCTAATGCGGTCTTAGTATGGGTGGTTTTGGATGTGGGTAAACTAGTTTGAAGAGCGGGCCGCTGTGTAATGTAACGTCCCCACTCTATAGACATAGAGGAGCTGTGGGCACCATCCACCTGTTGATGACCCCACGACGGAGACATTCTGGGTGAAGCTTGAAGGTAAGGAGTGTGAGAGCGACACCCTCCAAGTTTTGATCGTTTTTTCGGGTCTACTGAGAATGGGAGTCTCTGTCCAATACCAATTATTTCTTGTTGGTATCTAACTGGGAGGTTGCACCCCGTCCGATCCCTTCTCCGAAGGTTCCCCAGCCTTGGACCTTCGGCACAGGCCACTGTAGGTCATCAACACACAGGTCACGGGTCCTATATTCATTTTCGAAAATTCCGAGTTGTGTCCGGGTTCGTGATTCGCGTCCAGTGCTCAAGTAGGCCAATTTTGAATCGTGGTGGAGAGGTCAAGCGATTTTACTAACAATTGTTATTTTACGTATAAAAATATTAGAAGCTCACTGGCATGATTCCATCAAGGGGTTTGAAGGAAAGGGCCTGGGAACAGGGATAATAAACATCCCCTGGTCTTAAAACAATAATTTCGAGCGAGTAACTTAAATGCCTACCACTAGAAAGTCTCACTTTGAGAGTGGTAGCCCTCCCACTCTTCTAGGAGAAGTTTTAAAGCGACTATGCCAATCGACCCCTTATGCCAACTGGACCCAGTCTTCCCTACATAATATTATGTGACAAGGTACCATGCTCACGATCGGAAATACATCCTCAGGCGGCAACGCATTTTTGGTGGGTTTTTATCGTACAGTCGTGCGGGGTATCATTGTCGATTTGCGGGAATCTCTCTGTTCACTTCCTCTAAAATAGTCGATAATGAAGCTTAAGATGCCCACATATAATTCAATTTGCACTGTTTCGTATTAAATACAAATTTTGTATACATACGTAGCATCTTCTTCGTCGAAAACCCCCGAGCTCAAAGAAAAATATAATATCCAAGTGTTTTTTTGCTCTAAAAGGTTTCTTCAGCAACTGCGGAGCCTCCTGAATAAATATTTATACGCGACTCCAAGAGATGGGAACCGATATAGAAACACACGATAAATATATAAAAGGAGGTGATGCCGCAGCGGAGGATCTTCGGGGAATTTTTGCCCTTTTCTGAGTATATTTTCACTCCTGAGAGAGCCGGGAATTCCTTTGGTAGAACTTTTGAGATTTACCCCGTGAAAAAAAAAACGGTAGAGCAGTAAACTTTTCCAGACCTCATAAAAACACATTTTTTCGAAGGCTGGGAGATTATGTTCGTCTCAGGTTCCTTCCTTCCAACGCTCAAAGACGTATTTTTGCAGGTTTTACGTTTAGGGAGTTATAAAAAAAACGTGAAGCACTATATAAAATATGTTTGTCGTAGCGCGGCGTTGTAACATTTCCTTATTCCTGTTGAGGGGGAGTCTTGAATCCGTGTCCAGGAAGAGACACTGGAAGGTTCAAGGGCCGGAAACGTTCCTTTAGTGAATTTCCGGCGAACAAAAGCAGTTGGTCAAGTCGAGTTGCCTGCCGTTGACGTTACAAGACGAACGACTGTGAGGCGGTTTAATTCACCACTTGAAAATATTTCGAGAGTTCCGTTTTTATTCCGTGTTGCGAGGATTCAAGTACATCTTTTGGAATTCCTAAGTAATCCCATTGTACGAAATGTGGTGAAGGACTCTTGAATTGTCCACTCCTTTAACTCCCTTATAAATTGCTCGTGTTTCAAAGTTGAGGGGGTCAATCGACGCAGAATTTCATGTTCTTTTATCGACTAAGAAGAACCATTAAAGCATTAGAACACAAATTTTGTGAAAAATGGCTGATTAGAAATAATTTCTAAAGTTTTTTTGTTAATAATTAATATTAATCAAAAAACTGAAAAATCCGCGGACGGCGGACGGACATTTCGGATTTAGAATGTAGACCTCTTGAAACAGATAATGTCACATTTTGAGGCCGATCCGAGTCGTCGACCTCCGTCGCGATCACATAGGTGTATTATTCCATGAATAATAAACCAAAATGGATCGTTTTCTAGATGTTGTAATAGGTAATTGAGAATTCCATGGATTTTTTTTTTTTTTTTTTTTTTCATGCAAACCTTTCTGTGCTACAGTGACTACCTGAATCTGTTTGGGGTTATCTACTTCTGGAGTCAAGTAACTTCTAAATACAAAGTCTTCTTCTTTTGGAGTTGATCAGATATTGGGGTCTGAGTGCATGTTCAATAATTGAAATTATTTTCCTTTTAAATATTTTCGAGGTGCCTTGACCAATAAAACGTACCTCAGCATTTTATTTATTTTTTTAATTACCTAAATATATTTTTAAAATAATAACACATGAATTAATTAAAATAATTAACAAATAAATTGTTTATTATTTACATAATATTATTATTATTATTATTTTTTTTTTTTGTCTGAAACGTGTTCAAACATTTGACACTGAGTGCGTCCTTGGTAATGTTTTGTCCGATTGTTACAATCTGTACCGATGTTACTACAGTAGTGATCCCGTTTTTTTACTCAGTTTGCCTTTCACGATTTAGGTTCTTCCGTGTTCCTTTGTTGTAAAGTTAGCAGCAGATCTTAATGAGGTTTGTTGCGTTTTGCGGTGTAATTGCTCGGCAAACCTTTTCTGGTCCAGTTTTTAGTTCTATGGCCTGATGGCCTGATGTGTGCTATCCCTTTTTCTAATCCTAGAAAGCCACCCTGAGAAATCGCTTCTACGTGCGTACCTGAAAAAAAGGCAAATGGAAGCTTGTTGACCCCTTAAGGTACAACCTCTACTTCTGGGTTAAACAGTTAACATTTTGCTCAAAACTCCCAACCAGTCGCTCAGGTGTGTCGTTTCCGGCACTGGGTGCCCTGTTCTATGTCCACTCTGGCACAGAGTAACCAGGGGGGAATTTCCCACACACCTCAATGAATTGCTGGCCGCACGAATGCCCAGTCAATGTTGGTTTCGGAACCCCGACGTGGACCAACGAGGGGAGGCCACCTAACCTCTCGAATTGAACCTACTTTGTTCGAAGGGTGATGAGGTGTAGCAGAGTTCTTGATGAGCGGCTGCCCATAAGACGAATTTGAGGCTGCCCGGGAAGACGTGAGGGGGACGAGGGTCTTGAAGGAGAGTTTCACAGGAGAAATGGGCCGGCGCTGGTTCGAGACGGACCGCTAACTAACCGCCCCCCTCCATCATTACCTAACCCTCTTCCTCGCTAATACATCAAGACAAACGTTAGTTTCGGAAGGGAACGAGGTGGGGATTCTTGAAGGGCAGCGGGGATTACTTGGGGGGTTTCTTAAGGAGGGGGGGGGGGGGGGGGCGGAAATGGGGGCGGTCTTGATGGCGGGAGGTTATCGAGGGGAGAACTGGGGAAGGTTCTTAAGGGGCAAAGGGGTTCGTACCCTCCCTTTTGCTCGCCTTTCCATCCCAGCGTTTTCACCCTAATTTATAGCTTTCCCCCTCTTTCCCTCACTTTCGTCCTTCAGCCTCAGTACTACGTTACCCCTTGTCTGGGCTTGACATTTTCTACCCTTGAAATTCAGTTTCCGCCCCTCGCGAGGTACTTTGAACAACCGCAAGTGCCCCGAGGGGCGCTGGAAACGTCGGTTTTCCCACCAGGGTGATGGAGAACAGTGTTGCTGACCAGGTGCTTCACTTTGGCACTCCTTGAAGAATCCTCCGACATCGCCAGAGATTTCCAGTCAAATTACATTACGTAGGAATAGGACGGTGTTTTTATCAATCTCCCTCTCCCTGATAAGGCTGCTCAAAGTTTTGGTGATGCGCTGTTACTAGGGATGGGAAATCGGTAAGAAGTATCGATTTTTTGAATCGATTCAGAATCGGATGCTCCAAATCGATTTCCCAAAAAAATCGCCATAAAAGTATCGATTTTTTGGAAAATCGATTCAAAAATCGGTCTCACAAAAAAAAAAAATTTAAATGAGTGATAACGGTAGTTATATTTAATGTAGGTAGGATTCAAGAAAAAATCGTTAAAAAAATTTATTGAAAATTAAAATTGCATTAGTTTTCAAAAATTTTGATAATAAACATTTAATCAGACGAGTAATCAGTTTCGCTGTCTGAAAAACGCTGCAAACTTTACACAAGGGTTTATTATTCTTTGATATAGGTTAGTTGTGCAAAAATTATTTCTGTCAATAAAAAATTTTGGAAAATTTTTTTTTTGGGATTTTTATCTCAAAAAAAATTTTTTTTTTTTGGATTTTTTTGTTCAAAAATGTGTTTTTTCAAAAATTCTGTATTTTTTACTCGAAAAATATTTAACATCCTGGGATCCTCCAAAAATCCCATTTTTAGCCCCACGAATGCCCTAAAGATCGCCCCAGTGAAATCGGATCGTTCCGGAACCCCCGAAAATGGATTCTACGTCCAAAAATACTTCGAAAACGACACCTAACTCGATCACATAGCCAAAAGCCTTCAAAAACCCCTCCCGTTTGGGCGCCCCATTGGTTTGGGCGATCGGGCTGAAAACCTTGCGGGAACAACTAGATGGTAAACCAAGTATTTTGTCAAAATTTCAGATTTAAAAAAAAATTCCTACTGCCCAAAACGGCCTAGACGGCGGACGGACATTTCTGATTTAGAATGTAGACCTCTTGAAACGGATAATGTCAAATTTTGAGGCCGATCGGAGTCGTCGACCCCCGTCGCGAAAACATAGGTGTAGGTATTATTCCAAGAACAATAAACCAAAAGCCATGGCGGACGTCGCTGGTAACTAGTGAGTTTTGTTGTTATTAGCTATTATCATCATTTTTAATCGACCTAAGACTCGAAATTAAATTTCGAAAGCAAATTTTGCTTGAATCACTTGAAATAATAAACTAATTTTTTTAAATGACGAAAATCGATTCAAGATTTTTTTTTAAATCAGTAGTAAAAAATCGATTCACGATTTTTACAAAAATTGGAAGTAAAAAATCGATTCACCTAAAAAATCGGAACCTGAAGATCAATTCAAAAAAAATCGAAAAATCGGAACAAAAAATCGATTTTTCCAAAAAATCGGAAATCGATTCCCATCCCTAGCTGTTACAAGAAGGAGGCTCCACATTTCCTTGATTCCGTATAGTAAGCGATCAGTAGTTGTTTCAATGGAAAACTTGGTAAGTACTAAGGAACTCAATCAACGGTTTGTGTAAGCAATGGAGGTTATGTTCCATGAATAATCACAGAATCACTTTTTTTCTTCTTCAAATGTGCGATGTGCGTACCTCTAGCCAGTTTTGTGATTGTACCTCTGGCCACCTGAACAATTCATTTTATTGGACCTCAAAGCGATTTCACACTTTTGGGTTATGATAACATCGACCAACAATGAGTTTCCTCGTTTACACTCCCGGAAGAACAAAGAGGTACATGCTATGGTTTTACCTCTGACCGAATTTCACTTCTTTTTTTTTTATTGCTCCTGTGAGGAGAGTAATCGGTAGGTAAGTATTTTGACTTTTTTATTTTATTTCGCAGTTTGGAAGCCAAATAGTTACTTTTGAGAAAGTGATGAGAAATTTGAAAATTATGACTATGACTTATGACTGTTATCGAAAAGTAAATTTTTTACTAGCTTCATTTTTAAAAGCTGGCCAGAGGTACGCGCTGCTCCGAAAACTTTCATTACATCTATTATTTCAAATTCATTAAAATCTATTATCTGAAATTTCATCAAAGTCGTATTCAGAAAAATAGTCGTCGGCTCACGAGTGCTTCACAAGTTTTCGTCAATCCCTGAAAAAATTGGAGCGATTAGTTCCATAGAGTTGGAGTGGGGGGTTGCTAGATAAGTTAAAAAGACCACACCCCCATCCCCCCCTCACGAGGATTGAATTTCTTTAGAGAAAAACAACTATTTATTCTTGAAAAGCGAGTAGAAGGGGTCTGAGGCCAGGTGGGACAGGCCGGGGGTTGGCTGGCTTTAGCCAGCAGGGTGTGTTCTAGAATGAATAGCTATTTTCCCAATTTTCCCTCCATCCGATTGGCGCAAACTTATTGTAGCCAGAATTCATGGTCCCGGACAAGGGGTTGGATAATGGCTCATATTTCACCAAGTAGGTTGGGGGGAGTCGAGCGTTTTTATAATATGGGATGACCGAGAATACAGTCCAGTGACTGCCATCGTTTCATCACGGCCGCAGTAAAAATCCCCGGAGGAATCAATTAATTTGAACTGCACACGTCTGACTGAGAGGGTGGGGGGAAAATTGGATTCACAAACAACTCCCCCGTTTTGATTGATTTGCTCGGAAGGACCGTCACCTGAAAGAGTTTTGAACCGATGAAATCCCCCCACGCGACGTCAAAAGGGAGCCGGTGACGCTAATTGGTGAAGAGCGCTAACTATCATACCGGAATAGACGGAAACGCTTTCGAAATGTGTCAGGTGGCTTCGTCCCTGACGTAAAGCCAACGTCACATTCCAGATATAAGCTTATATCTACTGACTAGTCAACGCAAACTGATCGCCAGTTGCTTAAATGACAGGTAGTCTGATAGACTGTTAGTGTAGTGATGTGCAACATGGTGAGTCCATATCGACCAAGTGCCAAGGGGTCAGTGAGGGTGAAAAAATCATCAATTCTCGTGAACTCTGACGATATTGAGATCACCGCGGAATCAGTGGTGGATCTTCAGCATAAGCAAGACTTGCTTCGTGTGAGAAGTGGGAGCTGCTGGTGAATTTGGACAAGTCCATGATCGTGGTGTTCCATATATGGAACACTATAGTGGAGGGAGGCTGATAACCTGTGGAGCAGCTTTGGAGCTGACATGGGGCTTTCTTCTGCCGAGAATCTACTAGATTTGGCAGCCAAGAAGTCTACAGGTAGCTGGAATGGGATGCGAGTGACCATATTCAGGCCACGTATTTCAATCAGCAGGACTAGCAGTGGAGTGCTATGGCTCGTGAGTACCTATAGGTACTCATACAGTATATACCTATAGGTATACACCGAAATCTGGACAAGTGGAACCTGGGTTAAATTCGTCTACGAGTGGATTATCATTTTACCGTCCAGGATCAATGGAATGACCAGAGGAAGACGGAAGTTGGAAGGCGGCAGCTATCCCGGCTGAATAACATCAGTAACTGATGTTAATAACTATAACCACTATAACTGTTATAGTTATTAATGGACGGGATCCAGCGCGCGGAGGAATTCTTCAGAACGGCGGAGGACAGGGACGTAATGCTATGGTGATTGCCAACGTCCGGAATGGCGGATATCTCAGATATATATATCTGATATACCTACAGTATATCAGATTCTGATATACTGTATATCAGGACGTGGAGAAAATATATGGTTGGATCAGATTCACCTAAAGACTCTTTAGGTCTTATTCCCTTATATGTGAGGTACTGAATCCGAATCTGAAGAGACCCAACAAATATCTGTTATGCGTTTAAATATATTCGCAAAAAACACCGTTTTGCTTATAACTCCGAAACTCTGCGTCCTATTGCAAAAGTCACTGGTACCAAAGAGAAAGGGCATTTTATACAGTTCACTGGTCAGAGTTGATTATAAATCCAATAGTTCAGGAGCTAGAGCGATTTGAAAAAGGGCGATTTTTAACTTACCTAATTTTTTTTTTTAAATCAATTTTTCGCACTTCTAACAGCTGCACCTTCAAAACGGCCGGTCCTATCGAGAAATGATACAGGTATCTACATCATTTATTATGTAGGACTACATAATAAAAGATGTAGATATTTAAATTTCCTATTCACCCAATAAATACCTAAATACATTTGTGGGAACGGCTACCAACCACAGGGGAGATCACAATATTTACCTAGGTAATCAACGCACTGACAGCAAATTGTTCACTGATATGGTATCGATGACTCTATTTGCCTTCTGGTGGTCGAATTCCATTCCCAATACAAGACTTATCACTACGACTGGAGGTCCGTCGACAAGCCGGGTTCTCGGTGGCCCCCAGCTCTCCCCCTCAGCCATAGATTGCTGTGGCTAGCAAAAGAAAGCATGTTTTGACAGGTCCACCAGAAAATTTTCCATGCCAGAGGACTCCAAAGAGAGGTTCATTCGATCCCTCGATCATGTCACATGATTCATGTGTGTCGAAGACGGATGCCTTAGCCACCTTCGTCGCGGGAACCCCAATGCACCTAAAGTTCAAAGTTTTTCGAAAAGATCCGTACGATTGGCTGGCAGAGTTGTAACATCATGTGATATGATAAGGTTGGATTGGGGGCAAGTACACAGTAATGGGCCAGCGAAGAGAGCCCCCCCTCCCCTCCTCCTCCCATGTCCGCATTGGCAGAGGGGCTCACTGCCTATGTGTTTTTATTATATTTTACTGATTGATTCTATTTATCGAATAAACGCATGTTTCTCCTTCTTCTTCTTATCCTTCTTCGAATCTCATTTCTTTTCTTTTCGCTCTTTATTCTTCGAATACCACAACGCCCACTTACTTTACTATAACACCATTTACTCCTGCTTCATGATAATATCATTATGTTCCTAAATTTGGTCTGTTGTGGACCTCAACGATTCATCGAACCGTTCTCGATCACCGTTTAAAAGCCCAGTCACTCGCCGGCTGCCGTTTCCGGAGTTAATTGGCTCTGGGCCGGCGGCTGTCGTGAGAACGTTCCACGTCAGAGCGCGACCAAGTAATTTCTGAAAAAAAAAAAATACCTTCTCACCCCTCTCAACACAACACTGCAGGATACCCACATAATCTACAGAGCAACACACGAAACACATCCTACCTGAGGAGTATCCCTTCCCGTTTTTTTTTTTTTTTTTTTTTTGTGTCTGGGTTTTTTGACGTGCTCTGGTTTTCATCCTCAAGGCTGTTTTTATGAACCACATTCAGATTCACTTTTTACCTGACGGGCTCTCCACTAGAAACGTGATAATAGCCGAAAATCTGTTGAAACGGGATTCTTAGTGTTCACTCGTTACAAAGCCATGAGTCATTTTTCAGCCATAAGTTGACCATTCAAGTTGATTTAGTTGAGAAAATAATATTAAATTATCGTCATCTTCGATCCCAATAGATTCCCCGCTACGGCACATTCTTTACTTTACTCCGAATAAGCTGGCACGTTGTGTCATTTTTGGCCATTTTCAAATTTCTCCTTTTACTGGATCTCCATAAACGGTTGCATCGATTGCGATGGAAAGAGAGCTTGTAACACTAAAGCTTCGCTCGCTCCCCTAGTGGGGTACATAGCATCGATGGACCGTTTTTTATGTCTAGTGCCCCCCCCCCCATTTCCTACTCATTCACCTACCCTTGTATCTCTGCCCACGGCTTCATTTTGGCGTTTTCTCTAATTGATTTCTAACGTGACAGCTGATAACAACAAAACAAGCGGCATTGTTTACTGCATCCATTAATAACATCAATAAATATAAAATGGGGACATAATGACAAAGAACAAGTACGAAAGAAATGCGTGATAAATCGAGAGCTTTTTCCAACGAATGGTGAACGATTTTTGTACGATGATAACTGGCGAAGATGAAGTTCCGTAGCAACGAATCGGTTGTAAGCGAAAATCAACGGTAGCGTGACGGGACAAGAAATGACACACAGACCAAAAAATTTGGGACGATGTAATTAAAGTTTCACTTTTACTTAAGTTTCAAAATTACTTAATAATTAAATGTTAAAAAGGTTTTTTAATTTTCATGTAGTTTCTGGACGGTTGTAGGACCACCAAAAAACGGATTATGCGTCCAAAATTACTGTGAAAACGTCGACTCATTCGACTTGCTGGCATCCTTTAAAAGCCCCATGAAAGCATCATAGATCCTCTCGGCGGCGGACATTTGTTTTGGAATTTAGACATCTTGAAACGTAAAATGACAAACATGGCAGCCGATCAAAATCCTCCGACTCGAATACATCCAAGAATAATGAACCAAAAAACAAAAACAACAACAACAAATTTCTGTAAACTGTTAAGACTGATGTGAGCTCCCAAGGAATGGATTATTCGTTCGAAATTGCTTTGTTAACGAAACCTCATTTGACCTCCTGGCATCCTTCAAAAGCTCATTTTGTAGCCCCATGAACGCTCCATAGATCCTCACAGTGAGATCGGACCCCCAAAAATGGACTCTGCGTCAAAAAATACTTCGAATGCTACACCCCTTTCGATAGCATACCTGAAAACCTGCAAAAGCCTCTCCCGCAGCCCCGTTTGAGCCCCACAGAGCCCCAAGGGTTTGGGCGATCGGGTTGAACCTTCAACCTTCAAAACCTTGTGAGCATAACTAAATGGCGAACCAATCATTTTGACAAATTTCAGATCAAAAGAGAAATTCCTGTTGACCAAAACTGCCTAAACCACGTACGGCGTTGAGATTTCATTTTGAGAAATCTACACATTTCCAAACATACGTGGATTTTGAGTAACATCAAATCTTCGACCCTCTATGCAAATTCAAAGTAATTGTAATTACTCCGAGAATAATAAACCAATACGTGGCACTCTCTTAGGTGATTAAAGTGAATGCTACACGCTGAACAGGTGGTTTCACGTTAACCGTCTTGCCGATTTGGTGCAGGTGTCTTCTCGAACGAATTCCCGCCCTTTCGATCTCTCTCTCTCTCTCTCTCTCTCTCTCTCTCTCTCTCTCTCTCTCTCTCTCTCTCTCTCTCTCTCTCTCTCTCTCTCTCCCCCCCCCCCCCCCCCCCCTCGCCAATAACTCTGAGGCTTTGACTCATCTCTGGACCAAAGAGAACTCATCGCTCGCTCTCAAGGACTCGACTCTTCCGGTCTAACGAACTTTCCATATGCTCCCCCCGCGATGACCCGCACTCGGAAAGAACTTATAAAGAAACCAAACACAAGTCTGAACTTGTGATGAGAGTTACTTTAGAGGATCGCCCATTCAACTTTTCTCCAAATGACGCATCAAAGACGTATTTTAACGTTTTCAATATACCAAAAGTTGAACTCGACTATTATTGAATCTTATTTTTAGGTAGGTACTTGTTAGTTAAATATTTGAATACGCAAGTTTCTCAGAGATGTCAGACACTCCTAATATTAGCTCAACGATCCTTCGGGGGTTCAAGGTGAATAACTTCGAGGTCTGGAGATTATCAGCGTGACGGCGATGGTTTTACCTCCGAAGTCTGGAGCTTGAGATGTCGCTTTTCTTTGGAACTGACTGACGCACGTCATTAGTTCTGGATCGCTAGACACGGCCGACGATGAAGTCAACTTGTACAACAGTTCCCTGAACCTGTCGGTGGCAGTGGAAGAGTTGCCATAGGACTCGACCTCTTACGATGTTGGCGGATTATAATACTTATAAATACGTGGGAGAGCCTTCGAAAACGACACCCCACACAGCCTCCCACCTTAAACCCTTCAATAAACTCTCCTATTGCACTCGGTCTGTCATCTGGTTGGGCCTGCAACGTTTTCATCCTGATTGCCCAACCCCGTGGGGCTCTGTGGGGCTAAAAAGGGGCTACGGGAGGGGTTTTTCAGGTTTTCGGCTATGATATCGAATGGGATGTCGTGTTCATAGCATTTTTGGACGTAGAATCCATTTTTGGCGATCCCAGAACGAGCCGATATTTCCGTGGGGCTACAAGTGGAGCCTTTGAAGAATGTCAAAAGGCCGCATGAAGTGTCGTTTCCGAGATATTTATTTATTTTTATAAAAATAATTATTTCAGGAACATTTTTTTTCTACAAATATTTCTAAAATTTATTCATTTTATAAAACAATAAGTATTTCTGGAACATTTTGTTTGTTTTTTCTACAAATCTAAGAGAAACATGGTAAGTAGGTACTTAATAAAATTATTATATTCATAATTATGATTGATAATCAATTATTATAATCCATTTTTAGGGGTCCCCTATCCCTCCAAACATTTTAAATTCCGTTTTGGGCAGTAGGATTTTTTTAATCTTAAATATTGACAAATTTCTCGGTTTACCATCTATGTAGTTGTGCCCTCATGGTTTTCAGCCCGATCGCCCAAACTCGTGGGGCGCTATGGGGCTAAAATGGGGCTACGGGAGCGTTTTTCGAAGCTTTTCGGCTGTGGGTCGAATCAGGTGTCGTGTTTGAAATATTTTTGGATGTAGAATCCAATTTTGGGAGTCCCAATACGATCCTATTTCACCGTGAGGATGTATCATACTGGGTCTTTCATGCGGCAGCGAATGGGATTTTGGATCTGAAGGATCCTAGGTGGTCGAATAAGGTGTCGTTTTCCAAGCCATTTTGGACGCAAAATCCATTTTCTCGAGGTCACACATTTGTCCGAACATTCTAGGCACAGAATTTTTCAGTTTTTTCATAAATATTATTTTAATGACACAGAATTAATTTTTGCACAAAGGTTAAACCTTTGGGATAAAATTTGCAACTTTTCAACATTTCTCAACCTTATTCTAACGAACGAAATGAAAAGAAAACGACGAAATGTTGTTCAGCATCCATCTCTTCTTGGCGAGGGCATACGGGGGTATCTAGGGACTACCCCGATCCGGTGCAGATGCTGCTGCAGATAATCGTGCCCGCCCGTTAGGCGGAATGCAGCTACAGCTTCGTTTCTGGGTGTCGAAGGAGGTACTGGCTGGGTTAATAACAGGGACTGCCAGATCCGAGCCTGCTCTGCCAATATTTTCCTGGCCGCCTCTTCCGATTTTGTCCTGAGAATTCTTTCAGCGTAGCTGAGCGACAAAGAGGTGGTCAGGCTGGGGTTCTGCTGATCTACGCTTCGCCAACAGGTCGGCCCGCTCATTACCATGAAGGCCACTGTGACTCGGCGCCCACTGCAAGACGATTCTTTTTCCATTTTGCATTAGATCGTCCACCAGTCGCCCGGCTTCCTCCACACCGGCATTATCGCATGGAGTCCTTGAGGCTATCTGGCTGTCTGTCCATCCCTTTAGCTTTTCAAGATCCAGGCACACCGCCTTCACCTCTCCGTAGCTGGTTGCCCGACTCCCTGCAGTCGCAGACAGCTGAAAATGACACCAGCTCCCGCTTTTCGGTTATCCCTGCGCAGAGCCGTCCGTATAGATTTTGTTTCATAGAGATTTGGGTACCTAACATACCCACTTGCCATTTTATTAACTCAAGCTCATTAAAATTTAATCATTTATAAATTGTATAACGTAACTCGTTGAGAACGGCCCCTCCGTGAAGACCCCTAAGTTCCAGTAAAATAAAATTTTTTATAGAATCCAAATTACCACCTGGGCTGAAAAAAGGGTTCAAATTGATGGTCCTGGCACACCCACTGTTACCATCATCTTATTACTCTCCGAACAAATTGTTTCAAAATCGTTATAACCGCTCTGGAGAGAATTCAAGATGAATTACAGTATACACGAAGCGTGTTTCAAGAAGTTTTTGTTGGATTAGACGACACAAAGTTTACCCGGTTGTGAATTACCACCTGAGAGGACTCAAACTCGAGGGGCATGAAGTTCATTACGCATTCCGAATACAAAACATCACGGAGCTAATAATGCGCTATATGAACAAAGTTTATGGGGCCGAAAAGTGAAATTGAATGCGTTCAAAAGGGCCGGGGGTGGTGGGGTGTCGCGTTTGAAGGTAAAGCACGTGACGAAACATCTCATATTGCCGGTACATTTCAGAAAGTAATTTACATTTAGAAGTTGGTCCCTCCGGGTCCCACCTTCGCGCTAATACGTTAAGCTTTTCGTGGAGATTATAACTCTCTCAAAGTGCCTCAACTCACCCTCTCCTATTCCTCGCGCGGTGTTCGCGTCTTGGCCCTCCAACAGTCGAAAAGGTATCCTCGTTTACATAACTGCTCTCCAAGACGTTCAAGTTGAAATTGCATTGTGGAGGCTTTTGAGAACGAAGTGCCTTTCAAACGAGTGGCGGGTAAAACTCTATCAAGGTCGTTGTATTGTAAACTGGTTTGGCGCTAGGTGGCGCTCTCGCTTGTGCGGTAACGCGCGAAGGTCGCCCTTCCCTGTACGACGGAGTGCTCCCCTCTCACGTTCACGGTCACTTGAGTTTTTTCGATTCATGTTGGCACGACTTTTTTGCTCTCGAACGAGCAATTTCACGTAACCTGATGGAATCATTGGCCCTTTAGCAAACCTCTTTTCTACCGTTTCCACCTGCTGATGGCTTTCGTTCTGGGAAACTATAGTCCGCGCGGTGTAACTTCCGACGTGGGTGAAAGTCAGTTTCAGGGCGAAGAGTAGGGACGCTCCTCCCCTTTTGGGAGAGAAGATCGCGCTGTTACCAAACGTGGACCTGTTAATAGGCCTTCAGGTCTCTAAAGCAGTTTCCTACGTACGCAACTGTTACCAAACGTGGGGAAAAATGTCTTCCCTACGTCCCTACGAATCCGAAGCCCTGTTAGTCCATGACCTCCGGTTTTTGGAAAATAATCAATTAATTTGGGTAACTTTGACCCAAATAAATCATTCCTTCCCAAACTATTACGGGGGGCGAATGTACGAACGGTCCCGACGGAAGTTCGGTATGTACGAATGGTCCGGTCCACTAATTCCCTCTATGTACGACCGGTCCCGTGCTCCAAATGCAGCTACGTACGAACGGTCCCGTCCTCTGGGGAGGTGATGAATGCAAGCGACAACTAAATTGTTATTAAAATATATATTGTTATGTCTAGGGCTCGGCAAATGGCATATTTGCATATTTCGTTCCCGATATGCCCAACCTATAAGAAGCGTAAATATACCAAGTTTGTGCAAATCGGATGATTCAAATTCGAGTTTTTCGGGCATATAATTGCATATTTTGGGGTTTTGTTGGATACGAGCATATTTGGGCCATTTCGCTACTAGGCAGCATATTTTCTTATTTATTTCAACATTTCTGCATATTTTAAGATTTTTTGACATCAAAACTATAAATTCTCTCAACTAGCATTCTCTCTCAGCGTCAACAAACTCATTTCTGCAGGGAAAAAATTTTTCGTAAAGGCACCTAGCCGTTCGTGATAACACCCATTACAGGAGAGACCAGTTTTATCAAGGAGATAGAGAATCAAATTGGTATAATCTGAAAGCAGGCTCGTGGGTCTTTGGCATGCCGGGGCACTTTTTGAATGGATAAGTTGAGGGACTTGATAATAATTATTGAGATGATGCTTTTTTTTAGCAGATTTTCTTCTAAAATTATTTTTCTTTTTCGCAATAAGGCAGCTCTTTGCAAGTCAGAATCCACAACAACCCTTTTGCTGAAATGAAAAACTGACCAGTACCGACCGGGGAGGTGGCTGCCTGTCAATCCCAACCTAATTTAGCCAAACATAACTAAATAGAGCATTTTTCTGCAGGCCACAAGTTGACTAGGGTTTTTTTTACAGACATGGGTTAAACTTACGAGTGGCTAACTGCCCCTTACATTTATTCACTCGTTGGGTCAGTGCCAAACGGCGTCCGCCTGCCAGATCCTTTCAATTGAACCCTTTCACTGTACACCACAGTAATCATGATCAACACCGTTGAATAACAAAATAACACAAAATTTGATCAAGAAAAGTGGAACGGATTAACAAAATACACTGCCAAGGCAATGGCACATGAGCTTCCCCGTGCCAGGTTCAACATGAACGTAGTTGTGACTGTAACAAGAAAATTACTTTCGCGCATGCGCAGGGAGTTTTGATAGACTTGAGGCTATGGATATTCAACTTGGGATTCACATTCGATAGTGTACCTTCCTGAATTAGGAGTTTGAACCCGTGGGCACCGCGGCCTCGAGCAGGGCGTATTGTTCCCATTGAACCTGTATTCACTTCATCTCTTCGGGATCCTCCGTCGATTTCGGCACATGATGAGTTCTCTCTTCTTTTCCTACATGGCCAGATTGGGAGAGCCCGAGTAATGAGTGGCGAACATGCTCGTGAGAGAAGTTGGATCATGTCTCATCTATGTCTCATATTATGTCTTTGCCCTTGACCTGCGACGGGGCCACTAGCGGCGAGCTGGCGAATTTAATTGTAGGTTGTGGCCCATGCTGTCACGGAAGGTACGCTGAATAATTCAGCGTTTCAATGATTGAAAATTTAAAACTCCTTCTTACCCAATAAAAAATGTACCACCCCAGTAATTGCTCAATTTGAGGATATTTTGTCGAATGAAGGTTGATTGAGGGTTTAAGAACCGCCACTTCCACGATGTCTGTCAGAGGAACTGTTTGAAAGAGAAACATTTGATCGATTAGGGTCAAAGCGAAACTTTCAACGGGGCAGAGTGGCAATCCGACAAAGTTTTATTGGATTTTTTCTTTTCTTTTCACAGGAAAGTAGAAATCTTAGTTCAGGACTCCTCTAGGGGATGAATAGCGAGGAAGGAAAGGGGGAGTGATAAAGCGGTAGATTAAAAAAAAACGTGAAAAGAAAAGAAGAATGGAACAAATTAACCGTGAAAGATTGCCGCAGACTTGGACGCGTCTTGCCCACAGTCATGGCTAATATCCCCTCTCCCCGGGCACCCGTTAATAGCCCCTGGAAAAAAAAAAAAACGAACAGGCACCCCTATCACGTAGACCTGAAGGTAAATGGTATAAGGTCGGTACACAGGATCCACCTTGATAATGGAGCAATATTCCTCCACGAATTTACTCCCAGGTAGCGTCATTTCGCTTATAACCCGAGGAATAATGGGAACCGGTTAAAATTGGAGGAAAAATAGCGACGTTATTAGATGACCCAGACTCAAAATAATGACGCTAATTTCACAAAGAGTATGAAATATTTTGTTGGAGAGTAGATTGTAGATCGATCGTATTGAAACACTCAGCTACGGCTTGTGAGTGGGGGGTTCATGGAAGAGAACAAAATGAATAAAGAAAAAAAAAGTTTATTGTAAGCCAAAAGGCAGGTTGTAACAAAAGGTAGACAGCATTTTGAAAAAATAAAAATCATAACTGGGTTCACCTGCCTATTGTGACGAGTGAAAGGGACGTCAAGATCGCTCTAGGAGCCTCGACAACTTTCGCACATAGAAATGAATATATATAGTTCCATGCTTGCGCATGACAACTAGGGGGCCACTCTCTGATGGCTACGCCCCCCCCCCCCCCCCCGTTCCGCCTTGTCTATGACCTAAAAACTCGCTTTCCCTTGTTTATTATATTTTCCTACGATATTAAAGCTCCAACCTAAGGAGGAGGAGGGGCCGTTTTTATTCTAGGGTAGGTAGGTACTTCTAGCGGTCGGGAATAACCTGAAATTAGTCTTTAAAAAAATCAGCTCGGTGAGCACAGTAGGAGAATAATCTGAAACCACCAAAAAATTGCTCCATGTGGCGTTTCAATTGCTGCAAAAGTGGTCAAAAAGTAGGGGCTGGGGCAGTTGACACGGCTGCCTCCTCCTCTCTTCACAGCCCCCCCCCCCCCCCACCCATGGATGATTTATTATTCTTTGGTTTAAATAATGCAAAAATTAATTCTTTCAGTGAAGAATTACTGTCAAATAATTAAAAAATCTGTATTCTAGTATTATGCTATAATAGTGTTTAGACAGATGTTGGACCATCAAAAAGAGGATTATACGTCTAAAATTTAGACTATCTAAGATTTAATCTACACCAGGGTGCAGTTCAGAATACAGTTCAATTTTTCGCTAGTTCAGCTTTTAGTACCTAACTGAAATAACTGTATTTTTATACTGTTATTTTGCTTTTCTAGCAAACGAATAATATAACGGTCAAGTTTCACATTTAACCTTCGTTTAGTAACCACAAATACCAGTCTTTTTTATTTTTTGTGTGTGTAAAATCTGATCTCACTCACCGGCCAATGGAGAGCCGTGGACGTACAAGGGATCTAAAAAAGTGGTTTTATAGGTTTTATGGGCAATAAGACTCTATGTCGTGAAGGTGTTTGTCGCCCTGAAAACAACGAGTGTCGCTCCTTCCCTGCACGACGGTGTTGGCGATTCTGGGGAGACCCCGGCGTTTCCCAAAGCGCCCCATTCTTCATGATTTACATTTCTTGGCTTTGACTCTGTCATTAAACATTTATTTTCACTAGATCTGGAGGAAAATCTGGATTTGATCCAGATTTGAGAGCCCTTTATAATAATCATTTCCGTCCACAAGTGGCTTTGATATTGAAAATCAAACTTCTTGCGGACTTCTACTTTTCATCATCGTAATCAAATTGTGTACCGAGGATATATACAAGATCTTCACCTGGGCAACTTTCAACTCTATTATTCCTCTTTCTCCACGCCAAATTACCTCTGCCTACAACCAAACCATTAGTATGACCTTATTTACGACTTCGGGTTCACCATTTGCCCTCTCGATATCCCACCATTTGGATTCAGCCCATTGTATTTTGTTACTGCAGTTTCCAGTTTTCATGCCCGTTTATCCCACTCGTCCTCGCCTGGGTCTCTCTCTTTCCCCCAATTAAAATTTCAAGCTCGCACTGACTCGTAATTCAAAAGGGAGGTTCCACTCCCCTATTTACCCCTCCTCGGGTCAAGTATGAATCAGGGAAACTTTCGAATGAAAGCCCATTGAAAACCCTCAGCCGTCACAAAACCATCCATTTGCGCGAAGTTGGAATACATACTTGGAATTATTAGTTTACTCCGTGAGCAAAATTTCCACTTTATTCTGCCTTTCGAGGGGTCTGACCTATGAGATAATGAATTATAATTGCACTGTTTCATCCTCAAGTAGTTATAACCAACTTTACGAGAATGTGAATTCTTTCAAGAGAAATTGTGTTAAAGGTACCAGAGTACATAATATGTAGGTCTCCTCTGGTACCTTTGACACCTTCAATATTATTGAATTTAAATTGGCATTATATTGTGCTTTGGTGGGAAGGCGCAGGCACCAGTTCAAATTCTAGCCGTGTGTTTAGGAGGTTTTGCGGCTGAGGAATATTGTAGGTTTCCCAGGTTGCTAGCTATGAATGTCGAGGTTTCTTCCTTCAGTCCCAGAGAATAACAAGGACGGAGACTCCTACGTATGACTTCAGTTTTGGTTTTATGGTTAAGTGTTGCTCCAGACTAGTGATCCAGAAATCCAGAAGTTAGTGTAATTGATTCCTTTGATTCTTGAACTAAACTGAATGATCCGGTGGTGTGGGGTTCCCCAGAAGTCACTATCATGTAGGTACCATAATGAAGACACCCCACTGGCGGCATTTTTTTTTTTTTTTTTCTCAGTTTTTGGTTTATTATTCTTGGAATAATACACCTATGTATTCTTGCCGCTGGTCAAAAAATTTTAATCGGCCTCAAAATTTGTCATTATACTTTCAAGATGTGTCGATTCCAAAAAAGAAATGTTTGTACCTACACCTTCCAGGCCGTTTTGTTTTTTTAATCTTGAAATTTGGACCAATTACAAGAATCGTCCGATTTCACCGTGTGGATCTATGGGGCTACAAATGGGGCTCTTGAAGGATGCCAAGAAGGCAAACGAGGTGACGTTTTCTCAGTAATTTGGGACCCATAATCCATTTTCCGGGGTCCCTCATCTGTCCACAAACATTACAGGATAAAAAAACCTGTTTAAAATAATTAAATTAAAATTATACAGAATATGTGGATAATTTTCTTTTGAATAATAATAAGCTCTTGTGTCAAATTTTTTAGCGTTGTTATTACCTAAGTATTTCAATTCCTAATTTTTCAATTTTCAATTTTTTAAACTGAATTTTGTTTCCAAATTTTATTTTTGTTCAATTTTTATTACTTTTCTAAAAATTATAAAATTAAAACTTTTTGATCTGTTTAATTTTCATTGTTATTTTTTCTTTTCTTTTTATTTTTCTAACTAGCTGGGATACGCGTGCTTCACACGAAATATCAAATTCCCGTCCATCGTCTAACAATTAGTATGCAGCCCATGGTTCTCTGGGAACACCCGTAGCAACCCGTTAACTTGTAATTTTTCCTAGTTTCTCATCGTTAAGTATCAATCAACCTCGAATCGAAGGCTCACAACATTTGCACGTGAATACGAGTTTCACTTCATTTAATGAAACTCGTATTCACGTAAAAACGATCTTCTCATTACTTTTGCGCGTGATGTTGGAACAAACATACAGACAGACAAACAGACATCTATTTTTATTAATAGAATAGATTTTTTAATTTTCTAAAAGTATTATTTATTAATTGTTACTCAATTTATTATATTTTCATTTCATTTTATTTATAAATAACTTACACGGGAGTTCCCATGAAGAGTTTGGGAACAAATAGAAAAATAATAAACCGTCGGGTGAAAGTGCAGTTTTTTTCCAAGTTCTGGAATGGTTTCTTGTGAGAAAGGTTTGGGGGTTGGCTGGATGCTGAGGGGTGATATAGAGATGTTGGAGAAGGTAGGCCTACGCTAAATCCGAAGGTTATTTATCTCACAACCAGTTGACTCCAACGTATTTGCGGGGTAGAGAGGGATGGCCCTTCTGTTTTCACCCTGTGGTCCTCGGCCAAACCCTCCTGAGGCTCGTGGGGGTGAGAGGATTCAATTTTCCGAATTGGCCCACCGGGTGTTTGTTCCCGCGACCTTAGCGGCCATTCATCTCGTCTGCAGAGGACGGGCCTCTTTTCTTCCGCGGTATTTGTGTTCTCGTAGAAACCTCAATCTGTAGTCGCTAGGTTGGGGGGGGGGGGGGGGGGGACCTCGAGACCTTCAGATGGGCACTACAAGGTGTAGGTAAAGTTCAACATGAAGATTTTCGACCAAATTGGCTCGACATGACATGTGGACGCTAAATAATAGTTAGCCATAAACGGGATTCGAACCCTTGGCCTCATCAGAATGCAGCCCCTAGAATCCAACTCTCAGAAGGCCAGGGTTCGATCCATCAAAGTGGGTTAAAGCTCAAATACATAATATTATTGGAGATGTACCTACCTTCTTGAGTACAACTTTCCAAACATTCAGAAAGGTACCTTCCAAATTTAGAAAAACGAAAAATTTTGCCGTAACCTGGGATTGTCATGAAAACTAAGTCTTAGCCGTGACCTAACAGCCCACGAACGATAGTCGCGGTTATATATTATATATAATATATAACCTATATATAATATATAACCTATATTATAGCCTATAATTTATAGGCCACTAGTGCGGCGTCGGCCAGTTACTTTTCCAAAACGCAAGATGGGTTTCAATCCCACGATTAATAAAGCATGTTCCATGTGTGTGTTCCATGATTCTTGATTTTCAGCCGTATGCTGTATGCAAAAAGCACCCGGGGGTCCCCCTGGCGAGACCGAGTTTTATTATTTTATTTATTTTTTATTTTGTTTTTTAACAATAATTGTTAAAAAAACAAAATAAACAGGACTTCATAAACAAAATTCAGGACTTCAATAAACAAAAAAACAGGATTTCAAACTTTTGAAAAAGAATTATTCTTTTTCAAAAGTTTGAAATCCTGCTTTTCGCCACTTTAGGAACTTGGAAATGTTTCCGACTTCTAGAAGTAGGTATAAGGTAAGTAGGTACCCTAGAATAAAGATGGCCAAAATAGTGTCACCCTCCACCTCCTCCTCATCCTCTACTTTTAGCTTTAATATAGTAGATAAAGTCCAGAAAAAGTATAAAATATAAAATTCCTACGCCTAGTTTGTTTACTCATGTACAATCCGTCAAATTAGTTCTTTAAAAAATCCATTGACTGAATAATTAATCCACTGAGTGAATAATTACATTTAGGGAGGGTCTTGTTCGCAGAAAGATTGCTTTTAAAAACGCTGAAGATTTTACACAAGGGTTTATTCTTTGATATACTTAGGTTACTTGTAGGTTCTGTCAATAAAAAATAAAAATTGGAAAAAAAAATTTTTTTTCTTTCAAAAAATGATTTTGAAAATACCTACGTTTTCACTCAGAAAATATTTGACTTCCTGGGATCCTTCAAAAGTCCCATGTAGCCCCATGAAAGCCCTATAGATCGCCTCAGTGAAATCGGATCGTTCTGGGACCCCCAAAAATGGATTCTACGTCCAAAAATACTTCGAAAACGAAACCTTACTCGATCCCATAGCCAAAAGCCTTTTTAAAAAACCCTCCCGTAGTCCCATTTTAGCCCCATAGCGCCCCACGGGCTTTAAATGTAAATTTAATTGCAGAAGAACCTCATTTACACGTAAGCCAAATACACGACAAAATTGTTAACCCACCAATCCAATTAAATTTCCCCAAACCCGTTAAGGACTTGTATTTCCATGTTCCACATTCGCCTCCACCGCAGTAAAAGCTCGGGAGGGCGGGGACTTATTCAATTCGTTGGAAATATCCCTCGGGTGGTGCGCGGGGGGGTGTTTTACCAAAACTGTAGCTCCTCCCGGCGCTCGACAACACCCAAGTTGGGCCTTATGAATATTCATACGCTTAACAAATATTGTGGACCTTTACCACGTTCTTTGGCACGAATCCTGCTCCACCTGAAAGCACATTTTGAACCCGCTGTAGAGCCTGTAGCGGTAGGCTCTCGTGGTGGAGGTATCTAAGGTTCAACAGATCGTCGGATTGAATCAGAAAACCCAAAATTCTGATGGACCCGTCAAATTTGGTGTTTTTATACAGGTTTATTTGAATGTCAAATTGACGAAGGTTGAAGGGTCTACGTCCATGTTCTCGCTGGGGACATTAGACTCCTGCATTGGATTCATTGTTTCCCCTTTGAACGAAATAATCTAAAGTTGGATTACTAAATATGAATCTAGAGGACTGACGGTCGCGGGACAAACCAGAGGTGTGAACCTGAACCCGCTAAAGGTGATGCGGGGAAGGGGCGGTGCTCCTTTTTCCAGTCCACAAAATGAGAAGTGACAACTAGCGGCATGCCGTTGCCCTCAATCTGGTTATCCTCCATTTTCATGTGAGCCGAGTTTAGCTGAGAACGATAGAATAGCCGAGCAAGGGCTTAGAGGGAGAGTTGGAGGCCTTATCCAGCCCGCCTAGCTGCCGGACCTAAATCGTAGTGATAAGAAGTGTCTCAAGAACTGGACAACCGAAGGAGGCAAATAGTCTATTAAAGCTCTACTGTATTAAAGCCCCTACACGAGGAGGAGGAGGACATTGACATAAATCGCAGCATCGTTATTTAGTTATTCTAGGGTACTTCCAGTGCTCGGTCAATTTTGAAAAACAAAAGAAAAAGAATTTGTCTTGGCGAGTCAAGTCTGAAACCACCAAAAAGTTGCTCCATTTGGCGTATTTGAGCGCCAAACTTTCCCCGAAAACGGAAGAATCTATATCAAAATTCGGAATAAAATAATTATAATTATTGAAATAATGACATTGTCTCCCCCCTCCCAAAAAAAAGCCATCTGGTCGGTTCAATAATTGATGGAAATATCAATTATTGAACCGACCAGATGGCCTTTTTTGGGAGGGGGAGACATTATTACAGTTTTTTTTTTTAAAGCGTGGAACACGACTTTACCTAACTATCAAAAAACGAGACTCAACCACGACCCCAGAAAACACCTGACAAGCTCTAGTTTGTTGTAAAAAAGAAAAAAAATTACTTAAATAAAAATAAATAATAGTAATAATGATAATAATAACACTGGCATTTGGTTCGGATTTATTAATAGTTAATCTACGTATTAAAAGCAAATGAACCGTGTTCTACATTCTTTCAATTACGTTTAGTGTGGTCGGCTTCCATATTCTTACGTCTGGGTTGTGGTGAGGAATGAGCCGTTGGTCTGTATACGGCATTTATTGAGTTGGGTACATAATGCCCTCATCTCGGGACGAGATGGATGCCTTCTTGGGTACGAGGCCCTCCCTTTGGGACTCTAACGTGATATTGAACTTAACAAATTAATTCCTTGCTTTAGCATTGATTGATTCCCTTCGAAGCGCCGAAGAATTTCTCACCCTATTACCAATGTCCATACTCCTACCAGTTTGCCTGTACGATGTAAATATTTACCCCAACGTTTCAATTTCAGGTAAATGGACGTTCGAACTTCCCTTTTGCCGGTTGATACATCTTGAAGCAGGATCAGGAAACACCAAGACGATGAAGGGATGAGGGCGAGACGGATCAAAGGGGGTGAAGCTTTGCCCGGTTAGCCTGCGTGGTAGCCCTAAGTTCACGGACGGAGGTAAATATTTATCAAGCTTCAAAACCTGGTGCAGCTCAAATAAATATTGGCTCTGGCGTTCTCTGCCGATGTTTCTGTAGGCCTACTTCATGCCGGAGTAATAAGTTCCGGGTGGTGTTTTAGTTTCCTTTGAATTGTGGCGTATTGAATCAGTTTGATATTGTGGTTTTAATCTGGCGTTATCCTCGCAGCGTAATGTCTTGCTGGGGACTGTTGGATGGTTCAATAATTGTGGACTGTTATTATACCAATTATGGATGGCGGCTACCGTTTGGATTGAGAGTCCACATCAACCGTGTCAGAACAATAATTATTCTAAATCTGTGGCATTTGCAATAAATTAGTGCAAATACCACATAATATGTGGCATTAATAAAAACCTGTCCTTGAAATGATGGCAGGGTTGTCTTTCCACCTTGGGCGGGAGCAACTGCTCAACCGCCCCTTAAGTGGAGGAACTTCAATGCACTGATGATAAGTACTTTAAGCTGTCCCTCAACCAGATTTCATACCCAACTAGGTCCATTGTATCGAGCTTTAAACGTGTTACGTTTATGTGGATCAAGGATTCGTTTTGTAACGATTCGTGTTTCTACATTGCACGGTTTCTTCTAGCTTCCAACAAAGTTCAATCTTTTGAGACAAAGCTTCTGTCCTTTTTGGCACTTTACACATAAAACAAGAGAGGAACACTGATTTCCCTGCACTTGCTTTGTCCCTGGAAAAAAAATGCACACCGATAGCTGATGATGTATTCAGCCTGCATCGCCCCCACCCAACCTCATGACAATAAGAGCCGAACGTGCTTGCTGAGTTTGTTGAAAAAAAGGGAGGAGAATTCGAGGGCGATAGGGCGGAGTAAAACGGCCGAGGAGATTTCGGTGTTATTGAGCGAAATAGGGAAGTTACAAATCACCGCCATTAGCGGAAGGGAGAGGGCGACACCTGAAGAAGAGGGAATGCTGACATAAGCCGAGGATTAAAAGTTTGAAGCCGGCGCGCCCTGCTTTGGGAAACACACATTAACACGCCCCCCCCCCCCCCCCCCCCCTCAACTCCGAATACACTCCCGTTGAATTATAATTTATAATAAAGTCGTAAAATGCAGATGATGGCTACGTGGCCGGAGGGTTTGAAATAAAGTTCAAAGAAAGTGTTAGAAAGAAAAACGACAAGGGGGTAGGGGGCCCAAAAAAAGGGGAAAGGTAAAAAGAATGAATAATAAGTCGCGAAGCTGTAGGAGTTTTCAAAAGGCACGAGAGAAAATAGGGAAACTTGGGAGATGGACGCCGCGATATTAAACACCCTTTTTAGTTTATCGGCCCTCGTTTTTTCCAAGTTTGAGATCACCGGTGAGGACCGTTTCGCAAAAAAGGTACCAAAGTGTCTCTACATTGTGATGCAATTCTGACTTTAAAAAGTTACAGCTCTTTTGAATGTGGCTATGAAAATACATTTTTTCATTATTCCATGATATGTTTGATAGTTTAATGTCATAAGGAAAAAAATAAAACGATGAAAATTTTACTGAAGGGTTTATAATTATTTTTTAATGCATTGAGCCAGATATTAATTCGAAGAGACTCTCAAGAAAGAATACGTCCAGAATGAATTAGAAAACGAAACCTCATTGGAAATCATTGTCGCCTTTTCATAACAGGTTTTTGCCAGCTAAACATTTCGTTTCTGGTCCCTCCAAGAAATGACAGATTCCTCATATCCGGTTTTTGTTTCTTCAAACAAGTGTCTGTTCCCTTATAACCGGTTTCTGCTTCCTAAACAATTCTTCTCCCCTCAAAACTTATTCCTGCCAGCTCAAACAGGTTTCTGGTCCCTCTAAGAAGTGCCTAGTCTCACATAACAAGTTTTAACGTCTCAAAATCCACTCTTCGCACGATGCAAACCGGTTATTGCTCCAGTGACAGCATGGGCACACTCTGTAATTAAATTCATCAGCCCGCTGCTAGTGGTCCTGCCGCGGACCACGTGAATCGCCACTGCCGGCGGCGAAATTGGGCAGTGCCGCTTCTCCTCCGAGCGGTATCACCACTCACGGCCCAGCCTGTCCCCGATCCCGCCGCCGATTTATCATCTCACTGACCGTTTATTTTCATTTTTAATTTCAATGGCTTCACACAGTGTATTTTTGGTTGGACCCCAGGACCGGGCATCTTAGGCAACACTTCGCCCAAGGGAGCCAGGTCAGCGGGACCAATTATTTCACGTGGATCCGTTGCCCAGGCGACTATTGTTGACAATGCAATCGTAGTAGCCAGGAAATCGGACTTCTTAAGACTGGGTTTGCGGCCATTGATGACAATTTGTTCGTTGAAGCCAGCCCGCAGATTTCATGACATTTCATCACATTGTGATACTGCGGGCTTAGGGCTAACTGATGTCAATATTGACACTTCAACTTCGATATCTGAATCGCACTGCTTCCTTCCAAGTATCAACGCATTCCAGGCCAACATAACAGTTTGTGCCAACCAGAAGATAGTGGATCCTCCAATTATGCATCGATACCGCCTCCCAGGTCTGCAGATCGCGACATTACTTTGCGTTATTCCCTAATCCTTGATAATATCAAGGATGCATCTATGATAATATCTAGGATGCATAATATCTTGATAATATCTAGGATGCATATTATGACACTAGATGCATTCCGCCAAACACACAACACAATTATTGATGAACCTAGAAAACAATTAGAAACACATTTTGTGCATGTAGGTACACCCCCAACGTCCGTTATGCTGGGTGCCCTGCAGCTCCCTTAAACGTGTCTGGTCCTTCAAAGCCGGTTTCTGCTCCCTCAAACCCCCGGTCTTGTCCCGGTTTCTCCTTACTCAACAACTTCCTCCTCCTCTCAGTACTTGTTTCTGCCAGCTCAAAACAGATTTCTGGTCCCTCTAATAAGTGTCTGGTCATAACAAGTTTCAACGTGCAGTCTACGCACCCTTAAAACCGGTTATTGCTGGTCCTTCAAAGCCAGTTTCAGCTTCCTCAAATTAGTCCCTTCTCCCTTCAAAACTTGTTTCTGCCAACTAAACACTCGTTTCCGGTCCCTTCAAGAAAATGGCAGGTCCCTCATATCCGATTTCTGCTCTCACAAACAAAATTGGACATTGGACATGAGGCTGTTTTAATGTCTGGTCCCTCAAAATCAGTTAATGCTCCCTGCGAATTCACAGACTCACCTTAAAGAGACAATTTCCAAATCTCCGAAAAAGTCAAGTCTGCAAAGAGTTTCCCAGAAATTGGAATTGAACGAATATTTATGGCGAAAATTATCGCGAAATGATCCGACTATAAAACATTCCTTTGAGGTTCTCGACTCTCCGAAATGAACTACCAACTTCATTCTCCTTCCCAAGAATCATCCACTGACCCCTCCGACAACTTCCACTGCTCGCGAACTGCACCTGATAGATAGCCCCCCTTTTGCGTAAACTTTTGAAATATATTGCGGCTCTGAAATATTATTCCGGTCGTTCATCTTCCGCGAGGCTCCACCTGACTTCCTCTTCGCTTTTCTCGTTTCTTATTATTAACCGAGCGCTTTCCGAGCCTACTTTTCATCTTGCCACTTAAAACAGTGGGATTTCAAGTATTGACGTCGAAATTTTGAAACCCACACAAATGACCTACATACATCCCCTCGAGTGATCACCAATGTCTTGCTTATGTGAAAATACATCATTTTTATTCAGTAATTTGTATCTACTTTGAACTAGAATACGTGAATTTGCACCCGGTTTAGCTTCGTTCATGGAAAATATTGTAACACTTATTGTTGTCGTTTCTGTTTAAGAGAGAAATTTTTCCCCAACCAACCAACGAGGCGACTTTTTTCGTCGTCATTTTTTGCCGATTTAATTAAAAAATTAAAAAATAAGCGAAAAACCCTTTTGAAAAGACCGTCGCAAGAAGAAACCTGGAATTAATCTTTTTTAGTCCCAGACGCTTAGACAAGCAGCTCGAGTCCTAATTATTATTAGGGGCGAACTCTCTAGCTTGAGAAAAAAAATGCAAAGTGGTTGAGAAGATGGAAGGGTGCGAGAAGAGAGATGTAATGAGGTCAGGCGAATGCTGAAGAGAATTAGTTCAAACCAAGACCGCTGCTGGAGTTGAGAAAATAATTTCCGGTTTAAAATTAGCCAGTTTGAACCTGTTGTGTTGGTTGAATGGTCAACATTCGTAAATGACAAAATCAACGGGTGGCCTCAAAATTTTTTCTATGTACTTCGTTGTGGGCAGTATGGTGGAAATTTCTGAACATGAAAGAATTTCGTCGGAATTATTTGGCCACCTAGGCCAGAGGGCCAAAAAGCCAACTCGTGACAGAAGAATTTGTTTAAATTGTTGTAACGGGTCTGAACAACAAAATATCAAAAATGGTAGCAACACTTTTGCTGGGAGAACGTTTGGCGGCCAAAAAACCTCAATTTTAGCATGGAACATGCTTTAGCCTGGAGTAGGTACGAGTTTCTCGTGTTTCGCCGAATAAAATATTTCGCCGCGATTCCAGCGCTACCGAAACGGAGGAGCCGTTCCCCACGAACGGGAAACTGCGCCCCGTGCCTTTTTTTAGTGTGGGTAAATCCCGGTCACGAAATTTTGCTTGGCAACGTTACTGTTCCGTGTTTCTTGAATTTTACCCAAAGGCTCTAAGCAGTAACCTGTGGTTTTTTTCGGATATTTTCCAGTTTTTCTATCAAAAACTAATCATCACAAAGAAAATGTCAAATACAAAGTTGAAGAGCATAAAATTCTGCGTCGAATGACTTCCTTACACATTTGAATCGGTTCAGCCGTTTAGCTACAATCAAGCGTAAAAATAGTTAATTTTTTCCAACTTGGCTGAAAAATAGGATTTGCTCATGTTTCACCCCTTGTAACTTCTAAGCGGGTAATGCAACCCCCCCCCCCCCCTGCTAGGCTTGGGGTAGAACTGAGAAAGTGGTTAAAATCAATTCAGCAGGTCGTAAAACGTATTTATACGTTCTTCTTATAAGAAGACACCAAACACGGGTTTGTTCCACCGACGAATACTAATGGCACTTTTGTTGTCTCTACAGACAACATAAGTTACAGGGGTTGAAACAAGAGCGAATCCTATTTTTCAAAGTTGGAAGAAATCGCCTATTTTCGACCCTTGATTGGGGCTAAACGGATGAACCGATTCAAAATATCCGGAAAAAATCGAGGTTTTTTTGGCTGCCAAAAGTTCTCCCAGCAAAAATGTAGCTACCATTTTTGATATTTTGTTGTTTAGACCCATTGCAACAATAAAAAAAAAAGCTTCTTCATCTTTAAATGCACCACCCCCCACCCTAACACCTGGGGCGACTGGCCTGACCAAACTCGGTCCGGGTTGTGTCCGCAAGGTGTCCTGCCAGCTTTGTAGTTACCGCCGGATGTGAAGAAAGTGCGAGCTAAAAACGTGGGAGTCATCCCCCAGACCCGCGGGGAAGGAGCAGCTACCCCAGAAGCGAGACCTGCCGGCATCAGAGTTCAACGCAAGTTAGCCATTTTCCCTGCACGACCACGTCATCATTTTATCAACATCGTATAATCATCGGCTACAGCAAAAAATTATTTCCCTCGATTCGACCAAACCTGAAATTCGAGGTTTGCGGCAGTGATCAAATCGTAAATTGAAAAAGTTGCATCACGCAGTCCCGTTGGATGGTAAAATTAATGAAATACCGTAAATTTACCCCCTTTATTAATGTGTGGGATGCTGCTCTAATTAAATCTTCGTTATTAGCAGATATAATTGAACGATCGTTATTTGTATGAGGGCGCAAGCGAAAGCTGCTTGTTTCAAAGAGCAAACAATTGAGTTTTAATTAAATCATCTGTCGCAGCCTGGACATCAAAGATGAGAACTTGCCAACCCACACTCAATCACAGAGCTTGTAGAATGTTTGTCCGAGGACAAATCACGGGTTTGTCAAGATTTATGATACCTACATAATAAAAAATGAATTGCAATACATTGCAGTACATGTGTTCAGTGTGCACAGAGTGATTAAGAGTTTCATTTGATAGTCAATATTAATTTAATAATTACTATTTAAGGGTAGGGGTGGTTATCAGTGGCTCAATTGTTAGAGCGTTGGGCTGCTGAGTCAAAGGTTGCTGGTTCGATCCCAGCAGCCGCTAAACATCTTCCTTATACATACTGATAATCGCCTTTCGGAAGGAAATGGCAACCCACCGAAAGTATTCTGCCCATAAAACCTCTCAAATTTGCCGTTCGGAACTTTAGGTAAACAGTTCTACAGTTTAGGTAAACCTACTGTAGGTCCCTACTACTTCTGTAATAGCTGTTCAACAGGCTCAACAGAAGTTAGTAGCGAGAGGTAGCCAACGCCCGTTTACGGGTATGGCGCCCAAAAAAGAAGAAAGGTTGGGGAGAAACGCCATCATTGACATTGTCTTCGAAAAGTAGTCGATGGCGCTGTCTATTTATAGATCTTCTTATAAGAAGATGAGGTGAGTAGTCGGAATATGCAGTCATGTTTTCTGAAAAAAAAAAAAAAAAAAAAAAAAAAAAACAAAAAAAAAACAGATCATTGCCGTCAAATATGGGTTCAAAAAACGGTCGTCCAGGTGAAAACCCCTATTGTGCGCGCTTGCGGTTTAAATGCCTTTTACGTCGCACTTTCGAGTAGGTATTAGTGGCACTAATTTAGTGCTGCGATTTCTGTGATTCACGTCTGGATGTCTATTTTTCCCAGTCAATTTCATCAATTCAGTCCCCATGAAAGCCCCTTAGATCCCCACGGTGATATCGGAACTGACGTTAGTTTAGTGTTGACGTTAATTAGTTTACACGTTGACAGATATGGGACTTGGAAAAATGGCTTATGCGTCCAAAATTACTCGGAAAACGACATCTCATTCCACCTTTTGACATCCTTCTAAAGCCCCATTGGTAGCCCCAAGAAAGCCACATAGATCCTCACGGTGAAATGGATTCTTTCTGCGACCCTATAGAATGAATTCTACGTCCGAAAATACTTCGAAAACGACACCTAGCTTGACTTCATAGCCGAATCCCTAAAAAACGGGGTCCCTCCCGTAGCCCCACAGAGCCCCCTTGAAAATTTTCTACCTCCGACACAATTATGGGGTATTATTCCAAGAATAATTAACCAAAAAATCCTATCGCACAAAACGGCTCGGAAGGCGGACTGAAATTTGATTTTTTAAATCTAAGCGTCATGTTGGGAATAGTGTCAAATTTTGAGTCCGATCAAAATGTTCAATCCCAGTCGCCAATATATAGGTGCATTATTACAAGTATATTGAACCGATAGAGGTCACAATCTCAGGAAAAATCAAGGTACGGGGGATGAGACAACTGAACACTGAACGAGTAGAGTAGGTGGTGGTGGTCGTGTCCGCAGAGAAATTTCTCATCGTGGACATTAATGATTGTCGTCCGGTTGGTTCTTTCTCCTTTGTTGTTGTCGATGTCTATTCTCTCCTCGTAGGTCTGCTGCGTGGGTACAATACAAGCGACAGATAACAAAATTTGTATTGAATACCGCAATGTGAATCCATTTTTGGATAAAAATAGATAAGGTACAATCAATCGGTGAAAACCGGGAGTCGAAAGTAGATTTTTTAATATAGTCGAAGATAAGATTTGCATCACTACATACTAAGTCTTGATCACTTCAAAACACTTCACAATTTCAAACCGCCCAAACCAATGTTTCGCCCAAAATTGGTGAGGTTTTTTTTACCGTTATACGTTCAGACAACTTTTTTTGTTTTCAAAAGACAATTAAAACGGCGTAAAACATTAGCCGTGCCAGTTTTCTTTGGTGCTAAAATTAGCTTTCCGCCTCCAGATCAAGATTGAGGCTTTGAAATCTTGGAAAGGTGGAAAATTTCGAATTTCCGAAAAGATCGGGGACCGTGACTAACCCGATTATTCCCTTGAATAAAGTGTGAAAAGGGGGAGAATCCCGAAAGGGAAATGGAAAACTCGGAGGACGAAGGAGGCTCGTAGTCACCGAAAAAAAGAGGTTCCCTTAAGATCTATTGGCCCAGGGTTGAATCAGCTTCATCATAAACTCACTCCGAAGAGGTATTTCAATTGCCTCCAAACAGTTTTAGATATATAATCGTAATTTCCTTTCGCGCGGCAAACCCCATTTCCACTTTATGGCCTCGGGCCATCCAACCGAGCAATTATTTAGCGCGAGGAAATAACTTAATGAATAACTTTGGTGGGAACGCGGAACGGTAGGAAGCTGGTAAGGGGGTGATTGATGGAAACATATTGGTCTGAATTTGCCCTCCCCTCTGGGGAATCGCTTCGAGCACCTTTTCAAATGGCCTGGAAATCGTGTCGGAAACTCGTCCAATCACCGTGAGCGGATCGATTTCAATGTGATCATCAGGTGGCAAACTATCGAAACTGTTGGAAGTCAGTAAAGAAGAAGAGTCCAATACAGGTCGAACGCTTATTTTTTAATTCGACAGAAACCTTGAATCTGGGTCAGGAGTCTGCTGATCCGTCGTTACACTAATCCGCTAAAACCTTTGAGAGACGATTTTATTCCTCGCTAATTTTGGATATATTCTGGGGTTTCAGGTATAATTGCAACATCTCACTAAATTCGGATATATTCAGAGACATTGGGTAAATTTATCATTAGCGGGGTTGGATTGGGGGAAGTACACACTAATGGGAAGCGAAGCGAGTCCCCCATGTTCAAGAAAGTGGCCGAGAGAAGCGAGGCCCTCTGTCCGCATGCTAGTTACCTTCCCTAGGAAGTGTAGAATCCTCCCAAGATACTGTGGCACGAAAACCGACGACGCAATGCCTGTACACGCAGGTACACGAAATCCTACCTAAATTAGTCAGAATCCTTATGTAGAAGAGGTAGACATTGGCCGCCCACATGTATAAGACTTATACTTAGTAGGGGCCCACCCCTTACTGGCTAAAGCCTGCCAACCCCCAGCCGTATCCCACCTGGCCTCAGACGGTCGGAGTCAGACCCCTTCGTCGTTGCGGTCAATGAGAGTTAGTGGCAACGTTGGCAAAAGGCCGCACGGAATCGAATTTTCGAACCCATCGCTTCGGCGTTGGATATTCTTACAAACTTGCAGGCCCTTTTTAGGTTTCTTAGGCCGTATTGAACGTTGGATTCCTTTTATGAAGGTGGCGTGTCAAAGCCGCTCGCGGGAAAAAGGGAACTTGAGTGAATCGGATCGGGAATTAAATGGAAGCTTTCGCACGGGGAGGAAGCTGCTGGGGGTACAATGATTCGGCGAAGCCTGGGATAAGAGGTGGCGACAGGGTAGTAAGGACGGCGGGGGAGCCTCTAAAACTCAAGTATTGATCAGGCACTTCCAATTCAATTACCGAACTCAGACAACAACAATAACTGGTTCATTTCCCGCGATCGCATCTCTGATTTCGCTCAGGATCCTGGTAGGTTGGAAGGGGAGAGGCTGGAGAGGGCCGCGATTTGCCGTTTGGAGCCTGACGAGAGTCCATGAATCAATCAACCTAATGACCATTATATCCCCGGTCAATCAAACCGGCGTCTATAGTAGGGCTGGCACTTCTCCTGAATGATTGAGGTGGATTTGGTTATTAACGAACGACAACCGTCGACTATCCGTCTACATTGAAACAATGCACGAGTCTACTTTCGACTTGTGTCAATCTCTACTGTCACGATGAATATTAAAGACACTGTCAGGCCAAACTATCAATGCATGCCCATCAATTAAGACTTGATTGATACTTTATAGCTTAACGACAGTACCTACGTAATAGCTATGCCAGGCACCAAACGAGTTGAAGGTAAATTGATTATTGACGTCATGATAATGAAAATGGAAACTTACCCTAGGGATGTACAAATCGTTAAAAAAATCGATCATTGATCATTTCAATTGGGTGGAATTGGGCAATAATTGCAAAAGTTCAACTCTTCCTCCTCTATAGCGTTCCACGAATTCGTGTATTATTCCAAGAATATTCGACCTATACTCGACCTGTTTCCACGAATATTCATGTTCGTGTCGGAGGTCGAAAATTTTGATTGGCCTCAAAATTGGTCATTAAGTATTTGTTTCAAGATGTCTGGCGTACGCCGACCAAGCCGTTTTTGTGCAGTAGGATTTTTTTTAAAATCTGGAATATTGACAAAATACTCGGTTTACCATCTAGTTGTGCCGCCAAGATTTTCAGCCCAATCGCTCAAACCCGTAGGGCTCTTTGATGCTAAAATGGGACTCCGATCTCTTTCATGGGGCTAAAAATAGAGCTTTTGAAGGATGTCATAAGGTTAAATGAGGCGTCGTTTTCCGATTAATTTCGGACGCATAATCCATTTTTTGATCATACAAGTTTTTAGCGCAACCTTTTTCCAAAAAATGGACACCTATGTTTTTTAGCGCAACCTTTTTCCAAAAAATGGAAAGGTGCGGTCACCTCTTCGACATGTGTTTTTTTTTTTTTTTTGTTTGTTTGTGTGTGCATCACGCCCGAGCGGCTCAACAGATTTTCATGAGGGTGGTCTCATTGTCATCAGCGAGTTCGGGGGGTGGTTATAGGCTACCTTGATTTTTCCTCCCTCATCCCCTTCATCGGTTTTCGGGAGGTCCTTCACGACGAAAGTTGTTTATCTCTGATGTGTAACTAAGGAGGCCTCAAAAGGGGGACGAGTTTTTGTCGGATTTCGTTGGTACAAGGGTCTGTGGAATGAGCTTTTTATCTCTATTATAGAGTCGAATATTTTGACGAACAAAATTGGTACCAGCCATTTACTTTATATCTAGACGCAATGCCCCAATTTTACAGTTTAACTGTACGAATTTCCCCAAAGGGTTGATTATTAAAATTTTTTATTTTGAAATTTTCATACACTTGTACTTGGGAAAGTTTTTTCCGTGTTTTACGTTTTGGTTGGGAAAGTATTTTCCTAGCGAGTTTAAAATGGGACAGTTTTTTCCCGGAATAAAATTTATTATCTACATTTCTAGAGTTTTTTCGTTCATATGCTTTCAAAATTTTATCTACGTACCTATTCATTAATTTTTTTTTTTTTTTCTTCATGGCGAAAAAGTTTGAAAATCCATGTTTGGCTTCAAAATTTCGCGTGTTGATCGGAGCCGTAGTCATCACCATTGATTTCCTGGCAAGTTACCCTGCAATTCCTGCGATGCCACGTATGCCGAAAAAATTAAGATAATTTAATTTAAACTATTGCTGGAATTTGTATTACCCCTCAAGGTTATTAATAATTCATTTCAGCAACTCACCCTGTTGGCAGAAATATTTTAACCTTCTCTCAAAGAACACACACAAAGTTGTCAGTTTCTCTTGTGGGCCCGTCGCTTAATTACCACCCCAGGAGAGAGAGAAAAAAACAAAAAAGGTTGAAGGGGGGAGTTCCAACATCGAGAAGTTATTAAGACAAGGACACCTCGGTTCTTCCAACGTTTTCATCCAGACACCCTCCCCTTCCAGAACTTTTCTCGACCTCGTCCAATTTCCAACCCCCGCCAACTTTTCCGTCCGTCATGCCCTTCGCTTTTAATAAATCCATTTTTTTCGTGGCGATAAGAAACCCTCAGGACGGGCCTGCGGTGTAATTAACTGGTTTCGAAGAAAGAGTGATAAGGGTTGTTGATGAGTGAGTGGGGGGGGGGGGGGGCTCCTCATCAGGGAAGTTGTTGGTGTCTTTCGACGAGCTCTTCTAAAATGCTGAAAGTACTATATCCTTTTGGATGAGCTTGAAAATTGCTGCGACTCAGATATATGAGAGGATTAACGCTTGAGCAAACTTGTACAATAATTTGAAAAAACGTCAGTATTCCCTGAGACCTCATTAAGCAATGCGGAATATGGAATGAGCAAGAAAACAAGAAATATGGCAAGAGAAGAAGCAATACAAGACAAGACGAGAAATAAGGGGAGATGTGCCAAGAAGCAGGCTGAGAAAAGACAAGGAGCAGGACAAGCTGCAAGACAAGAAGCAATCTTAGACAAGACCAAAACAAGCAGGATGACTAGACAAGAAGCAATACAAGCCAAGACAAGAATTAAGGCGAGACATGACAAGAAGCAGGACAAGCAGCAATACAAGATGCAAACCGAGAAAAGATAAAACAAGCAGCACGGCTAGACAAGAAGCAGAACAAGCAGAGAGACAAGAAGCAAGCTGAGGCTAGACAAAACAAGCAGGATGACTAGGCAAGGAGCAAGCCGACAACCACTCCCCAAAGACGCAAATTGACGACAGTCATCCCCAAAAGCAAGCGAATGAAGCTGGACAACAAGCACGTTCTCAAATATGGCCACTGATAGTGGTGGGGAGGTGGTTACAATGCCAGGTTTACGACACATGAATTGGGAGCTAGAGGCTTTCTACGATCTCTTCTCGCAATCGTTGGGCTGCCGTGCTGCGGAGGTTGCTGGTTCAATTCCTATGAACACCAATTAAATTCTGCTGTTACTGATAACCTCTTTGGATGGCAATCACTGAGAGTACTTTGCGATAAATTCTCATATTAATGTTCAAAACCCGCGTACTTCTCTTACTGGAGACCCACGCCCCTCAACGATGGGGTCACTGGAGCTGCTGAGACAGACCATCCTGCCAGAGTCTTCGGACAGGGATTCATTGGTTCCTGGGGTTTGGTGAGCTGCCACAGGTGCTGCAAGTCTTGAGAAGTCTGGCGCTCCAAAGTAAAAGCGATTTAAACTAGTGGGCCTTCAAACTCCTTGACTTCCGCCGAGAGGCAGCACCCTTATTGTTTGCAGAGTTTCTGCTTGGTGGGGATTTATCCAACATTACCTGAAGTTTTCTATTCGGCCAACACCGAAAATTGTTCTCTCGAATTGAATAACTTTCTGGCTGATACCTGAGATTACATCGTAGTATATCACGACGAGCTTGATCCCGAGGGGCCTAAACGTTTCCTGAAATACAGCAGGGAAGCGTGAATTGGCCGAAGAAAAATGTCTGGCTTTCTGGCGGGGCAGTTGAAACGCCTCGAGGAGAGGCCTTCAAAAAAAGACATTTGGACTCTTCGCAACAAACTTATACAGGTGCACGGAGAGAAAGGAAGCGAGAGATAAGAAAGGCCAGGAGAGAATCATAAATAATTTATACCGAGATAGGAGGGAAGAGCTCTAGAGTGCTGTTTTGGGGATCAGGTTTGGCGGCGTGAGTGTTGTTGAGGGGAAAAAAAAAATGGCAGGAAAAGCGGCCGAGTGGAAATAGAAGAGGTGAAGATGAGCAAGTATGGACTGGGGAGAGTTTGAGAGGGTAGTGGTGGAAAAGATGATGTTGAAAGGTTTGTACGAAGTGTGTTCATTGTTTCATGTATAGAAACAAGCAGTAGAAATGATGGTCGTTGTGTGCTCCCAAAAAACCTCAATAAACACGTCCCCAGTATAGTTTTCAGTTGGGAAGCCAATCTAGGATTCTAAGGAAATTTAAACACAAAGAAATGTTGTAGGGAAAAGAATGTAGACGATTTTGATTGCGAAATCTCCATAATACACTCAGGTGAATGAAGCTAGCTAGTTGTATGAAATTTTCTACGGGAATTTGGAAGAGTTTTGTAAGTTCATTATCGATACTCCTTTCTCTCAACACACTACCGTTGAAGATTAATTGTGCAAGAAAAGGGTGCGAGGGGGGTTAGTACGGACTTACAATGTCCTAATGTCTTGCAGACTCGTTTAAACAATTAGGAAAGTCGATATTCAAACGTTTATGTTGTAAGCAGGGTTTCAAGTTATTTATAAACAACTTGAAACCCTGCTTACGAATTACTTCAACTTCTTACTCCCCCAATTATATGCTAAAAATTCATTTGAAACTAAAAATTAGGACCATCCTTCCAGGAAAAAATGTTGAGGTTCTTTCCACCAACATTTGGAAGAGACATGAGGCTTTTTATCATTTGATAAAGATTAACAGGACGAATACATTTTTTCCCGTCACGTCACTTCAGGTCACCTCACGGTAGTTCTTATTATAAACAAGATGAAAAAGATGAAATATTGCACCTTAGGTAGTTGTTAGTTACTATGGTGGTAGCGAGCGTCATATAACGATATACCTAAATAATAGAGAGGCTAGAAAAATAGTTTCGTTATGCCTGCAGATATAAGTAAAGTGCGAGAAAACTCAAAATCTTACGACGCTACAGCTGCCGAGAGAGCCAAACGATATCGAGAAAAAATGGCTGCGATGGTGATGAGAGAAATAATCAAAACGAGTTTAGTATCGACTTTCAAAAATAACGATCAGATGAAAGCTGCCACAAAAAAGGAGATTCAGAGCAAAGAGTTTCTCGAAAATTCCATTGTTTTTCCAAACGTTACCAGCGCTAAGGTATGAAAACATGATCTAACGTGTTTTGGGATACTTCCCGTGGTGGTAGAGACTTGTAATTTGGCGTTTAAAAATAGAATAGATCTATGGGGCCATGAAAGCCCCATAGATCCCCACGGTGAAATTTGATCGTTCTGGGACCCCCAAAAATGGTTTCCAGGTCCAAAAATACTTCGAAAACGACACCTAACTCGACCCCATAGCCGAAAACCTGAAAAACCCTCCCGTAGCCCCAATTTTAGTCCCATAGTGCCCCACGGGTTTGGGCGATCGGGCTGAAAACATTGAGGGCACGGTGGACCCAGTATTTCGTCAAAATGTCAGATTTACCCCAAAATTCCTACTGCCCAAAACGGCTTGGACGGCGTACGGCGGACATTTCGCAACGAAACAAAGTTTGAGGCGGCGAATACATCGGTGTATTATTCCAAGAATAATAAACCAATGATTGTTGCACGATAACTCTGCTCTGACACAACGTTCAACAAGAGTGAATTATTAAAGAGCTCTCAAGTTCTCTCCAATTTCCACTGTGTTCAATTAGTTAAATTAACAAATTTTGTTAACAGCTACCATTCTAATTATTGAAAACATAAAATTTATTCTTCACCAGGTCACGAGATTTTTCTTAAATTTTTCTCAATTTTCGTAATGTCAAAAAAACAACTAAAAATGGCGGTTTCTGCTCGATAACTCTCGCCTGAATGCAATGTTGAAAAATGAACGTTCGTTAGTGACAACGTTAGGAGTGCTCGAGCTGATGGGACGATTGATTATCCGTCAAAATATATCTTCACCTTGTTTCGAGACAACCTGTCACCCGGGCTCATCATATTATCTATAGCACCAGGTGTGGAATAAGAAGACCCTCGAGGGGTAAGCTGAGGAAGGCGTTGGTTCGAGTTGAGTCAGGTACAGCTGAGGGGCGTCTTGACTAACTACCGCCTCGAGGAGTAGCGCACGTGTCGAGATGACACGCGCCTCAGTCATTAGGAAGACCTTCGTTTATTGCACTTTCTTGATTGCCATCCCTTCGACGACTTCGGACAAAGTCGGACTGAACGCGTTAATTTCAACGAACTGATAATTGGTGATCATTGGAATAACGATATATGTTTACTTTCAATGTTGCACTGAGATGAGCAGCTTTGTACCTCAATAAATACCCTCTGCTTGTGACAATGTCTATTGGCCGATCAATTTCGCGTTCAATCCCCCACTTTGATGACAAGTTGGATTAGATACCTGGCTGGGTGTGATAATTTAACCTCATCAAAAGTTATTTGTTGTCATTGTTACTTATCATCTTGCTATTAATTATCACTTAGATTACTCATTTAAGTATTTAACTTAATCTTTACATCGCCTTTTACCTCCCAAGCTTGGGAGCATTTATTATTGCTTTGCCCACACCTGTGTAAAGTTTTTGAGTCTCTTGTTCATGTGCAGATTTCATCATTCATTAATGATATGTACCTACCTAATGGCCTTCTATGTTCGTCCCTGTTTGGTTTCAGGGCAGCCCATTGCCAAAGCTCTCGGGTTTGTACGTTGTTGAATGTTAACAACAATTAAATATTGCCAAAGACTCGGATTTGAGCAGTCAAAATTGACGATTGGAATTCTTCTCGCTTTAAAAAATGCATTTGGTTCTGTAAACCCCGAACAGCTTGTTCACATACTTTATAACTTGGTTTATTATTCTTGGAATAATGTACGTATGTATTCGTGGAAGGGGTCAAAAATAATTTGTCGATTTCGCCAACTCTCTTCCTTCATCGCGAACGGAGCTTTCCAGGTCAAAAAGCGTCATTACCGAAGTAATCCCACAGGGATTACTTTAGGAAAATTTTCGTAAAGCCAAAACCCGGTACAACTTTTGGTGTCGGTTTTGAACGAAACTACGTCAATTAAAAAGAGGTTTGCACGTTGATTTCAACGAGTTCAAAACGATTTCTGTGCGATAACCCGTTCCGAAATTATTCGAAGATCGTCGGTAGGTGGGTACGAATTTCTTTTGCGAGCCTTCGTTTCGGGGTAATTTGATACTTCACAACGCGAAAACGGTCAACAAGCGTTACTAAGAAAAATCACGAGTTGACGGGTTGCTACGGGTGTTTGAATGGGTGATAGGTGATGGTCCATTCAAATCACTGATGGACGGGAGTTAGATATTTTGTGTGAAGCACGGGTGTCCCAGCTAGGGTACGTGAGAAGTTTTTCGAAGATCGTCAGGAGGTGGGTACGAGTTTCTTCTTCAAGCCATCGATTTTAGTTAGTAAGAAAAATCACGAGTTGGCGGGTTGCAACGGGTCTTCTAAGTGAAGCAAGGGTTGCATTATTGATGGGAGGTTTTGCGGAATAACGAATTTCTCTCCTGCCCATCCAAGAGCGCTAAAATTTGGTGCGGGCGCAACTTCTTGATGATCAATTCAAGTAAACCTACATGGAGAGGTTTACCCTTTCTTATTATATGGGCCTTCGATTCGTGTTAGTTTGATATTTCACGACAAGAAACGGGTCAACAAGGTTGGACGGGTTGGGCGTGCTTGCGTTCTGAGTGAAGGATGGATGCATTATTGAACGGGAATTTGATAGGTATTTGATATTTCAAGCACGGGTGGCCCAGCTAGTTATTATTAATATTATAGATTGACACAGAATTATTTTTTGCGCGATAAGGTATACCTACCCGAGAATGTCGCTACAAGATAATCTCCTCCGTGGTAGAATAGTTCAAACAAGATTAGCTAACAGGATTAGCTCCAAAGATTATCCTTGTTTGATCAACACGAAACCCACCACTTTGAAGGAGGAAAACTTGAAACTTTGAACCAGCACATTAGGACGTCACCAACTTGTCTTCCCAGCTTAGAGCTAATACTCTAACCAGCTCACTATGAGTTAGCGGGTTGTGATGTGTTTAAGCTTAACTGGTTCTACCTATGAAGTTTGCAAGTAATTTTGCACTCGTTTTTACTTAACGAGCCCATCATCTGCAGTGATCGAATCGGTCAATATCATCCAAAATGAGGCCGTTTGCTAAGAGCGATTTCCATTCAATGGATTTCGGATCAACAGGTGAAATTACTCTCTCACGTCAAATGCCTGAGGCACCCAGCGGAAATTCAGCGTTTAATCCCCCACCCGCTGAGTGATAATGGCGTCTTGATATTGTGACGTTAATGTAACTCCTCCGAAGTTGACAGAAAATGACGAGCGGGGGGAGGGATGGATTCAACTGTGCAATCCTCGGAACCGGTAATGATCTCATATGCTAATTATTCGGCAAATGATGATGGAAATGGGCGGAGCCTGATGAGATGTAGGGGAGAGGACTTAACTAGTCGACGTGATTTGACATTTTGATTTGGCCTTTAGGCGCATATCCCGGCAAATCGTGGTAGGGGATCCGCTGATGGAGGGTCGATAATGTTCCAACTAATCCCCCCCTTCACACCCCTTTCACTTTCCTTTCCCCAATCCGTAACATTAGGCCCCTTCCAAGACGTTTGTAACCCACCCTGAACATCTTTCCCCTTCTTACCAACACTAAGTATTTCAGCCGCTTTCCTCGGTGGCAATCAGGATTAGGAGTTTCGTCTTTGGGTTGTGATAATGTGATTATTGCATTATAATGATCAATGAACCTGCACTTTGGAGGTTTCTTCTTAACAAAATTGTTAATTTTGCCAACTGCGGCGGTACGTCACTGAATAAGGACATTTATCGTAGTTTCTATTAAATTTTGATGTTTCCTTTATGACTCACCTTACCCCGTGGCGCTGCATATGAAACAATTTTACGTAATTTCAGTGTTTAAACGATTTGTCTGAAAAATTCCTTCGTTTTGCTTAGGGATGCCCTACGTCCTTCTCACTTCCAAAAGTTCCTACGAGTAGGGAAAAATCCCTACGTGTCTCCTTCCTCTTCTGCTCGATTTGTTTCTATTTCTCCCAGTAAGTAGCTGCATTTTTCCCTAGCTGGTAGGTTTGAAGTAGGTACGTACTTGCCTGCTTACCTACTCCCCCGACATAACGCTTGGCAGGACGGAGGTCTAAAAAACAGGACAATCCTGCCAAAAACAGGACGGTTGGTCGCCTTAACAGGCATGAATTGTTTATCCTAATTGGTTATTAGGTGTGTGGTGCGAACGGCGGAATGCGTTCGGCGCAGCGTCTGTGTTTGCACCGCCAATGTTTTTGGAGGATGCAGGAGGGAGTACAGTTGGAGGATCATCGGAGGCAACGCAATTTTTTGTGATCTGCTGGCTCTGAGAATGCTCCAGCTGCAGAAATGGAGGATCTGGGTTCCTTAGAATCACCCGAAGTGTCGGGGTGTTCTAAGTCCGGCTGATCCTCGGAAGGGGCAGGAGAAAACTGACTTACTCTGCACGAAGGGTCGTGTTGGGTTAGGTTTTCTGCTGTACCGAGGGGAGGCTCCCTGGCTTCCAATCTTGACTTGTCAAGTATGGACTCTCAGTGGAAGCCCCTGGTCTTACAAGGGACTGTTTTTCCGCCGTCCAATCTCGAATTGTTGAGTAAGGACTCCTGGATAACGGGCCCTTGTGAAGTTGCTATTTCCTCCTCGGAGATCCTGTCTGAAGTGTCAGCGAATGAAGGGCATCTTTAGGTACCCACCCTATAGAGTTTCCCCACACTATCTTTGACAGGACGGCCACTGAAGATTAACCAATTTTTGGCTCCTAGCGCACCTCACGGATGATCGGCCAATCTGCTGTTATGAACCAGGCACATCATAATTGAAACATTTGATAGGCATGAAGAGCAACGGTAGAGGCGGGGGTCCTGCATTTTCCACTTTGAACCAAAAAGTCCCGTCTTTAGTGCGCGCTCTAGCGGCCGTCATGTTGAAGATAGAAACAAACCTGATCATAATGTATATATTATATATTCTCATATATAATACATATTGATAAGATTATTATCAATATATTATATTCTTGTAGGAAATTTTGTGTTTGATGATGATGATGCTGATGATATTTTTGCTAAAACGTACGGTTTTCGAGATACATGCAGTAAATTGAAAAAAGTTTGGAATTTTCGAGGTTTTTGGCGTTTCTTGAAGTTGGCTCACCTCTTCCGAGAGAGCAATCCTCAAAATTCGGATTCAGCGTCCCAAAAAACATGGAGAACTGTGGAGAAAAATCTTCTCTACTTTCATCCTGGAAACGGGCTTTATGAACGTAGATAAATCTACAGTAGATTTACTGAACTTTATAAAGGTGTCGTTTCCGAAGTACTTTTGTACGTAAAATACATTTTTTGGGGTCCCGCATCCAACCGATTCAACCATGAGGATGTATGAGGCTTTTATAATATATAAAATGGATATATTATATCCATGTTGGGAAAATTTTCGGCTTTTAGTTTTCCTGATCTCATAGAAGGGCTCTGTGTACAAGTGCATCGATTATCCTCCTAAAGCGTTTCTATCCCAAATTGAACAGAAAATTGAGTTTGCCACCAAAATGGCTTAATTGCCGCCCATAGTAAACTGTGCATCCGTTTCCACCAAATAGGGACACATCCTGCAAGTTGAAAAAATGGTTTTGTCCACCCCCCCCCCCCCCCCCCCCCCCACCCCCTCAAAGGGATATTTAAATAGGTGTTTTTCCTGACGAGTTTATTGTAGCTTACGGGATAACTACTCTAGCGCAGCACTTGTCGAGAATACGATTCACGAGGATAACTCCCGAGCTAAACAGGTGGTGACACACGGCGGCTCTTGCGCACCCGTGTTATTGGTTGTGTGCCATGATCGTGGGCCTGGTACTGATTTCAACACAATTTCAATGTCAAAAGGATGAAGCATCACTAAACCACTAAGCGCAACTGAACCGAGTGTCTAGATTATTGGTTGTTGGGTATAGGGACGGGTATACCAGTATAATGTAATCGATTTTTTTACTCGATTTTAAATCGGGCCTGAAACATTCATTCTCAAAGAATCGGGTGACCAAAAGAGAGCTGACCCTTAGAAAGCTGTTCTCTGTCACCTGTGTGAATTCACAGTCTTAAGACAGAGTCAACTAACCCCACCACTGTAATGAGAGTTTTCGGTTGGACGCTGTTTTTTCTCCAGAAAGGCACTTATCCAAGTGTCTCACCAATAGGGCACTTATCCAAATTCAAAATGTTGATTTCATCCCATAGTAAATATTTGAAAATTCCTAACTTGTAGATTTTCATCACTCGAACCAATAATTAAGCAGTTTGGAAGTAAACTCCTCGAATGAGAAATTTGGAAGTAAACGCCTCGAACGAGGTCCATTTTTCGGGGTCCCACATCGGTCCAAAAAGTGAATTGGAATAATTCCACATAATTATTATGTTTATACAACATAATTATTATGTTTTTTGTTTGTTTTTTCCCCCCATAAATACCTACTCATGATGGCATGAAGGTTGAGGGAATTACTCCCGTGAACCGCCGAAATCGTCGTGTAGGGAAGGGGCGATGCCTGAATGTCCTCATACTGATATTTAGTGCGGCAACATTCGTCGTTAACGGGTGTGACAGCCAATTTTTGATCTATTGGTACAGTAAAGTGGGAACTGCTACAAATGAAAAAGGTCCCACATGAATATGAACGAACCACCTCGCCGATCTAGCTCTTTCTCGATCAATGCAACGAGATAAGACCATTGTGTGCACGAGCCCCATTAGAAGGAACACGTGTCCTGTCCGATACCGTCTCACGTGTAGGCAGCACTTGCGGGGCGGACGGAGGGAATTACTGAGATAAGCAGCTGTGAAGCGTGCTTCTTTCATTAAAATTCACTAATGCCCTTCCCCTTCGACGAACCTCAACTTTTTTTTTCTTCGCGCCATTAAAAGTCAACTTGGGGGCAATTCCCAGTTGGGGGGATTCAATGCCAAGTTCAGGCGATCGCGATAATTATTATTGAGGCTTTCAGGGCAAAAGGGGGTAAAACCTGTTAATGCCAGTTCATTCGTGTTTTTTTGCAAAAATTAAGCTGTATGAATACAAACAGACAACTTTTATGTATCCTGCCTACTTTATTGACAAATTCATCTTGGTTGGAAAAACCCGGCGTGTAGGCCATCCTGGCAAGCCTTGGAACCACCTTGACAGCTTGAGAGCATCTTTGCAAGCCTTGGGACCAGCTCAGCAAGCCTTGTCAGGTCTGAAAAGCGTGTCACAATCTTGGCAATTCTTTAGAACTCTTAGCCAGCTTGGCACTAACTTTGCAAGCCTTGAACAGGTTTGGAGAGCTTGGGACCATCTTGACAAGCCTTGGAAACCCTTAGTCAGCTTGGGACGAGCTTAGCAAGCCTTGAACAGGTCTGAAGAGCTTGGTAAGCATGACAAGACTCTTCACCATTTAGTCACCATAATGGGGGGAGTGGCACCCAGCTGGGGTCAAAGGTGCAGTTCCATTCTCGGGAGTGGATCGCACTGGCCTTTTAGCGGCGATCGAATTTCCTTCTTATCATATTTGAAATGTATTCCTTGTGGTTGGTCTCTTCTTCCACTCGGACAATTCAGTCATCAGTAGGAGACGGTCAGGTAGTGGGGTCAGAGGGTAGTCTCCTCATAATATGATTAATTATAATGATTTAATGTATAATATTATTATACATTAAATACCTAATATATAAATAAATATTTTATTATACTATAATATATTTAATATATAATATGAGGAGACTATCCTCTGACCCCACTACCCACTATTATATTATATTCCAATTTTACAAATATAATACAAATTTTGATTTAGTCTCCTGGTTGGCACAGATGTTACTCCAGTTTCCACATTAATTAAAAAAAAAAAAAAAACAATTCCGCAAATCCTACCAGCTCAGAGAACTCTCCTCCATGGGGCTTTATGAAAGGTAATTCAATACACGTTTGTGGTCTTCTATCCTACGAAACGTTCGCCATTCTAGTATCAGTCGGGCTGAGTGAAGGTAAACGTACCTCCAGCAAAACGCTCGGATTTTCCTCCGCCGAGTTTTATGGCAAGTATTCTTATTGAATAGGGAAAGGGGCTCGTTTTTTTAGGCGGGGGAAAGTCAGAAACGGGATTTATAATAAAATAAATTCTTTCCCGTGAATAGAATTTTTTTCTCCCCTCTTCCATCCAGTTTTTCTTGCGCGAGGATTTCCCCTCACTGGCTCGCATGCTGAATAAGACATGGCTCTGCTGAGAAGGTTACGTGTCTGGAAGCTCGTCGAGTCGTACGAGTGGAACAATAACAAATTTACGACGTCGTCATCGATTATAGTTGACAATCGATCGGTTCCAGAGGTTATGTCTAATCCTGTGTAAAACAGTGGGTTATGAACCGTTGGCAATTGATCGATTCCATCTGTTTTCCACCCTTGAATCGGTTTCCCACACTGTTTTCAATGACCTGTTTACGTTTAGAACTCATGTCGCGGCATTCCGCTCGGAAGAACCAGTACGAATCAATATTCACTCCATTGGTGACGAGTACACCGAAATCCTCTCAGGGTCGTCTGCCATTGAAAAGTGATTCCCAGCGACCATCACGGACGACTCATTTGGACTTTGCCGAAGCGGAGTTGAATAATATTCTGCATCAACTCCGCTTCGGCAATATGCATCACTGGCTTGCTGGGAAGTGTGCGAGAGTAATAAATTTCTACTCTTTTTGATTTATCCTTTAAGGGAACAATAATTGTTAGGCACACAAACTCAATAATTGTGTTTATTGTTAGGTTCCCTAACAATATTGCTAATTATTAGGTTCCCTAAACAGTGAATATCAATTATTGATATTTTGCGTGATGGGCGGATCCGAAGTCCATAATCACGTTGCCGCTTATGGTTGGAGGATTTGAGTTGAATTGGGCCAAGTTGACTGACAACAAGGACTGACTACATTAGGTACTATTTATCGCCGAACGACCCGTCAGGTCAGTGGGGCTGTCAAAGCAACATACCTAATAATATTATGTTTCATATTATGAAACGTATACAAGAACTGAAGGGTCAAGGACTGCACTCGAGCGAAGGCTGGCGGGCAGTGATGGGGAGATAACAGGAAATATCGAGCGTGAGGGGCAGCTAGCAGGAAAGGTCCTTAATATTTTCGTTCAAGTAAGCTATATCAATGAATAATAATTATTAACCCCTGTGTAAAATGTGCAGCGTTTTATGTTTCCCACCTGCGCTCAGTGGAATCACAGTTAAAACATATTCTGCAGATTTGATCGTCGATCATTAATAATCCGGGGGTCTCGTGGTGTCCCCCAGTTCAACTTTAAAGATATAGTTAAGATATAGTTAGTTAGTTAAGATATAGTTAGTTAGTTAGTTAGTTAGTTAGTTAGTTAGTTGGTATGGTAAACTATATATCTTCACCGGCGGAAATGTTTTTTGAAGCGATAGTGATCAGCTCCACAAGGCACACTGTGTACTTTTCTAGCGCTCAAATCGGTCGAAAGCTCAATCCTCCTCGTCCAATCCTTTTCCCACATTTGGATCGTTAATCACCGACGAAGTCCTATCTAAACCTGTTAGTTCCTTAGCGAAACTATCTAAACAGAGCAAACAAGGGAGAAGGTGATACTTAAAGGCCGAACCCGGAATAAAGGCCTAACCTCCCCATTACGTCTATCGAACCTTCCAAACGGGCTCCGCCTTGATACCCTTTGTACATGCACTCCTATCTTTCACTAAACTCTCGTGACTCACTCCCATTAAACACACCTGAGTTTCAAACGTGTTCCTGAAACTGTTTCTTACCTTCCCCCTTTTTCCATCCCTCAACCCTTTCTGCCTCTTTCGCCTACTTCTTGAACTGAGTCCCCTCTCCCTTTCGGGGTAATTAATTGCTCTGAGCGGTGTAAGTTCCTCGACAAGTTTCCCGACAGTTCCGGGTTTTCTTACCCTGTGGATTCCCTTTCGGGCCAATCTGCCTCCCAAACATAACTTACCCGTTTGTGTCGCTTGTAAACACAACAGAAATATCCGACAAGATTGTTTGTGCTGCTAGCCAGGAGGCATTCATCAGGACCTCTAAGCTCAGCTGTGTAAAGATGGTACAATAAGCGTGTCATGCTCATTGCCTGAAGAAAACTGTCTGGATGCCTGCGATGTAACGTCTTGTGGACCTTAGACATGAGCAAGCAGCTCCAACTTGCTGCCTGCAAGGTCTTTTCCCGTACCATCCCTCTGCCCAAAGCTCTTATTCCCAAAGCATGGACCTTCCAGGGGGTGCTCGGAGGTCAGGAGATGGAGAACGTTCCCCTCCAAGCTATGCAGGATTGCACGGAACATTGGCGATTTAAGGGGGGTCTGAGTTGTTCCTCCCACCATGAATGGAAGGCGCTTATTGCAATAATGAACTTCTAGTAATTTCTCTTAGCACAGGTTTTCAGAGAAAGTCTGGCATTTTGAGGTACCCAACGCCAACCCATGGAGGAATAGAGAGGAGAGCTCACTCTGTGTTAAACCGCGTTCCCAAAACGCCAACCCAGTGATGGAACGGTGGGGGGGGATTTGCGACTGCAGCGTGACCCCTACGAGACGTAGTGAACTTTGAAGGTGGTAAGTTACCAAAACTGAACCAGAAGATGGCGCCCTGCGAATTCCGACGCGTCGCTTGCATTCACAGTGTACCTACACAACTACACAATCAATTTCGTTTAATGAAATTCGTTATTCAGAGATGGTTCGTCAATTTTTCCTTTAATTGTAGTAGCACAACAGTGGAAGATAAATCCGTTTAGTGAGGTATTTGGGGGCTTTCCTTCGTAAGAAGGGCTAGTGGCTCACTCTAGTCGGGTTTGAAGGTACTATGAGTAGTTCACTACGTTCCGTAGGGATAGCGCCACCGTCGACTATGGCACATGAAGTCCTATTCAGTGAACTCTCCTCTCTATTCCTCCATGACGCCAACCAAAATCAAGGGGGGGGGGGGGGGGGGGGTAAAACGGAAAAGTACCTACCTATTTTGGAACCATTTGGTGGAAGGGCCTGTGCCTTTGCACAGTGGGGATATCTGCGTTGTCAAGAGTCAAGCATGTATGTATGTATGTATGTATGTATGGCCTGCGGACCAATGTTACAAAGACCAAGGTAATGGCGGTATCCAAGTCCGGTCTGAAGGAGTGATCTGAGAGGAGTTATGGGTCAGCCTCTTGAGTTGGTTGCCCATTTCAGGTTTCTGGGACAGAATCGTGGCTGCTGAACATTTGTCAATGGACAGGGATTGCTAGAGCAGCAGTGATAGCGGAGACGGCACCTGCAGAAGAAGAAGGAAAGACTGGCTCTAGTACACTTCCTGGGACACATCTGCTAAATTCTTCAACCTGTCGTATTCTTCTTCTCGTCTCACTCTGAAGTATCTTTCTACTGCGAGCTATTTAAATAATCAAATTTCGATGTCTGTGGTACACGTTCTAGATCTTACAAAGTGCTCTGGTATTTTAGTGGGGATAGATAGGTACCCACTAATGATGTTTTTCTCTAGGGAAAATAGCTTATAGCTATAACGAACTCTCGTGCAAGGTTTTCCAGGTTCATGAAGAGCTTGATCCCCCCTGTTTTATCCTTTTAGTAACAGTTGGGCCGAATTTATGGTGCGAAAAGATACAGCTGTCTTTTAGAGGAAAATAGACCTTCAAAACAGCTTGGGAAGCGACGTTCATTTTCCCGAAAAAAAGGCGGTATATTAAGTTCCACGCGTTGATTTTTTCCCTCTTTTCCCTGTGAGAGCGCACAACCTGTTTTTCATTATTCCGAAAAACTGAACATCGTATATCACGGGGTCTGTCATTTTTCAAAACAGACGCTACAACGTAATTAAGCGGTGAGGCAAGTTATTTCGCTTCGCGAGGTGTCAAAATCTCCCCTTGGGTCATTACTCTTCCATACTGGGGGGAAAGCTCGGTTGCAGGGAGGTGCCCCTACATGATTTCCGAAACGCGGGAAAAAGCGGCTTAGCCTGATAATAATAGCCTAATGCCCCGTAAACAATGACTGAATCAATCAACCCCCCTCCGAAACTGGTAGTCGGAAAAGAGGTGCATTTTCCGGGGAAATTCGCTTTAAATCCCCGAATCATGGAGACGTCAAGTTTGAGGTGGATAAGATCCTCTGACAGACCCTTGTCAGTTTTCCTTTCATCAGACGCTGCCACGGATAAATGATACATGGATTCAACGTTGTACCTCCGTCAAATTACCCAACCAACGAATACTCACGGAGTGATGGGGCATTTATCAATTATAAGTGACGTGATTTGCGAGGGATTTCCATGAAATAGAACGTAGTGGTATGGTGTTGAATATGTTGGCAGACGTTGTGTTTTGAGGTTATGACTAACCAGGAGTTGAAGCAGTGAACTGTGGAGCAGTGCAGAGCCTGGATTAAATTGACAACTAGACGCGTCAGGCCCTGGCAGCACCAGTGGGGTGTTCGATGCATGTAAGTAGCTTCTCTAGTTCAGTTCAGTAGCTGCTGCTGCAGGCGAGACCCTGACAGCAAGGCCTAGAATGTGAATGGAACTCTGGATTGGGGAATACACATCCTGCACTGCTCCCAATGTCCTAAGCACTTGCACTAAGGGAGTAGTTGGCAACAGTTGTTACTGAATTGGACTTGCAAGTACTATTCCAACTGCTTGTGCGAAGCATGCAAGCGTGCAAGGATGGTCTTGCTTGATGACCGGTGACAAGAGGAGTTGGCCTGTGAGTCCACTCGGAGAATGATTTTTGATTTATTCCCATCTCTGGCTCGCCAGGTGCAGAAGTGCGTGGTTCCGGATCATAAGGCCCCTCAGTAACTGAGCAGTCACGGGGACTTCGTGACTAATCTACATGGAATGTAACCATGGAGCCCCCCCCCCCCCCCCACCATCAGGAAAGCAGAGAGGAAAAGATAGGACGCTCGCCTCTCAGAGAAGGCGCAGGCCTTACCCTAGAGGGCCTCCCACCAACTCTATATTACTCTCTATAGAGAGTCGTAGTTATGACAAAATGTGAAGCCATAAGCATCTGACGGCTCGTATCCTTATTATTTTAGTGATTTTGGAGATGTGTCCGCTTTTCGATCAGCGTCCGAATTACCCCCTTTTGCCCTCGAATTTTGTACGAGCTCTGCTTGTTCTTACCACAAAGTCAAAAACATAGCGTTTCTCCACATGGCCTTTTGGGGAAACCGCTAGTATCGCAGCCTCCGAATTTTTTCCAACCACTGAAATCGTTATTTTCGTCCTCATCAAGCATTGGCTATCAGGAGGAGACGAATCAACAGGTGCTTTCGTTTAGTACCCAGTTGTGCTGTCGCAGGCCAGGGGAGTTGTACCCAGTCAGCCTACTGTTTTTCTCTACCCAGGTAGTTTTTTCTACCCAGTTTGCATCTAACTTACCCTATTAGATATCCGCCGGGCTGACATCCAACTGTTACTGCCACTCACACTAATTTCTTTTACATACTTGGTATCCTCAAGTATCACCATGCAGTATTTTTACTTAAAAAATCGTATTTTCGAAGATTTGTCGCATGAATGCCTCCTCAGATGAACTGCTTAGTAAATTTTATAACAAAATCTCTGTTTAGCTTTCTTGAAACTGTCGTCTCTGGGGAATCGTCAATCCCTGAAACCCGTACAGGTTTTCAAAGTTATCGTGAGCGCGCCCGGGATGAATCAAGTGGCTCCAATTAGGCCTACAAAGGGTCCTAGAACGCTAACGCGCTCAACAACTTAGGTACCTCGAGTACTCTCGGCACACATCAACCGGCCCAAGGGAGCCGTCCAAACTTACCCTCGAGCACGGCAACTAACCGGAACTTGGCAGGTGAAACGCCAAATGGAATAGGCGCAAGTTTGTGGGGAGTTGGTAGTTGTTTGGAGGGGTAGGTTTGGCAGTTCAAAATCAGCCTCGGGCTCCCCTCAAAAATGGCAGCTAGCAGAAGAGCGATGAACGAGTGAAATTATAGAGTAGAATTTAATACAGAAAAGTAAATTGTTGAATATCGACATCGTTGCGAAGTCCTGTTGATTTTCGAAAAATTGTCAGGATAGCCAAAAAACTGCATAGTTTTTATTCTACCTGGGTGGAAAGTTGTTGAGCTCAAATAAGACGATAATGTGCCCGCGTTTCAACAGATATATTCTCCTATCATCAGGGCCTACTGAAACGAACAAAATTACTGTAATCAGGAAAATAATTTTGTGGTAGGTACATACATAAACAAAAAAACATACACCGTCGCAGGGGCGGAGCCTAGAACTTGACAGTCAATGAGGCGACACCTGGGGACGCACCCCGAATTTTGAGGCGGCAGCGTTTGTGTGCCATTCGTTGTGGGCAGTAGGAATTTAAAAAAAATCTGAAATGTTGACAAAATACCCTGTTTATCATCTGGTTGTGCCCGCAAGGTTTTCGGCCCGATCGCCCAATCACGTGGGGCTCTGTGTGGCTAAAAAGGGAGGGTTTTTTGGAGGTTATCAGATATAATATCGAGTGGGGTGTCATTTTCGAACTATTGTTGGATGTAAAATCCTTTTTTTGTGGTCCCAGAACCGTCGGATTCCGCAGTGACGATCTATGGGGCTGTAAATGAGGCTTTTGAAGGATGCCACGAATTCGCATGAGGTGTCGTTTTCCGGGTAATTTTTAACGGGTAATTTTCCATTTTTTGGGCGAAAAAACTGGTTACTTATTCCATCATTGTCGATGGTGGAGGTGTTCAAGGTCCAATTCAAGTTTGAACAGTAATCAAATTCGTGACATTGATTTTGATTTTGCTTAAACGTAAATGTTAAATGGAACGTGACGGTACGAATTGGGCCGAGAAGCCCGGATATCGGACCACGGTTAATGGAGCTTTTACTGTAATGAAATTGATTTTTTAGTGTCATAGAATTAATTCGGATACCGATACGTCTTTTACGAGGGGGTCAACCAAAAATTGTGAAACTTTTTTTTTTCAGCCCGGAAACGGTTTTGTTTACTTTCCATCTATGACAACACTAATTACTTACTGGGGAAAAATGTTAATAATAACTAGACATATCCATTTTGGGTAATTCATATCGAAGACTATTATACTCTTGTGTGAAATTTGCAGCACTTTTTTTATTGATATAGAATTAATTTTTGTCACAATTTTTATCAATGAATAATAATCCCTAGTGTTTTTAACCTCTTACGACCTAGGTACTCGAATTAGCCGCTTATTGTTGCAGATTTTGCCACGTTTCTGATAATTTTTTATTCGGATGGTCCTGGTAAGTAGGTGATAATGTCTCACAATCCGCATAAACGATAAGTGATACGATAATAATAATTATTATTAATAATAATTCTATAGTCATTATAGAATTATTCTATACTAGTTCACTACTATAGAATTATTCTATAATAGGTAATTATTATGTGGAGTCGAAATTGCAGTCATTAACTTCCCTGGCTTGCGCCAAATTCAAAGGGATTGGTAATGAAATTAAAGGAAAATTTCGGATGTTTAATACATTTCCACAAAATAGTACTCGAACTTCCTTCACATTTCATATTTTTGATTGCCCTCATTCTTCACGGGAGGTCATGAAGCCCTAAACTCTCTTTTCATGCACCTCAGATCGCTCTGGGACCCCCCCAAAAATGGATTCTACGCCCAAAAATACTTCGAAAACGACACCTAAAAATTTCATTTTTTTCGTTATTAGTTCGGTCTACTTGAAAGTGCTAAACTCAGTAAATTTCAAATTCTAGGATGTTGAGTCTGCCAGTTTTGCCATCGGCGTCCCGACACATGCAACCCTCTCGAGGTTTATACTCCAGGTGATGCTCAATTCGTCAAAAAAGTGCACGCCCCCGTGTTCAAAATAATGAGAAATACAAATTAACGCCGGAGAAGACCCGCTGAGGTTTTATGCGAAAGCGCGAGATCGTGAAACGCGACAGAGAGGGCGGAGGAAACGTCACAAAAGTTAATGCTACACTAATTGGGGGGACGAAATTAACGTGAATGCGAATAATTGATTAAACCCTTCCGGATTGTTGGTTCCGAACGGTTGATATTACCGACTTCCCCCGCTGAAGAGTTGAAGGGAACCCCATAATAGTTCAAACTCGAGCACAAAAAAAGCCTATGGAAAAAAGTACATTTGAAGCGCACTCGAAGTTTTCACGGCACGGCCCCGCGAGTCCCAAGTGGAAAAGAGATTGAGTGGTGGTGGGCGGGGGGGGGGGGGGGGGGGGGGGGGTTGTACTTCTGGGAGGTTGCAATTAGCGAGGAAATAATTAAAGAAATTGGCGGCAGTAGTTAGGAGAAGGTTAGGGGGTCCCTGAGATGCTTGAAAAGAGAGTTTAGGGCTTCAGGACTTCCCCTGAGGAATGAAGGAAATCAAAAATATGAAATGCGAAGGTTAGCGCACTATTTTGTGGAAATATATTAAACATCGGAAATTTTCCTTTGAATTTCATTACCAATTCATTTGAATTTATTACATTAAATTATTATTATTAATTATTGAACCTAATAAATTTGATTTGAAATATTTGGGGTGTTTCGAATAGAAATTATAATTTTAATTATTAATCATTTTTCCAGTGTATATCTCTTTACTAAAGTCCATGGAGGAATAGATTATTTCTCTATTCCTCCATGACTAAAGTCTTTAGTGTACCACTTTGCCATATAACTGATAGGTAAATTTTGCTCTCATATGATCGATATATCTAAGAAATCAAGCTTTATATTATCAAGCTAGTAAATCTGCAAAATCAATCATCGATTTAATAAATCAGTAGTCGGTCAATTGTATTCTGGTGGATCAAGAGCCTCATTTTCTATCATGAAAGCTCAAAACCTTATTTTCGTCAAAAATGGGACATAATATGTCCCATTTTTGACGAAAATAAGGTATAATTATATTATAGGGTGTTTCATAAAGATATTATAGGGTGTTTCATAAAGATAGTTCGATTCAAAAAGCCCGCAATTTTTTTAATGTTGGGTTGGCAACATTGTGCGAGTGATTTTCCTTATCTCAGGTCCTTGACAATTTATGTGATAAAGAATTCGTTTAGTTTGGAGTGTTGTGAATAGGGATGGGAAAGTCAACTCTTTTCAAGGAGTCGATTCTCGCGATTCAATTTGTTAAAAAGAGTCGACTTATGAGTCGACTCTTTGCGAGTCGTTAACCCGCCATTTCCCGAAGAAACGTCGGTTCTTTTTTGAATCGCGATTCTTCCTGAGTCGTCAGCTCTTCCGAGTCGTCAACTCGTGATTTCCCGAAGAATCACCGGTTCTTTTTTGAATCGTGACTCTTCATGAGTCGTCGACTCTTGAGATTTTGATGCGTGAGACGGCTGACGAGACGACTCACGGTCAGAGGGCATGGAAGAAATAGCTGGAAGAAATTCTTCCTTATTCCATGGTCAGAGGGTTTATTATTATGTACCTACCCATTTAGATGAGCTTATAAATTTTATGAGAAAAACCAATGAATAACTGGGGTATTGAAAGCCAAATTACCTAGCAAAAAATGAACTTCTTTTTGCATTTTGGCTCTGGCATTAGATGCTAAGAAAAAACGCTGCACATTATGTAAAATATTTTCACAAGGGTTTATTATTCTTTGATATATGTTTTGCGAAAATAAGTTCTGTCAATAAAAAAAATTGTTTTTTGAAAACTTTTTTTTTTTCAAAATTGTGGAAGATGATCAGCACACCTAATCCCAAATAATGCTATTTTTTGTCTGCTCATGACAACAACAAACAGGGACTCCCCGTATTCTCTTTTACTCTGTCCTTTCGGGAGTCGAAGAGTAAAAGAGAATACCTAGGGAAATCAACAACGAAAACAAAAATACGCACGAGTTTGAACCTTGGTACCCTGTACAGAAACCACGGAACCAATCAGAATTGAGGATACCCAATTCACTTCCACCCCTCCTTCACGATTCTCGATGAGTCGACTCGTATCTTACCAATCAGAATTGAGGATAGACGACTCTCTTCCCCCTCCTTTAAGACACTTCACGATTCGCAATGAGTCGACTCTTTGGAACGCCGCGAGTCGACTCACCCGGTTCATTTGAAAGAGTCGACATTGAGTTCGTCATTGAGTCGACTCATTCAAAACTTACCCAACCCTAGTTGCACGGTTGACAAGTTGGGGATTTTCCCCCTAGATTTAGGGTTTTTTTCTGTTGAAAGGGTTTTTTTAGGGGGAAGAAATGTTTAGGGTTTTTTTTAGGGTTATTTTTTTCCTTGTCAGGGGGAATTTAGGGATTTTATTTGACCTATTGGTTTTCGTATGTATCACTTGGCCATCAACCGATGATACAGTCAAAGTTCAGTTTTCGAAGTGGTCGAAGAGGTTATGTATAATCTACAGTATACTGTGGTTTTTGGTTTATTATTCTTGGAATATTACACCTATGTTTTCGCGACGGGGGTCGACGACTCCGATCGGCCTCAAAATTTTACATTATCCGTTTCAAGAGGTCTACATTCTAAATCCGAAATGTCCGTCCGCCGTCCGAGCCGTTTTGGGCAGTAGGAATCTGAAATTTTGACAAAACACTTGGTTTACCATCTAGTTGTGCCCGCAAGGTTTCCTGTCCGATCGCCCAAATCCGTGGGGCGCTATGGGGCTAAAGTGGGGCTACGGGAGGGTTTTTTTAAAAGGCTTTTGGCTATGGGATCGAGTTAGGTGTCGTTTTCGAGGTATTTTTGGACGTAGAATCCATTTTTTGGGGTCCCGGAACGATCCGATTTCACTGTTGTGATGTAGGGCATTCATGGGGCTAAAAATGGGATTTTTGAAGGATCCCAGGAGGTTAAATATTTTTCAAGTAAAGAATAAAGAATGTTTGAAAACAATTTTTTTGAAAAAAAAAAGAATTCAAAAAAATTCCGAGTGAGATGTGCTTGAGACTGCTGGTTAGCGGACTCACTAGTATAAAAGAATGGTTTTTCGAGGTTTGAATGCATTCAGGGATTTTTTAGGGGTTCTCAAAATCGATTTAGGGTTTTTTATTTACGGCTTAGGGGGTTTTGTGAAAAAAGGTTGGCAACCGTGCCTAGTTGTGAAGGAGCCAGTAACCATGGAAGGATTTGACATGGAAACACGCATTTTGGTGATTAAGATCCATTACAAAAATGGGCCACCACGATCTTGTGATCTTACACCATGTGACTTCTTTTTGTGGGGTTTCATCAAGTCCAAGGTGTACGCTAACAAACCCCATGACTTGATTCAGCTGAAAGCTCGCGAGTAATGGGCGAACCTGAGGGTGAAATGTGCGAGCGCGTCATCGCGAATTTCATGGACACAATCCTGTGGCCTGTTGGGCAAGGGGGGGGGGGGGGGGCGCATATGCCGGATATTGTGTTTCACACATGAAATTGTCACAGCCTCCTGAACACAATGATATATCCATTTTCTGTAAATTTACATTGTAGTTATACAATAATAACGATTCTACAGCTATTTTAAATCGAACTATCTTTATGAAACACCCGTTACATGGTTTTGCAGATTTACTGTCCAGCAGATTTACCCTTGAAAAGGATCGAAAATTTCAATCCTTTTCAAGTGTCATTTCAAATTTAACTTTTTTGTGGAACGGTTATTTATTTACATTACCTCCCTTATTTTCTCTCCTAACATCTTTTTTTTTTTTTTTTGTTACAGGTATTATTGCGTTTTGGTTTCACACCAACACGTAGTGTGAAATACCTGCCGTGCACTACCTACGTGAGTTAGTTTTGAACAAATAACACATCACAAAAATTATCCCTGGCTTCGTGTGAGAAGGATGAGTAACCAGAAGGTTTACAAATTTACCAGATTTTAATGAGGAATTTACCAGATAATTAACATTTTGGTTTTTATTCTTCTTCTGCCGTTTTGGGCGGTAGGATTTTTTCAAAAAATCTGAAACCTTGTCAAATTACTCGGCTTAGTATCTAGCTGTGCCCGCCAGGTTTTCAGCCCGATCGTTCGTACCCATGGTGCGCTATGGGGCTACGGGAGGGTTTATAAAAAAGGTTTTCGGCTATGGGATCGAGCTAGGTATCGTTTTCGAAGTATTTTTGGATGTAGAATCCATTTTTGGGGGTCCCAGAACGATCCGATTTCACCATGGGGATCTATAGGGCTACAAATGGGAATTTCGAAGGATCCCATTAGGTCAACATTTAATCCGGTGTCGTTTTCCTAGTAATTGTTTTTTGGGATTTCCCTGCTTTCGGAGAATCACTCACATGCTTTGTGCCTCCCCTCTTCCCTAATCATTTACCATCACATTTTCAAAGGATAGTCATAAATAATTTGCGTATTTTAAAACAGATTCAGAGTTTTAAATCGCCTGTCGTGTCTCCTTCCGATGGCAGAATGTCGCAACAACCCTTAATGAGAAGAGAAACGTGGTTGAAGATGATGAAAAATACATGTGAACCATTGAAGAAGTACGACTAAAATCGATAAAGTAGGTATGAAAAATAAAAATCGCATTTCGTTCTCATTACCGTCTGTAATAGGAATGACTATGAATTTTCAATAATAATTGCGTCATTTACCTTCAAACACAGAAAACCGTTGAGCAACTTGAAAACGGTTTTGAATTAATCAAGTAGCTGTTGGTTGGATCGCCATTTTCCCGGATGGCAATAAATAATTTATTGGCGAAAGAAAGCTAACAGGATCCATAGGTATTCATAATAATAAGAATACGAATACGAGGCTTGTGTCAAAATTTCGGATTTTGTCAAAAAATAGTCGCTAAAATGGGCCGGGTGGTATTAGTGGAATATGCGCAACATAATTCATTAAATTAAATTTTGAGGCGGTCGCGAAAACAGGTTGATTCAAAGAATAATAGCCAAAAATACCAACTGTGCACTGATTGCTTCTTCAAAACGATCTTATCAAACTGGTCAGCCTACTGTAGGCCTACTGTAACAGCTGACGACCAGATCTGAAGGTATCCCATTTGACCCCACTATTCCGTCTTACCCACCCTTCCCCTAAACCGAAACAGGTTGATTCAAAGAGTAACAAACAAAAACCTCGTTCCACAGTTAACAATATCATTCTCACATTTACATAAAAAACGGTCTTTATCCAGACATTTTCACTCCTTTTCAACCCCATCAATTTTATCGGTCGGTCGCCGCGGCGCATAATAGAGTCGTAAGTTACAAAAGTTCCGACTACTCAGCCGTTTTCGGATGGATTTACTCTGTCTGGCGACCTCGCTTGAGATTTTCCCCGTATGAGGAAGGTAAGAAAGAAGTGGAACTCTCTTCTTTATCTAAGCTGATTTATTCGACTTGGTAACTAACAGAAGTATCCTAATTATTTAAACTCGAGTTTTCAACCCCGTTCAGGTTTTTTTTTCTTCGCTCTTGACTTCTGTCGAGGGAACAAGTTTGCCCAAGTTATATTTTGCAAAAAAGGGAGGAGGGGGGGGGGGGATAAAAGAAAGGAGCAATTTACTTTTTCTAGCGTGCGCTAGTTGCCCAGTTTCAAGTGAGTAGTTTTATTTGTGAAGTTTTTGAAGGATAAATTGGCTGGCAGTCTGGTAAAATGAGGCTGTTTTTATGAGAAAAACGGAAACAATTGGCGGAAAGCTGGAAGTTTAACTTCCTTCAAATAGGCCCAGATATAAGAAATCAGCGTTTGCACTATCGCGGAAGGTGATGTTAACTTGTGCTGGCCTAAAAACGCGGTTTTTTAATACTTTTGGTTTATTATTCTTGGAATAATACACCTATGTTTTCGCGACGGGGGTCGACGACTCCGATCGGCCTCAAAATTTGACATTATCCGTTTCAAGAGGTCTACATTCTAAATCCGAAATGTCCGTCCGCCGTCCCCCGTCCACCGTCCAGGCCGTTTTGGGCAGTAGGAATTTTTTTTAAAATCTGAAATTTTGACAAAATACTTGATTTACCATCTAGTTGTGCCCGCAAGGTTTTCAGTCCGATCGCCCAAACCCGTGGGGCGCTATGGGGCAAAAATGGGGCTACGGGAGGGGGTTTTTGAAGGCTTTTAGCTATGGGATCGAGTTAGGTGTCGTTTTCGCAGTATTTTTGGACGCAGAATCCATTTTCGGGGGTCCCCGGGGGTTCACTGTGGCGATCTATAGGGCTTTCATGGGCCTAAAATTGGGATTTTTGAAAGATCCCAAGAGGTTAAATATTTTTCGAGTAAAAAATAAAGAATTTTTGAAAAAAAATTTTTTTTGAAACAAAAATAAAAAAAATCCAAAAACAAATTTTTTCAAAAATTTTTCCATTGACACAGAAATAATTTTTGCAACAAGTAACAAAGAATAATAAACCCTTGTGTAAAATTTGCAGCGTTTTTTTTTTTTTTTTTGGGGGGGGGGGGGGAGTTTATTGGCCATTTCGACACAACAGGAAGCGTCTGACAAAAACCTTTATAGACCTATAAGGGTTGTTGTCAGACGCTTCAGGAAGACGCTTAGAAGCGTCTAAAAGAATAACCGTTAGGAGGGCGAAATTTTGCGTCGGACTAGCCGTCTGGCCGAAACCGATCGTCACCTATGTAATTTTTTTCAAAATGGGTTAAAAAGTTGTGAGCCAGTTTCAACGCATCACAAACCACCTTGTTAAATAACTACCGTACGCCAGTTGCCTAGTTTCATGTGAGTCAGTAGTTTTATTTGTGAAGTTTTTGAAGGATAAATTGGCTGATAGTCCGGTAGAATGAGGCTGTTAAAAACAAAACCGGAAACAATAATTTTTTATCATTGGCGGAAAGCTGGAAGTTTGAATTCCTTCAAATAGGCCCAAATATAGGAATCAGCGTTTGCACTATCGTGGCAGGTGAGCTTTTAACTTGTGGTGGCCGAAATTAACCGCGATTTTCTAATACAACTTCTTTCGGTTTTTGGCCATTTTGGCCCAAAAGGAACCGTCTGACAAAAAACGTTATACCTACGGTTATTTTTTGAAGGGGTCAAAATTCTGTGTCGAATGAGCTCCCTATCGAGTCAATTCGGTTAATGAGTCTGGCAGAAAGTTAGGAGCCACTATCAACGCCCAAATCATCACAAAACGCGAACCTCGTTATTATACTTTTATATCATCTGAATTAATGTAGAGCAGCAGAGGTCCGCCTAAATGGATCCACTGCCCAGAAACTAATTTCAAAAATTGGTGTCTTCATCAAAAGCAAATCATTGATATTACAATAACATTATTGGAAGGTATACCATCGAATGTCAACCCCAAAACATCGACGTCGATGTCCTCTAATATCAACCCGGAGGTACGCGGAATTTGTGTCCAATAAATACGGATATTTCGAGCACATTTGACTGTTAAAATCCAGTTACCTGGGCTGCATAAGGGAAAACGAAAGACGGTGAACAACTGCCGGAGCAGAGACGGGTGACAACGACTTCATCCAGCTTTTGATCCTCATCAATGTTTGCTCACCTTGTTAAAACAGTGTCGCGTTTTCATTCGGCAACTTCACAGGACATCCGAATAAACTCCCCCGTGTCCGCATTACTCGCTGATCCCTCCCGATCCAAAAATGCGATTACAAAAGCTCAAACTGTCATACAGATGATGTCATAGTTCAAACCCGGATCCCCAACCCCCGGCCCCGGCCATGATCCGCCAGTGGGCTCAATCAATCCCGTTTTCATTTCCCCCTTCTCTTCTCAGGCTCAAACTCCTCGTCAATCAGCCTCCCCCGTTCGGTAATCGAGTCTGCAGTCGGCGAACTGTTATAGGATTAACCCTGTTATATCAATATTTATTGTCCCGGCACACAACTTCGGGCCGCCTCTGGAGATGTCGGTTTTATTGGATTTCCGAAGCTTCCAACGATGAGATGACGCACGTTCTGCCACCCCAATCCTCAAACCTTGGTCGTCGCGAATTTGCAAGAACACTGATCCAGGTGCAATTTCAGAACATCGAAATACTAAATTGGACTCAGCTCGTAGGGCTTACAAACCAGAAAGATGGCAATCTTTGAAAGAGTTACAACTAGGTAGTTTGTGATGATTTTGACGATGAAAGAGGCTTAGGTATATGTCTTCTATAAGAAGAAATTTTTAGAAAAAATTGCACTTCGTTGACGTCCGGGTTTGGCCAGACGGCTTAACCGAATTGAGTCGAGCTTATTCTCAAATTTAAGGAATTCTGCACAGTAGGATAGGCAGCGTCATTGGACTAGTGTGATCTCGCCGGGCCTGAAATATTGTGGAACAATAATTGTTCCAGTTAATTATTAACGGGAAGATTCCAGCTAAAAATCATGTTGAAAAGACTTGAAATTTGTAGAATCGAACTAAAGATGTGGGAAGGTTGGAATGAAAACGAGCTAAAGATGAGATGAACCATCTCGACTCTGGTGTAAGCCATTATCACGGATAACATTTTATCCGTACATTTTATGAGCACGTTTACCGTTCTCATTAATTTTTCCATTATCGATGTCGTATACAATGTACTGTTAGGAAAAATTTGATTTAAATCTAAATTTAAATTTACAATTAAAATTTAATTGTATATTATTTGTGTATTATTATTATTATAATTGTATATTTATATTATATTTAATATAAAAACGCTGCAAGTTTTACACAAGGGTTTATTATTCTTTGATAAGTACCTAAGTAAGTTGATCAAATTTGCCAAAGTGGCTGGCAACCTTATCTGGTAATTTAAAGGTAAAGGTTAAAAATAAAGTGGTAATTTAAAGGTACAGTCTTGCTTATTCAAACAATAGTAAGTAAGTTGGTTTGGGTTGGCCTCCATATTTGTTATTTGTTATTTTCGGGTTCCAAGGAATTCCTTAGGGTCAGTGCAAAATTTGCCTTTTTAATAGGCTGCGTTCTGCTGCTTATTTCTTTATTCCCGACGTTTCAACGACATGTCAGCCTCCATCATGAGAGACATTTCAACACATATCACTGGGAGCTCAATTAAATGCAAAGGCATCGTTAATCCACTGAATAGGAGTCTCATGTAGGTTCGGTGACCTTTTTACGCATAATATGCGAAGAAAGGACATATTATGTCCTTTGTACTATGTTTTCTTCGAAAGTACCTATCTAGGTACTCTGAATTTTACTACTTTCTGAAAAACGCACTACCTGAAGAGATAAGAAGAAAAATAAAATAAAAAGTGATAGGGCAATTGACAACACAACCCCGTTGCGAAATAATAACGACTCACATAAAACGCTGTAAATTTTACACAAATTTTACAAAAATTAATTCTGCGTCAATAAAAACTTTCCTACTGCCCAAAACGGCTCGGACGGCGTTCGCGGTACGTCGTACGGCGGACGGATATATCGTTTTTGGAACCTAGACCTCTTGAAACGAATTATGTCAAATTTTGAGGCCCATCAGAGTCGTCGACCTCCGTCCATACATGAGTGTATGTATTATTCCAAGAATAATAAACCATAGACACCTTATAAGGTCAAGTATACTTGACCTACTGGGATCCATCAAAAACCGCATAAATGCTGCAAATTTGTAGCCCCATGAATGCCCTTAGATCCCCACGGTGAAATGGGATCGTTCTGGGACCCCAAAAAATGGATTCCACGTCCAAAAATACTTCGAACTCGACACCATAGCCGAAACCCGTCAAAAACCCCTCCCGTAGACCCTTGTTAACCCCGCAGAGCCCCGCGGGTTTGGGCGATCAGGCTGAAAACCTTGCTGTCAAATCTAAATGGTAAACCGAGTATTTGGTCAACATTTCAGATTTAAACAAATTTCCTATTGCCGAAAACGGCCCGGACGGCGTTAGGAGATTTCGTTTTTAAGATCTAAGAGTCATGAAACGGATAAAGTCCAATTGAATCGGCCAGTGGTGAAGGGAACTAAGTGCAAAAAATCGAATTTTTTTAAATTTTTATTAGAGTTTCGAGTTTTCCTTGGCAAGACTCATCATCTAGGGGTGAGAGGAACTACCTAAGTGCCCTTCACCACCAGATGTCGAGTCTCCACGGGCATGTTAGTTGCTGTTAATAATATTCAATAGTTAATTCAATACACAGTGTTGTTCGTTCAAATAATGGTTCACTCAAATAAAGTTCGTAATATATGGGTGTAATAATCCTAGACTTATCAACCAAAAGGAATAAAAAGAATCCGCAGAGATTCTTTTCTTCAGAGGCGTGGCAGTCGAAGTGAACTGTTCACTTCGACTGTTACAGTCCCCATTGTCCAACTATTCTTACAGTTTGATTCTGATACTACTTGCCACCCTCCTTTTCAATCACGTCAGTTTTATCAGCCGTATTGATCAAATTGATTCTGATTGATTTCCATATCATCGGCTCACCAATCAGAACGCCGGGTTTGCCAACTAAATTTTGGACATTACGTGTCCCAAAGTGTGCTTTCCACGCATTCATCTTGGAATGGGCTTCTGGGTTGTACATACGCCACTATACAAGGTCGTAAGTCTATATTTGACCGGACCCGAATCGATGAATTAATTTTATACATCCCCATCATCGAGTATCTGCCGTTATTAGTTTGCCAAGTCCACATCCAACTGACTGATGTGGCCGATAACATACCGACGAAAGGTGGGCGAAGGTGTAATCGATCGCAGCGCCCTCTGATGAGTTTCGGCTGTGCTCAAATATGTCCGAAACCTCTTTCGGGTTTCATATTACCGTAACGAATATTGACAACCGTCAGAATGAATGTGAGAGTTTGATGGAGCTTGGCAGTTGATCGGTTGGAGGGAATTTTACTTGATTGTGGTGAGAGTCAGAAGTGTTTGTTTGAGGTTCTGCCTCTGAAATTGCCTGGTACGAAGTTCAATATTGATGACAGCTGAAATTATTTGCTTTGTCGTCCTCATCATGCGGTTCCTTTTGTGGCCCATACTGGGAATAATTACCGGACAGTAGGAACGTATCGGGAATATTTCCCAGCTTATGAATTTCCGGAGAACATCGATGCCGCCTGCGGGCGGTGTAGTACATAGTTTAGACGTTTAGGGGACATCCTCAGACTGCCGAGTTGTTTCGGTTTACCTTGATCCTAGAGCAAACCGAAGCTGGTAAACTCTTGGTGAGGTGTGCAAATCGCCCCTTCAATTGCTCGTCTCTACACAGCTTGGAGGGGAATCTCCCACTTCCGACTCACAGGCTCCGCTTTTTTTTTTCTTTTTTTTTTTCATTGACAATTACATTTTTGCACAAGTAACCTATATACCCTTGTAACAAGTAACCCTTGTGTAAAATTTGCAGCGTTTTACCCAGAAGAAAGCGACTGACAAAAAAAGACTTTTTATAAGGTAGGTATGTAGTTATACGTTTCTTTTTTTTTCAAGAAGACAAAATTCTGCATCGATTGAGTACCTAATGAACCTCGGTTTCTACAAATGAATGATTTTTGGCTAAATGAGTGCTACTCTGACCGCATAGCTAGTTTGTTTCATACCACGTACTCCAAGGTATGAAACAAACGAAAAACGAGAGGAAAATCACAAATAGCACTAATTATAATTAGCTATCTTTCATAAATTATTTGTGACTGGTTGGAACATAAAATATCAATTTTATCGCATGAGAAGCAGTTTGATGACTTTAAAAAAAAACGCTGCAAATTTTACACAAGGGTTTATTATTCTTTTATATACGTTACTTGTGCAGAAATTTAATTCTGTCATTGAAAAAATAAATAAATAAAATTTTTTTTTTGGATTTTTATCTAAAAAAAAAAAATTTTTTTTGATTTTTTGTTCAAAAATGTTTCTTTTTCAAAAATGCTGTATTTTTTACTCGAAAAATATTTAACATCCTGGGATCCTTCAAAAATCCCATTTTTAGCCCCACGAATGCCCTAAACATCGCCCCGGGACCCCAAAAAATGGATTCTACGTCCAAAAATACTTCGAAAACGACACCTAACTCGATCCCATAGCTAAAAGCCTTAAAAAAAAAACCCTCCCGTAGCCCCATTATAGCCCCATAGCGCCCCACGGGTTTGGGCGATCGGACTGAAAACCTTGCGGGCACAACTAGATGGTAAACCAAGTATTTTGCCAAAATTTCAGATTTTTAAAAAAATTCCTACTGCCCAAAACGGCCTAGACGGCGGACGGCGGACGGCGGACGGACATTTCGGATTTAGAATGTAGACCTCTTGAAACGGATAATGTCAAATTTTGAGCCCGATCGGAGTCGTCGACCCCCGTCGCGAAAACATAGGTGTATTATTCCAAGAATAATAAACCAAAATCTACTACAGTAAAAAATACTTGGAATTAAAAAAAAAACTTTTTAGTTTATTATTATTGTGGGAAACCCCCTACTGCGGATGTTGGGTGAGTACCTACATGATAGGAAAAATTTTGATTCGGAGAAACATAAATGCGTATAATAAACAAAATTGCGTATCATTTAAACGTCGATATTTTCATATCGTTTATACGCCACACAATTTAGGAGGTTCATTCTAGCTGGAGGCGTCAAAATTTCACAGCCCAAGCAAATTGAAAGTAGCTGTTGGCGGAGTTGGTTGGTCTAGAAGGGTTTATTTGGGACAAAGTTGGGGCGGGCGGTGAACAAAAGGCGTACACTAGGTTGATGAAGGTACAGTTCAATGGAGGGAGACGTAGCCCCTCGCCCCGTCAACCGTCTTGAACGTTAGCCTTGTTAGCTGGGTTCTAATTAGCGGCGACAAGTGCGTCAAGTGGACCTGTCTTGTTAGAGACGAAGTCTCTTCCCAGATCCAAACCGAATTAGAAGTCCACCTAGGAGTAATACTAATCAATCAGCAAGACACCCCCCCCCCCCCCCCATTTCACCCCTATTCAGCTCGGAGGGAAACTTGAGTTCTTGATGGGCATTCAGTCAAGTGCTCGGGCTCATCGGGGTTCCCAACACTCATACATCTTATTAATGTTGTAAATCACTTGAGTTCCTCCCTTGTAAAATTAATGAAAAACGCTGAAAACTTTATACAAGGGTTCAATATTCTTTGGTAATATTATGCAAAAATTAATTCTCTGTCTATAAGGAATTATTTTTGACAAATTACAATTAAAATTAAAATTCTGTACAATCTTTTGGCAGATGAAGGACATATAAAAATGGATTTTGCGTACAAAATTACTCGGAAAACGACAGCTTATTTTTTGGATTCTCCAAAAGTTCCATTTGTAGCCCCATGAAAGCCCAATAGATCCCCTAGGTGAAATCGGATCGTTCTGGGATCCCGAAAAATGCATTCTAGTTCCTATAATACTTTGAAAACTATACCTAACTCGACCGCATCGCCTTTCTTCTATACCTCCTCCTTCGTCCTGAACTCGGACACCGTTACTCACTAGAATCTCTAAATAGTAGACGTTGCCAAGTATCTTGGCTATAGTACCACGACGGCGGATTATTAGAATCACGACGACGATCTCGCCATTTCATGTTTGTCAAGCGCCATGACTAATGGAAGACCAGCTAAGAAAAAAGAGTTTTTCGCACAGATTGGGATACCCTCATAAACGATGGCCAAACGTACCTACTAGTTTGGGGCTTTCCAAGCCCCAACAGGCCCCTAGTTTATTTTAATAAAGTACTAATACAATAATTATTATTGTATTGAACGCTTAGAAACCCGAAAACCTCCCTACCACCACCTTGACAGCCATAATTTCCCGTTAGCCACAATCCCTCTGATTTAAGTTGGTGTTTGTGTTTTTCAGGTGAGCCCCTCCTCACTTTATGCGCTACCCCGAGCTGATTTGGTGGGTTGCCAAAGTCACGTCCCGCCAAAAAGTAAGTTTTGCTGACGGCGACTTTACGACTTTTCGCGACATTTTTCGCGCAGTATAGAAATGTCTCGTCGGGACCGTTCTGATATTAAATAAAACTCATCCCATGAGGTTCCATCTAGTTCTGGTTTCTACTTTAATACTTCTGTACTAGAAACATCAACATTGTTGATGGTGAGTTTATATGGTGGGCGAGTTGATGAACACCGAACTGGGACAACGCCCACAAAGGGTAAACTCGGCCAAGGCTCTTGGGCGCCTACTTCGGTATGGTTATAGGGGGGCCAACTCCTGCTGGCTACGCCAGCCAACCCCCGGGCCATTTCCACATCGCCTCGCATCCAACGAATAGGTTTTTACTTAAAGAAATTCAGGATGAAAGTGAAGGGATTCATTTGGAAAGCAAAATCTATGTTTACCCGATTTTGGGCTACTTCCGGAAACCAGATACGATTTTTCAAGACAAATTTCAAATTGTCGACTTGTGCCTTAGAATAAGGATGATTCTCCTCCTTGTTCTTCTCGGGCTGGAGCTCCAATATAGTAAACTAGGGAGCCAGCCAACCCCCGACCGTATCTCACCTGGCCTCAGACTACGTCTCCTCGCTTTTCGATATGGCTCACATAGTGGGGAGGGCGCTGTCAGTAATTCGTTCAACCTAATTAGATTGGCTACCTTACAATTGCCCCCCTAGTAACATAGGCGGGGAAGATGATGACGGCAGCCCAAATAACATGCAGACGGGAAAATCAAGGCTTTGGTGACACTTTGGAAGACAGACCATTCATTTAACATGCACGTTAATTTTATCTGTTACCAGGACACCACTGTGACAGCCTCTGTTTATTGGAAATTCAATATTTTCGAATCCACTACACAGTCAAAATCAGGAACCAAATGAACGCTGCAGGTTGTCCCCTTTTTTTCTACCCCGCCCCACCCCCTCTACCTTTCCGTTACAATCACTTTCCTTTGACAGCCCAGCATTTAACGCCCGCCGCACAAATGCGCCTGAAACCGCCACTTTGACAACGCCCGCCGGTTTCAATCGCCGCATCATCAACTTGTTGGCTTTTACACGACCTTTGAGCCCATTTCACGGCCTTTTGAGCTCTCTATATCCCCTCTGAGTGGTCTTTAACGTCGAGTTTTGAATGATATCCATTAAATGTATTGTTATGGTACGTACTGTGAGGTTAACATTTGACGGTGTTTTGTTTTGTGTTTTTCGTTCGAAATGAAAGAAGTTGCTTCGTTCCAGCTCCTCATTCCAACTTGTTTTTGCTTTGTGGAAGACGTCCCTTTGTTAGAAACGCATTGCGAAGTTCACAAAGGAAAAAGAATACATTTTTCCACTCAACAGTGAATTTTACTCTTTTATAGTTCTTTTTGATCTGAACTTTTCCAAACGGTGTAGAGGCGACTGCTTTAGTATTTTCACGATTAAAGCGTTCTTACTAATAGTATCCCTAACTATACTCACTATAGGGATGCAAATCGATTTTCAATTAAATCGAAAAATCTTTTTTTTACCTTCAATTATTTTTTTTTTAAATTCTGAAAACTTTATTAATAATATTGAAGGTTAATATATTATATTATATTATTTATTTATTGCTTTTGCAATTGATTGATTTTTATCCAAATTTTTTCGGTGAAATCGATTTTTATAAAATCGATTTAAATTGTCTGTCTTTCGTATAGTAGGCAATTAAATATCCTACTACAAAACAAATTTTGTTTTTAAAGTAAAAATCGATTGTTTGCTACCGATTTTGCTTCCCAAGTTCTTAGATTAGGGCTGCCATCTTTGTTTTAGCGAATTCTGGACACTCCAAACTGAAACGTACGACTTAACGGATAGGTTCAAATGTTACAAATTACTCAACCCGACAATTAATCAAAAATTAATCAAATTCAACATGATTCGAGAGAATTGATTCTAGGAATGGTTTTGATTTATTATTCTTGGAGAAATACACCTACGTATTTGTGACAGTTGACAAAATTGTCAACGTCAGAATTTTCTGAACGTCCTTAAAAGTTTCAAGATGTGTTGGTTCCAAGAATGAAATGTGTAGGGCCGTAGCTATCATGGGGCAGGCGGGGCAGTGCCCTTCGGGGCCTCTTCCTGTCAACCACTTTTTTGGTCCTTTGCCTTACCTCGGCAAAGACTTAAGGGTCTCCTGAAAGTACCTCACATTTGGTGTTTGAGACCCCTATACGCGCGGAAAATTTGAAAAAAAGATTTCCTTATGGGTGGCTCTAAATTTACTTGTTGCCCCAGGGCCCCAGAGGCTCTAGCTACGGCACTGGAAATGGGCGAATGTAATTGAGCGCAGGGGTTGGAGTTCCGTAGTTTTTTCCCCCGTGATTCAAAATTAAATGGGGACTGGACGCTACAGGTCACCTCAAAAAGCCCTGGCATAGGTGCACAATCTACCATCGCCTGAGGTTCCTGGAGTTCACCGTTAACGCGTCAAAGAGTGCGGAAGGGGCTAACAAACGGCGGATTTACGCTTTTGAATTTCCAGCGGGAGAGGAAAATTAGATGGAGTTGGGCCGGGATTAGCATTCGAGCTCGATAGTGGCCTTTGTGCGGCCCATTAGCAGGTTAGTGGAGTCAAGCTACGGTGGAGCCAAGTTGTGTATTGAATGCGGCGTCCACTGGTGATTTTCGAACTAAACAGTTCGTTAGGGGAGAAGGTGATTTTGACTTCCCCTCGCCGATCATCATCCTCAGAATCTCCACAAATCTTCAAAGCCCTCACAATCTTCCCAACACCCTCACGAGTTCTCCCTCCTTTTCCACCGGTTCACAACTGATAAAGATGGCAAAGCTTCCTATTAGTTCCAGTAACTACCCCACACCTGGGACAAGGGCCGTGAAATATGGGCTCCTCCACTGCACTCCCATCTCTCCCAACCACAATTTACCCTTCGCCCTTCTTCCGGCCCTTCTTATCCGTTTTAGGGATTTTGATTGGGCCCTTTCTTTTCCTCGGAACGGATTCCCGTTCGCCACACGTTCGCAGGGACCCTTTTGTTCGCACCCGGGACGCCCTAAACCCTAATCCACACTGAAAAACCAACTCCTTCACCTGAGCCATACCGTATCGCACATTTGGGATTTCAGATCGGTACCATTCACGGTGTAATTCCATGAGATGCTTTTTTATTCGTTCTCTGGGCGTCTTAAGTTGTTTAAATAATCAACTAGGTACTTAATGCCTAAAGATTGTAAAATGTAGGGGACGGACATAGGTCATGTAAATCGAGCGCAAGGAAACCGACTCAGAAATTCATGTTCTGTCGTGACTAATATAATATATTGGCTTATATTATAAGCCGTCTGCAACTCTGATTAAGTGAGGTTATTAGAGAAAGCTTTTTTCGAAAAAAAATAAAATAAATAAATCGACCCTACGTGCAATCCCTGGCTCAAGTTGTGCCTTTCTACCGCCAGGCGCGGGGCAGCGCTAGGTGTTTCCCCATCGTTATCACCCTGATCGCCGGTCATTTTCGAACTGTCAAGCGATGCGGGTGTGTGTGTGTGTTCTGTCGTGAATTATGGGAATAATATTACATAACAATGAAGTGTAGATTTTGTAGTTAATTCAGTGTTGGGGAGAGAGGAGAGTCTTCGGAGGCAACAAATTTCATCCTAATCGTCCTCGCGAATCTCTTCCTGCTCTGAAGATGGTTTGTGCTTTGTTCTAGATATTAATCTCTTAACAACGAGGAGTTTGACCGCCACATTCTAGAAAATCACAATGTGAAAGTAGGACCTACATCAGGATTTTTTTTACAAAATTTGAAAAAAAAAAAAAAATCCTGTATTTAATAGGTATTTAATACTTATTTAATAGGTATTTAATACCTACTACTCAAAATGACTGAGTAAAGATAAGAGTAGGTAAAATGACTGAAACTTTTAGGCTTTTTTTTTTTCTTTTTTTTGTGTATCTATGGGCAGAAATGAGCCAATATGAAAATTTAAGAGCACTCATTACGAGGGATTTCATGCCCTACATCTTTCTTTGAATTGGAAATAATTATTATTATTTATTACACACACCTATTATAGGTGTGTGTGTATTATTTATTACACACACCTATATAATATAGGTGTGATTACATAATATGTAATCTCGTCGGAGGTCGAAAACTCTGATCGGCCTCAAAATTTGACTTTATCGGTACAAAGGTAGTATGTTAACATACCTTGAAATTTCAAGATGTCCAGATTCCAAAAAATGAAATTCCCTTCCGCCGCACTGTGGGGAAAATTATTCAAGGTGACAGACTGATTGATAGAGATGGATGTAGCATTAAAAATGAAAATCTACATGTTTACCTGTTAATTATATATATATATTTGTAAATGAAAATAAAACTTAAAATAATTTGCATAAAAATTTAAAAATGATTTTGCATAAATAAATTTGCAATTCTGGTTAAATGTAAAATAATTTTGCGTAAACAATGCGAAATCTTAATTTTCAACCGTTTTTATCATTAAATGATAATAAATACTTTTTGTTAAAATTTTTTTTAAACAAAAAGTATAATTTTAAAACATGTTTTCCTTATTTGCACGTTTTTAATGCGCAAATTTGCGCACGATCTGACTTTCGAGTCACATTCTGGGGTCCTTACTGAACGCACAGGAAGAAAAAACTCCATGCACTTAGGTGAACATCGCGACTTTTTTTCGATTTTCTGATTTTTTTTTTTTTTTTTTCAGTATTTTTGATCTGTAAAGTCGATGAAGGTCAATTTAATGAAGAGAATATTTTTAATGTCTTTGGATACATAGCCTGAATACAAATCAATCGTGGTTTAAGACTTACTCCTTTAATAACGTAATAAAATCACATCTTCTCAAAGCCGAACTCTACTCTTTGGAGGAGTTTTTCGGTATTTCATGGAGCGATGTGTCTTGAGTTGAGTGGATCGTGGATGGGGAAGCCTTGTCTCATCTGTTGTCATGTTTCTACTTACGTCCTGAGTTATTTTAGTTTGTTTAGATGACCACGCCTATCATGTACCATTGTTTTATTTTGCCCTGTACCATGCAATTGCCTGATGTATTTCGTGTTTGTACCAACTCATTTTTGACGTTTGCTGTGTCATATTGGCCTCTGCAAATAAAAAACCTTGATTTGATTTGATTTGATTAATTAAAAAATATGTGGGGCTCGCCACGGCGAAAAAACTGTACTGTTGAAAACGCCGATTCACAATTTTCTGGTTTGTAAAAAAAAGGAACGATTCCAGACGAAGTAGTCTATTTCCACTATGGAATGATAATAACTTGTAGACGCGTTTGGTTAATTAGACTATCATCAGTGCAAGGATAAAAATCTCGCGTAAAATCTGCAGTGTTTGGAATTCCCACATTTTTTTTGAAACTTTTATTGCACCAAGTTAGCAAACTTAACAGCAATTTACAATAATTATTGATGTATACCAAAAGACTTGCAAGAAGCTATGACACATAACACTGCTTCTATGCGATTTGTTGTTTTGTGCAACTGACGCACTAGTAATCACTCACTGTGCTAACTTTCACAGGGCACCCCACTCCCACAGGTCATGAGGTTTTGTTCTTTCAAGTCTTCTGAGCAGGCCTTCAACGTCGAGGAGCTGGACAACCTCGCTGTTGATCTGTCCCCGAAGCCTCTGCTGATGGGCTAATGCTTGTTTTTTGATGACTTCTTCGATAGTAGGAATTTGAAGTTCCTGGTGTAGTCTTTCGTTCCTGGTGTAACGGTACGCATCTACGCATGCTCGTAGCACGTTATATTATTTCGAAATCGCTGATTGTATAGGGTTAGCTTGTTGTGGATTGACAAGGATGACCGTCGCCCCATTAGCCAATCCATCTTCCGAAATTCGGTGGTTAGTTCCATCTTCTGTTTTTGACATGTGCTTTCCACCGAAGCTTAGCATCGAGGGTCATGCCCAGGTAATTGACTTCGTTTGCTTGCGGTATGACTTTGTTGTTGAGGTGAACGGGTATGTACTCACACCTACGGTTTGTGAAGTCGACATGTACCGATTTTGCCTGATTCATTTGGATCCTCCACTTTAAAATCCAACTGTGCAGTCTCTTGATTGACCTTTGTAGTTTCGAAATTGATTCCCACAAGATGAGCTTGAACGGAAAATGATCAAATTTTGTGACCAGCCCCGATAAAAATTAATGTTGAGTGATGTTGAGTAAAAAATTTATTTACTCTCGTCGCGAAGAATTTGAGCCTTCCTTTTACGTTTAGCACGAAATCACTCCCCCCCCCCCCCCCCCCCCTCGAAAAACGTTCAAACTCATCTTCCATTCGCGGAAGGGGACAATAAAAGCCGGTGGGCAAACCAGGTCGAATCCGACGTGAAAGGGAAAACCCGGTTTACAGCTAGTTGAAGGCGATAATATTCCACCATGAAGAGGAACCGAAACGGATAAAATCGTTTTGAATCCCCCCCTCCCACCACCGCCGCTGTGACGACTAACGGGGAAGTATTTTATTAGTCAGGGAATGGACCATACGTTGGCGATAAAAGAGGGAAAAGGCTGGAGTGGGAGAGCGATATGGTTTTTCCGCGTAATAGCCCCGAAAACGGCTTCTGCAGCTCTTTTGAGAAGACGGATCCCACAAAAGGAGATTGTGCGATGGCTTGGAACAGTATGGGAGGGAGGTGGTGTGTGGGAGGAGGTCGTGTGTAGGGGAGATCCGTAAGCGGCCTTTTCAGTTAGTTTCTAGTTTACATTCTAGTTGATTTAATGTTAATGTAGGTGTGGGAAACAATCCCCACGTTGAGGGATGTTTTGCCAGCCCTCCGGATGTGGTACCGACGGGAGGAGTGGGTCGCGCCACAGTCGCGGCGCGAGCGTGCGAAACTCCTCTTCTCCCGTCGGTGGCCCAGCCTCTACGTTGGAAGACGAAGGGAAATTTAATATTCAATTTGATACCTTGCTGTTCATTTTGGATTGGATCCCCACTCGTCTCCCTCTTTTGGCTGTTCCCACTGTATTTCAAAAGTTAATTTCTTCACCCCAAGCCCCGTTCTCTTTCCTTACACTAAGTAGTTTTGTATTGTTTCCATTATTTTTAGGCGCTAAATGGTGATCTTTTATTAGCACAAAAAAAAAAAAAAAAAAAAAAAAAAAAAAAAAAACGCTGTAAATTTTGCCCACAAATTTAGCTACCTATACACTTAGGGCCGTATTCAAAAACACTCCTTAGCGTTAAGGAAGTCCTTAGGAGGCGTTTTAGGCTAAGGAGCGTTTTGAATACGGCCCTTAAATATATGTAATACTAAAAAAATTGTGAAAAAATTAGATCTCGGGCTTCAAAAAATTATTTAAATAATTGTTTACAAGGTTCTCAAAATTGGATTATTTGTATAAAGTAACTCCGAAAACGACACCTTTGACGATCACTTGACGTCCTTCAAAAGCCCTGTAGACCCTAACGGTGATGGGTTGGATGGGTAAAAAGTGACACCCCACTCGACCCCATGGCCAAACACCTTCAAACAACTCTCTTGTAGCCCAGCCCCACGGGGTAGATGGGTTCACGCTGAATACCTTGCGGACACTCCTAAAATTTAATGTGGAACTGAGCATATTGACAACATCTCAAATTCCAACAAAAATTCCTACTGCCCAAAACGACCATTTCATTTTTGAAATTGACATAATATGTTAAATTTCATGATATTATCATGAAATATAATATATTTCATGAAATATTATTATCATGAAATATAATATATTTCATGATAATATTCTTATATTATAAGAACAAATTTTGAGGCCTAGCGACCCACTGCCGCAAACCAACCTGAATGTCCCTCGGGCCACCTGCCCACAACTGGAACGATACTAAACGGAATAACGCGGAGGGGGGCACCGTCAGCTTTACGGCATTGTCAAGACAGGATAGCGTTACTAAATCGGCCTAAGGAGTGTACATAATATCCAGAGAATATCCGCCGAATGAGGTCCACCGTCCTATACAGGTTGAAAGACCTTTTGGCTTCCCACCATTAGCCTCCTCCCCGCCTCCAACCAATCACCTGCTAACGGGTGCTCCGTTTTCTCATGTCTTTTGCGCTATTTTCGCGGCTCTGCAAGTCATCGCTGCATCTTCTAGGTTCATTTTTTTTTTTTTTTTTTTTTTTTTTTTCAAGAAAGTTTGCCCATTTACTACGTGACTTCAGTTTCCCAAGAAGATTTCAAACTACCTGATTGGAACTTTCCCTACTGGCACTGAAATCCACGGTTTTTCAATTTTCAGACGGACACATTACGGCTGTTCGGTATTGACATAGGAGGATTGATAGTTGTCTGACTTTCGGAGTTTTATCTATCAATTTGGTTTAGAGGGCGAAACTTCCCAACTCCTGGCAACACACAGCAGTTGTAACTGCATCTGTATAATAACAAGTATAAACAGATGCAATCTGATGTATCAGAAAGATACTTAGAATATATATACCTTCATATATAGATACCTGCCTATTAGAATATAATATTTCTTTACTTAATAAAAGGATTTCTTTTCCGTCAAATATATGAAGCTACGAGTCAATTTTTACGAAATCGCAATTCTCTTCCTTCTCCTCCTCGTTATCTGGAGCTCCAATATAGTACACCTGGGGGCCACCCCCTGCCGACTAAAGCCAGCCAACCCCCGAACTTATCCCACCTGGCTTCTTCTACCATCACTTCTAAGACCACTTCTCCTCGCTTTTCGATATTGTTGCCCGAGTTCTTATTGCGCCCACTAGGGATTGGCCCACTTTACATACAAGGGTGACTGGCGAGGTCCACATTGGCCCACCTTATTACAAGCGTCATTCCTAAGAAGTGATACTTCCATGTTAGGGAAGTATATTTTGAAAAGGGTAATGGTGAGGGGGAGGTAACGTTTTTACTTTTTCCAATAAAAATGTCCTTTATTTTAAAAATTCGGGCTCTCTTGCGCCCTTTTGTCGATAAACAGCCCTTAGTGGTGGTAAATACAAGTATGAAGCGGGTAGGTACGTAGGGAATCCCTTCGCCGGACCATTTCAACGCCATTTCTTCCTTCCATTCGTAAATTATTCTCCCAAGTCGGTCCCCCCCCCCCCCCCCCCGGTGGAAATCATAACGGAAATGAGATTTCCCTTTGTGTTGGGCAGCACGACGAAGAGTTGGATTGTGCCGGATCAAAGGGCTCAGGGATTTTATCTTCCTTCGTCCGACCCATCGACATCTGACGGGAGGATCAACCTCTGACAGGAGAAGTGGACTGTAGGCCTATACATCATCGATGGATCGTAGAGACCCAAACGTCTGACCCTCTTCTCCACAGATATTGATCCTTGCTGTACGATTTGACGCCTGACCAACACAATCTAGTCAATCGATTCACCATTTGAATATATTATTTAAAATATTCACCATAACTATAATATATTTTAAATAATATATTCAGTATATTTAATATAAATATATATTATAATATTTACCGCACGAAGCTGGTTGCTGCGCTGAATCCCTTTTTTCAACGCATTAGGAACGGCTGGTTTGACGACGATGAAAATGTGGGACCGTTCAAAACAAACCCGTTGAAAAGTGGGTCATAAATGCGAAGGTTATCCTCGACGGAAATATAAAACTGGTGTGAGGGAAAAAACGATTTATGAAACAGATGATCCGCGCGGGAGCTCGAGTGATATTCGGTGGGTGAGCAGATTTGCTGTGGGTTATCGTATGCGAATGGAAATGGAAGCTTTCGGGATGAGGATATGGCGAGAGCACTAAACAAGTCTTGTTTGATTGGAAATCGTATGGCCTTTCAGGATGTGGTTATCAGATTTATGCTAAGGTTGATGTTGAACGGAAGAGGTCGTTTTGATGTGGCAGTTTCAAGGGGAATCAGATTCAGCACCTTTCGTTACTTACTACTTGCAGTAAAATTTAATGTTAATTTAATAATAATAATTTATTAATTTTTTTTTTTACTTGGCTAAAAATCTCTCTAAGAGAGAGATACAAGACATACAAAATTGTTTACCAGCGATTTACCAGAAAGAGAGGAGATCACCATAGCCACGTATGCAGACGACACAGCTCTGCTCGCAGTTGGTAAAACGAATCATGTCACAATCCCAAAACTTCGAAGATCCATCAAGCAACTCCAAGACTGGACATCGAAATGGAGGCTCAAGATGAATGAAACGAAATCGGTCCATGTCGACTTCACCAACAGGAAGCTCGGCTATATTCCGGTTCTTCTTAACGGCAAGGTAATACCACATGCCAATGAAGCTAAGTACCTGGGCATGACCCTAGATGCAAGACTGCGTTGGAAAGCGCATGTGAAGAACAAGAAGGCGGAACTGACACTCAAGTTCAGAAAAATGTACTGGTTAATGGAACGGAAATCAAAATTGTCGATCCAAAATAAATTAAGCCTGTACAATCAAGTCCTCAAGCCAGTCTGCAGTCTGCCAGTCTGCTCCATGGACTTATGGAGCGCAGCTGTGGGGCTGCACTGCTCAAAGCAACCGCGATATCATTCAAAGGTTCCAAAACAATGTACTGAGGTGTGTTGTCGATGCATACCGATACACTAGAAATATCAGACTCCACAAAGAACTTCAAATACCTACAGTAAATGAAGTAATCACCACTCAAGCCATTGCTCATCAGTACACGTCAATGAAGAAGCGGTCCAGTTGACGAACTGCTCCGACGTCTCAAGAGGAAGAAGCCTCATGACCTGATGGTCAATGAAATTTAGTGAATTCCAAGTGCGGTCTACAAGCGTCACTTCTAATAATCACAACAGTTGTGATCTATCAGTTACTGATAGAGACTTAGTGAAGTATCTAAGTTTGAAGTACCCATCAAAACAAATATGTCAAAAATATGTTGCTAATAAGAAATAACTTGGTGCAATAAATATTTCTCAAAAAAAAAAAAAAAAAAAAAAAAAATCTAACCGCTCAGTACGTAAAACAGGCCGGGCCTGAGGGACTTGGCCTGTTTTACGTACTGAGCGGTTAGATCAGTTACTGATAGAGACTTAGTGAAGTATCTAAGTTTGAAGTACCCATCAAAACAAATATGTCAAAAATATGTTGCTAATAAGAAATAACTTGGTGCAATAAATATTTCTCAAAAAAAAAAAAAAAAAAAAAAAAATCTAACCGCTCAGTACGTAAAACAGGCCAAGTCCCTCAGGCCCGGCCCGACCCCAACTCATTATCCGGGTCGCCTGGTTCAGCATTATTTAATGTTCGCTCTCCTGTGTGGCAAAAGGGGGATAGGAACAGTTGAAAAAAAAAAAAAAAAAAAAAAAAAAAACTAGCAAATTATCTCAGGTATGGGGGAGAGTTGGAGCCCTGGAAGGGGGTCAAGAGCGGGTGGGGAATGTAAAGGGGTATGAATATCCATGAAGGTTCCAGGGGAGAACAGGGCAATAATTTATGGGTCAGTTGGGTGGAACAAGGCAGGACGGAGGTAATTTTTACATTTTTTTTCCCTCCCCGACTAACACTGCTCGGAGTCAATTTTCCTTTCGTACATAATTAATGAAACCGGAAATGGGTGTCATATTATAAAGAACGAAACTCCGCTCACTCCATTGAATATATCTTATGTAATAGTGGATTTTTGATATAAAAAGAATAAACCCGTTTTAGCCTGTGGGTGGATTGCTGCTAGTGATTGTTTTAGCGCGGCCCATGCATTAATTTCCTATGACAGTGATACAGTCTTAAACACTTGGATCAGAAACTGAATAAACAACGCTACAAATTTCATACAAGGGTTGATTATTCTTTGGTTGTGCAAAAAATAAAATTTAATTTTGTCATTAAAAAAATTTTTGAAAAAAAAAAAGTGTTGGTACCTACAAAGTTTTGAAATACCTACCTACCTCGAAGGGGGGACCTCGAAAAATGGGTTATTTGTGCAAAATTACTCGAAAAAGACACCTTATGCCTCCTGGGATCCTTCGAAAACCTCATTTGTAGCCCCTTGAAAGCCCCATAGATCCCCACAGTGAAATCGTATCGTTCTGCGACCCCCAACAATGGATTGTACGTCCAAAAATACTTCGAAAACTACACCTAACTCGACCTTTCAAACCTTCAAAACCTTCAAAAACCCCTCCCGTTAGCTCCTTTTTAGCCCCTAGGGTTTGGGCGATCGGGCTGAAAACCCAGTGGGCGCAACTGGATGCTAAACCGAGTATTTGGTCAAAATTACAGGCTAAAAAAATAAAGAAAAAATCCTACCTACTGCCCAAAACGGACATTTTGTTTTTGGAATCAATACATCTTGAAACGAAACGAATATGACATATTCGTAGGTACATTGATTTACATTGATTTTGGTAAATCAGAATTTTCTACCTCCGTCCCAATTACATAGGTATTATTCCAGGAATAATAAATAGGTACGTACCTATACCGGTATTATATTCTAAAAAAAAAAAAAAATCATTTCATATCAATAATAAACCAATTACCTAATTACTTATTTGAACAAGTTTATTTTTAATTTCTTGTAAGTTTGTGGACGGATGTGGGACCCCACAAAATGGATTAAGGACTCAGTGTTATCAGTGAATCCGTGGTCATAAGTGCTCCGTGCCCTGTATGGCTGAGCGCAGTAGGTATTTTCAGTCGTGGATTCGAAGCTTTGAGCAAAGATTAATTCTTTCTAAAAATTTTGGAAAGATGGGCTTCTGCACTCCTGTGGGATCCGAAAAGCCCACCACTTCCCATGGCACTTCATGCCACTACCGGAAGTTCAGGCAGAGTACGGTGTCCTTTCACTACTCCGGATGAACCTCCCTCATTTCCAGCTCTTGGGGCTCCTGGAGCAGACCTTGACCACGTCACTGTCTCAAGACGGTTGGAATCTGCCTGATGGTGCAGATAAGAGGTGCTGTACGGGTTTGGCGATAAACGTTGAAGATACTGGGGGAAGAAGCAGAATGGTCACATTTATCGCCAAATCCTTTCGCAGACCTATAGCTCTCCTGGTATACCAGGAGGAACTTTGCCTGCACTCTTGATCCCTTCCGCCACCTGAACTCCGCCAGACACAACAAATATTAACAATTTTGGTCCCTACCAACAGTCTCATCCTTGAAGACTTGGCAGAGCTGAATGTCCAAACGTTTTTTGGTGCAATCAATTTTTAGACGTCCTCTACCAACTCCTCCAAGATCCAGAAGTATCAGTCACTTTTGACAACTTCGGAAACCTGTCCCGGGTTTCTATCTCAGGTCCTTTAGAACAAACCTAAGAGCAAGAACCTAAATTTTCGTCAAAAGTACCCGTCTTATCACCCTTCTTGATTCTTCGCCAGGTCACCAGACTCAGAAAAAACTGGGTCACGACGCCAAACACTATCGTTCACACAGGGAAGAAACTTCACAATTGAATCCGTTCGAACTCTAGTTTCAGCAAGTTTGGCGTTAGTCGGCCTACCAGCACAATGCGGTTTTGAGCGGCTAGGGCTCCCCAGCAATGCGAAGGGGTGAGGATGGTGGGATTATAAATCAATCACGAATTGAAAGCTCCGTCCGGTACCAATCAAACTACAGATTAACTTGAAATTCGCTTCAACACAATTCCAGCTCGTCTGAAACCCCCCACCCGACCCCTAAACTTTTAGATAAAATCCTGGGAAATAATTCGGTGGTGGCGATGGGTTGGAAAACAAAGGAAAAGTTTTGATAGGATTGGCATTGAAAGGATTAAAGGCGACTCGTCGTAATCCTTCAACTGATCCTGATTCACCTTCTTATCAGAAAACAGGTAACGCATTTTCAGTGCTGAGGGGCGGGATTATCAAAGAAACTAAATGCTGATGTCATAATATTCATATTATGGACATTAAATATCCATACTAAATTTTAGGACTGTTTGGAAGAAGAGAGAGCCATGGTAAATGAGAGGAGGGTGAGAAGCAATAATGACAGCGTTGTGACTACCTAAGTATTATACCTACTAAGTATAGTATCTCGCACTTTCCTGAATTATCTCTACGCACGCGCCCCTTCTTGAAACCCCCGGAAAACGCATGAATACACCCATGCAGTGGATGTGAGTACACCCTCATGACCTCAGTACCCCCAGACCGAAAGGACGTTAGTATACCCGCAGTAGGTACATACATGAGTACACCCGTGGAAGACGAGTTAAATTTCTGCCAAATTTATACGTCATCTATATTAGTCAACATTCTTCATAATATGAAGGAAGCTATACAGAAACGTTAGTCTTATTATTATTAGCAAAGATTCCAGATAATTTGGGTCTAGCACCAAGATGTTCTTAAGCCTTCCAGACCTGTCCAAGGCTTGCAATGTTGGTGCCAAGCAGGATAAGGGATTCCAAGGCTTTCTAAGATTGCCCCAGCTTTCCAGACTTGTCCGAGGCTTGCAGAGTTGGTGCCAAGCTGGGGATGAACAGAGACTTCGTCCAGGGATGGATTGCCTTATCCTTTTCGACGCGCCAGGAGTGCAGAGGCTCTCAACCGGACCCGCTCTGAATTGTTCAGGTGTACTCGCCTCATATGACGAGCCACAGACTGATTTTTCTCGGGTGTACTGCAGTAGTGCTTGGGTGTACTGGGCGACCTTACTTTCACCTCACTGGTTGTACTCAAGTACCAACCTGAAAAACCAATGGGGTAAGTGCATGGTAGGGACCAATTCACCGATAGAAAAAGATTACACCGAATTTAAATTCGGTAATAACATCTACTGAATGATGAAAAAACTTTAAAATACCTGAAAATACCCTCCAATTTAAAGGCTGGAACACGATAAAAACAGAACACTAAACTTGGTAGCTGTATGAAATGGCAATGTGACTTCACAACCAACCAGCCAGGTTACCATTTGTGGGGACACCTTCTAGCAGATAAGAGATGTCATGCATTTACTTCCATACGTATCCACTAGATGGTATCCGGTGAAAATTGTTCTGTAGCATTTTTAGATCCCACTTTGGCACGCACTTGCCCCTTTTTTGCTTGTCCCCCACCTTGCCTTATCCTAGGGTTGCGCATCGATGTTTGATATTAACAAAACATCGATGTTTTAGTTCGTTGTTGGGTTTTCATTCTTCGAATTTAGTCATTGAAGCATAATAAAATTACTTCTGACCATTTAAATAATAATAATAATATTTAGTATAATTCTTATAAGAAACCGACAAAAACTTCATGATGAGATTCATTGAACATCGATGTTACATCGATGTTTTGGGTTTTTCCCACGCTGATATTGAGCGTCCGCTGTTACCCCTCACCATGTCGGCACCACTGTGTGGAGAAGGGGCGACTGTCACGTTCAGAGCGTGCACCATCTATAACCATCTTATAGTAACGCCGAGCCGAATTACGGTACGTTACTCTCGTACTTAGGCGAGAATCGCTACAAACATTGCCATAAGGGGCCGTATATACACAATCGATCACGTCCTCACCTGGTTATTATTGGCTGACCTTTGTCCGCTAATCAGATTTCAACTTCCAATCGCCTTCTGCTGACCTCCGCGTTTCTACAAATAACCCCTTATTTGGCTTTCACTGCTGGAATATTTACAACAGTCTTTTGCCCTCTTCAAATGGAAAGTCAGAGTGAAGAGAGAAATAAAGCGGAAAGAAAGGGTTAGCAAAAAAGCAATCTTTGCAACCCCCTCCCTGCATATTCGTTCTATTCAAGAGAAAGCAGATTAAAAATTCCGTCCGTTATTGAAATATGTATATCACCAGCGAATTAATGCAGGTCAGCTTTCACAATGATGTAGAAATCTTTCCTTCATTGCTGCTTCTCAAATTTATTCATGATCTCGATAAGTAATATAAAATTTATATTTTATATTTAATGTGTATTCCAATGACAATGTGAGAAAGTTAAAATTTCCAATACCTACAAAGGTTTAATTTCATACTAAGTACTGGAAGTCTTCCAATGTATTCCTGAAATATGAAAAGTGATGATGAAAGTTACAAGAGGTGGAATTTTACTGCTAGAACACCTTGGCGTATATAGTGTGACATAACCAATTCTTCATTTCACCTACCTGAAAGGACCCTCTCATCCCTTCTTCGCTTTTTTCTCCACTGAAGGAGGTTTCTACCTATAAATATGCAAATTGAACCCGAAGAACATCCTCTCTTTGGGGTTTGGGGGAGACGTATTTTGTGAAAAGCATAAGTGGGTTTATTTAGCCCAAGGGGGATGGCGTGCGCCTAATAGATTCTTTTTTTACGGGAACCGAATTTCCCAAGCGGTCATTTTAACGATGCTCGTTTCCTAGGATGTTGTTATACGACCTGCATTACTCTCGGTGGTGTTGAGGTCCGCTAGTAGGTTATGTTTTTACCTGCTATTGAAAAACATGAATAATAAACTCATTTTAGCTCTAGTTTACTGGGGCGACACGTAAACGTCACGCGCCTTCTTCATAACTGAGCCATTCCACATACCACTGCACACCGCTAGATGTCGCCTCCCTCTTCCTGACATGATCAGCCAGGTAGGCGTGTGAGCTTTCAGTTCCAAGCTCTGCTGGTTTAAGTGAGACAAGAGCAGTTACCCTACAGTTCTACTGTAGAAGGGGCGATTTGGACACCGGACACCTAACAAACAATCTGTACCTACTACGTTTCACCAAGCTATTAAAATAAGCAGCGGCAAAACACTGATGGCAACACTTTCCGTTGGAGAAGGTTCAAATTTGAGAAGTCCCAAATGGGGCTCATCAGTGCTATAGTGGGCGAGGTTGCGAGAGCTTGTCGGGTGGAATTTTAAATGACTGGGCCTTGGGAATACTCCGGACATCCCTCGACCCTGTGCACATTGAAACACCTCCCTGAAACCATCCCGTGGCATTCCAACCTGCGTATTCCACGTGTATCCGTCTCGGCGATGTCCTCCCAGGCTTGTTAATAATTTGCACCGGATTGTCACCACCTGAGGTGTGTGGAAAGGGGGCTCTGACCGGGTAAAGTGGAGCCCTCGACAGAACCAGGTGGGTTATTCTGCTCCACCCTAATACCTCCCTCGTCTCAATTCTCGCGCTAATTACTTGCAAAATTTTCCACCCTCCTTCCCATCGCAAAGCCGGTTCATTTCGTATGCATTACACTCCTCTTGGAGTTCCCCGGAGTCGCTCTCGTCTACCTACTTCCCTCAAGAACCCCCTTCCATCGCTCGACCATCTTCTCTCTTAACCTTTTCAAAAGAAACCTTCCAGGGGAGAAAAATTAATTAACAGTGTGCAAAGCCTTCAATCATCCTGTGGAGATTAGAAAGGGAAATTCGTCATTTTGGCTCCTCAATCTATGTTCCCAGGCGTTCCTCTTCCAAAGCACCCTTAGATTTTTCCTTCCTTCGAAACCAAATTTTGCGGGTTTTCTCTTTTTACGTGAATTGTTTTGTTGACCATCAACACTTGGAGGAATGAGGTTGTTTATGGAAGCACCCGACTACGGATGACGCAACCGTCATCTCATGTTGTAGATTGAAGATTCTGATTTGTATTCGGCTTGGAGCCACCTGGACTAGCTAGTAAACTCCAGGCCTCAGCTCCAATGAACGCAGGGCGGGTGTAATAGACCTTTTTTCGGGACGCTAGCGTCGGAACGCTGTTTACCAATTCGCATCCTTCCCCGTGTCAGGTTAATGCGATCCCTGTGATAAGCTGTCAAGCTGTGAGTTGTTTGAAGTGTCTTACAAGTTAATATTTGTGGAGTTTTGGTTTATTATTTTCGGAATAAAACACCTTTGTAGAAGTCGAAAATTATGATCAGCCTCAAAATGTGACATTATCCGTTTCAAAACAAGTTCCTAGATTCCAAAAATGCTGCAAATTTTACACAAGGGTTTATTTTTCTTTGATATAGGTTACTTGTGCAAAAATTAATTTCTGTGTCAATGAAAAAAAAATTTGAAAAAAAAAAAATTTGGATTTTTTTTAAAATTCTTTATTAAATAAAGAATTTAATTACCTAGTAAACATTTTTTACTCGAGTTAAACGAGTTAAGCAACTGAACCAGTAGGTAGTTGTGGGGCTGGTAATCTTGTGTTTGCATATAAACGTCTCATTGTGGACATTGATGATTGTCCTTCGGTTGGTTCTCCCTTCCTAGAATCTGATGTTGTCGTTGTTTTCTATTTTATCCTGCTTGTGGGCCTGCTGTGTAAGTTCAAAACAAGAAGTAAGTACTAAACGAAATACAGAAAATAAGCACCACAATGTAAATCGATTTCACTGAAAAATCGATTTTGGGAAAACTCTTGAAAGTGGATTGTACCTACTGAAAAATCAGTAAAAATGAAAATTGGAGGAAAAAAAAATTGAATCCCTAGTTCACTTAGAGTATCCCTTAGTGTTTAGTTGCTCATATTCACAAATACTCTTTGATCAAGAACAGTTACTGAAAACTCTGAACCGCAACGTGGCCTTGCAAATGATTAATGCCATTTTTGGATTGAGCGCGAAAGATTTTCCCTACGGATATTGAGAGGGACGTATGATGATGTAGGATTTGGTAGCGGGCCCTAACGAGGCTTTTCCAAGGAAAAAAGCAATTCAATCCCTTTTCGGGATCTTTCCATATTGTGGGGCTAATGGCCTTAACTGTGTCCCTTGTGCTGTGAGAGCTTCCGTGACGTTTGAAAATCGAATCGGGGAATGACAGGAGGAACGTCAATATTGACGGTGTAACCGAAGCGGCCTCGTTTGGATCATTTTCCGTCAATCTGAAACCAAATGAGCCGTCCCTGTTTGAGACTTGAGGCTCATATTTAGGAGCTGGAAGTGAAAAGCCGTTGTACGGTAGGTAGATTTTCACCATGTGCACATCAGAAGGGAACTCCTGGTTGTCACTAGAAAGGCTCAGAACGTAGGCCTATAGACGTAGACTTGCTGAGTATTTAATGGCATCAGCAAACTGCACTTGCAGAGGCTTTAAATCCATGGCTTTCATTGCCTCTCCTACACCTTTTACACCAGGGGCTAATCCTTTTACACCAGTTCAATCATTTTACACTAAGTACTAAATATTGATCAGTATCGATCAAACAAACCGGTTTTGAAATCCTTCACCATTCCAAACCGATTTTGTTCCATGCAAGGCTTGAAACTTCTTTCAAACTTGTTTTGAACAATTTCAACCCTCAAACTGGTTTCACTCCCCCTACAAACCAGTTTATGAGTCAAACTGGTTAGGAGGGGGAGTGAAGTTATAACCCTTTGATTGCAAACCGTAATTTGCATTGATTTATAACTTTATTACTTATCTAACAGGTGAATTCCGATTTCATTTGAACATTTCAGAATACACATCTCGACCGAAGGAAAAACTAGAACGAATCAACAGCGGAATGAAAATGGTAAACAAAGCGGAAAATAATGAGAAAAGACCGGGTTCGCTTGAAATGGGACAACATGGCGAGAAAAATGCGCAGAAATGTATACAAGCAATGTTCCAATCAGCTCTCCCACACAACCAACATTCTAATTAAAAAACATTTTTAATCTATCGAACAAAATGTTATCTACTTGGTATACCAATCTGGGAAGCTACGTATGTTCACTCATTCAAAGGTATTATTAATCAAAAAGCACATTGAAAACCTGAAAGGACAAATCTGTTCCGTAAAAAAAGCCAAGAAGAAGCTCGACGTTCGAAATCTTCCTAATTTACATCTTCTCGAGGTTCTCCTTTGAAGCGGTTTTTATCCAAATTACGTTACCACCTAAGTGGTGCGAAATAAGGGGAGAAATTGCTCTAAGAGGTCGTCACTCGCTGAAGCGCTAATAATCTGAATATTTCAGATCCTCCTTTCGTCCTCTTTCTCAGCTTCCTTTACCCGTTGAGAGGAGATGCAAGAAAACGCAAAATAATTTTAACTATTTATTTTCACTAGAGGGTTATTTTGGTTTTTTATCTTCGGAATAATCGACCCTCGTTTTCGCGACTAGGGCCGACAATTCGGATCCGCCCCAAAATTTGACGTTTCATCACGCGTAGATTTCGCTGTCTGAATGGTTTGGGGCAGTCATTGTTATTTTTTAACTCGAAAAATTTGACAGAATACTCGGTTCTTCATCCAGTTATGTTTGCAAGGATCTGGACAGGTATTTATCACTTTCAATTATTCTTGTGATAAAAGGTCGTGTTTTTACCCCAACGACTGACTGTTTTTCACCCTATTTAAAATCAAATTAAATTACCCATGCATCTGAAACAAATAAATGTAGTATGTTCAATACGACGTGACCATTTACGAAAAGCTTTTACTTTGATAGCTCAAAACCAATCGAAACGCATGAAAACCATTTTTTTTTACATTCACCCCATAAAGCAAAATGTATGGGGTAATTGTAAACATCCATTTGCTCATTAGTAATGACAACATCGACCAACATCTATCTCACACCAGTTAGCTAACATCATAAATGAACGAAAACAATTATTATAATTGTTGAACAAGATAGCTTTTCAAAAGCAGTCACAACCCTTCAACTTGGTCGTCAATGTCCACTTTGATTTTCAATTTTCTCTCACAAGGCTATGAACACTCGACTGCTGATATCACATATTTACGACATAATTATATTATTATTATTATGTGATTCACGTCTAGACAGTCACATTGTGATGATCAGGTCAGGTCAGGTCAGTCATTGTGATTATTGGTTAAGAAAACTAGCATCTTTCATCGAGGTCGCATTGATAAGGTCTAAGGCTTACTCGAAATTTAGTTCCACAATCTACTACAGGGGTGATAAGGGCTCTTGTTACCCCTTGTTTACATTTACTCCGCCTGACCCTATTTATTTTCAAAGTTTGTTATACCCTTTTTTGGGGAAACGTTTGGAGCTCAGATACATACGCAGTGTTGTGCCCCGGGAATATTCCCGGGGAACGGGGAATTTATCGGGAATATTCTCCAAAATATAAATTTCTTGGAAAATTGGGGAATTTATTTTTTCTCATCTTCAATTCACTCTAACATTTTTTTCCTGTTTTAAACTCTGTTTAATCGGTTGATAGGCCACAGTTCCTACCTACCTTTGCTGCCTGATGATACTTGAACCCTGATCCTATCATAAAGCTTTGTCATCAGCAACACCAATACTGAAATCGAAGAAGTTTGGGGTTGGTGAGAGGGGGAACTTGTGATAAGTGGCAGTGTGATTTACCTCAGTCTGCTTTTGTTATGACCTAATGTCAACACGGTTTAGTTCTTGACTTTCTTCGCGGATGAAAAAAATAAAATCCCGGGAATATTCCCCAAAAATAAATTTCGGGAATTTGCCCATCACTGTACATGTATGTGATACGGTACCTATACGCCACATGGAGAGCGACTTTTTGGTGTTTTCTGTCTATTCTCGTCATCTCCTGGCTGAACTGGATTTTTCAAGACCTTTCTGACAATCGGAAGTACCTCACAGCAAAATGGTCCTCCTCCCCGTTCTCCTCCTCGTGTTGCAGCTTCGAGATTTTTATTTATAAATAAAATTATTATTATATTATAATAATAGATTTTTTTGTTTTGCATTCCTCTATTCATTCGCGTTTCTGAGTTATTCGCTTCATTTTTGAGTTATTCCTGAGGAGCGCTGCAGTGCCCCCTCGTCTCCAGTTGGTATAAGCACATAATATGTGCTTATAAGATTATTTTCAGGGCCATCACAGTGTTGGACCGCCTTAAAAAAACAATAAACCAAAAACCACCCGAAATGAGGGAGCTAAAATTATTATATAAATAATATTTATATAATAATTTTAGCTCCCTCAGGTATATATACCTACTCGGCTTTAACGGGTTGTGATCCGCATAAAAATAATTTTTGATAAAAGAAAAAAAATCTTCTACTCCTCCCGGCTATTGATGGAAGGTATAAAAATGCGCGAACAGCTAATGAAAATTATCAATCACCTTTCAAAAGGGTTGATCACTCATTAATGCTTTCAAATCAGTTCACTTAAGCGATTAATCTCCGCCCTCGTGCTCTGATGAAAACCTCGTAAAATGAATGATTAACACAGGATGAATTTCAGAAAGGGGAGTGAATGTGGGGAGGGCTTTTGAATCGATACTTCACTTTACATAGAACGCGATAGTTGAATAGAGTTTGAATAGTTTATTTGTGATGCATGAAACGAACTTGACTAAATATACCTTTACTGGTGGGGGGGTTACTTTGCGTGAATCTGGTCGGTAGTGCGGACCACGTGAGCTTTTATTGGAAGGGCTTGGGACGGGGACATCATCAATCAAAGGCGGTCAGCATTCCAAGGAATCAAAGGGGACGACGAGATATAGCCGGTCATTATCCAAAAATGCATCTATCACGTGTAACGCTTTGGTAATCAGTGATGATTTGGTTCACCTCCTTTCGCAGTGTTTTTCACTTCAGTTGGCTCAATGAGCCAAAAGACGTGGCCGGATCAGGTGCTTTCACGGTGGGTTGTCTTGACCCAAAAATGTGGGAGACCCTCAAACTCAACCGATTCCGCCAGTGATATCTGGATTCCAGGATCTCTGGTTCTGTGGATTTTTGGATTTCCGGATCTGAAGATCTCTGGATTATTAAAAATATCTTTGGATCTTTCCTGGATTTCTGGAGCGGTAGATCTTTGGACTCCAGTATCTCTGGTTCTGTGGATTTCTGGATCTCCGGATCTCTTAAACTCTGGATCTTTTTCTGAATTTCCTGTATCTCTAGATTTTTGGATTCCTGTGCCAAAGGTCCAGTGAAGCCAGTCACTTATTTCGCTCTCCTTCTTCTTGTATTCTCTAACCCCAGTTGAAGTTATCCGAAGATCGTCGGTAGGTGGTTACGAGTTTCTTTTGCGAGCCTTCGTTTTGAGGAAATTTCATTTTTGTCATCTTCAAAAATTTAATAGGTTTACCATATTATGGTATTTTTAACAGGGGCACCCTTTTTCATCGCTGCCTATTGTGACACGGCGTTACTACACGGAGAAAAAAAATGGCGGTATTTTAGACGAAAATGTTCGGTAATCGGTGGTCAACCGAACAATTTTTCGAAAAATGGAGAGGTAAAAACGCAAAAAATGTAAGGTAAAGTGTTGAATTTGCGCGGTTGACCACCGATTACCGAACATTTTCATTCATCTTTCTACCGAACACCAAAACTGTTTTACCGCTCAAAAATCGGAGATGTTACCGAACATTTTTACTTAAATTGTTCGGTAATCCCTGTGTCCCGCAATGTTTACCGCTCATTTCGTCCCGCCAACTTACCGAACATACCAAAATGTAAGGTGAATTTTAACCTTCCAACCTCAAACCTTTTCGATTATGAGCGGTAAATTATAACCTCTCAAAGTTAAAGTGCGCGGTGAATTTTCACCTTCCATAATTAATGTGAGGTTGTAAAATTACCTCCCCTACTTCAAATGTGCAGTAAGAATCACCTCCCACAACTCGGATGTGCGGTGAATATTCACCTCTCATTTTAAATTTCGAGAAACAATGTGCGGTAAAAAATTACCTCCCACACGCAATTGTGCGGCCAGTATTCACCTCCCTAATTTCAAATATCGTTCGGTAAACGTTACCTTCCACACCTAAAATGCGCGGTAACTAATCACCGAACAAATGGCAAGAAGTACCTCTCAACGTAGTTTGAGAGGTAATCGTACCCAAAAAGTGAGGTAATCCCTTGTTGGTTTGGGCGGTAAATGAACATCAATGAGTTACCTTTCATTGATGTACACTTACCGCCCACACCAACAAGGGATTACCTCACTTTTTGGGTACGATTACCTCTCAAATTACGTTGAGAGGCACCTCTTCCCATTTGTGAAGTAATCAAACCACGAGTCGAACGGATAGGATACCTAAGGAAGAAAAATAATTCGGTTATGAATACAAACCATGTTTATTACAACGCAGAACGATATACAACATAATATAACGTATAAAATTATAATTAACTGTAAATTAAAGGATAAAGGATACAGTAAATTAAAACTTAGGCATGATCCAACATTATTAAATCATTTAAAGTACAAATAATTTAAATTTTAAGTAGGTGCACGACACCCCACTAGATTTGTCAAGAACTAAAATTATTTATCAAGTACCTATCATTATTTTATCAAGTAGGTACAATGCTATTAACCATGGGTTCGATTTTACATTGGGAAAAAATGGGGAAAGTCGATAAGTTATCAATGATATGATCAATATGATAACTTATCATATTCAATGCCAAACCGGGGACATTCTATTTCTCAACTGTTAAGGATATAATATAATATATTATTATCAAATCATTGATATTATCAAATAAACACGTGTACGTCTATTGACATGATCCAACGTATTCGTACACGCCTACCAACTAGATTAAACCAGAGCAGAATCTGTTCTTGTTCAATCTAGTAGGGAGATATAAATATATCTGATATAAATACAATTATTTTATGAAGTAGGTAGGTACAATGCCCTAGCCATGGGGTCGATTTTACTTTCTCAAGTAACGTTCTTAAGTCGGAAAGTAAATTGCTAGGGTTTTGTGGGACCCCAAAAAGAGGATTGTACGTACAAAAAGACTTAGAAAACGTCACCCCACTCGACATCATACCCAAAAACATGAACCCCCCGTAGCCCTTTTTTAGCCCAATAGAGCTCCACAGGTTTGGGCAATCGGCCTCTTGCGAGCACAACTAGATAGTAAATTTAATAAGTAAAATATATTTTTTCAATATTTCAGATTAAAAAAAAAAAAAAAAAAAAAAAAATCATCCAACTGCCCAAAACGGCCCCGACGGCGTACGGCGGACGGACATTTCGGTTTTTGAATCTAGACCTCTTGAAACGGATAGGTAATGTCAAATTTTGAGGCCGATCGGAGTCGTCGACCTCCGTCGCTTAAACATAGGTGTATTCTTCCAAGAATCATAAACCGAAACTGACTAGAGATTGCCAAATTCGTTTTGGAAAAAACGCTGCAAATTGTCCACAAGGGTTTATTAAATAAACTAAATAAATGTTATACTAAAAAAATACTACCAAAACGACACAATAGCCGAAAGTCTTCAAGAACCCTCCCGTAGCCCTTTATAAGCCCCACGGGATAATATAATAAACCATCCCGGGAATAATATACCCCTATGGAATCGCGACGGGGGTCGACGACTCCGATCGGCCACAAAATTTGACATTATACGTTTCAAGAGGTCTACATTCTGAATCCGATATGTCCGTCCGCCGCCCGAGCCGTTTTGGGCAGTAGGAATTTTTTTTAATCTGAAATTTTGACAAACAACTTGACTTACCATCTAGTTGTGCCCGCAAGGTTTTCAGTCCGATCGCCCAAACCCGTGGGGCGCTAAGGGGCTAAAATGGGGCTACGGGAGGTTTTTTTTTTTTTTTTAAGGCTCTTGGCTATGGGGTCGAGTCCAGGTGTCGTTTTCGAAATATTTTTAGACGTAGAATCTATTTTTGGGGGTCCCGGAACGATCCCATTTTAATTTTAATTATTTTCTCATTGATATAGAATTAAATTTTACCTAACCTAGATAAATCAAAGAACATTGAACATTTGTGTAAAATTTGCAGTGTTTTTAGACATTTCCACTGCACAAAACGGCCAAGATTAAAAAACCAAAAATTTTGGTTTAATGTCGTAGGTTCATGCTACAAAAACAGGGAGAAGCCATTAAATTGGGGAGGACATAAAGTACTTGTACTTATGTTCATAATGAGAGAACAGTAAACAGATTGCAAATGATGGCTCATGACCGTTATTTGGATTCATAGGACTTCACGACAAGATAAATGAATTTCGTAAACTTCTTTTGGCTCTGCTGAACAGTTGATATAATATTATTTTGCATATTATGATGGTTTACCTTTGAGGTACAGATACGCGGTGCAAAGGTATAGGCACGTGCGACGGTTTTCTTCGATACAGCCCGGCCAACTTGGCGGTCCTGGACGGTGGCTTTTTTGCATATCAGTAAGGCAGCAAACATAAGAGAGCTCTTCGTTTCAGATGAACATCTGCAAGTGGAAATGGAATGCTGTTAATAATTGCCGACAATTCTGTTTTGTGATTTCTGGACTTGACACACTAACAATTAAAAAACACTTTTTGAGGGACTATACCTAACTGAAGTGTGCTCTGAAGCTTACCCGATGTAGCGGTTCTTCTGACAGAAGGGTATTCCACCTCGATGATCGGACGAATTCCACAATTCTGGGACCTTATTCGTCGAGCTTGGAACTCAGGAGAGGCTCCTCCACCCCAAACCATCCGAAAAGGGTCTGCGTGAATCTGATTTAAGAAGGCATAAAAACATGAGATCAGCTTAGGGGAAAACATCAAAAATTTCATGCAATACACCAATGACGCATGGAATAATGCTTACACATAGGTAGGTACTTTAGATGGGAACGATATAGGGACGACACTGCAGCGAAATTGTGTCAACACCCACCGATGAAATGAGTCGATCGACGCGTAGTCCGAGGCATTTCCCCAATTTTGAAAATGTATCGAGTAACTGTAATCACAATTGATTTGCATTGATGTTAGGTATCGACGCATAAGCATGCAAAATGTTCATACATGTACCTTTTCAGTAGTGTCCAGTAACTGAATTTTCTTGAATGCTTTAAACTGCTTTCAGTCTTTTACGAGAGAAACAGGAATTCCATTGTCTACCGTAGATCGTAACGATCGAATTGGGCCTTGGGTCGAACATGCGAGAACATGAAAAAACAAAATTACAAGCACTCCATTATGTTAGCATCATACATACCTCACAAGCTGAAAATCTACGAAACTGACAAAAGATAATTACCTTTTTCGGATGTTCCAAACAGTAAATTCACTAGACCGATTTATAACCGTCACCAACGACAAACACATCAATACTAATGGCCGCCACTCGGCCGAAAACCCCAGCAAAGCCCCAACGCAAGCGCTTCCAAGCGCCTATCTCAGGTACTACTGTACGGTAGACATTTACCGCACTTACTTTTGTGTACGGTGGAAATTTACTGCCCACGTCTTATGTTCGGTAATTATAAACCTTTCTGTGAAGGGGGTAAAGTTGGGCGGGAAAACGTTGGTGATGTGAGGTAGAAATTAACCATACGGCCTTTGGTAGGCAGTAGACATTAAATGTAAATTTTACTGCCCACATGTTATGTTCGGTAATTATCAACGTTTCTATGAAGAAGGTAAAGTTGGGCGGTAAAACGTTGGTGATGCAGTAGAAATTAACCTTACCGCCTTTGGTAGGCGGTAGAAAGTTACCGACAAGGTGTTATGTTAGGTGAAAATCTGACCCAACATATTCGATAGCTTCATAGACCGGTAAAGTATCACCTCTCCTCAAAGGAAGGGAGCTTGGGCGGTAAACTGTTGACGATGTGAGGTTGAAATCTACCTTACAGCCTTTGGCAGGCGGTAGACATTTAATGTAAATTTGACTGCCCACGTGTTATGTTCGGTAATTATTAACCTCTCTATGTAGATGGAGAAGTTGGGCGGTACACGTTTACTTCACTTTTTCGCATGTGAGGTATGTTTGTACCGAACTGGCTTCCTTGTGCGGTTGATAATCGAGTTGTTCGGTGAATGTAGCTCTCCGTTTGTTCGGTTAGTTCTGGCAAGGTAAGATTTCTTGAATTGTTCAGTAGCAGAGAAGAAATGTTCGGTAAGATCATCGAGTTGTAAGGTAACCAAGGGTAATTGGGCGGTAAAAATGAAATTGTTCGGTAGATTTTCACCGCTCACGCGGTTTTTTATACTATAAAATGGCCGCCAAAGCGGTTTACCGAACAAAAACCGCACTTTTTTTTCTCCGTGTAGGAAAAATTATGAGTTAGGCCCTATTACTTAGTTACGAGTAAACTAGGTAGCCGGTCAAAAAGCGTCATTACTATAGTAATCCCCTATAGGGAAACATTTCGTGGATTTCCAAAAACGGCGGAAAACGCCAGAATCCGGTTCAACTATTGGCGTCTGTCTTAACAACGAACGAAACTGCGTGGGTTAAAACGAGCTATTTCCGCTCGGAAGCTAAAATTTGGTCCGCGTACAGCTTCATGACGATCAACGAAAGAGAACCTTTAAGGACAGATAATTTCACCATCTCTTAAGCTACCCAAGGGTTTATTTGGCTAGATCTTCAAAAACATGTCTGGTTAACAGGGTCTACCTGCGATGTGGTTTCCATCATGTCTGAACCATTCTGAACCCAATTTCTTCCCAGGAAATTACTCACCGGCAGAAGCACTCCCAATTTCTTCCCAGGAAATTACTCACCGGCTGGAGCACTCCCAATTTCTTCCCACTCCATTTCAGCAGTTATATCTGTCGCAGTCATTTTGTCAAATCCGTGACTAAATGCCTAGGCAAACTGTCAAATATTCGTTTTGGTTTATTATTCTTGGAATAATAAACCTATGTTTTCGCGACGGGGGTCGACGACTCCGATCGGCCTCAAAATTTGACATTATCCGTTTCAAGAGGTCTACATTCAAAATCCGAAATGTCCGTCCGCCGTCCAGGCCGTTTTGGGCAGTAGGATTTTTTTTAAAATCTGAAATTTTGAGAAAATACTTGGTTTACCATCTAGTTGTGCCCGCAAGGTTTTCAGTCCGATCGCCCAAACCCGTGGGGCGCTCTGGGGCTATAATGAGGCTACGGGAGGGGGTTTTTGAAGGCTTTTAGATATGGGATTGAGTTAGGTGTCGTTTTCGAAGTATTTTTGGACGTAGAATCCATTTTTTGGGGTCCCGGAACGATCCGATTTCACTGAGGCGATCTTTAGGGCTTTCATGGGGCTAAAAATGGGATTTTTGAAGGATCCCAGGATGTTAAATATTTATAGAGTAAAAAATACAGCATTTTTGCAAAAACACATTTTTGAACAAAAAAATCCAAAAAAAAAATTTTTTTGAGATAATAATCCAAAACATTTTTTTTTTTTTTAATTTTTCCATTGACAGAATTAAATTTCTGCACAAGTAACGTTTATCAAAGAATAATAAACCCTTGTGTAAAATTTGCAGCGTTTTTGTTAGGAAGCTTCGTTTCGTTTTCGTTTGTCGGTTCGCTTTAGGTTATGGACGATTGATTTTCGTAGGTGGGTACGAGTTTATTTTGCTAACCATCGAATCGAGGTGGCTTGATAGGAATGTACTTCACAAGGATAAGCGGGTTAACATTGTTGTTAGGTACTAAGAAAAATTAAATTCACGACAGTGTGGTGTTTGCCGACGGTGCAGAGGTCTAATCCAATGAGGTGGTTAGGGTGAGAAATGACTCCTCTGCGGAGTACTGACTACTCAGCAGAGGAGTCATTTCTCACCCTAACCACCTCATTAAATTTACGAGTTGCTACGGGTATTCCGAGTGAAGGATTGATGCATTATTTACAGACTGTGGACGGGAATTTGATATTTCGTGCAAAGCACGGGTGTCCCAGCTAGTTATAGTTATAATAACTCATGCCTGGTGTGGGTAGTAGGCTTGGGTTAAAATCAAAACTAGATAAAACTGATCTTGTACCCACGCAGAATTCCTCAGGTTTCCATAATAAAACACTTACGGATTGTGGGATCTCTAGCAACTTTTATGTGTGCTTTTACGAGCTTGGGAACAAACTCCAAAAGCCTAACTCGGACTGGGCTTTAGAAAAAACCATCAATGAACATTCTACAAGCCGTGAACCCATTAACAAGATGTACTCAAAACTCGGTCATCCGAAGCGAGAATTACTCGAATAATAATAAGCTCAAATACTTTCCTCAATATTACTCGTAGAACATCCAAAACTTTGCCATTTCATTTGCTCCCCCCCCCCCTCCCCTGACAGCCACCCCCACCCGGAAATCCTCCACTCCGCTGATGAGATACGGCCTTTCGGACCGGAAGTTAAGTTCAAAAGCGTGTTAACTTTTCCTCTCGGGCGACCGTTCAACCGTAAAATATTCAACATCCCCTAAACCCCGAGCCCACGTTCGGTCATTTGAAGTTTTTTTTTTTTTCCTCTCGATGGATAAGTTGGGTATTTCTAACAATACTCGACGTTGTTTTCCAAACTATTACGAGAGGATGAATTGTAACAATAACGAAACGAGGCGGCTATAACTCACAGCTTCAGTGGCGGTCGGAGCGGCAACCTTTCTGGAGGGCTTGGAAGACTCATAGAGCTCAACGGGGTAGTCTACGGGTCTTTTTCGAAAATACGACGAATACGACACCTCACTCGACTGATACAGGGGCTGGGCAATCGGGCCAAGCCAGTGACCCAGTTTTTTTGTTTCTTCTTGGAGGGCTTGGAAGACTCATAGAGCTCAACGGGATACTCTACGGGTCTCTTTCGAAAATACGACGAATACGACACCTCACTCGACAGATACAGGGGCTGGGCAATCGGGCAAAGCCAGTGATCCAGTTCTCTTTCTAAAGGCGGTTTTCATGCATTGACATCACCCACGTTTCTTTTCACTAAAACCCAGTTTCTGTAAGCCTGAAAACCCCTGAAAGGGTTCTCCTCACCAGTTTTTGTTCCAGAAGACCAGTTTCTTGTTACCCAAAACTGATTCCTGCTGATCTGCATGGTCCTAAATAGGTTTGTGGTTAGCAAATGCGGTTTCGGTTCATCGAAAACTGGTTTCTGCTCACCAGATGCTACTCCCTAGATAGTAAGTACTTAACAAGACTTTGGACAATTTTTCGCCAATCTCCCCTCACGTCCTGCCGTAAGTCTTTCGCGAAAGCATTAATTAATTACAGAGAGTTGTGTGCCCGGCTTCGCCAAAGCCAACTTGGTTCTAATTGGTCAAGACCTCAATCATTCCCGATCCAACCTCTCAACCCGACCGACATCCCTTAATTAATTGGTAGGAGTTTCTCCCACGTTCCTAACGACAAGCGTTCAAATAAAGGATAACAACCTCGCTCGTAGGATAGTGTTGGACAATGGGAAGGACCAATACAATGAGACCACCTGATGTTGTTGCGGTGCCGAATTCTACAACTTCTCACCAAACTTTGATGATTGGAGAGATGAATTGCGCACTCAAGTTTCACCGTGTTGCCAAATGCTGAATTGCGGCTTCGGCTGGTTTATGTGACATTTGCGCAGAGAATTATTTATATTAGTTGTATAACATTACCTCGTTATTTCCGTGCTTTCAAAAAGAGGGAAAGTGTGAGTGGTAGACGGAAAATGGGTGATGTGGAATCTGTGGTTTTTATACTAATTGGTATTGTGAGGCACGTGAAGGTGCCATTAATGTTAGTTTTAAAGAATTTGCGAAATTTTCATAAGTCTCCTGGACTATTCACGTAAATAGGCTTGGGGTAGAGTACATAGATAGAGGCTTGCTCATGTGTTGCAAAGGTCATTGGCCAGGCCCTTGTGTCAGTGTATTTCATCGTCTCCACGAGATGGTTCGGTTCGTGTTCGTAGCACAATCGTGACAGTCGTAATACTGATTCCACGTGACGGCCTATCCATGGGTGGCAATCCTAACACTTTCCTGAGGACGGGTGGCAATCGATAATGTCCCGCAAGTGGATTGGGGGCGAGTGAGCACTAATGGGCGAGCGAAGCGAGCCCCCGACCGAGTTAAGTGGCCAAGCGAAGCGAGGCCCGCCTGTTTGCGTGCTAGTTACCTAATAAAAATCTTCGAAAGTATGTTTTTTTTTTTTTTTTTTAGCACGCGAAAATATTTATTGAGCATAATTAAAAACGAAACGAGCCGGGATCAGGGTCTTCGTTTTCGAGAGAGGCCAACCTCGCCAACGAAAAGTATGTTGATAATAATTTTATATATATCACTTTAAAATCAGAATCAGACTGGTTTTGACAGAGTCTCTACAACTGTATACATACATGTATAGAGACATGTCTCTATTACGATTTTTCGCTAAAACGAAGTATTTTGGTACGTTTTGCGGAAAAAAACGGCAACATTTTGACGGCTCTTTTCAAGATTGCGAAGAAAGCAAATGGACGAGAATGACGAAAACTTGGATTTACCTACCATAATTATTATCGAACGATTCTAAATATCATATAAAAAAACCGGACGGTAGACCTATGGTTCTACAGTCAGATCATAATAATGAATAATTTTACACCAACCCTCTACTTGTAACCAACTTCCTTAGAGACCAATCATGTGATTATAGTTTTCGCGATCATGTTGCGCTCAAAATTCCCCGTGACGTGAGGCTCGTGACGTGACGAAAACAAATGGAAACGTCCTGTTAATCATTATTAAATGATAAAATCAGGACGAACAGGATTTGTGTAAGGTGAACCCCCAACTCCACTATTTACTGGACTACTAGTAACAGTGGTTAGTGACTATGGAATCCGCCTGTGCTACTATGATGATACACCGATGAAGCATGCCCCAGGCACTTCTATTTAACCTGATTTTTATTTTTAAATTTGTTTGGTAAAATTTACCAACATTTAATGTTGATGCAAAGTTTAAAAAAATAATTAAAAAATCGATTAAATCGAATGAAACATTTTTCAAGTTTTATTGTGCCGTTAACAATTTTCTAATAGAGAAGTCTTCTTAGATTTGGCTACTGACTTTTATTCCAAATCAAACGGAGTTCTACGAAGTGAATAGTGTTACCATCAAGAAGTTGAAAGATGTCTTCTCAGTTAGTCCTTTTGCGGGGTGGGCATGGCAACGTTTTTAGCGTGGAACATGCTTTAGCCGTGACCTAACTGCACAAAACGTCCAGGAGGGAGACGCGGGAGTGTCACGTTTATATATTACGTAATATATAAATGAACGTTAGGCCACTAGTTCTGCATCCTCACCAGTCGTACGTTAGGCCACCAGTTCGGCGTCGGACTGTCCCGTCGGGCCCCGACTCGGACAGTTACTTTTCCAGCACGCAAGATGGGTTTCAATCTTACGGTTAATAATGCATGTTCCATGTTTTTTGAATTTCAGCAATGGGCTCTAAGCAATAAGCATCTGAAGGGTCGAGTTTTATTTCTATTTTATTTTTTTACCCAAACCTGTTTTAAAGCCAATTTTGGGCCTGCCTAGCTAAAATGTATCCAATGCGGTCCGGCGTCTTGTCAAACAATCTAGTAAGTACAAGGGTCTAAGGGAGTTTCCTAGTTGATTCTCTGGGAACAGGTGGTTTGGTTGAACCGTGTTTACAGTGTTTTCCGGCGACGACCCCCTTTCGGTTTGTTTGATTTGAACAGTTTGCTCGGGCTGGAAGATGAGCTGGAACTGCCCGTTCGTTTGCAATTGGAGCGTGAAACCCGTACGTAAATCCAGTCAATTCCGACGGGCTTCACGATCATTTCTAGGTTCGTGTTATACCGGAATTGTCAATTTGTCAAGATTAAACCAGGTGTACCAATTACGGCGAAGGATATACTAGACCATCACGACCTCCGTGTTGCACCTGGTGTGGTAGCAACGCCACTCCTAAAGCCACCAGGTGGCATTAGGTCCTGACGTCCACATTCGATACATACCTATTATAACCACTAATAATTAGTGGTTATAATAATAATTATTATTAGTGTTTTCGACCAGAGTTGGCAAAACATAAAAATAACTAGGCCTAATTAATTACAAAATTTAAAAAGTACAATTTTGATTTTTCCATGTTCCAGGTTGGTTGGCTGCTTAAAAACAGAAGAACCACGTAGAAACGAAATCCTCGTTTAAGTGAGCGAACAATTTTGTTCTTGTGAATTTCCTCACATGAATCCATCACCGTCTGGAGGCATAAATTGAACATTAAGGCTGTTGTTGATGAGCGGTCGTAACTCTAGTACAGTTGGTAAATATTTCCCACACGGTCGATTGGCTGAACGTGGCCTAACCAATCGTGTGATATTTTACAAGGAACGTGCGATAAATATTCCAATTTGCTAATAGGGTTTGAGTTCGCTTGGGGTTCGTGCCGCTACGTGTACAATCAAGCAGACCTCCAACAGCGACGAGCCAACACTATTGAAGGGCTCTCGTCGAGAGTAAATGGGAGATTAGTCAGATTCGGACCAACTGCGGCGTCTAACCAGCCGGATGGAAGGTTTATAAGGGCACTCTATCAGCAGGAGGCATTCAGCTGTATCGGTGCAGTAGGGTGGCCCGAAGGGGAATTGTCGATGACAAGGGGAGTAAGAGAAAGGATACAGCCAATGGATGTAGCAGAGTCAGGGCATTGACGTGGTGGAAGTGGAGACAATTAGTTATCTCATGCAACGATCACGAATTCGCATACATTTGGTGCCAGTTTGGGTTCAGCAGGCTCGGCAGGCGTTGGAGTTTGCGCATCTGGTCTGCTGTTAGATGTGTGCCATAGACATGTTCGCTCGCCAGGTTCACAATACCCTCCAAGAACCCAGCACAACAAACGGAATCTCGACCCTGCTCCTGACGCGATACTTCCCCAATATGCCCAACACAGTCTCATTTTTTTGGGACTGGCAAACACTGAGGCATCTTCATCAGGACCCGTTCTTCACAACAAGTTCTTCAAGAAGGGACATGAAACTTGTGTCGACGGCATTTGCTTTTGCCATTGGGACAAAAGCCAGCCAGGTCAAGCCAAATCCAACCCGATCAGCTCAAATGAAATTTCCATTTGAAGCACTGATCAGTGCTTGGCTGGTTGGCTTTATGGAAATTTCATTTGATCAATCGGCTTTTATTCAACCAACATGTATGGTTTTGGGTAACAACTCAGCCGCTTCTCATCTTACACTATGAAACAGGCATGGAAGTCAGGCTGGTTGAAGTATCGTAAAATACTTGAACTGCATGGCCTCATTTGACAATGTGTGAATGCATCATTCACCTGTCCACGGTTCAAGGCCTGGCCAAGAACTTGAATCCCCAAAATCACTATCAGTATCAGCGATATATGTCGTATTGCCTTCTTGCTCCAGTGATCCACGATTTCCACGTCAATGGGATTGGGTCATCTCTGAAAGGGGAAATCATCTCACTGAGGTTCTCCTGGAATGACTTGGACGCGGCTTTATTGATTCCTCAATACAAGTGTCATGCAAATAAAATCGCTTTCCGGTCTCAAGTGGACACCTGGGGTTGTAACAAGGTTTGAAGTGGAGGGCGAGGGGTTAATAATACCATTGAGAACGGGGTTGTATCCAACAGAGTGGAGGTGGGGTTGAAGAATTCAAGGGGACTGCCAAAAGTTGGGTGGGGTTAGGCGGAAGCTCTAGAATGATAATAAGCCCGGGAGGCACGTGTTGGGTTGCTAAGTGACCTTCTAATCGGATTTTGCGCTTTAATTGAGTGTAGGAGGCCACCGCTGAGCCAATCCGATCCCCACTGCGGGTGGCGGCACCGAAGGATAATACACGGACTGAGCCATCTTACGGACACTTGAGCATCAAACAGATCTCTGAACCGACTACACCGGATTACATTCACATGAACATTACACACCGTCTGAGGTTCCTCAAAATACGCTAAAGGACCCCCTTCCAGCTTCCAGAATATTTCCTCTCGTCTGGTCACGAGGTTGTGCCAAATTCGAAATTCACATGAATTCATTATTTACTCAATAGCTGTGTGCTTCCCACAACTTGAACGCGAAAAGCGAGTTCTGACCGTTTGGAACGGAATCAGGGCTGGGTGTGTAGCGGGAGTAGCAGGGCCTGGGGGAGATGCAGCTGGAGCAAGAAAAGATAATATTATGCTGAGGAGATAATTTGTTCATTGATAACATTAATCCAGTTGCTTATCGACATTCACGAAAATCCCAAGTCTTCAACGAGATTCGAACCCGTGGCCTCATCGGAATGCTGCGCGAAGTGACTACGCCCAGAAAAGTCCAGTCAATAGAGGCTAAAAAGAGGGGTCCTCCCTACAAAAGGTGAAGCATCTTCTTTTATTTTTTCATGTTGTTTAGGCCGAGAAGGTTATTAATCCCCCTCCCCGTTGCTTAATCCGCGATTTTGAAGAGAAAAAAAACCACTACTTACCTACATTGTGCCAAACAACGATCAGGGAACATGGCACAGAACTTTAAAATTGGTCTCAATTTTCAAATTTCCTAAAGAACTCAAACTTATGGGTTTTGCTGGATACTTCCGTTTAGGTGTTTCTCACAACACTTCAGAGCTTTTTCGTGAACCTTTAAATTTCCTTCAAGTTTCACTCCTTTCAATGTGCCATTCATCCACCAGGTCACGATGCACAGGGCTCCAGAGTCGTCCTAAATTTTCGATATTCCAAAAACACCTCAAAAGTATACTGCTCAGCCGTATACGGCTCAGTACCCTTCGCGAAGACACTGGTGGATCCAGAATTTCTCCAAGGATATTATCATCTTAGTATTGCATAATAGGATAGGATCAGACCCTATGAATTTTGAAAAAAATTTCCATAATTGCGGACAACAGGCAGATTCGCAGCTGCTTGTTTGAGCCCAAATTGCTCCCAATTTGACGTGATTAGGCTATTCAATTCTCACCAATTTATATCCAAGGTGATCATTAGGCCTAACCCGCTCAGGACCCTCATTGCCCCGCAATTTGAGCGGCACGTGACTTCCCAAGGCACGCTTACCTGCCATGATGAATGCTCGCAGACATGCGAAGGGGTTAAATACAATAATCGTCCGAGGGTTTCATTTGCGAGGCCGAGATTGTCCTTCGGGAAAGCGGATTAATGTTGACTGGCATCCGTCTGGCATTTCAGGATGTTTCCAGGGGTAACTCACTCTGGGGGTTCGGAACCTTCGAAAATAATTAGTTTGGCAAAAACATCATCAGTACCCGCTAACCAACAAGGTTGTGGTTTCCTCAATTCGTCACCTTTTTCTTGGTTGTGTGCTATAATGTGAAAATTCAATTATCATTATTATTGGGGAATTCCTCACAAAACCCAAACCAAAAACTCTGGAAAGTTCGCACAAGGGTTTATTATTCTTCGATATCAATTTTTTCAGAAATATTTTCTTTTTGAAAAAAAAAAAAAAAAATTCTTGGAATATTTTGACGGATGTGGGACATGAAATGCGTGCTCGAAAAATGACGCCTCCCAGGGTCCTTCATAATTCCCATTTGTAGACCCACGAAAGCCCCACAGATCCCCACAGTGAAATCGTATCGTTCTGGGCCCTCCAAAATTGGATTCGGTGTCCAAAAACACTTCGAAAACGACACCGAACTCGACCCCATAGCCAAAAACCCCTCACGTAGCCCCATTTCAGCCCCATAGTGCCCCAGACGTTTGGGCGATCAGGCTGAAAACCTTGTGGGCTCAACTAGATGGTAAACGGAATATTTTTTCGAAATTGCAGATTTAAAAAAAAAGAAAAAAAAGCTACTACTCAGACCCGCTCTTACGGCGGACGGACATTTCATTTTGGAACCTAGACATCTTGAAACGCACAATGCCAAAAATTGACGCATAATTTAATTTTGGGACCGATCAGAATTCCTCCGTCGCGATTACATAGATTACATATTACAAGAATAATAAACCAAAATCTGTACAACGTTAGGGCAGATGTGGGACCTCAAAAAATTGATTATACGTCTAGAAATCAGGGAAATAAACCCTTTTGTAAAATTAGCAGCGTTTTTGTGTCTCGTCCCACTATGTGTACCCTCCCAATTTTAATATCAATATAACGAAATATTAGGGTCAAGTTTGATGCCGTAGAAATTCAGAGAGAAATTCGAGTTTGACCCGTACTGTGGTTCAAATAAACAAGCGAATTGGAAAATACTCAATAAAAGGGAATATCATTTCGAAAGCCGGGGAACCGATGTAAAAATGTGTTTCACAGGTTGTTTGGGCTCGAGCAGGGTTGAGTGCACAGATTTTCATCAAACAGTTTACACACCCGCCGGGTTTCAACACGGGATTGCACTCGTCAGTGCACTTCTAACCCTAAGTGGGACCCGATGTAATATCTCTCTTTCCAATTTTCCGTGTGATTAGTTCAACATCCGGAGCTTATGAAATCTAAAACGAGTAGTGAACTCGATGTGCACTCAGGAAGGGTGAAAAAAGAGTGAATCCATTTTACGAACAGGATCCGCTAAGTTATTGAAACATTTTATTTACTCGTTGACTTGAAAATAATTTTGTCGTCTGAAATATTAATCGTGAATGGCGTGTTTGTTTATAAATAACACAATTAAGCAATGATCGAAAATTCACGGAGGGAAGGATTCATTCATTAGCATTGTTGGAGTTGTGTGGGAGTGAATTCAGGGCGTTCATTACCAACAACGGACCAAACAAATATTCGACACTCCTTTTGTACGGAGAGTCTAATAATTCATTATTTGGTAAGGACTAAGGGTTTAGTCAGGTGGCTCGGCGGCGGGGTCTGTAAGATCGGACAACGGTTGGAGGTGGAGCTCAACATAATTATTCCTGTTAAGTCGCTCGGCAAATGTTTGCGAGTAAATGCGACCTTTGTCAATAAAACGGGCCGAGCAGTCAAAGGCAGTGCCCGAGAGAGAGCAAATACTGTCATTCAACCCTCCCTCTCCCTTTCATCCCCACCCCTGCCACCACTCGCCGATTCGACGGGGTTTCCTTTAATTGAATAAGAGCCTGAAGCGGCAACACAGGACACTCACTGCTTTCATTCATGATTCACTCTGCAAGGTGGACGATGAATCTTTTGATACATTATTCAGTCAACCCAGTTCGTTAACGACCGGCCTTCCCAGCCTACTTGGTGACTTGTTGCGTTCAAATTCCGTAAATTCATCATTCAGTTCAAGGATAAGGAAGGAAAGGAAGGCAGGTAAGGTGGATGCGGCGAGAGTGGGAATTGAAATTCTACTTCTATTATATTGGAGCTGCAGCCCGAGGAGGATGAGGAGAAGGAGATCGAGGAGAATGCTCATTTTTATTCTAAGGCACTTCTAGATGTGACAAAAATTTGAAATTGGTCTTTAAAAATTCCTCTTGGCGAGCATAGTACGAGAAAAGTCTGAAAAAACCAAAAAGTCCTCTCAAAATGTGTTTAAACTGTTTCAAAAATACTGGCCTAAAGAATGTTATGGGCGGGGGTGGACGGCGATTGCCAACTTCAAACGGTTACCTTTATAACGCTTGAAAACATGAAAATTGGGCGATGCAATTATTTTTTGCGCAACACCAAAACCCATCGGTCATAATCATGCCGTGAGGGTACATTGGAACTGAATGAATAACATGAAAAGGTAAAGACCCGCTGAGCCATTTTCAGTTCGCGTGACGAAACTCCGCCCATGACCCTCCACACGCCGATATCAGTGTTTCCCGTCAAAATCCCTGACGTTTTCAACAAAAGAAAGAAAGAGAGGGAGAAAAAAAAAACTCGTGTATTAACGAATCAATCAGCTCGCATGATCTATTTAGACGCAAATTACGGCTTTTCTTTTGAAAAATGCTCTCCGGGCTGCATTAACGGGTTTAAACTCCCCTTCTTCGGCAAGCGGCTCATTAAGGCCTTATCAAACAACGGGGAATTAATGTTTGTAAAAGGCAGTAAAAACCTCCGCCTTCCTCCGAGAGATTGTTATCTCATTTGGCATTCCCTCCCGTTGATTTTTCGTTAGTGTTGGAGGCATTACACGGGCAACAGGCTGTAAGAACACGATTTGTCGCACTTGCTGCGCCTCCTACAAGGACATAATATTATTTGCAGAAGTTGAGTTCATCTGTCTCCGTAATTCTCATAATATTATTGTCATGTTAGGGTTTTTGATTCTTGACTGGGTAGTTTAAAAACTTCGGTGGGATCACGAGGTTCAGTGAAAAAAGAGATTTCCAATTTTTTGATTGAACCTCAAGATCCCACCGTAGTGATTATTGTCATGTTCCTTCATTGGTTTTCTTCTGTCGTCATTTTATTTTTAATTCTGGTTCTTGTCTTTTGTCTTGGTCTTTTACTTTCCTCCTGATCGATTTGTATTGTTATTTGTATTTTTGTTGTCGTTTCATCTTCTTGTTCTAGTTTTGCCTACTTGTTCCTATTTTGTCTCCTCGCTCTTCGTATTGTCTGGCAACGCAGAACCGTCACCATGGTTGGCCGTAATGCCAAAAACGTAGGCTGATAATATCGCTATATTATAGCGATTCGTTGTAGAAAGTAACAAGGACCCGGGCAGTTCAAAAAGTAGGGGTACAGTGAAAAGTAAGCAAAATTGGAGAGGACTGTCTCCCAAATCGTATCGATACTTTTTGAAAGTATTGTATTGATAATTTTGAAAGTTTCGTATAGATACTTTTTGAAAAGAGTGTATCAATATTTTTTGAAAGTATTGTTCGATATTTTTTTGAATTAGTCTATTGATACTTTTTGAAAGTACTGTATCGATAATTTCTGAAAGTTTTGTTTAGATAGGTACTCTTTGAAAGTAGCGGATCGATACTTTTTGAAAGTAGCGTATTGATACTTTTTGAAAGTATTGTATTGTTAATTTTTGAAAGTTTTGTATCGATACTCTTTGATAGTAGCGTATCGATACTTTTTGAAAGTAGCGTATCAATACTTTTTGAAAGTTGGTATCGTATTGTTACTTTTTGAAAGTATCTTTACTTTTTGATAATTTCTTGATGTATCGGTACAATATCAATACTTTAGAAGCATCAGACATCCCTAATCAGGTCCATTGCCTTAGCCATCATTACCAATCTGGCATCTAAACAAGGGCCCAGGGAAAAGGTTCATGCTCACCTAGATGATAGTAAATCACTGTGGTCCTCTGGTAAATTTAACCCACGCTCAGCTCACCGCTCACCTGGTAACCTGGCCATGTCACGATCCTGAGAAGAGGGCTGACCTGAACAAGTTGAAATCGTGTTTGGAAAGAGGGTTAGAGGCCTACAGTTCCGGGTGCGGGGTCGACCCAGAAATATCAATTGTCACCAGAGAGCCACTACCCGTCCACAACACTCACCCGCCACTTCAGGATCCACCACCCACTCGTAACTCCCTGAAGGCGTCATTGCACAGTCCTAGTTGCTCAGACTGTAAACTATAGAAGTAGAAAAACGCTGACAATTTAACATATGATGTTAATTATTAAGGGTTTATTGTTCTTTGATATAGAAAAATTTACCCAAATTAATTCTGTCTTTACGAAACATTATGAAAATGTACCCTAATTAATTCTGTCTTTAAGATACATTTTGAAAATATAAAAAAAAAAAAAAAAAAAAAAAAAATTGTCTACTATGTTTGGACAGATTTGGGACCTCGAAAAGTGAATTATGCATCCAATATTACTCGGGAAACGACACCTTATAAATTTGACTTCCTCGGATCCTTAAAAAATTCTATCTGTAGCCCCATGAAAGCCCCATAGTGAAATCGGATCGTTCTCTGACCCCAAAAATGGATTCTACGTCAAAAATCCTTCGAACGCGACACCTAACTCGACCCCATAGCCAAACCCCGTCAAAAACCCCCTCCCGTAGCCTCATTTTAGCCCCATAGCGCACCTCACCGGTCTTCTTCTAGGTCTGACCCGGCTAGATTGTGACACTTGCGAGCTCGGCCAAGTGGAGGCCGACACTGCGTCTCACAGAGTAAAAGTATTCATCCACCGTACAAATGTGGGCCCCACAAGTTCAACAACCTCAGCTGAAATCCTGGCAGAATAAAGTAAGAGAATCCCTGCCCATTGGCTCGAAGGAACTTTTTGGCCGACATCCTTAAACATCATCCTATCCTTTCTTTACGTGCGAGGTACTACCGAAAGGGTTAGGTCTAACAATAAGGCACGATGGGAGGGAGGGGGGACACCTAGCTTCTTTCTCCCACTCTTGGGGACCGTCAAATAAAAGTTTGAAAGGACAGAAGAACCTATATCGGGTCGTATTGGTATGTAAGACGGGAGCTGTGCCATCCCCCTCTCGACCCCTCCACGGCCTTCATCCGTTCGGATCGCCTATGAATATCGATTGAGGAGGCTTGGGATGGAGATCTGTTGGGAAAAGGGGGACGAGAATTTCACACGCCGGTGCCCCCACTCCACCTCACGGAGGGACAAATTCAAATATTGTAGTCCCCCACGTTCGGGGATTCTCACCTTTTTTTCTTCCCTTTCTATTCATAGGCTTCACTTGACTGATTTGATTTGTTACGTGCCGAAATTATCATAAGCCTTTTACTTTTCAATCTCCGACACCAGTTATTCACTTTGCCGGAGGGGGTCTGCTCGCTTTGTGATTTTTACCTCTTCATGAATGCTCGTAGGGAATCCATACCTACTGTGTACGGTCAAAGTACCTAAATTAGGTCTACATCGTCTACACACCGCAGACGTCTTCAAAACTGGCATTGGTGGGCTGTTATTTTCCAGTATTTCTATGAGAAATCGCTACAGAATCCTGCGTTTCGGCCATTACGACGTTCAACAAAACAGGAATCACGAATATTCGTTCCAGGAGCAGGATTGGTGAACATGGTGGTCTGTTGAGCACATACTGCTCCAGCGTCTAGTCGACCGTAAACGCCGTCGCCAGGGGGTGTTGCAGACTCGGCAGCGTCGTCGTCACGTAGGGGTGGAGATCTTGGTGAAGATGTTGGGCCGTTTTTGGAGCGTCGGGTCCGATCAGGGCGGGCTTGGGTTCCACTGCTCCATCAGCTCTGCAGGATTATAAGACGTGGCAGCATCTTCTGGCGGAGATCTTCCTGCGAAGGTGGCAGATATAAGATATGAGCAAAGTCCCTCCACCACCTCCCCCTCAACGGTCCAAGTCGACTGAGCGAGCGACGATCGAGGAGAATTCTTCACCTGATGCGGAGTCAGTCAAATACCAGGGAACGACGAATCAGACGCCTTGACTACACAGGGCTCCGTCCGAGGCTCCACAGAACGTTAACCCACCAAGTTACTGAAGCACACTTCCCATAGCGATGGCCAAGGTCACAGCACCTCACGATATAGGAAACATCCCAGCTGCATTGGGACAGTGTGATGATTAACACCTTAATAGAATTGGGGTAATCTCCAAATGGACCCAGCTGTAGATTAGGCCCAATCGAGAAGGAGACAGCACAGCTAAACCTGGGTACCCATGCTCAAGTACTTGACCAGCTCTTCTGATGCAAATCCCGCACAATCCCTGCCTTTTAAAGACCACCCCCGCTCTGACCCAGTGAACTGCCCCCAGGACTACCCGTAATGAAGGAGGACAAGCCGTACCGGGCAATGCGGTCACCTTAACCCCGCCACACCTCGTCCCGCCAGCAGTTCTAAACCAACATCTGTTTTATGGGCAAACTTACTCGTTCCAACAGAGGGGGCGACCACCCCAGCTAACAGCTCCCTCTCCACCTACTACTCACCCAACACTTACTAATTAATACCATATGACTAAGTTTTAATTGCCTCCCACCGCCGCTCGCTCCTTTACAACGCCTACAACGGCTGGTCCACGAGGGCAGTGACATTTCCTTTACCTCCTCGTTCACCTTAAGCACATAATTTGTATTCTCAGGGACATCGCGCTGAAAACTGCCAAAATTCCTATCACAGTGAGTAATGACCGTCTGCATCAAAGGGCACCATGTGATATCCATCAGTGAGTCCACTCAGAGAAAGAACTAATCACTTGCACAGATGGATTGTTAACCAGCTGTAAGAGCACCACATGTGAACGAAAGATCCACAACTGAACAAAACAGAAGAAAGCACAAACCATGGCAGAATAAAGAATAATGAGGCATTAAGCTCTGGAAGCTTAAAATCATGGAATAATGAGGAACCAGCGTTTTCCTATTTGAAATTCGTTTCTAAATATTAATTATCATTATTAATAATCATCGTGCGTTCCAAGTTGAATGCCGGTGCGTACGCCGGTAAAGAGGGATCTCAGAGGTTTTATTTGGCGGGAAAATCTGGTTTTTAGAGGAGACGCCGCACAGTGGTCTGAGGGTGGCAAAACCCCCATTTTTCAACTTGATTGTTGGTTCAATTTGAATTTAAAACTAATGTGTGGAGGAGTGAACTAGTACATTCCATGGTTTTCTTGGTGAAAACAACGGTTTTACCGCATTTCACAAGCTTTAAAAGACGGAAAAACGCCCATTTTCCGAAAATGTATGTCAAAGAAAACGTAGAAAAATGAAGCGCTTTATGTTAGAAACGATAAATCCCCCCATTTATTTCAAGTTCATGATAATATCATTCATATTATGAACTACATTATACATCATAAGAAGTTAAAAATTATTTTTACTAATTTTTCCAGTCGGGTTCAGCATGTGTTTTTGAATAAAATATCGAAAAATACCACCTTTTTACATTTCAAAAGACAAGGAAACACTGCGCGCCTAAGCGCGGTGGGTCTAGAAACTCTCAGTAGGGCCTGTTGAAAAAAGAAATTCAGATATCGGTTGCGGAAACTTTGCTCATGTTCTCAAAAAAGCGTAGGCCAGTATACTGGCTTCGTATAGTTTTCACGTTATCTTTGACCAATTCGCTTTTGGTCAGTCGCCAGAGGATTGAAAGGAGGCGTTGGTGTAGTTCTAAGCTGTTTTTATATTTTTTAATTCAATTTTATAATTTTCAAATTTTTGCCGGGAAAACAGATGGTGGCCAAAAAACCTCGAATTTTTGGGACTTTTTCCAGTTTTTCACCAATAACTCGAAAACAGATCTATCCAGATTTCAGGATACCTATTTCAGGAACCTATCTTACCTGCTTCAGGCACCTGTCATACATTCAAACCTGAGATGTCGTTTTCAAATTATTTTGGACACATATCCATTTTTGGCGGTCCGAGAACGATTCGAATTTATCGTGGGGTTTTACGGGGATTTCGTGAGGCTACAAATTTGATGGAGCTTTTGAAGGACGTTAGAACGTCGTATGAGGTGTCGTTTTCCGAGTTATTTTGGACGTAGAATCCATGTTTTGGGTTCCCACATCTGCCCCAATACTTTGAAAACGACACCCTACTCGACCCTATAGCCGAAACCCTTCCAAAGTAGCCCGTACCGGGCATAACTAGATAGTAAACCGAGTATTTTGTCAACATTTCAGATTATTTTTAAAAACAAACCCACAGGTTACTGCTTACAGCCTTTGGCTAAAATTCAAGAAACATCTGCATATGAAGTATTTATATATTATATAAATATGCCTAGTAATGTTGCCAAGCGAAATTTCGTGACCGGGCTACTTTTACACTCAATGAAGCAGGATTTACCCTCACTAAAAGAAAGTACCTACGGGGCGCAGTATCCCGTTCGTGGGGAACGGTTCGTCCCACGAAAATCGTTTTGGTAGCGTTGGAATCACGGCGAAATCTCTTTTTCGGCGAAACCCGAGAAACTCGGATTCATGAAAAAAAGTTGGGACACTATTTCCGTGCATCGGCGAATTTCCTTATTTTCGGAGGAAACGTAAACAAACTCGGTCGGGAAGGAACGCACGAAGCGATAGGAAGACAGGGCCTCTAAAATGAAAGAAATGAAACCTAGCCGAACAAAATGTCAGTCCCCGGGTTCTAAGGAATCGAGCGGAAAAAACGGCGTCTAGGTAAGCGCTACCGTTTAGGCGTGATGCCGAGACAGACAAATTTCGTCTCCCAAATTTCGTTCCAATAAAACTCTTTTTGTCAGTTAGCTCAAAGCTAAAACATGTTCCATGCTAAAAAATTCCTACTGCTCAAAATGGCCTGGACGGACATTTTTTGTAGTAATCTACGCATCTTGAAACGTATAGCGACAATTTTGAGGCCGATCAAAATTTTTGACCTCCGTCACGAATACAAAATTTAATGTAAGGAATAATAATTATTATTATTCCATGAATAATTAACCGTAAGCAATAATTGCAATATTTGGTATTTTCCAACCTTTTGGCATGACTTTATTTTTTTCAAAAAATTTACAATGTTTTCGTTCTAAGGTAAACGCACCAGTAGTGGAAAGTGCGCCAGTAGTGGAAAGTTGTGGAAAGAAATGAATATAATAAGGTTTTGACGTCAGATTCGAGGTATCTTGAGGTTTATTATTGATCAGGGGGATGTCCCTGACAAACTGGAAAAAGAAGAAGAAGAAGATGTCACACGTGGGATTGTGAGTGTTAAAAAGTGATCACGTGTTTAGTGGTTGTTACTGGGGCACAAGGTTTTTGCTGAAATCACTAAGGTAAGCAAGTTTCTGAATAAGGTTTGTGTTACTTATTATTGACATATTTTGAGAATTTTTCGTTTTAACCTCATTGTTAGGACATGTTCTAGATGTTTATGTGCCGAAAACGGGTTTGTCATTAAATTAAGTTTGTATTTTTAACCTTTCCACTATAGGATCACAAATTTTGACATATGCGCCAGTAGTGGAAAGGCCTTTCCACTACTGGAGCAACGCCTTCTTTTAGAGTTGGGCGTTTTTTTGTATTCTAATTTCAATTGAATGGTAAAGCTATGGTTCTACTACAGTGTAAAACGACTTCTCTTCACGATGGCCAATAGTGGAAAGGGGGTTGAGGAGGTTTCCACTTTTGGAACATTTGCTTTCCACTATTGGTACAGTGCTAAGTTTTGCTTCACTCTAACTTTTCTATTGTCTTTCAATAATTTCCAATCGTCTTGAAATGTTTATCAGACTTAAGGGACTCTTAAGACTTAAGACTCTCGTGATGGCCTAGTAAAAATCTTAAGAAGATTAGATGGAATGAATGGACCACAGAAAATATCCTGTGTTCCGTTAGTTTTTAGTGTCTCCTCTTTATTTTGTTGTATCTTGAAATCAGGCGTTTATCTTATTGTTTCCCAACTTTGATTGATTAAATTTCATACTGCTTATACTTAACCTGTTTCTGGTTTTGTTTCAGAAAGATGTCGCCTCCAGGTTTTCGATACCTATTTAAGAAATTTTGTTGTAAAACCAAGTGTAGGGTGAAGTGGGGCAAGATCGCCCCGAAAACCCAGTAGTTTGTCTTAGGCATTCCGTAAATAATTTCTAAAATGGGTTTTGCCATTAACTTTTCTTTCCTAGTCATCTTTAACTATCTATAGACATTTTCGTATAAAGTTTATCCAGTTAAGTACTCTCTTAGGTTCAGAAAAACACGAATTTCACAAAGACTTCCAAAGGCGAACTTGCCCCGGCCTCTGGGGCAAGACTCCTCGATTTGACAAGATCGTTCACGATTTTTTGGGATTCCACTCACCCTTGATCGCATTTGGCCTGTTTTAAACCTGTTTCACACTTTTACTTTCTATTAAAGATATATCTGCCAATATGATATCTTATAAATAATATTATTATAAAGAAAATCTTGAACGATCTTGCCCCAAATCGACGACGATCTTGCCCAGAGGCCGGGGCAAGTTCGCCGCTGGAAGTCTTTTGGATCGTTCACGATTATCTTTATTGCAGAGCACGCAAAGCTTTCTAAAGCAAAGGTATGCGTGCTCAATAAGCCTAAACATTAATTACAATTTAAAATAGCTCTGGGATAGGGAAGAATTTTCTCATTAATTGGCTGAAAATGCAAGGCGAACTTGCCCCCGGTTGACTAGGCGAACTTGCCCCGGTCATGATCGCAGGAAGTTTCTACAACGACAGAAATGCTGGTTTCTTGGTAGAATTTAAAACCTAACGATTTCTAGAAAGAAGAAAATGCAACGACATGCACACCTTGAAACTCGATTTGAAGTTCAGTCACACTACATTTTTTGGCGCTCAACGCACTCGATCGTACCATATATTTGGACAAACCAATTTTTCCAGCTGACAGAAGACATCTGGCAAATTTACATGTGATCAATAATAATGTTCTAGAGGAGTCAAGGCGATAAATAGAGGCAAAAGTCGATCCTGCCCCACTTCACCCGATCTTGCCTACTTACCAACTCGAATTGTGTAATACATTTTTTCCATAAGTGTTTTGTTTCCATAATATGGATATATTATTATTTTGTGATTGTTATTAAAATTTTATAGTGATTTTGAAGTTTATTTGTATGAATTTACTATATCCTTCAGCTAAATATGACTTGAAATTCCAGACTTTCCACTTCAGGTACAAAATTTTCCAACTTAGGAACACACCACATTTTTGGCTTTCCACTATAGGTACATGACCAAGTTGAGGGGAAATCAACATTTTAGCCAGAAAAGGTCCTTCTCAAGCAAATTTTTTATATGAAACTTGAAAAAGAAGGTTTGCTGAACGTCATGAGATCAAAGTAAGCCTCCTAACTCCAAGAGCAAAATTTTACAGCCGAAAATAGTGATAACTGTTCCTTAAGCTTTCCACTACTGGTGCGTTTACCTTACAGAAAAATAGAAAAATAAAATTCTTTATTGACGGAATTAATTTTTGTAGGTACAAATTTTCCATACCTTTTTATACATTTGCACCGTTTTGAAACCTCGAAGAAAGGATAGTTGAAGAACAAATCTTTTTTTTTTTTGTCCAACTCAAAATCGAAACTTTTTAAAAATGTTAAAATTGAAAGCCCCGCCAAAAAAACGAAATGACATTGATCGCTTCCGCTGCCCTTCATCTGCATCCGATAGTTCTCATTGTCCAGTTTTTGGGTATACCCAATAATATGTTCCAAAAAATGCTCCACGTGGAGGATCCTTCACGAGGTCACTCAACCAGGTTCTAATCACAAAAGGTACCTGGTGTAGTGGAACAGGGGAGACTCCCAAAAACCTGCCTCCCTACAGGAAGTTTTTTTTAACATGCTTCAATTAGTGAGGCGATGTTTTGTCGTTAACGTTTGATAGCATGTTGTTGGGAAAAATGAATGCCAGAATAAATTTGAATGGTATGCGAGTGAATGGTGAAATGAAGTTTTACAGATGCAATCAATGTCGTCGTTAAGCCCTTTACTCAAGTGGGCACCTCTTCGTCCTCCCTTGTAGCCCTCCCATTACAATTCGGAATTATCCACAACACGCTCTATGGGGGTCGTCCCTCGTTTTCGCTTCCGCTTGGAAGAATAGTCGAAGCAAGTTGTTAAGGGATGACTCCGAGTGGGTGGGAGATCCGATGAAAACAAGAGAAGGGGGTTTGAAGGATTACGTTCTCGTTGGGTTGATGTATGGAGCCCCCCTGAGGGGCAGACTGAGGCCCTCCTGCTAAGATTTGTTAAGGAAATGCGTCTCTCCGTTTCGCCCCCGACAGTCATTCGGGTGTCCCTGATCGAGTGCCATCCCACCAGCTCCCTTCCACCCCCTCAACAAACAGAATAAATTGATATTTTTTTACTTGGTGTTGAACGAGAGCCAAAACTCCGACGCGATCTGTCTTTACGAAAGCCTCAAGTCGAAAAAATCCCAACGCCTCGTTCATTTGCGATGGAATAGTTCACGTTGACGTGGCAAAAGATTGTTTGGATTTAGTCCCTTAGGATTTGGTGGCTGGATTGCTGAATGGCCTACAGCCACCTGTCCTCCTCACCGATTTCTAGGGATGTTTCACAAGAGGCGGTTCCTTGAAAGATGTCGACTAGTGAGCATTCCAGCCATCCTATGGACTTCTTCCACGCAATTTTATTCACTAATCAACCGAAGTAGCTCAGCCTTCTGCTGATGGGTTTTACCATCTCTGACACTGCTGTGTCCTTCACATGATGGGAAGCAACACGATTTCTAGTTGTGGACGATTCCAAGTGTTGAGAGGAAAATCAGAGGATCAGCATCAAATTGAAAAAAATGCTGCAGATTTTACAAATGGGTTTATGTTATATTCTTAGATATAAGTTAATTGTGCAAAAACTAATTCCGTGTCAATAAGAAAATATTTATGAAAAAGTTGGAAAAAATTTAAAAAATTTGTTCAATGTTTGGGCAGGTGCGGGAACTTCGAAAAATGGATTATACGTCAAAAATTATTTGGAAAATGGCACCTTATTTGACCTCCTGACATCCTTGAAAAATCCCATTTGTAGCCCCATGGAAGCCCCATTGATCCCTACAGCGAACTCTGATCGTTCTGGTACCCCCAAAAATGGATTCTACGTTCAGGAATACTTCGAAAACTACACCTAACTCGAACCCATACCCGAAACCCTTTAAAAATAACCTCCGTAGCCCCATTTTTGCCCCATTGCGCCCCACGGGTTTGGGCGATCGGGCTGAAAACCTGCGGGCACAACTAGATGGTAAACCGAGTATTTTGTCAAAATTTCAGATTGTCGGAAAAATTCCTACTGCCCAAAACGGCTCGGACAGCGGAGGGTGGTCGCGAACGCTGCACGGGCATTTCGTTTTTCGTATTCTGGTGAAACGCATAATGCCAAATTTTAAGGCTGATCAGAATTTTCGACCACCGACACAAATACAATGTGTGTTATTCAAAGAATAATGAACCAAATGGGAAGATTTCGAGTGGACCGGTGCCAAACCTCGCTCTAAGGATCTGAAAGTCGGATTCGAGGCGGCTAATTTCAGAGGGACGTCGGATTCGAATGGAACCATTTGCCAGCTAGATCTGTCAATTGTGCAATCAATCATTTTAACGTAGCGCCAACTCCCAATTATATTTCAGTATTTCGCCCATACAACAACGCCTAAACAACGCCTTTTTCCCAGGTTTTTCAGAGAGAGAGAGAGAGAGAGAGAGAGAAATCGTGTAGAAAATCAAAATTACCTCTCGTTTGGTCTTCGTAATGTTTTCTTGGAAATCAATACTTTATGAGATACATTCAGTTTAATTTCCAAAATTCGGAGAAATTATTCGCAAGACGTCAGCATTCTGGCCTGTCGTATTTTGAATATCGGCATGGTTCCTCCATTAGTGTAACTTAAGCCAGCCAACTCCCGATCATAGCCTGCCTGGCCTCAGACCCCTTCCACGGCAAGCGGGTTTACGTCAATGAGAGGATATGGCAACGTTGGCACAATGGCCCTTTCACCAACCGCTCGGAATCGTATTTTGAACCCATCGCTCGGAATCGTGATGCCACCGTCTGATGTTGCCTGGTATCGCGTCCAGGTGCTCATCTGAGAAGAATCCGAGCCGAGCACAGTTTTATGGACGTTCCAGCTACTAATTGCACAGTGGCTTCACTGTCCAAGAATATGCGGATTCGCCTTCTCTCTCTCTCGCCCCCCCCCCCCCCTCCTCCCCCATCCATGGTACACTCTTACAGCTCAAGTATAGTTCATAGCTCGGTACATTACAACCCATCTGCCCAACCTGCCAGCGCTTTCCCACCTACAACCAGTGATCTCCATAACTCTACATTCAACAAATGAAGCTCCGTTGACATAATTTGATCCAAGTGATGCAGACGGTTGAAATGACCTACATCCGTGCAGAGTTATCAATTAGGTGCGCGCCTAAAGCCGCCCGGCTCCGCATTACCATGAATTTACAATTCAGAACCATCACAACTGACCAGCGGAATGAATATTAAGTTGGGGGCTCCGTCCAACTTCGGTATTTTGTCCCTACTTAAATAAGCAGGTCCCCAGATGTTATTCGATACTAACTCCCTTGATGGCATTGCCAGTTTCGGGGGGAGATTACAAACCGACGCAAACAACGAGACAGTCGAGAACAAGTTTGCTTGGAGACATGCCTGACACGTACAACCATTGAATGTTGTGGTGGTGGACGGTTTGATGACCAATTTTTAAATTTTCTCAAATTACGGATGAATAACAATCACTTCCAATAAAATGATTTCATTGCATTTGTGAAGAGACAGGACATTTCCCTAAGCGTTGCCGCTTTATCTCATAATGAAGTAATCACTGGTGGGATTAGCGGTATTTGCGGTTGTACCTCTCAAGACTAAAGCCAATCCACTTAACCAACTAGTGGAAACCACCTTAATAGGGACGACCGATTATAGAGTGGAAAACGAGTCAAACCCTACACAGAGTCTCGGCAATTACCCGGGCGACGTTCGTCCTACCAAGCGAGACATTACCATTTTGCGGGGAAGAAGACGACCCTGGTAACACTCGAGGTACAGTTAGGGCCCAAGCAGAGGTTTGTATTAAGATCGAGGCGATAAAGAGGGTTCGCTCTCTCGGGGGAAGGTTCTTATCAAATGTGCGGTCGGGTTTTGGCACGCCACTTCAACGGTGTAATCTCCTTTTATCAAGTCCTCGACCTTCCTTGTATATTGATCTTAACCGATCTCGCCGCCCCAATCCAACGCCACCAATCTCACGTTATCTCGAGTGTCGTTTGAGGCTCTAAACAAGCTCGATGGTACTGACTCCCCCCCCCCCCCCCCCCCGTACAAGAACATGGCTATTCCCAGGGGTGGCAATCATTGTCGTGTAAACAGGAGGTGCCATAATCTTCAGCGTGTATTTAGCAATAGAGTGGAATAGAAATTCCAGCTGCGACGAAAGCTCCATTTTGCGCTGATTCTTGGAGACAACCGTGCATCGTAGGGTTACAGGCAGCTTCGAAGATGCCGCACAGCAGCAATTCGTCTCTGATACGTCTCTAATATGTCTGTTACGAGATATGTAACGTCTCAATGTCGATACGATAGAGACGAGTGACGTGACTAAGACGTCTCAGATATAGGTATGTCCGCAACATAGACGTCCCAGAGCTGCAATGCTGAGACGTATCAGAGATGTATCTAAACAGGTGTTGTATATTCATATTGTTTTTGTAAAGTGTTCGGTCCAACTATAAACAATGCTTTTATGTGTTACACATGTACACATAACAGCCACACACTTCATGTTTGTAATTCAATTTACCCCCGTCATATTTCCATGTTGCAACGAATTCAGCTGAACACAGTGATTTCCTTGTTCACTAGAGCAAAAACGTTTCAACGCCATTATAGCGGGTTTCGGATTTGATGTCGAACATGTTAATTTCCCGGCTATTCCCATCACGCTTGCAATTGACTTGGAGAATCTCTGGTGCGGTCGAGATACCAAGCGGCATCAGTGAATGAGCCCCACTCTGAATGCTTAATGGTGGTCACTCGGACTTGTCCCCAATCCTCGACGTTCCTCCCCCGTTGCCGCAGTAATTCGACGCCGTCCCCACAATTAGACGTACTTGTTTTCCATTTGGGTCCGTCAACAAATTTACGACTCCAAACTCCCTTCCTCTCCTTTAATTGGTTGTTTTGACGGTTTTGGTTTCATCAACGAACCACTCTGGAAAACTTGCGGTACGTTAGTCTAACGATTTCTGCTTCAAGCCAAACATCGTTTCAACAATTGGGATTTCAATGAACTTACTTGTCCCTCGATGGTGTTTTTCCTCATATTCCAGTAGCTTTGACTCCATATGGAGTCCTCCATATGGAAACTTGGTTCGTGCGCGGGAAATATACATTCATGTGGGATAAATTGTCACATGAAGAAGGGATCATTAGGTTTACAAGAGACTAGAAGGCCACTCCCTGCTGGCTAAAGCCAATCGTCCCCCGACCTCTCCCACCTGGCTTCAGACCTCTTCTGTTTGCTTTTCGATAACAAGTATACTTGTATACTTGTATACTTATACCTATAGGTAGTTTTTTCATAAAGAAATTCAGGATGATGGTTTTTGGGAAATTCAATTTCAAATTTGGATTCAGCGTGAAAAAAAGTATGGGAAATTTATACTGAAGAATCTATACCTACCACTAATTCAGAACGTGTCCCTGGCTGCTGGCTGGCAGAGTATGTCGCAAGCCTTTTCCCCTGAAATGGTAAGCGATAAAAATACACGACAAAATGCGCACAACTTTCTTATCTTAAATGGGAACCCCTAATTTGTTTTTCTCAAATTTGGATTCCCAAGCCAATTTTACGTCCGATAAGCATGTTGAGCGCAACTTCCAACCTGCGCAAATCCGCACAGCTCTTCCTATTTTCGTTGTTTACAGTCTGATTGAGTCGGCGTTTCCTCTGTATCCTACATTTTAATATAAATCCTGGAAGAACGAATTACGACGATGGTTTAGTTGATCCTGACATCCCCTAGACGTCCATTTAGTAAAAAAAAAAAAATCTTCACTTCAAACGTTCATAAGGTGTGTTAGCCTACACAGTCAGCTTTCAGCCCTCCGAATTTGCCACCTTCGCCACCCCAGGGCTGGTTGGGCCGTAGTCTGGAATACACAAGGGTTTCGGACGTCGGGTATGAGTTACTCACATAACAATCGCAAACCGGCCTCTGGAGAGCCCGCCAGGGGAGAGACCGGTAGATTAATGTGTCGCTCTGAACGGAAATAGAGCTATATATTATGTGGTCCGAGGCCGAGGGGAGTCCACTATTGTTTCGCACTAAATCTACGCCTTCCACGGGAGCTCCCCTCTCGCTGCCCCTCGACACAGCGCTCTTTTCAAGTGACTTTTCCTGCCTTCCCTTCCACACAATATCGCATTCTACCAATCTTTTTCTGTCCTAGAGGAAATACTGATACTTCAATTTGAAAGGGATCAATGATTTGGAAAAGCATTTCAAAGCTATTAAAAAAAAAAACAAAAAAAACATCAGGTTACTGCTTTGAGCCTTTGGCTAAAATTCAATAAACATGGAACATTCTTTGCCTAGTAGCGTAGCCAAACAAAATTACTATATCCGTCAACCGTTTTTCCGTACTTTTGGGTCGCATTTTCGCTCCTCGATACCGTTCCCGGAAAACGTGACACTTTTTGCCAGTTAGGTCAAGGCATGTTCCATGCTAAAAATGTTCCCAGTAGCTACAATCAATAGATCGATTATACAAATTTTACTAGAGGATTTGTTCTTTTGTATAAAGCTGTTTCGGAAATTTTGTTGTTTTGTCGGAAAATAGTTTTGTAAGAAATGACGCTCAGCACTCCTGGAGTTCACATCTCCAGGTACTAAGACTTAGTTATTAATTATAAAAATACGAAAAACTAAAGTTACCCGTTTGAATAATTCAAATTATTAATTATCAATAATTATTATGATAAATCAAAGTTAATAATTTAACGTGCCTATTATAAATTTTAGAAAACGATTTTTTTTTTTTTTTTTCAATTGAAAATCTTTGTACTTAGGTGCCTTTGACCTAATACTTTATACCTAATAATGGTTTTTCAAAAAATGAGCAGTTTAATTACCTATTAAGGTGGTTGAACTGAAAGCGACTCATCAAGGAAAATGTATGAAATGATGAGAAAAAATGCTGCAAATTCCACAAAAGGGTTTATTTTTCTTTGATGTAGGTTAATTGTGCAAAACTTAGTTCTTTACTTGAAAAAATAAATAAATAATAGACTAAATTTTTCTGTGGTGTTCCGATGGTTCTGGGACCCCCAAAAATGGATTCTCCGTCCAAAAATACTTCGGAATCGACACCTAACTCAACCCCAGGCGATCGGGCTGAAAACCTTGCGTACCTAGGATTTTTTTTTTTAAATCTGAAATTTTATTTTAAAAAAATACTCGGTTTACCATCTAGTTATGCCCGCAAGGTTTTCAGCCCGATCGCTCAAACCCGTGGGGCTTTGTGGTGCCAAAATGGGGCCAAGGGAGAGGTTTTGGAAGGGTTTAGGGTGAGAACCTAGAAGAAAGAGGGGTGAGCCCTGCAGTGGGGTTGACGGACTACATCAAGGCTGGATCCAGGCCAACTCTCTCTGTACGTCTTTACTTCTTGTATTAGCTAGTCGCACCTCTCTACCCTAGGTTATTTCTTACCAGTGCCTTGTCATTCTCTCCTACTCTCCTTGTAGGACTTAAGTCATTCTTCTACATCAACACGTGACTCACGTGCTGCGCAATCCCGTGACGTGAGGAACCCCAACTTGGGTTCACGATTCCTTACGATTCGTAAGGAATCGTAAGTTACGAACAGTTCCTCCATTTTATAATTCAACCTCCGTTCCTAACATTTCAATAATACCTACCCCCTTGCTTTAATCTAAATTACGGCTGTGAGTTCACATCCAGCTAAAAACATTACACAATGTGTCATATTTTCATCAATTTGCACAAAATATGTCATATTTTAATCAATTCTCCTCCACGTAATTTCACTGTTATTTGCGCATAACAGTTGGGGTTTTTTTTTAGAAGCGTCACTTTTCTCTCTGGCGTGCGATTATACTTACAGAAAATTATGAATGATTCAGGGGTTTGAAATCACCCGGTGTGACGTCACAATGTGGCCAATCACGAAGCCCCAAATCAGGTGGCCAATCACGAAAATCCCGACCTGCACTCCCAGATGTGCGGCCATGGGCCTTACAGTGGACTGACAATGAGCGATACCTGCTTAAACCTATATTCACTGAAATATTATTCAGGTATACCAAACGTGTTCAAAACCTTATTCTTCTCTTGACAATCACGTCACATGACGGGACGCTAATTTGTTAATAATAAAATTGCAATTGGGTAGGAGAGAATAATAATTATTCATACTCTCTCTAACCCAATTGCAATTATTTTTTTTAATTCCGTGGTCTTCAACGGTATTCGAACCCGTGGGCCTCAGAGTGCAGCGCGAAGTGACTATCGCCTGGAACCACCAATCCGGCCGCCTGTTTGGTCATAAAGAATAAACTATTGGCAGCACTCATTCCACTTTTCCGCCTTTTATGCCTGTAGACCCCCTGATGGTAGTTGATCTCCTTAGTAATACCACTATAAAATGATAACTACGAAGAACACCTCTTTGAAGGAAAGCAGTATAAAATTATATAACTCTCTTGAAGACATCACGTTCCTAATAAAGATACGTGCAAGGAAAATTCAAGGAGGAACATCCTCACATCAAAGTGAGGCGTATGAATGAGCCTTATTAATGCACCGAGGCTCAAGTGTAGTGGTCGTAAAGTGGCGCAAAAGTAGGTTGGATGAAACGTCGGGAAAAGCTGCATCCTTAAAAATGAGACCACTTGAAAATCTTCAACGAGCACGTCTTCGCTCGAGCCTTTAATAATTTTTCTTCTCGCAGTTTATTCTTCATCAAGAACAAAACGGCGCAGAAGACGTTGAGAAGTTTTTTTTTTAAAGAATCGCTCCGCCTATACATCCTCTGCTGATTCCAAGAGAACTTTTGACTCGTCTGCTCCATATAACAGAGACGTCCTAATTCCTCGTGCGCTTCCTGGTCTTTCAGAAAAAATGAGATGTTCCGCTCCACCCCACATTTGCTTCACGTTCTCGAAGCAGCTCTTCAACTTCCAAAGAAAACCACCCCCTTTATCATTGTCTCAGCTTTTCTCCCCGGAAAAAAAACCGTCCCAGCTTCTCCTCCCCCAACAAAAAACTTATTTAATAAACTCCTCAGTACTAATTCATTTCATCATTTGGGAAGAAAAGGGAAGAGGCTATCAAGACAAGAATATATGAAAAGTTTTTAATTACTTCAGAAAGTGCCAGGTTCCATTAACGGAGGCAGATCTCCTTCGGAGTTCCCTTGAATTGCCTCAAGAAACTCTCCAAGCAAAGCTACTTATGAAAACAATTGAATTAAAATGAGAGGAGGTAAAACCACCGTCCTTTTAGGTAAATTTTTTCTAACAAGGTTAAGGGGAATTGTCCCTATGCCATTCTGTGAATAAACACGAGTTTTTCAGTAACTAAAACTGTTTTTGTTCATCTCTCATTTCTCGAATGAGCAACTTTCCGCGACTGTGTCGCGCCTCAAAATAATTATTATTTCCTTTGATTAGTCCAATTAATTTAGTTTCAAAAAGCTCGTTTCAAAGAAAAATGTGTGGAGGAAGGTGCTGTAAGAGTTTTTGAAAAATCGTCTTTTCGATAACAGAATAGTCATAATTTCCAAATTTCTCATTATTTTCTCAAAAAATGACTATTTTGCTCCCAAACCGCGAAAAAAAAAAAATCTCGAAATAACAATTGCTCTTTTACAGGAGCAATTTAGAAAAAAAAAGAAGAAATTCGGCCAGAGGTACAACCATAGCATGTAGGCTACCTACCTCTGACCTGTTTGTACTTCCAGCCAACAAGTGAATAGAATGGAAACGAATAAAAATGCTTCCTTAGATCAAAAAGTTTCCAGCATTTATCTGGAAAACGGTACGTTGTAGCAAAACGACCACCATACATGTATGTTTGTTTCTACCTTCAATATGGCAGCCACTGGAGAGCCCAGTGTAGCCATACTCTAGTTCCATCTCAATATAACACTATCTCTTAGAGCGCAGTTTACTGACTCAGGGGCTGCGAATTAAATAAATAAATAGCATGGATCTGCTGACCATGTTTCGCCTTTTTAAATTGGGCGTTTCTGGGTCGGCTGACTCAGGGGCTGCATACTGTATAAAACTAATGGTGAGGGTCCGCTGACCATGCGTCGCCTTTTCAAATTGGGCGTTTCTGTTCTACAGTGAAAAGTAACATAACTGAATAATAAACCTCCCGGAATGAAGGGAAAGTTGAGGATTCATAAATTCACAAAGTTTTTGAACAGTTGATCAGTTTCTAAGGAAGAGACAGGAAGTGTTCGGTCGGTTCGGCGGTGAAGCCGGATTAAGGCGAAAGGGGAACGCCGGATAGACCTGGAGGTTAGCCAATTAGACCTGTTTTTACGGGGAGAAGCCACCCCCCTTTCAACATTTTGCCACAGCTTCGCCACGGTGTTTTGGAAGACGGATTTCAACTGGATCAACTATATTTTCCACAAGGGAATTGTTAAATGTGGAATGGCTCGTGGAATACTATCTTACACTGTTCGTGGATCTACTCACTATCATCCTTGTGGGAATATTTTGATATAAATTCAATTAACCCTATCACGACCAGCGAGAGATATCTCGCAAGAAGAAGTGGTCCCTCTGTATCAACAGGAGACAAGATACAGGAGAAGTGGCCTGCATGGCCTGAGACGTGATATAATGTGAGGAGAAGCGGCCTGGTTGGACTGTAGACGAGATATCAAGCAAGAAGCAATGGCCTCCCTGGACCAGAGACGAGAGATCAAGCAAGAAGAAGTGGCCTCCCTGGGCCAGAGACGAGATATCAAGCAAGAAGAAGCGGCCTGCTTGGGCCATAGACGAAATACCACATGACGGGAAGTGGCCTCCCTGGGCCAGAGACGAGATATCACATAAGGCGATATTTTGGAACCATTTAAATATTCTCGATACTTGCGTAGTTTACTTTCAAACGATCAATAAACCCTTTCTCAACAATATATTGTTGTCCTATAGGAACCTTAAAAATAAATTGATAATAACTAAATAGCATAAACCATAATATTATATTATAATAACACTGTAAGAGTCAAATGAAAGCAACAAGAAAATTTAATAGAAAAATCCATTTTTCACACCCCTAGGCTGTGATTTTGCCGTTGAATACGGAAGCTGCCTCCAATCGGGACCTCCAAGTTCTGACTTAGCAAAGCCCAACTTCTCGATCCAACTACCCAACGATCAAGCAATCGCGATCTGGCACTCGCCAGAGAAGTTGGAAGGTTGGCGGATTCCTGTATCAGATCCGGAGTTTCCTCCTGCTCTGACTAAAATTCCTTATGCGACATGATTAGCGCCATTTGCAGATTTTTATAAATTGTTGTTACACATCAAAAGACCCTTCAGAGGGTGGCTGTAGTCGAAAATATTGTCTTGCAAATGACAATTAGGCGATTGAAATATTCCACAGCATAACAGTTCCCCCGCTTGAACGAGCACCTCAGTTCTATCTCCAAGATGAGAACAGGGGTTTTTTTTTGGTCCGCATTTCACTCCACCGCAGTATTTGCTCCCCCTGGAAGGGCTCTGACGACATCACGAATCTTCCGTTTTCTTCACGCCTCATCTTCAATCTTCATTAGGCCCTTGTGGCGTGCTCGGGGCTCACCTCGGCCGGGAAACTGCGGGGAGGGCCCGTGAAATTTCCCCACGTAGAAGTAAAACATAACAAGGGGTTATCACGGCAACCTTGAAAGCATTTCCCTTCCCCCATCTTTTCGACGTCATCAATTTTAATTATCTCCGGAGTGTCCTTTAGGTTGGGCAACATCGCCCCAACACGACCGTATTTTGTCCAGAAAGGGCTTTCAACCCCTAACTGATGGGATATTTCATTCAGGACCTTCTCGGATCGTTGAAATTAGGTGGCGTCGAGGGAGTGATGCTGCAGTAAAGTTTTATGTTCTTCGCCAGGTACTACGCTTTGGGCAAAAAAAAAACAACTTTTATAAACCCTCTTCGCTTGTCTTTCAACATGTTAGGAAAAATGGAAGAAGCACAACTGGCACGATTGACAACCACGATTCCCTCTTTCCTCGAAGATTTATTTGCGACCATACCGTCATGCGATGTTATATTGCAGCCTAACGCTGGGATAGGACTGTCATCTCGTGTAATATGGAAATACCGCGAAAAAAAAGGAGAAAATAAAGCTCAAGCGACGGGTGGAGAGAGTTCCAGAGCTGCCATACGGTTTGCGTGTTTGCAAAGTTCATTTTCGACCAGGTTTTGCCTTTTCATGGGCGAGCATATCACCTGAAAGGTGGGAGGGGAGTTACTTACTCATCATTATTTGATTTCCTGTCTCGCTGATAATAAAATCTATAACTTAATTATTATAATTTTTGGATTTTAACCCAAGACCAACGTTAATTATAATTAACTATTAATAACGTTAATAATTATTAACTATTCTATTATTGGTCTATAATAGACCGACCTAATTTCACTACAAACCGAGATGGGCAACTAACTACTCGTAACCAGTAGTACCTACAACAATTACAGTAGTACCTAACCAGCTCGTTCCAAGATTCAAATAATTTGAATACAATTATTGTATTTCAAATCTGATGAAAAAATCTTTCAATTTATAATTAGAATTTAATTGTAATGACAAAAAATGCTGGAAATGTTATAGTCTTCGATTAAATATAATTTAAATAATCAATTAAACATAATTAACCAAATCAATAAAACATAATTAATTTAAAAACTAATAAAATCAGTTGGGGGGGGGGGGGGGATTGAAAACACGCTGAAAATTTTATACAAGGGTTTATTATTATTCGATATAAATTATTCAAAATCTAATTCATTGCAGTAAAAAAAATTTAATTTGATTATTTTTTTAATTGTTAGGTATCTGAAGTTTGTGGACGGATGTGGGACCCCAAAAAATGGATTTTACGTCCGAAAATACTTCGAAAACGAACCCCCAATGATATCATTCTATGAATGATAAACCAAAAGAAAAAAAGGAAATTTTTCGTAAAACGTTTGGAGATTCGGGACCGCGAAAAGTGAATTACCTACGTGTCCAAAATTACAAAACGACTCATTTGAACATATAGCGCCCATGAAAGCGCCATAGATCCCCTCGGTGAAATCGGATCGTACTAGGGCCCCCAAAAGTGGATTCTACGTCCAAAAAAACTTCGAAAACGACACCTAACTCGACCACATAGCCAAAACCCTTCAAAAACACCTCCCGTACCCCCACAGAGCCCCACGGGTTTGGGCGATCGGGCTGAAAAGCTTGTGGGAACAACTAGGTGATCAACCGAGTATTTTTTCAAAATTTCAGTTTAAAACAAAAATCCCTACCACAACAGCCTGAACGAACATTTTGGAATCTGCACATTTTGAAACGTGTAGGCACATTTGAGGCCGTTCAAAATTTTCGGCCTCCGACACGAACACATAGGTGGTTATCCGTTAATAATGAACCAAAAGCCAAATTCATTCGTCTAAATCAAGATGCATAGGCGTGAGCAGTTTTTGTTCATCTCTCGTCAAATTTTCAAAGCAAGCTTGATATTAAATATCATTTTATTGCGTAATACAGTCTACCCAGTTTCACATGATAGTTCTTGGAAAGACAATCCACTTAAATCCCAGTTTGAACATTGAAATCCCTAGATTGTCGGACTTGATGAGCCCATGACCAGCACTGGCCACAGTGAGGGTTACCCACTGGCCATGAGTGGCTAACTGGTAGGAGGTGCAGAACTGCCTACTCAACTATAGTTCTGACGCCATTAGTAGCGGTTTAAGGAACTAGCGCAGTGTGTCCAGCTCTTAGAGGGCAAGTTGGCATTCGTGTTCTATGCTTATATCTTAGTTGGCTATAGCCAACTAAGTTTCTCATCTGGCAGCGCTGACTCAGCGCCGCTGAGATAAGGGTTTTTGTTTTGAGTTCGAGTTCACATTTTGGCCTTAGCAGAACGCTCGCCAATTTTGACGTGGCAGTCAACGTATTAATAATTCAAAACCAAATAAAGGTAGGAAAGTAAAATGGAGTAAAGATGCTCGAGAGAGGCCCTTGGGTCTCCCACCATTGGGACTCAACCACCCTCCGGGGTAACAACAGGAGAGGGGTGCGCCTCCATGGCGGGGCACATCATATAATATATGATGTGCCCCTCCATTTATTATATTGACAGAAACCCACTCAGGGAAATCCACAGTGTAAGGTAGGTAGTAAAGACATCATTCGTATTTCTTCAATTAGCTGCAGCAACTCCTCTCTACTCACCTAGTGTTACCTAGTGTATTTTACTGCTTGTGTGCACAATCCCTGCGTTCTTTTCGGTAGTTGAACAAATCTCTTAACTTCATAAAAGGTTGGCACACCATCGTGCGAGATCCATCTTTGCATTAGACCGGCTCCCCATTCGTGCGATATCCGTCTTTTAGGTTTTCTTTGATGGTTGGCTCACCTCGATGTGAGATCCACCTCAAAACATACAGGCTCTGGTAGGAATGGTTAGGAAACCCAGGAATGGTAGGCACAACAATCAATGACATCGCTTTAAAAGCTCATTTGCACCAAGTGATCTCACTCCACCACAGCAACGCAGATTAGGTGATGATTCTATACTCATCTCTCTGGTCGTTGCACAGTCAGGTAGGGAAGATTCTGCTCGAATGCACTTTTGCAACAGTAATAACTGAACCTGACACTCTGGACAAGTCCATGACTCACCCAAGATCTCCGGAATTGGATGATGACAAGAGCCCAATAATTCAACACCAACTTGCCACATGTGTTGGGAAACGAATCGCTCAGAAAACAGCCCGAAGGAAGAAGAACCCCTTTAAGAGATGGCCAGAAGATATATTTGTTAATAAACCGGAAAAGAAGAAAAGAGGAGTATGTCAGCGAGAGGAGAAAAAGGCCTTTCCCCCAATAAGACAATAGAAGGGAGAATGGTAGGACACATGGTGGGTGAAAACAGGGGATGAAGGGGGTGAAAAGCGGATGAGCCTGACAGGGCACGCCAAGGGAGGGAAAACCCTCAGCCCTTTTGCCAATCGCCACAATTAGGGCCCCACCAGAGTAACATACTGTCTTCATCATTTTTCTTTTCCTTTTTCCTTTTTTTTACTCCCTTTTTCGCTCGTATTTACCCGAACGAACCCTGACCCCCTCACGTGGGCCCTTAGGGTATCGGACACCTCTCATGTTCCCCCTTTTATATCTATAAACGTTTATTTGTTCTGGTCTCTCGACAACCTCGACGATATCGCTCGGGGTTCCACTTCCAACCTTCACTCATCTAATAGGAACGCTTCACCCTGACCGTGTCTCTAAACGATGATGACGAGGGATACAGGTGGCGTAAATCTAACCGAGGATGACATTGCTGTTGGAGGAGATTCTGTAGTGAATATTTTAAAGGTAGTTCCAACTGCATGTATACAAAAGTTTGTATATAAACAACACCGATGATACTCAGTGATGTGGTGCCACTAGGTGTCGAATTGAATTTTGCGTGGAGCGTCGCACAGATGGGCAAAACAGCTGTTTTTCGAAAAAAAACAACAACAAAAACACTAAAAACTCTATTTACACCTTTAGAAATCTGAAAAAAACAACCTCCCTGAAGTGCCGTCTTCTCCCCCCCCCCCCCCCCAACAAAGATCAATGCCACTTTCCCAACTGTCAACTGGCCGTTCTCTGTTACTCTCACAGAGCTGGTTACTCTGTGCAACTGGCCCAGCCAGCATTAAATGCTAATGATAAATAGTCAGAGTAGGCTGAATTAGTGATTTAGATTATATATATATCGCGTTAAGGACTGACTCACGATTTTCACGGGGAGACTCCCCGAGTTGGTGAACCAAACTGCGATTAATCATTACAGAATTAGTTGACCAGACATAACTGGGGGCGAGATATGGGATGGCCCGGGTGGTGAGCGGTGAAGCCACCTATCTCGCCTTCAACCACAGCGCTTCCCGTGGCACCGCTCGGGACCACTTGTGGCGGGCTGGCTAATTGATCACCTAAACTGGGGCCCATGCATGGCTCCCACAGCTATTGAACATTCAATGATGTTCTTCTCGGCTCGTACCAACCTGCTGAACGATTTCAACCCACACGGTCCCAATCCCGAGTATCATTTCCAGTATTCGATTAGAGTGAACGAACCGCTTGGGCGGAGCCTCTCCCGGACAATTCAAATCCAACGTGGTGAACTCCCCGGTAATCAACAATATCTCCGGCCTCAGATGACGCTATGAATATTCAATGGGTGGGATCGATGGCAAGACGTATCTCATACCCCTCGGTATCAATGCCCGCCGGCGTTCCAACTCCAACCAAACAGATGACCCTCTCTCTCCTCATAATTAGAAGGTCACTTACCAGGCTATTAGGTTCTCGAAATTGGAGGATAATTGAAGGGACGAGCTTCAATCCCAACACAACGATACGTGTGTTTGAATTGTTTATTGCGCTGTGAACCAAATTAGGATCTTATCGTACGAGAATATAATTTAAATGTTCAGCTAGTATAGGGACTTGTTTCAAGTGGGATAGATCTACATCAAGTTTTATTTAGTGAAATATAGAGAAGAATCCACACAACAAGACAGAGAACCTTTTAAATAAATTTTTTTAAAGTCCAATTAAAATTAAACTAATATTAAATTGAAGTAAGTAAATCATATAAAATAATTCATATATGTATTTTTTTTAATTTCATGTAAATTTTGGATTATTCACAATTAAATCTTTTTTAATTAAACATTTTTTAATTTAAAAAAAAAAAATTATTTTAATTTAGAAAACTCTGAAAATGTAACTCAAAGGTTCTTCAATTCTTCAAGGTTCAATTGAAAATTGTGAAAAAGTAATTCTGTTAATTAAAAGAACATTTTAAAATAAATTCCTATTAATTCCTATTAATTGGAATTTATTTTAAAAATTTACTTTATTTTATTTTATTATTAGGTACCTATTATTATTATTATTATTATTATTTTTTTTATTTTTTTATTTTTATTTTTTTCGTTCTCCTGCAGGCACTATGTTTGGGCAGATTTGAGACTCCCAAAAATTGATTATACCTACGTCCACAATTACTCGGAAAATGACCCCTCATTCGACCTCTGACATCCTTCAAAAGCTCCATTTGTAGCCCCACGAAAGCCCCATAGTTCACTGAAGGTGAAATCGGATCGTTCTGGGTCCTCCGAAAATGGATTCTACGCCCAAAAATACTTCGGAAACGACCCCCAGTTCGACCCCATAGCCGAAACCCTTCAAAAACCCATCCCGTAGCCCCTTTTTAGCCTCATACATCCCCACGAATTGTGTCTGCAAGGCTGAAAACCTTGCAGACACAACGAGATAGTAAAACCGCGTTAATTTCATGTTTTGTTAGGTATCATCATTAATCATAATTTTTGACGTTTGTAAGACCTTTTGTTAGATGGCTGCAAATAAAAACTTATTTTCACATTTATTTATAACCGAGTATTTTGCCAACATTTCTGATTAAAAAATGACTCTTAGTTACCTTTTGTACCGCTACCAGGTCAAAAGGTTTGTGCCCCCACGCTAATCTGCTGAAAAATGTGTGTTTAATGTCTTCAGTACAACCCAACTTCCTCTTCAGAGCATCCATTACATTATCCGAACAATCTACTTCTTCATATCGATCCCACTTCTGATTCTTATATACGTTCACCTAATCCGATATGTATACCCCAAATATTATTCCACTTTCCGACGTATTTACCACCCTTGAAAACCCTCTCCGTCATTCTGAACCCACTTTCACTGCCACCCCTGTTATGCTCACCCTTTTCACCCCAACATCTCAAGGACCTTCCCGGCTCATTACGACCGGGTGTATAATAGAGCTCATGAACTGAACACCGGGTTGGTTTAGAGTGGTCCTTCCATCCGTACGGCACCACGCAGATGGCCTCAGGGCCCTTTTGTGCTCGGGGAAGGGGAAGGTACCCCGACCATAATAGAATACCCTCTTATAAATCTATAATCCGCCACTTAGAGCGCGACCTCCTTCCAAACTTCGTCGGAGAGGATGAAGCAGTGAAGCACCGTATTCTAAAGCGGTGCTATGGCAACCATACAACGTCTGAGTATACATTACACCAGTACTCTGCCGGCCTCATGTCCTATTAGCCATTTCCGACATTCCCAGACCAACTTGAAGTTGCAGACATTTTTGACACGTTTCAGTGTAAAGGTTAAGTGAGTTTTACTTCAACGTGATTGACGTATGTAGGAAATATTTGAAGATACGATGATTGTGAAAAACTCTATCTCGGAGTTATTAGACCCACAAAGCTGCGTTTGGTTTCAAAATGATGCCAATTTCATTGATTTTTTTTAATTTTATTCAAATTTAAATTTCACCACTTACATTCTAATACCACGTACCTGATTGACATTTTGACGAAAATGAGTTTTTCATTCCATAGGTATTAACATAGCCGAAGGCACGGTAACCATGCTAAGGTCACCTGGAAACATAAAAGTCTCTCTCTTGTAAAGTTGCGAAAATGCAATTACGTGGTGTTAGAACTTAAGTGACGATTTAAAACCATGGCAATGATTGAAAAACCAATTTTTCGTGGTCAAAATGGCAAGAAACGAACACCACCCACGAAACAAACGTATAAAAAATTGCAAGTTTGGGTAAAAAGGCAAACTTTGAAATTCTGCATCTCGAAGTCTGTCAAATCTACAGAGCTGCAGTTCATCTCAATATTTATTGAAGTTTAGCTTGTTTAAAAAGAAATATCTTGGTCATGTTCGTAAAACCAATAAATAGTTTTACGAACAAATTTTGTTCGTGCTCAAAATGATCAATATATGATTTCAGTATATTATAAAATTTATGCTATTTAATAGGAGTTTTTGGCCTGGAAAACCATTTTGGAGGGCCCCCGAGTTCGAAAACCTAACTTAAAAGAACCTTCAGATGTTTTTAAACGGTTAAACCGTTTTTACATAATAATATTATATTACATATTATGTAAGTATTATTCTTTCGGCTAGTTAACTGGCTGTAATTTTAGTAATTATTACTAGCCAGTTCGGTGGAAAATTCGAAGTACGTGGCTATACGGGATGATTTCTAGGGCGAGATTACCGGTATCCTACTGACATTAAAACACTTTTAACGCATAATGACAATAGCTCAGCGTCATTTAAAACTCTTATCAAAATGACAATTTCGTCAAAACTAGACGTGAACTTTGAGTTTGGTTAGGGAGAGAGAACGACTCCTCTGCTGAATACTAAATTGTTTATTCAGGTAAACAATTATAGCGTGGGGACCGGTTTCGAGCAACTAAGCTCATCTACAGCCCTGACAAGAAAACCATTTGTCATTAGCATCAGAGGAAAAACCATAAAATTATATTAACAATGTAAACTCGAAATTATAATATAATAATATAATATAAAATATTATATTATATTATTATAAAATAATAATATAATATAATAATATAATATAAATTATAATATAATAATATAATATAATATTATTATACTGAAGGTATATGAACAAACACAAATGGTGAAAAATTATAACTGACGAAAACGGTCCAGAATGGTGGTACATAACTTGACAATAGTAAATTCGGAATATGGACCCACTGTTAAAATTGGCTCCATGACTGATGGCCAGTGAACCATTTGAAAACCAGTTATGGTATATGTACTACAGGTACTGAAAGGAGAATTGTTTATTATTCTAGTGGCAAAACATCTACTTGATATGTGATTAGTGACAAAGAGAAATTAGAGGTAAGAAAGTCAGAGATAATTTTAAAAATGGACCCATTTGACAAGGTTATTAATTGGTACTAGGAAAGATGAATTTGGAATTATTCGTTTTATAAAAAACAATTGATAAGTTAAAACTACAGAAAATGATGACATACCTAGGTTTAACTTATCAATTGTTTTTTAAAAAACGAATAATTCCAAATTCATCTTTCCTAGTACCAATTAATAACCTTGTCAAATGGGTCCATTTTTAAAATTATCTCTGACTTTCTTACCTCTAATTTCTCTTTGTCACTAATCACATATCAAGTAGATGTTTTGCCACTAGAATAATAAACAATTCTCCTTTCAGTACCTGTAGTACATATACCATAACTGGTTTTCAAATGGTTCACTGGCCATCAGTCATGGAGCCAATTTTAACAGTGGGTCCATATTCCGAATTTACTATTGTCAAGTTATGTACCACCATTCTGGACCGTTTTCGTCAGTTATAATTTTTCACCATTTGTGTTTGTTCATATACCTTCAGTATAATATAATTTCGAGTTTACATTGTTAATATAATTTTATGGTTTTTCCTCTGATGCTAATGACAAATGGTTTTCTTGTCAGGGCTGTAGATGAGCTTAGTTGCTCGAAACCGGTCCCCACGCTATAATTGTTTACCTGAATAAACAATTTAGTATTCAGCAGAGGAGTCGTTCTCTCTCCCTAACCAAACTCATTGGATTAGACCTCTGCACCATCGGCAAACAACCACTTTGAGACGTGAACTTGTCGTTGAAACGATTTCCAGTCGAAAAGGGCTCTCGAATATGAAACCGTTAACAATCACCTAATGAAAAAAGAACAACCCCTTTTTTCTTTCCTCTAAAAAAACAAAGTCAGGTGTAAGGAAATGAGAGAGCTTCTGAAGACTTACTCGAAACTCCTCGAAAATACGCGGTGTCATAATTCTTGAATTATTCAGCGCCGAATTCCTCTCGAGGACCCCCCGTTCACCCTTCAATCGTGACAATTTTTTCTTCTCCCATTTCCTTTTCGTCTTCTCGTCCATCACTCCCGTTTCGTTTCATCTCTCCGAAAGGAAGAACGTTATTAAGAGGGCCAAGGACTTTGTAAGGGTGTAGCAGTGGAATTTTGATGTTTTAGAAAATTTTGACCTGGCTCAAAATTGCCTGGGCCATATTTGGTTCAAAAATTTTCCAAAATGGCAGTTTGGGTATCAAATATGAATGACAAAAAATAAAAATAAAAATAGGATCTTATAAGATCTAAACTTGGGACTAACTATACTTGTATAGTTAGTCCCAGAAACTTTTCGTTTCGATGTATCGGTGTATTCGATGTATATAATATATTATATAATATCTAAGGATATTATCCTTTACTGGCGTGGTTCTGTTGGGGTAAAAATGGGATTTTAAAACACTTTACCCAGGAGTTTGAAAGTATCTCGTAACTTGGGGCGAATATGTGGAGCATTTGTCCAAATAAAGGAGCTTGAAGAGCAAGATGCCTACCGTGTAAGTAACGAACCCAATTCATGGACATGGAAAAGCACCTGTAGGGTCTGTGCACCAATTCAATTCAATTCTCTTTATTTGCAGTTATCTCTTTGTACAGACATTGCAATTGTCAGTAAATACTACAACTAATTTTCAAAACATCGTTATAAATGAAGAATCATGTCAATATTCAACTTGTCATCAGTAAAAAAGCAACCCTACCTCAAAGCAACCCTAGCAAACCACACTCGCACCCCCACCCTTCCCACTAGAGACAGCCCAGTCTTCTTGTCCTGACGCCTTCAACTGGTGGGAGAGATTTCTCCTCCAAGGTCTTCATGTTTAGACGCAGACGAGTAGTTGAAGGGGTACTCTTGAAACAACTTGGTACTTTTTGTATTACTTGAAATTCAGCCCTGATCCAAGTTACCAGAAAGTCAGACCCATAATATGTGCTCGGCGCTTTCCACGGTTCAATTTGCCGGGCCGAGGGCATTGAATATTCATATTAGTGGTTGTAAGTCGCGCTGCAATCGTAGCATCAGGATTCGAAAGCAGTGATAGCCCTTACCTCGAAAATGCCATCCTTTGAGTCCCTTTTTTAAGTGAATTGAGCTGGACACTGAATAATTTCGTGGTATGCCACAAAGAGTGCATTTCAATGTGCAACACTTCGAAAAGCCTTGAATCGTACTAACTCTAGTGCACATTTTTCTATGTTCCAGGTTGGTTGGCTATAGAAAACGAAGAGACTGCTATCACTGGAAACCACGATTTAGTGAGCGATTCGTTGTAAGAATGCATGTAGGTTAGCGTTCCTGGTGCTGGAGAGGGAAGGAATTAAATCCTAGTAAATCCAGAAGCCTCAGTTATGTGTGTAAATGTTCTGCTTGTGGCTGAATGACTGATTACTTTCAGGTACCTAGCTATTCCATCAGCCCTCAATGGAATCACCGAAAAACACCTTTTGTGTTCGAATTCGAATCTGACGTCCTTCTGAAATGAGGTGCCTCAAATCCGACTTTCGATTCCTTAGAGCAAGGTTTGGCAACGTTGCACTCGGAATCCTCCCATTTCTCCATTACTTTGTCAACACTCGGATTCGCGTTGCTTCCTTCAGAACGTTGCGGTGTCCCCACCCCGGTATTCTGGTACTGGTGGCTGGGGGTGATGCCGGCGTCTCTGGCTGATTTTTATCATGGTGATTAGGCCCGTATTGCTTTCGCTGATTTCCAACGTTACTCTTCATAGCTGACGAAAATTCCAGACTAGGGAAATTTGTTGTTTTTTTTCCGGCGATAGCACCCTTGGCAACTCATGGCAGCTCTCGCCGAGTAGCCGTGAACGTCAGTCACTCCTTTTTCGAGGATGCCTGCGTGACTCATCCAGACCTCTCGCTTAGCTCTATACTTAAGGAATCCTCTGTCTCCAAGTCCACTGAAATTGCCGTCCCAGCGAGACTCGGATGTCTCCACGGACAAACCTAGAAATCCCTAGGTATCGTTATCTAATGTAACTTCCACCAACACACATCCGTCGTTCATCTGTATAACGTCCCTGATGAAAAGGAAAAAAAGCGTAATAGAGACGGTGGTGTCTCGGAAAACGTACGTTTTTTTAAAATGAAAACTATACCCCCTTAACTGGAAACGGCCTACTTAAGCCTTCAAAATGGTTAGTGGAGTGGGGTATACTTTTTCTTGGTGCTCCCTGAACCCATTTATCAGCGTCTTCCTTCATTTCCCCCTCAGCCAAGAACCCCCAACCCTTTGCAGAAATTCGAGCTGTCCAATTTCCTTGGAGTTCATTTTCCTTCTTTTTCAAGCGATGCGAAACTGTAGATATGTAGTGAAAAATACTTCCCCCTTCCGGGTTTTTCCTTCGGTAATCAACGGCAGGGTTTCGTTTCTGTTGTGATGAATTTTCACCGAGTTAAACCAGGGCAGTCGCTTGAAATAACATGATGGTGACGAAAGAGTCTAGATGAGCAAATCATGAGATGAGTTACAACCGACTCATTCAACCGCTTTCGTAAGAAGAAAAAATCCTCAGTAGGTAACGCATATGTATGTTATTAGTATTTTAGATTTAGTAAAATTGACTAATTATAATTAGTCTTAGTTCTTGGTCTTTAATATTAAATATTAATAATTATTAATATTTAATATTAAAGACCAAGAACGAGGAGGAGCACGAGAGTGACGCGAGTTTGGTCGTCGTTATTTTAGGGTAGGTACTACTAACGATCGGCGGAAAAATTCATCTTACTTTGTTCGGCTGAATCTCAGTTAATGTTTATGAAAAAAGTTTACATTAAATGTAATTTTTCAAAATTGCCGTATTTTCAATCTTCGACAACTTTGAAAATGAACCAGTTTGAATGAAGAATCTTGGCGGTTAGGATGCAGAAATAACCGTGCAGAACGATTTCAAGGCTGAGCGGACGACTGCATCATTCACGACGAAGCACATTGATGCACTCTCGTTGACGCAAAGAGGAATAGTTAGATCTCAACCATCCCATGAATTAGGCTTGGTTTGAATCCCCCAACTTGCCTCTTAACCTTGACCTCAACCAACTTTCAAAAGATTCTCCTCGAGGGTCAACAAGAATTACCCCGTTCAACCATCGAATGAAAACTGCGGCACTGTCTAACTGGAAGAATGAAAGGTTTTCAGGGCGACGAAACTTTTAAATTTGATAACCTTTATCAGATATCGCCAAAGGGGGCAAAAGGAAACTTGTGAAAAAAAAAACTTGTCCCTGGAAGCAAAAAAGGTTGCGGCGGAAAAGGAAGAGTGGAAGGAAGGGGGGAAAGAATAAAGCGGTGGACGGAAAAGTTGAAGGATTTCCTTTTTTCCTTTCCAATATCCCTTAAAAAGTGTCCCCGTGGAAAGGGGGGAGAATTCCAGCAAAAGATGATAGAAGGAAGGTGTCATAATTTATGGTCGACGAAGAGCTCCCGACACTTGCAAAATTAAAACGGTAACAATGTGAGACAGGGCTCGATCATTAATAACAATGTATCACTCGGGTGGGCTGACTTAGGAGGGGGGAATGTAATGACTTGCTAGAAATAAATGGGAACAATCTGTTTGCTGAAGATGATAACCCATCTTGGAGGCCTTTGTTATAATTACTCTTTTAAGGGAGGAAAGAAAAGATTTTCTCCGGGGTTTGCGTTCGCGGGAAAAACGGAGGCAAGATTTTTCCTGCAGACGTTGACGTCAACGCGAGGATTTATTCCTCAATGTTGATTAAAATGACAGAATGTGCACACAAAGAGTTGGCTCTTTCTAAGAGTAAAATAAGTGAAATTGGCTTCAAAAGGGCTTTTTCTGTTTTTGTATTCTTTTTTAGCGTTTGCATTCATGGGTTTAATAAATTAATAACGAACAAAACCCTGGTAAGATCCAAGTTTGCTACTCTCTAAATGGTGTGAAATTCGTAGCTCGCGAAAACCCCGACATTTTCCGGCTCGTTTTTGCTCCATACCTATCTCCTTAATTATGCATTTTTCGATAATTAACTTCAACAACACTTTTAAAGGAATGCACATTAGCAACAGTAATTCTCTAATTATTAGAGACCAACCGGTGCTCTGTGGCGGATCGAGCTGTGGCTGTTTGAAAATTGTTCAAAGCAAGTTTGGCTACTTGGCTACTTGCGACGTTTTAGCATGAAATACTCCACAATCAAGGTTGTGGTAAACCGGTTCGGGACCGCTAGGTGTCGCACTCGCTTGTACTTCCACTCATAACTTCAAACTAAGCGGTTTCCATCTCTTAAACTTGTACCCGTCCTTAAAATAATTTTAAGGCAATTATTGGCTCTCAATCGCCCCAAATCAGTTTTTAACCCCACCGAACTGAAGGTGGTTTACGGAACCGATCAAACCGAATGATTGATGACTAGTGGATGACCCCCCATACCCACCAGCCAACTATAGTTAGGAGTGTTATAGGACTGCCAGGAGAGCAGCAGTTCTTACCCCGAAGACAAACGCCGCTCCAACCAGAAGCACACCAGGACCTTAAAATACCGAAGGTTCGGTTGGGGTAAGTCGGAAAACCTCCCCAGTAAACCAAACAAGATAAGAATGACTAATATTCCTACGTTTACTACACCAACTTCACCTTCCCCCAAAACCCAGGTCTTTCTAGCACCCCACATATTAAGCTTAACCCCCTCACCGCCGCTGCCACCCGAAGATTCTACCGAGCTGATTACTCAAAAGCCGACCTTTTGTGTGTTAAAATCGCTAGGAACTTTGCTTCACGTGACGTGGTTATCAAAGGTACCTATCCTTTGTTTCCAACCCTCCCTTCCGAAATAGTTCTTGCCGCCCGCGAGAGAATTTAACCGCTCACATTTTTCCTTCTTTCACTCCCACCTTGAAAAAACGGCCACTTTCTACCTCTCTTTCTCAACTTTCCCGATAATATTGGGTTATTTTTTACCCCTATTTCCCTCAACCTTTTCCCTTACTGTGACAAAAACGGTATCCCTCGTAGCAAAGGTTTTATTTCGGGATCTGATGGCCAGTGCCCAATTTTTTGGTCCACTGATGACTAGCGTATCATTTTTTTTAAATTTCATCGAGAGAGGAATTTTTTTCTTTTGCCTATCGATCTTCTTCTACTAGTGCCGTCTCTGCTAACTAATCTTGGCGACTCCTGTCCAGTTTCGAATGTTTGACTAGGTATTCGATTACCTACCAGTTTCGAATGGTCGCCAGGATAAGTTCAATTTTCGGGAAAATGTTCAAATGCACTGATTAACGGATGTTGAAGGAAGGGGTGTCCAGCTTGGTCGGGTTGAAAACTGGTACGGCGATAACGGCAACCAACTTTGAGGAAACATGGGAATCTGTTTGGAGAGGTTGAGAGAACTAATTGGGAGGGGTGAATACCTACCGGTTCGTGAGGAGCAAAGCCCGGTTTGGAGAACCTATGAATGGGTTTGAATGGGTGAATACCAGCTTGGTGGGGTTGAATACCTGTTTGGCGAGGTTTGCAACTGAGTCAAAGAGGACAGTGTAGTTTGGAATTGTCAAAAACCGGTTTCGAGTGGGCAATTATCGGTTTGGTGCAGTTGAGAACCAGTTCGGTGACCATAATAATATTATGTCAAGATTTCGCGTGACTCTTGGGCTTAACGTGGTTTTGAGGAGGTAAAGGTGAGGTTTTTCCAGGCCCCAGAAATTTAATCATGTCCGAAATACTATTGGACGTGGGACTGACTGCGATAAGTTCAATTTTTTTTAAACAATTAACCAGTAAATAAATTAAGTTGGTTTTGGCATAAACCGTGTCGGGATTGTCGAGTTTCACTGTAGAACGTCTTTTAACAATACACGGGCTGTAGTGGGCACATTGTAACGGCACAACTTTTCTGTGTAAGCTGTTTTTTTAAATCAGATTATAGCCCTTTAGAGCGCGGTGGTCATTTTCCCGTTCTGGCTTTAGCGGCTCCCCCTAACCATAACATTACTGATCTTATCACTCTTTCTCGTTTCTTTTTGTTATTCTTTCTCGCCCTCCCACACGCGGAACCAGACACGACAAAAAAAGTCGACAAACCGGGACGGAAGTTTCGTATTAATTACAGAAGGTCTCTTTTCGGGTTCGGGACGAGGCCATTCACGTAGAAAACAACGGGGACTCTGCTGTCCCTTCCATTACCGAAAACGACTCTACGGTAAATAAATAAGCACTTGCCGCTTCTCCTCCCCTTAAAAAGCCGATTTCAAAAGAGCCCGTTTGCCCGAGGTAGTCACGTTTTCACAGTTGAGCCTCAAACAGTTAATAAACTGTAACAAAAGACCTTCCACCCCCTCACGGCCAACCAGAAACCCCTTAGGTTTAATAAGACCCTTAAAACCCTCCCCCTATTCCCATCCCCTTGTCATGTTTCCTAAACATTTGTTGAGAAATTACGGTATATAAAAGACCGCTGGGTCTCTCGGGAGGGGGTGTTGGCGAAAAAAGGGGTTTTATTTCCTTCGCAGGCCGGAAGAGTAGCCAATAAAATGATCGAAGAGTTTATGGAATTACTTCCAGCTCTGCTCAAAGAGAATCGACGATTAATGGCCGGGAAAGACCCGAGTAATAACCGTGTAGGTCACTTTATCAATGCTTTTCTTTGTCTCCCCTTCCTCCCTTCGGGCAATTTTCGAAAAAAAACCCACCTGATTTTTTTTTCTGGGAAAATACACTCCCTGGGGCTTCGAAGGAAAAGGACGAAACTGGTTCTGTCCATGATCCGTTGCCGTTCCGAGCCATTTGCCTCTTGCAGGCTGTCAACGCGGGTTTTACTCTCGCAAGCTGCCCAGACACAAAGTTGGGATTTTTTTTTTTTTTTCGCCTCTTTCCTTCATTTTTTTTATTTTTTATTGGAGGTTTTTACGCAGTTTGACTTGGCATTCCGGCGGCCTTCGGGAGCTAACAAAGCGCGGGGAATTTTTTATGGGGTCGTTTTGGGTCCGTTATGGCGAGCACGCGCTTCACAGAAATACCGTCGTCGATTGCTAGTTGGACTCGAATCAACTTCAATTGGAGAACTTGGATGTTTTTTGATGCGAACTCCGCAAATAGCTTGATGGGAGGAGGGTTGGTAATTGGTTGAGTTACACTATGAGACTTTTGTGAGGTGATTTTTTTTAAAGAAAATTGATTACTCACAAAAATTGATTTTTAAATCAACTTTCACTCACTAAGTCAAATTAAAAGCCGTCTACTTTATGCTGGTTTGTTTTTCTTCATGATACTCATGAGTACAATACTAGTATAATTCTCGATCATCTAAGTGTTGTCAGTCCCAGATCCTCCATTAACATGATGAGTAAATGGAACTACGTAGTGGCCTCCAACTTGGACGAGCGAGCTAAAGCGTCATAGCATAGACTAGTTTCGAGCCAACTTACTAAGACGGTGCATCTCCTGCTGATCCAGGATAATAGCATATAGTCGTAGCATATTATGCTACTACTGGTCCAAACCCTGCTGCTCCTCTAAATACACTGCAGCTTCTACTACATCTCCTCCAGACCCTGCTACTCCTTCTACACACCCTGCTGCTCCTGCTGCATCTCCTCCAGGCTCTGCTGCTCTTACTACATCTCCTCCAGACCCTGCTACTCCTGCTACACACCCTGCTACTAATCCTGCTACTTCTGCACCTGCAGCTCATCTCGACTTCTACTTTCTTATAACTTTCCCAAATTCATAATTTCCATCCAAACCGGCTCTCAAACATTCAAAACGAGTTTTTAATCCTTCCAAGACGGTTTTCCTCCCTGCATTTTAATTCCCAACACAAACGAAACGGGTTTTGCCAGAGGTTTTGCCATCCTCTTCAAGCTGGGGTTTAACCCCACCTGACCCAGCGGGTCCCCTGCCTTGAAAAAGACCTTGAAAACGCCATCATACTTTTGTGTTCCATGAAATCATGAAAGCCCCATAGAGCATCAAGGTTTGAGGTTACAAGAAGGTTACGAAGTAGGCTATACAATTTACATTTTAAAATAAAAATGAAAAAACGCAGCAAATTTTACACAAGGGTTTATTATTCTTTTATATACGTTACTTGTGCAGAAATTTAATTCTGTCAATGAAAAAATTGAAAAAAAATTTTTTATCTCAAAAAAAAATTTTTTTTTTGGATTTTTTGTTCAAAAATGTGTTGTTTTTTTTTCTTCAAAAATTCTGTATTTTTTACTCCAAAAATATTTAACATCCGGGGATCCTTCAAAAATCCCATTTTTAGCCCCACGAATGCCCTAAAGATCGCCCCAGTGAAATCGGATCGTTCCGGGACCCCAAAAAATGGATTCTACGTCCAAAAATACTTCGAAAACGACACCTAACTCGATCCCATAGCTACAAGCCTTCAAAAAACCCCTCCCGTAGCCCCATTATAGCCCCATAGCGCCCCACGGGTTTGGGCGATCGGACTGAAAACCTTGCGGGCACAACTAGATGGTAAACCAAGTATTTTGTCGAAATTTCAGATTTTTTAAAAATTTCCTACTGCCCAAAACGGCCTGGACGGCGTACGGCGTACGGCGGACGGACATTTCGGATTTAGAATGTAGACCTCTTGAAACGGATAATGTCACATTTTGAGGCCGATCGGAGTCGTCGACCCCCGTCGCGAAAACATAGGTGTATTATTCCAAGAATAAAAATCCAAAATAATTGGCTAAACTTTTCGGCACTAGCGAAAAACGTAGATGATGGTAGAGGCCCGTAGATGAAGCTTTCTCATTAGCTGTTTGTATGAATAGTAGAATTGTAGAATGTAGAATTGTAGAATGTGTGCGACGTGTTCATGCCAGGAAGTTCCCGTAACTCCCGCAGGCTGATTACCATAAGTGTCTGCAGAACTGAAGAGCGCTCACCGAATCCCCCTTTTCACTTCGAACTTTTTTTTCTTTTTCTTTTTTCGACGAGTTGCCTCAACGTACTGAGTATTCCACAGTGGGATTTCTGCTCTCGAGGTTCGCTTCCCCCATTAGAATGTTTATAGTTTTTTGGTTTATTATTCTTGGAATAATACACCTATGTTTTCGCGACGCGGGTCGACGACTCCGATCGGCCTCAAAATTTGACATTATCCGTTTCAAGAGGTCTACATTCAAAATCCAAAATGTCCGTCCGCCGTCCGCCGTCCGCCGTCCGCCGTCCGGGCCGTTTTGGGCAGTAGGAATTTTTTTAAAAATCTGAAATTTTGGCAAAATACTTGGTTTACCATCTAGTTGTGCCCGCAAGGTTTTCAGTCCGATCGCCCAAACCCGTGGGGCGCTATGGGGCTAAAATGGGGCTACAGGAGGGGTGTTTTGAAGGCTTTTAGCTATGGGATCGAGTTAGGTGTCGTTTTCGAAGTATTTTTGGGCGTAGAATCCATTTTTGGGGGTCCCGGAACGATCCGATTTCACTGTGGCGATCTACAGGGTTTTCATGGGGCTAAAAATGGGATTTTTCAAGGATCCCAAGAAGTTAAATATTTTTCGAGTAAAAATTAAAGAATTTTTGAAAAAACACATTTTTGAAAAAAAAATCCCCCCAAAAAATTTTTTTTGAAATATAAAAATCCAAAAAAAAATTTTTTTATTTATTTTTATTGACAGAATTATATGTCTGTACAAGTAACCTATATCACAGAATAATAAACCCTTGTGTAAAATTTGCAGCGTTTTGTTCTAGTGTACAAGTGAAAACGTTTAGTCCTTCAATAGAAAGTTAGTTGGTGCTCAACAGCTCAGGTTGATAAAGCCGTATGTGGTATGTACGAAGATTCAACACAATTTGTTTAATGGTGTGATATCCTCCCCTTATACTAACTCCCTAAACAAATGTGTTAGTTACCATGATAACTCCTGCTGCACAAAAGCAATTTCCTCGTTTTTAATATCGCGCGACATTTTGCCGAATAAAGCGCTTTGAAAAGGTGTTTCGATTATCACAAATGGCATGACATGTCATGTTATATCACACGTCATAGCAGAAGAAGAAAAAAAATCGGATCGCTCCGGGACCCCCAAAAATGGATTTTATGTACGTCCATTAACAAATATTTATTGGTTTATACTACTTCAATACAATTTTAAATGATTCATGTAATAAACTCTTCTTGTCGCCGTGGTCCTTGGGGTCCAGGTAGCTGCACCGGGGGGATAGGGGGACGTGGTGTCTCCCCAGGGAGGCGTTGTGTCCCTCGCCGTGTCCATCGGAAACAAATACAGGTAGCGCATCAGAAGGTGCATCAATACCGGGAGAAAATATAAGGGACCGGAATACTGACCTTGGGGGGGCTCAATGAGCCCCCGCTAGGTGTCTGCGTCTAAAGGCAGCCCATATAAAGCCACTACCGTCCAACGTTCTCCTGGCAGCCCACTCCAATATGAACGGCGGAAAGATCCTTCGGAGTCCCCTCGCCGCGTGTGCGTCCCAGAGTCCACGCCATTGGAGAATAGCCGGAAGTACCTCCACCACCGTCGAATCCGTGAGCTCCCTGACGGCTTGCATCGCTACCGGAGTCCCGTACTTAGATTTCTTCCTATTCAGGAGGGTGCGCAAGGGAAAGGTCGGAGAGTTTGTCGAGATGGCCACCTCGACGACATAAGCAGTGTCATCTTTCTTGATTATGACGTCGGGTCGAATGGCTTGTTCGTCGGTCCTAATCAGGGTCTCCGTCCACACATTCCAACCCTTCCGCCGAGCATATTCACCAAACAGGGCACAGACAGCGTTATGTCGTTTGCAACGTGCTTCACGCATAGATGGACAAACTTGCAGCACATGGTTCGGCGTCTCGCGTTGGGGGCATCCTTCACGACATGCTGCCGAACCTGCCCGGCCTCTAGTCATCCGTGCCCGCAGCGGTATAGCAGCTGCGTATGTCTTGATCGCCGCCAGGGTCCGCCACACGGGCACCCGTTCGTTGGTGTTACGCATCCAGGCTGTTGACTGGGGAACATCCCGAGCAATTTTCATGTCTGCTCCGTCGACAGTGTTATGCCATGCAGCTGCCCGCTCGCGGCGCCTGTCAAGTGTCGATGATTCAATGCCACTGTTGTCTTCACGAAACAAAGTATTACGGGCCTCGCTGACACGCTTCTTCCGTAGCAAGGGGATAAGCGCTAAAAAGCACATCAAACCCAGCCCTCCATCCGCCACGGGGGCGTAGAAGAACGCATTGGGAACATCTCTGGGCAGCCTTAGGAATGATCGTAGAATTCCTCGCATTCGTATGTCAAGCCATTGGAGCTGTTTCTTCGTGTGTGCAGTTAAAACAAGTCCATGCACAAGCGACGGTTGCCAGTGGGTTCTGATTGCCTCTAACTTCGTCAGGGGTCCAAGAGTCGACCGAATTATCTTGCCTAAGTCCGTGATAGCTTTGTTGGGATCCGGTCTGACTGGGCCATAGGGATTAAATGTTACGCCGAGGTAGTTCCATACGGCATTCGAGCGAGCTACCGGTATATCATCTAGGTCACCCAGACTGGCAGTCACAGCCAACTTACCCTTCCTAGGAACCAATGGCACATAGAGAGACAACACACAAAAATGTGTTGTTTTTTTTTTCTTCAAAAATTCTGTATTTTTTACTCCAAAAATATTTAACATCCGGGGATCCTTCAAAAATCCCATTTTTAGCCCCACGAATGCCCTAAAGATCGCCCCAGTGAAATCGGATCGTTCCGGGACCCCAAAAAATGGATTCTACGTCCAAAAATACTTCGAAAACGACACCTAACTCGATCCCCTAGCTAAAAGCCCTCAAAAAACCCCTCCCGTAGCCCCCTTGCGCCCCATAGGGCGATCGGCCTGAAAACCTTGCGGGCACAACTAGATGGTAAACCGAGTATTGTGTCAAAATTTCAGATTTAAAAAAAATTCCTACTGCCCAAAACGGCCCGTACGGCGTACGACGGACGGACATTTCGGTGTTGGAATCTAGACCTCTTGATAATGTCAAATTTTGAGGCCGATCGGAGTCGTCGCGATTACATAGGTGTATTATTCCAAGAATAATAAACCAAAAGTAGGTACTAGGTATAGACCTATCACTAGTACACTGTCATAGAGTGTTTCAATAAAACTGTGGGCTAAGCCCGTCTGCCAGAGAACATATTTAACAAAATAGTGAAGTAGTAGAAACATTGATGACTACCTATAGTTTATTCCCAGAGCCACTCAGACTGTACGTTTATACAAATTTTGTGAAGATGTATGGAGGTTAACGGTCCCAGCTAAAAATGCCAACAAGCTCAGTGCGATATGCCCAGGCTGAATTGTGGAATCTCGCCAGTGGAAGCCAATTCAACCTTGCAGTTACAAATTAAGAATTATAATGTTAATAATTTTTTGATGGCACAGAAATAATTTTTCCATTGGAGCATATCATTACATTAGGTCGTACATAAGTAATAGCAGTAAAATTTACTAGTTTTAATACGCATTTAATCAGAAGCGAAACATGTTTTAGGGGACACCAATATTCGAACAGATTTGGTTCAAACTGTCCTCCTCCTTCTGCGATTGCTGCAGACAGTTGAGGACAAGCAGACCCCCCCGAATCCTACAGACCCATCTGAGGACGGGCCTCGAAGCCTTCGGGTCTCTCGTGATGCAAGCTCTAGGGCCCTATCCCTGTGTCATCCAATCATCCGCGCCCCTTTGTTGAAACCGATCCAGCTGACCCCTCAGCCTACTCCCGTTCTCAAACGAAAATTTTGAAACTTTAATGCTCAATGCACATTCCACCTGGTCACCCAAATTCTGAAGGGCCCAACTCCCAATCAGCTGGCGACCATCCATTCACACACACAACTAATTTTTTCCAAAGGGTTGTGAGACTCACGCCTCAGACGCTATCAAACCAAATACTAACATTCTGTGTTAAAATACATACTAACTGCTTTTAGTTTTTTATGAATTGCGCCTGAGGCATTTAAGTAATGCATTTAATAGCATCCTGTGGCAGTGAAACCTATGCCACATCACGTTCGTGTTTGAACTGGCGACTCCCCGCCCATAAACCCGCCCCAAGTTTTATTTCAATTTCACCTTCCTCTATCGAAGTTACCGTCGGACGCGTCCGCGGGAATGTCGGGGAATTACAAAATCCGAGTCGGTCGTGTAGAGCACTAACGCATGCACGCCGGCGACGGAGTTGTCCCAGCCTGGTGGTGAATATTCATCGTCGGCTCCTTCTGTTGAAGTGAATTAGTGAACATACCGCAAACACATGGGTTTCGCCGCCTCTTTCCCAAACGTGGAATCATTCAAATGACTGGCTTCCCTGCAGAAGCAGTCGTCTCCGTTTCAGACGAAAGTTCATGACTCGGCCACTTGAAATTTTCATAGAGCCGGAAGTTTTTCGAGGTAAGTACCCAAATCGATCAGTTCGCTTTTAGGCCGATGAATCTTTCATGCGCCCTAATGAAGCCGCCTTTCAAAAAAAAAAAAAAAAAAAAAAACCCTCGAAGGAACGTCATAAAGATGCGAATAGCTGATACGTGATTCCTATTCATGAAGTTACCAATCCCCCGAAGCCTCGGCTATCTTTCCCAAACATAAAATTATTTCATAGGTTTCAGAAACGGGATCACGCGACAGATTGACCCCTAATAAACCCCACATATTTGCATATCACGCGTTTTATGGTCGGAAAACACTAAAAACGCCTGCGGTTTCAGGGATTTGGCTCGTGGGCTTTAAAATGGGTATTTCATTTGTCGTAGCGGTGTGTTCACCCTGATTATTCACGATCACCAGTAGGTGATCTACCTACCTACTGAATTATGCGAGTTTGTGAAATGTTTGGATTTTCTCGGGAAAGAGACCGAAAATGATATATTCGGCCGAATGTAATGATTGCGGATGGCGATTGTAAGGTATTGCGGATATCATTGGAGAAAGCTCGTGTTTCACAAAATAATATCATCAATTTCGTTACGAAAAGCTAAGGGGCCGCCCTCTGCTGGCTATAGCCGCCAACCCCCGACCATATCCCACCTGGCCTCAGACCCCTTTTACTCGCTTTTCGATAACGATTGGTTTTTTGTACAAAAACGAAATACAGTATGACGTTTTTTGAGGGATTGAACTTATCAGGCGCGCTAATTAGGAATGGAAATGCACCCGAATTTCGGGTTAAATCATCCTGTACCATGTTGTTGACTTCTAACAGGATGATTTAACCCGAAATTCGGGTGCATTTCCATTCAACAGCTGCAGGACTCAACATTTATTCCAACTCAGCCTCGGCTTCATTTGGGACCCCTGCAAAACAGTGTGACGCGCCTTTAGGTTTTGTTTGTGGAACAGAAAACTGATTTTTACATTCAAAGAGCGCCAGCAGTTTGACAATCAACCCTATTGTTGCTTTTTATTCGACGCGTAACACGCAGAACATCTTTGTTTTGTGCGCGGGCAAAATGGACGGATTGTTATTTTTATCGCTCACAAAAGGTTGACACTGCGTGTCTGTCAAAACGCTTCCGAAAGGTTCGTAGGTAAAAGTCGATTGGGAGGGTGAAAATGTTAACCTTTTTTTTTTTTTTTTTTGTCGTAAGTTTTTTTTTTTCACGCAGTCTGATAAAAATGCTCCTTGACGTCAGAGTGAACGGAGGAGGGGAGTATCAGGAAATAACGTTTGCGCGTAAATAATGACGGCCAGGGGGGAAAAAACGGTCCGGCTTAACAAAAGGAGGTGGCGGTCGGGTAATCAGAGGAAATGAAAGGTGGGCGTTTGCGGAGTTTTTTGTGTGTACGGGGGGGGGGGGGGGGGGATGTAACGAAAACAAACGGTATGAAATGTAACGGCAAGTCGGGGAAGGTAAATGTGGGCCTGGAGCGAAAAAGGAAATGGGGGAAATGGGTCGGTGGAGTGAGCAGGAAATGTTACAATTGCGTATGCTGGCCGTTTGGAAAAAATGACGTATGTGGGGAAGTTTATCTGCGGAGGAAATTTTCGGAAAGATGACTGCCAGCTAACTCCTAATCCACCAATTCCTAATACCTACCACCTACTTCATTTCACATAATTACAAGAGTCGGTTCAAAAGAAAGTAGGTGTCGAATATTTTTACATAGCCCAGAAGAACATTTTGGTGCACCATTTCATGAAAATTTCATGGATTTAATCCAAAATATCAATTCTTGATTACAGCTAATTTTGAAAATTTTACTATAATTGAACAATCTGACAATTTAAATAATTTGAAAATTGACAGTTCGATAATCTTACAATCGAATCTGAACAACGTTTGAACTGAATGTTTTGGTAGAACCCGAAGAATCAATACTTGATTACACCTAATTTTGAACATTTTGGTAAAATTGAACAATTTTAAAAGTTTGAATTGGAACACACTTTGAACAATAATTATTGTTCAAAGTCTAATTATTAGTGTCTAATTATTAGACACTTGGCATTCTGAAAAATCTGACAATAATTGTCAGATTCTGAACAATCAATTATTGATTCTGAACAATTTTGTTAAACAACTGAACAGGTGGTGATGATGTTGACCGTTTGAATGAATAATTATTTGACCGAACCTCAACACCTTTCCACCCTCGGTAGTTGAACATTTTGGTGAAGAATCAATACTTGATCACACCTAGATATTATTGTGATTTTGGTAAAATGTAACAATTTAAACAAGTTAAAAATTTGAATTTTAACAAACTTTGAACAATAAGACAATTTCACACCGATCATTATATCAGTATTTTATTCAACAAAGAAACAAAAACATTATTAGCAAACGACGGAAATTAAAAGAAATTTTATCAATTGTTTACATTAAATAAGGCAAAATGTTGACTTTCTGTTTGTTTTTTTTTTTTTTTTTTTGTGTTCTCTCTTTTTTTTGTTCACACCGATCATTATATCAGTATTTTATTCAACAAAGAAACAAAAACATTATATAGCAAGCGACGGAAATTAAAACAAATTTTATCAATAATTGATAAAATTTGTTTTAATTTCCAATTTGTTTTAGTGTCCACTCCAAGAAAGATGAAGGTCACTTTTTGTCGAAAATGAGAAAAACGGTTTTGAAAGTTTCAAGACTCGTACTTATAGTTTAGAAAATTATTTTTAAACTAGTAGGGCGCGCTAAATTTTCGCCAACTCCCATAGATGCTATACAGCTTTGTTATTTTGGCAAAAATTAAATTTTCGGGCGATTTCTGACGATAGATGAATAAAAAAAAAACCTCAGAAGTATGCAAAAAAGATTAATGTCAATCAGAAGTATGCAAAAAAGATTAATGTCAATCAAAAAATCTGCGAAAAAAAGCCAAATATCAATCAAATCACAACCAAAAATTGGTAAAATAAGGTTTTGAGTTAGGTATGGACTGAGAACCAGAAAGTGAAGTGAAAAAAAAAGAATAATATTTTTATTAAAGTACTGAAACAACAAATACAATTACTCAACCATTAGGTACAATAAATTACAATTGAATAATTCAATTCTTCTTACAATGTTTGAGTAATTATTACTCAAACATTGTAAGAAGAATCTCTATTCTATCTAACATTGTAAGAAGAAGAGGCTAGAAACAGGGGTGGCAACATTACGAAACCGACATTCATCTTTCTTGCATTGTCGAGAATTGACTCTCATCTTTTTTGAATTGTAGTCCGAAACTTCCACGTTCGATTTCAGCTGAAAGCATAATCTTTTTTGAGAATTTGAGGTTACTAACAGTAACTACTTGGTCTAAAGAACGTATTGCCAACGTAAACTCATTTTCGGAAAAAAGTGACTTTCATCTTTCTTGGAGTGGACTCTTCCATGTTAAACAATGTTAAACAATTTGTTTAACATTGTTTAACATGGAAACAATTATTGTTTACATTAAATAAGGTAAAATGTTGGCTTTTTTTTGTGTGCTCTTTCTTTTTTGTTGTTTTTCTTTCTTGTTGTTTTGTTTTTGTTTCGTTTTGGGACCGCCAAAAAGGTTCCTACGCCCAGAAATACATCGGAAACGACGCCCCACTCAATATCATACCCGAAATCTTAAAAAAAAAACCTCTTGTAGCGCCTTTTTAGCCCCCCAGGTTTGGGCGATCGGGCTGAATACCTTGCGGGCTCAACTAGGTGGTGGACCGAGTATTTTGTTAACATCTCAGTCTTTCAAAAAATGGTTTATTCATCGGCATCAATATGGTAGTTTGATAAACAGCCCAAAATGGACCTCCGAATCAATGTTGGTCGTTTTTGTTGAGTTGATTCTTCGTATGGGTGAGTATGACGATGAGTTTGTTGAGCGTCTGCTGCTGAAGATTTTCTTGACATGTTACTGTGCACAATAAGGGACAAAACCGATCATTTTGATAGTTTCTGGGATATCTCTGAAACTTCTTCGTTTGGTACGGCGTTCAGCTAAATCAAAATGTGAGCATTAGCGGAGCCTCGATACTGACATTAAATGTCGATCAAATTTTGACGCGCTTGAACGAATTTCAGCTTTCTCTTCTGCATTCGAGGTGTCGTGACGTGACTGAAAAATATCAAAAAGTCCTGAATCATCACAACTGAAAGATAAAAAATTCCTACTGCCCTTATCGGCGGACGGCGGACGGACATAATAATACGTCAACATAATATATCTACACATAATATATCTACACATGTGTATCATTTCAAGGTGTAAATATCTTGAAACGTATATTATTTTTTTTTTTTGAAACTTTTATTGCACCAAGTAAGCAAACTTATCAGCAATTTACAATTGATGTATACATACTAAATGACTTGCCAGAAGCGATGACACATAGCACTGCTTCTATGCGACTTGTTGTTTTGTGCAACTGACGCACTAGTAATTACTCACTGAGCTGATAATTAGTTCACAGGGCACCCCACTCCCACAGGTCATGAGGTTTTGTTCTTTTCAGTCTTCTGAGCAGGCCTTCAACGTCGAGGAGCTGGACAACCTCGCTGTTGATGTGTCCCCGAAGCCTCTGCTGATGGGCTAATGCTTGTTTTTTGATGACTTCTTCGACAGTAGGAATTTGAAGTTCCCGGTGTAGTCTTTCATTCCTGGTGTAACGGTACGCATTTACGCATGCTCGTAGCACGTTATTTTGAAATCGCTGAATGATCAAGCGATTGCTCGGAGCGGTGCAGCCCCACAATTGTGCACCATAGGCCCAGACTGGCTTAAGGACCTGATTGTATAGTGTTTGCTTGTTGGGGATTGACAAGGATGACCGTCGCCCCATTAGCCAATACATCTTTCGAAATTTGGTGGTTAGTTCCATCTTCTTTTTTTTTACATGTGCTTTCCACCGAAGCTTAGCATCGAGGGTCATGCCCAGGTACTTGGCTTCGTTTGCGTGCGGTATGACTTTGTTGTTGAGGTGAACGGGTATGTACTCACACCTACGGTTTGTGAAGTCGACATGTACCGATTTTGCCTCATTCATTTGGATCCTCCACTTTAAAGTCCAGCTGTGAAGTCTCTTGATTGACCTTTGTAGTTTCGAAATTGATTCCAAGTTGGTATCGCCGACAGCAAGGACTGCAGTGAAACGTATATAACGACGAAATTTTTCGACCTCTGATACGAATACTATTATTCCTGGAAAAATAAACCAAAATTGAACAATTTGGCGAAAAATTGGGTAATTGAACATTTTGGTAATCCGAAGAATCAATACTTGATTACGCCTAATTATTTCACGCGAAACTGAGGCTTAACTTCTTGAATACATAATCTGAGTGCTATTTGAGGGTAAAACTCACGTCAATTTTGCGTGACCCGATGATAATAACCGGAAACCGTTGCAAAGTTCATTTCCTCAACACGGAAAAGGTTTCTAGTTTTCGACGGGCCTAATGGAATTTTCCGGGGTTTCCTCTCCTCCCAAACGCCACACGAAGATTGACGGGCTAAACAAAGGTTTATGAATGTATTTAATGGGATACTTTCAATTCCGCCCCGGCTGTCGGGGATCAAGTTTGACGCCGACAGGTTTTCACGTAGAAGGGAAGAAATGGTTTTGATTCGTTATTATATTTTCAGCAGTGCATAATGTGAATATAACCCGGTCTGGAAATATTCTAACTTCCTTGGTCTGGATGATCCACTCGCTCTTTGAGTTGAAACTGCCTAATTGCGGATGAATTTTGGGTACCTACAGGAAGGTGTGTTTCTGAATCAGGCAGAGGAGCGCGAAAAGGAATGAGAATTGAGAAAAATAAAAAATAAAAAAGGAGACATTCAATAAAAACATTCATGTATTAGGAACCATTCAAGTATTAGGAACCATTCACGTATTAGGAAACATTCAAGTATTAGGAAGCCAAAAACAGTTTTTTTGCCAACTCTCAATATCATCGCTTTGAATTTTCGATTGTTTTCCATACCTCTTTTTAAAATTTTCTCGGTTTTTCCCATTAAATTTTAATGGATTTTAATTAAATTGAGAGTAACAAAATTGAGAAGAGTTTTGTCAAAAAAGGACAAAAAAGGAGACGAAAAAAAAAAAAAAAAAGTTTCCCCCTAAAAAAAGGAATGCTCTTTGGTTAGCTGAATTCTCAAGTATTTGTGGGTTGGCTCGGCAAAAGTCTAAGTTCTTTAAAATTAAATAGGATGCTCGTCCGAAGAGTCGGAGTGCGTTTCGGATCTGTTGGAGTTGGGAGAAGACTGAGAAGGATGGTGTCATTGAAGAGGTTCGAAGATTTTACCCGGCCAGAGCCTTTGGCTGTGCTCGTGATAACGTGAGCTGCCAAGGTTCCAATGGATGTTGGAGAGAAGTCTTGCTGCCCAGAGTGAAAGCCAGCAAATGCAGGAAAAAGTAAAGGGTTAAAAGACTCCTGGTCCAGGACTGAGTTTTTCTCAGGTCCTTGTGACGCACAATTGGTATTGAACATTAAGGATGTCGTAATTTTCCACCTTCATCGTACGAGATCCCCCCCCTCCCCCTCACCGTTACACTCTTTCAGGCATAGGCGTTGGTGAACTGCAACCAGCTCGAGTACTCAGCCAAAGAGTAGCGTTCTCGTACAGTACATTTTCCCGTAAATGTGATAATTCTTCACCAAAATGGATGTTCCTTTTCTCCGGAAAAAAGGCGGAGAAAGCCGTCTATTCCCGCAAAATATGACAAACACAAATCTCATAGAAGACAAATAGTTGCGCCGACATATTGAAGAGGCGGGAGAAGGAATCCTAGAGGTTTGAAAAGAAAAATGATTCAATCCCCGCTTTTCTCTCGAACGGAGGAAGAATGAGACAGCTATGTTGGATGAACGTTTGAGAAGATCCCTGTAGGTATTTCCAAAGCGGTACACAAGCCTCTGGAGCTACAAATATAAATCTCGCGGGGATAAGAAATAGCAGAGAAAATACTTTGGAACACACAAATTGGCGATGCCGTCACTTGCAAACGTTTCTATCTAGGGGTACACAAATCGTGAATTTTGGTAAAAATCAATTTTCTGATGTTTAGACGAGAAAAAAAGATAAAAAAAAAAAATCTACAGTAGATAGGTACTATTTTTCTACTTCATGGCATTTTTAACCCCCGAGAACGACTATAGTATATATGCACACACAACTACCAATGCACTGTCATCATGCACTGTCATCAACACTGTTATCATAAAATTTGGTGGTAGTGGTAATTTATTTAACATAACTAGGCTTGAGGGACATGAAGTGGTTAAGTAACAAGAATAGCGGAAAAAATACATAAATAAATGAATGTCAATCGAGGACACGCAGAGATGAAATTGAAGTTGAAGTCAAATATTTTTATTGAAAAACGTGTTACAGTACAGTACAGTACAGTGCTAGTCCCTCTCTGCCTTTAGACACTGTATGTTTCGTACGAAACATACATAAACTTCATTCTTAAATGCATGAGGTAAAATCATATTTATAAACATAAAATTCTCTCTCGAACAGTTCCGTCTTCATCTACTCTAAACTTAAACGGAATATCGCGCAAACAATTTGGCGTGTAAATGTTTTTTAAATGTGGGAATAGACTGCTTAAGGTTGAATAGTTTAATGTTATTGTTATAAAATTATCTGCCAGGACCATGAATGATCTTTGATAGAAGATTGTCTCTTGTGTGCAACTCATGAAGTGTTTCTTATTAGCAGCTGTGCGGCAAGATGGCAACGAGGCTGACTTAAATTTCTAAATTTTGAAAACCATGCAACCCGGAGAAAATCGCAATTCTCCCTCGAATTTCAACCACTTCAACTTTATGGAAACATGGAAAGTGCGAGGCATGTTCCGGATAGGATACAATTTCACAGGTATTTAATAGATAATGTAATGAGCTAGTGGTAAACATTTCATGGGCTCTGGGCCATAATAAAGATGGGGGGAAATTTAATTTATCAGAGCGCGAGTGGCGGGCTACTTGGCCCATGTGCCAGTCGTGTAAGTTTCCCTCTGCCATTAAATTATATGAATTTTGAAGTGGGTTGTTCGGAGAAGAAAATTGGGTAATTTGAACAGAGCTTAAGTACCGATAGGAATCTCGGAATTTGGATTTAACTTCCCCTTTTCATTCCTGTAGGGTATAATGTGAACCCTCCATTATTATCAATCTCTACCACCCTGAGTGGATTCCAGGTCGCTCCACGAACGCTGAAGGGTCCAGCGGTGCAAAAACACGAGAGACCCCGCGAATTAGAAGGCTTTATCCCGAAGCCATTTGAAGGAGAAGATACATTCCCTTTCCAAGTCCCTATTTCCCCCCCTCTCCCGTTTTAAACAATCACGGCGGCTTTCCGTTTGATTACGAGCTTGAGAGGAACTCCGCCATTAGCATTCTCACACAAACATGCAAATCTTCGGGAGAAATTGCTTGGCAGCTCTGGACGGTCCTAACGATAGTTTGACTCAGTTCGGGACCGGACGAGGGATTGAAAGCCTCGAAGGTTGTCGACCTTGTTACCAGTGTAGGGAAGAGGTTCGCAAGAAAAGGTCTTTAAGGTCGAGTGGAGAAAAGGGTCGGAGATGATTTCCTGACCTAGATTCTGGTTTACTTATCATTAGGCAGCACAAGTTTATATTCGAGCTGTAAGCTATCCACTAACGTGACCCCTAACACCCTTTACTAACCACGCAGACATAAGATTTTTTCCCCTGTGTTTTATCTCAACTGTAGATTCATAATAATAATAATTATTATTATTATTATTATTATTATTATGAAATATTGAAGTACTCGTAGTTTCCATTTTTTTTTTTTTTTTTTAATTACTCGTACCAGTTAAGACCCCTTTTTACTGGTTCCTCCAATCAGGTTGTCGACCCCCTCCAAAACCGGATCTTATTATCTTCATACCAGTTTTCTACCCCTTAAGCCCATCACAGCCACTAGAACTGGTTCCAAACCTCCCTACTGGTTACCCCTCCTGTAAAGTTCCTGTTGTCTCCTTTTGAAGTAGGTAGGTTAGTCCTACTCAGTTAGTTTACCTCCTCATTAAGTACTTAGTTAGTTTGGCATCTCATGAATCACTCAGTTAGTTTGGCCCTTCATGATGTTCTCAGTTAGTTCAGCTCCTTATGAAGTACTCAGTTAGTTTGGCTCTTCATGAAGTTCTCAGTTAGTTCAGCTCCTCATGAAGTACTCAGTTAGTTCGGCTCCTTGTGAAGTACCTACCTACTCAGTTAGTTCAGCTCCTCATAATATAATAATACTTAGTTAGTTCCGCTCCATAATACTCAGTTAGTTTGGCTCCTCATCCGCTGCCTCCTTCGACCCCTTCTCTCACTCACAGCCTCTACAGTAGAGGCTCTACTACACAAAAACTCATCCAATAACAGTATCCGATTCAGTTGGTACCAGCGTGTGCGTCACCGTGCAGCTCAAAGACATCCAACAACAACCACCCGACTATGCAGACTTTTCAATCTGCATCAACGGCTATGTACCCATTTTTATTAAACCCCGTTTTATCCTTTGACTAACGAATTCAACCAACGTTCCCAAGTTAAATGGTTTTTTTGCCATACAGACGTAATGAAAATCCGGCTATCAGCGATTTGCTCGGTAGGCGGCGCTTTTTTTCACGAACCTGAAACAAGAGTAAAAAAAAAGAAGAGGGTGTTGAATGTGCCTAGCAAATATTCAATCCGTCGATTGACAATTCAAACAGTTCGTGGAAAACGAATCGAACGAGAGTAACTCCATACGTGGAATTAGGCTGGTGGAATTTCAGTATGCAGATTTGAGTGTTTGTGTATGCTGGCAATGATCAGAGCGGTTGTTGCTTTACCCCAATCATTAACAGGTATTTTTTCATGTAAAAAGTAGGTTTACAAAATCTAGTTGTGCCCGCAAGGTCTTCAGCCCGATCGCCCAAACCCGTGGGGCTCTGTGGGGCTAAAAAAAGGGTACGGGTACCTCCCATAGTTTTTACAGGTTTTCGGATATAATATCGAGTCGGGTGTCGCTTTGGAAGTATTTACGGACGAAGAATTCTTTTTTGGGGTTTCAGAACCATCGGGCTTCACCGTAAGGATCTATGGGGATTTCATGGGGCTACAAATTGGTCCTTTGAAGGATGCCAGAAAGTCGAACGATGTGTCGTTTTCCGAGTAACATTGGACGCATTATCCATTCATCGGGGTCCCACTTCTGTCCAAAAACTTTACAGGAAATTTTTAAAAAATTTTAAAATAATTAATTAAATTTGGTTTAAATTGACAAAATTAATTTTTGGATAATTTATATCAAAGTATAAAAAACCCTTTTGTAAAATTTCCAGGTTTTTTTTACATGAATAACACAAGCTAACTAATCAGATGTACTTGGAATTGTTAGGAAGTAATAAGGTGAGAAGGGGTTTGAAGTCAAAGGGAGGAAGAGGGGCTCAAACCCCGTTTGGAAGGCATAATGTAACTTTCATAAGGCCTGGTTTAAGTCCCAATGAAGCCGGCTTAAAGTTGAACATAGGGTTTGAGAGCTGTGAAAGGGTGTAACATTGATTTGGAAAATATTCTCCTTTTGGAGTTCTTTGGAGAATTTACTTTTAATTCTGTGTGCTCCACTTTTATATCGATGCTACAACAAGAGACAAACCAGAGTTGCAAAACTTCATTTGGAACTGCACGCGAACGAGGAATCCGAACTCGACACAAACGGGATTCAACGTCGGTCGTGCAGAAGTGGAAATCCTCTTTCAGGGTCTGGAATGCTCTCAAGGCGGAGGTAAAGAACCTCGCGGGATACCGCACAAGGAAGGAATATGGCTAACATGCCGGAGGTATTCTCTTTGCCTTCCCGTGAGAGGACTTTCCTTGGTCCCGGTTCTCTTCGGATATTTATTGTCGGGGGTTTTTCCCTTTTATATATACGGCAACGGCGTATAGTTGTGGAGAGGGGGCAGACAAACCCTTACTTTGATACCCCTCGACTCCCCTTAAGTCTCCTTCCTAACCCAAAAAGCTCCTTGGGCCCCTGCCGCCCTGACGTCTCCGCCGGTTAAAGGGGTAGGGCAGCAGGTGCAGTGTAAAGTTGTGATTTTTATGGGGACATATTTTTCTGCGAAGTTCCTTTCGGGGGACCGCCCGAGAGAGGAAGATGCCGGGCTAAAAAGAGCATCAAATATTTCCACGTAAGTTAGAAGTTCTGGTGGATCGTTTTAGTTGGCTATGCGAGCAGAGACTTCGTATTTAGATCGAGCAAAACCTCGTGCGGATGGTGAATGTGTTGGTGAACTATGCCAATGCACTCCGCAGGATTCAAGTCCATGTTTGAGTATCACATTATCAAAACGAATATTACTTACGTCAATTCTTCAATAAAAATTTTGGAAAAATTAGAACAAAAAATTATTTCTGTACAATGTTTGGACAGATTTGAGACCTCGAAAAATGGATTATGCGTCCAAAATTACTCGGAAAACGACACCTTATTAGACCTCCTGGGATCCTACAAAAATCCCTTTCTGTAGCCCCATAAAACCCCACGGTAAAATCGGATCGTTCTGGGACCCTCAAAAAGGGATTCTACGTCTAAAAATACGTCGAAAACGAGGCCTAACTCGACCCCAAGCCAAAACCCTCCAAAAACCCCTCCCGTAGCCCATTTTTAGCCCCCAAAGAGCTATACGGGTTTGAGCGATCGGGCTGAAAACCTTGCGGGCACAACTAGATGGTAAACCGAGTATTTTGTCAAAATTTAAGATTTTGTTCTCATTGGGGCTAAAGAAAAACTTGATTTTCGAAAAGTGGGTAGAAGGGGTCAGAGGCCAGGTGGGATACGGCCGGGGTTGGCTGGCTTTAGCCAGTGGACAAATTTACAAGCATAGTACGAGAAATGTCTGACGAGTCGTTTGAGGACATCACGAGAAAAGTGTGTGTTGAGTACGCCAGATGGTCGCTTTTGTGATTTTGTGAAATTAGGTTCCTGGTCATCGGAGCCATTTTGAAATTGCTCTAAATTTCTTCAGATGACATAAAACTGGGATAACTAGGTCATGACATGACATGACATGCCCTGCTTTCAAACCCAAATCACACAATGTGTGAAGACATGGCACGAAATATCGTTCCATTTGGTTGCCCCAAACCGTTTAAATCCCGAAAAGAGCAAAAAGTTTTTAGAAACTTTATCCTAAAAAAAAAGAATTTTTAGGATAAAGTTCCGGATGTGAACAAAATTATGAAGTTTTGAAAAATATTGTTCCCAGTGGGAACGAAATCTGAAGGAACAATAGGCCTATTTTATCGTTCGGGCGAAGAACGTTCTTCTCGAAACTGTTATTTTTTCGTCCCGAAAAGAAACGTTCTTGACCCAATCGATAAAAATGATTAATATTGTTCCTTCAGATTTCGTTCCACTTATTTTGTTTAGATTGTAATTTTATGTCGCAATTGCTTATAATGATATTACCATACATTCACGCTATTCTAGCCTAGAATACCGTGAATGTAGAATTTCTAGGTCCAAAACGGAGATGGGAACGAAAAATCAAATTTCGTTCCCAGCGAGAACGGTTACCGTCAAGAACGAAGAATTTCGTTCCAGCCGGACGGATCTGATCAAGAACGGAAAATTTCGTTCTCAGCCAGAACGTTTCCTGCCAAGACAAAAATTATATTTTGGCATAACCTTACTTTTTGGAAGCAGAATTCACTGGGAATTGATAAATAAAGTTCCCATCTTGAACGTTTAATTGAGCTTTTATTTTTTCAGGAACTTTATTTCGAGCCCTGGTTGAAAGTGTCTCATAACTCGTTTTTAAGCCCTTTTTGAAGAAAGTTGCATATTTTTGATTTTTCATTGATTTCTGCTGGACGGCTTGACCGCTTTGGATCGGTTGGAGAATACAATTCGACGCAGAATTGTATTCTCTTGAAAAAATAATTGTATAACATTTTTTCTCACACGCTTTCTTCAGGTTAAAAGTCGCCAAAAACCTAAAAAAGTAAAAGAAAATTGTAGTTTTTGAGCTTGTACCAAAATTTAACTTACCGACAAAAAAAAAAATGCAAATATGCTCGAATCTTAGCCCTACTAAATTAGTATTATTAAATAAGTATTAACGTGAATTTAGTTCTGTAAACTAGCAGTAAATGAATAGGTCAGTAGGAGCATTATGTCTTTTATTTCGAGCGGTGATTCAGGAGAACATAAAAGAGGCAGCCAGAGCATGTCACCGCGTTTGCATAAATAATAAGCTTTCTCAGAAGCTCATTTTCCCCATGCCATACAGATCTGCCAGATAAAATGAACCAACCCAGTGTTTGTTCGAGGTTGATGTTGGTTGCTCAAAAAAAAAAAAAAAAAAAAAAAAAGCTCTGATCCTATGTTCACATTCAGTAGCCTCTTACGCGTATAGCATTTAAATATTCATACCTTCGAGTAGATAACGGCGAGTGTCCTCACATAAATTGAGGGCAAATAGGGGAACGCCCACCTTGAAGGGTGTAAAACTTATTCGTAACAGGGTTTCGCGTTGTTTTTGAATTTCGAAGGGGGTCCGAACCTTCCCAGAAATATTGCGTGTAATGCGGCCCTCCGATCATAACGTTAAAATATCGCGTAAAAAGTTATCGGAGGAAGCCGGGCGTATTTCCGACGTTGGACCCTCCCGGGAGCCGGAAAAAGGTAATGCGAAGGAGAGATTTATACGTAAAAAAAAAAGAAAAGGGGTTGGAGAAGTTTTGGGGAATATTGGAGGGTCATGGAGTTCGAGAGGTGGAGTGCGTTTAGTGAGAGATCTTTTTGAACCGTATTACATTGAAAGAGAAAAGGATAAATTCATCTTGTGGAGAAATGTATAACAGTTTGGGGCATAACCGGGATGGAGGGGTTGAATACTAGTTTGAAGAGGTCAAGAACGCTTCAAGTAGTACTGAAGGATCTACGAACGGTTTCGGGCGAGAAAGGGCCTTGGAGGGGTTGAAAATCGGCTTGAAGAAGCTAAGATCCAGTTTAGAGGAGCGAAAACTGGAAAAGCGGTTCAAGGAGTGCCTATGAATTGTTTGGGAAAGGTGAGGGAAAGAAACTCGATTTTATCAAGCCATGAACAGGCTTACAAAAGCTATAACCAGTTTGAGGAGGTATAGAAAGGAGCAGCTCCATCTGGGAAGAGTTCAGAATTTCTGTTTAACTTGATCACTTATTAAGTAAATTTTAAATGGTCACGTTTTTCAGCCGCAGTCAGAGGTGCTGTCACTAAAACATTTCTAGCTCAGCCTCTGTTCAACATAATATGTTGATATTATCTCATTCAATATTTACCAGGTGTTTAAGACATTGATAGGTACCAACCATAAAATTTCAAGTTTAAGATTTCAAGACCATAAGGCACTGTAACTACTAGAAAAAAATATAAAATCGACGACTCCTTATTTATCCGGAGACCTGAAAATCGTCCAACTTTGGTACAATGTAACTCAATGTGTATTAATCCTACAAACCTGAAATTTTAACAGGCTGTTCTCTACCCTGTGGAAGAGAGTCCGTGCCGGTAACTTTGAAAAATATCAATTAACCAATTTTAGGCACCCTACTAAACATAGGCCAAAAAAATCAGCCTTATTTCTCCACATTTGAATAATTCCCACACCCAGTGGATTTTTTTTTTTTTTTTTTTTTCTGCCATATCCTCGGCACGGACTCTTTTTATTATCCTTGGGAACATGTTGAACAAATCTGACTGTAATAGCACTAATAGATCTGGAGATATGTGATCCCAAAGACGAAAACATGTGATTTTTGAGGAGAGCAGAATAACTGCCAACAAGACTGTACTCGGTAGACTTGTAATGATGAAAAACTTTTTCGGGACATATGAAAGTGTAATTCTTATCAATATACTTTACAGAGATGCGTATAAGGTCTCAAATTATTATCTTTTCCACGTTTCTGTTGTCGATTTCGGGTTGTTCGTAAGCTGTATTTCTTAATTTTTCGTGAAAAATGCCACGGAAAGGCTTTTTTTTTCTAAAAAGAAAACTGTTCCTCCAAATTGACATTTATAGGAGAGGGTTGCAACGCCATACGCAACTGACGTTGATGACAGGATGTCAGTTGGCTCGTCTTCAAGATCATCGTCTGCCTCGTCCACATCATCCAGGAAGTCGACGTCCAATTTGAACGAGTAGGATGAATTTTCATGTGAGGCTCAGAATGATGTGATAAATATTGCGGAATTTTTTTGAACACCTTTGTGCTAGGACCAATGCGTTGTGGGAAGAAGAGGAGGGCGACGATCCGGCCTATGCAGTAGGCGCACATTAGAGGTAGGCGACTTCCAATTCAAATTTGAAAGGGCTCCCGGCGTCCAATTTACAAATTTTTTATGTTTGCCAAGTTCTATAGAAAAATATTTAAAAAAATTCAATTTTTTGGCGGAAAAACGTGACCAGTCCCCTTAAAGTAGTTTGACTAAGTGGTTTGTACTATGTTATTTTTATTATGTTATTCATATTCTTTGGAGAGATTTAAGAAATTATTGTAGTTGGGTACCCACTCACTTTCTTGTTCCGTCCTTCACCTAGCAATTCGGTAAATTTGAATTTTCGATCAAAACAAGATTATGTATTTATTGAGGGTTTTTTAAGAAATACTTAACGTTACCACTAGGCCTCACTACTTTCTATGAAAAAATCTGGATAATTGCCACTTATTTTTTTGTTAAGAAATGGTATCTCAAATTTCCCTCATTTTAGAGAATCACGTCAGAGTCGTTTGTTAAAAATTCTGAGCGTTGTTGACCGACATTTCCATGTTTCGTTGTCTCTACTTGTAGTGAAGATACTTTCTGTTTTTTTGAACATTTTATGGTACTCTGCGTAACTGCTCATGATGTAAATTGCTCATTCTGTTTCATTCTCTCAATTTTTACATGTAAAAGAGCTAACGAATTCAGAAAACATCTCTTTGAACGCGAGTTCTGCGAAGATCATCTGGGAAACGCCCCAACGGGGTTCTTTTATTGGAAAATTAACACGCCCATTTGAAAAACAACCCCGTTTTTCCCATTTCGGCTGACGAGGTTCTTGTTAGTCGAGGAAAGTCACTCGGAAAAAGGGGCTAGAAGAGAGAAAAAAAAGAGGTTCCGAAGAAATAGGGACACGCGAGGGGGTGAGGTCATAACCCTTAGCCCGGGAAAGTGAGCCAGTGGCGTAACTACCTGAATGACCCTACTAGGAATTGACATGCTTGCAGTCGACCCCCACGAGTCGTTTGGGTCGCAATTTTATTCCGTCTAAAGCCCGACAGCTTCTCGTATTGTCGCGTCTCACCTCCTTTAACTTCAATTCCGTGGGAAACGAACATTTTTTTCCAATCGTTGGAAACCCCATTCGACCAAACTGGGTACCTTAGAAATTGTTCACACCTGTGTTCAAATGGCTTCTTATATTAACCTCGCCTCTAACGATGATTTAGTGTTTTTTGGTGATCATAATAATTTTATGTAAGCTTCGGTTTGGTTCAATATTCTCTGAATAATTAAGATGTTTTTTGCGAAGGGGTGAAAACTTGCCTTTACCATGAAGCATTTCCTGTGGGGTTGTGGGATTTTTGCCAACGTTTCGAGTGGATTGTTGGTATTGGAGTATTTCCTGACGTAGAATTGATGTATAAATACGAGTATCTTATCTCCCAAAATACTATGTGGGACTTTTTGGGACATCCATGGGCTACAATGGGCTTCTGTGCCTTTGAAGTACTTCAGTGAGAAAGTTGAGTGAGGAGTGGTTTTCGAAGTTATTTAAACGTAAAATGGGAGTTTTTGAAACTGGAAACAAAAAGACAAAGACCACCCAACCAAAATGAGATCATTTTCTCATCAAAACGAACATAGAATGCAGTTACATAATATCAAGTGTTACCTACTATTGATACAAATTACGTATAACTATTTTAATAATTAAAATAGTTATAGGTACGTAATTGGTATCTTATACGTTATTTGTATCTTATTCTTATTAGAATAATTATTATTCTAAATGAGAACTTATGTTTTTAGCGCAACCTTTTCCCAAAAAAGCAAAGGTGCGCTCACCTCTTCGACATGTTTGTTTTTAGCGCAACCTTTTTTCCAAACAAGCCATCAATTGAATTGAATAGATGAGCGCAACCATTACGATATATTTAACTAAGAAACAGTAGGTATCTAGCGACCAAACTATGCCACACAACACATCAAAAATATCCACGTGATGCTCATTACGTAAACAACTGCACCCTAACGACGGATATGAGGCGTTTCTTAATTAGATATAATTATGTAAACAACTGCACCCTAACGACCGATGCTTAAGAAAACCTTATGCCGATCAGAGGTAACGAACGGCTCACAGCATCACGCCCGAGCGGCTCAACAGATTTTCATGAGGGTGGTCTCATTGTGATCAGCGAGTTCGGGGGGTGGTTATAGGCTACCTTGATTTTTCCTCCCTCATCCCCTTCATCGGTTTTCGGGAGGTCCTTCACGACGAAAGTTGTTTATCTCTGATGTGTAACTAAGGAGGCCTCAAAAGGGGGACGAGTTTTTGTCCGATTTCGTTGGTACAAGGGTCTGTGGAATGAGCTTTTTAGGCTGATTCCAACGACTCCAAAACGATTTTTGCAGCCTGAGCCGTTCGTTACCTCTGATAGGCATAAGGTTTTCTTACGCATCGGTCGTTAGGGTGCAGTTGTTTACGTAGGTAATGAGCATCACGTGGATATTTTTGATGTGTTGTGTGGCATAGTTTGGTCGCTAGATACCTACTGTTTCTTAGTTTCTCTCGCTCATTAAATATATCGTAATAACAGAAAGGTTGCGCTCATCTATTCAATTCAATTGATGGCTTGTTATGTAAAGGTAAGCGCACACTACTGACGGGGCGCAGCGCATCGCAGCGCAGCGCACTGCATCGCAAAAATGTTGCTAAGCACATTAGCGGCGCATCGGGCCGCATCGCAACGGGATTCAATGCCGGGATTCCTCTTCACTGGTGTGGCCTGACCACAGAATAAAAGAGACCGGCCTGTCCCTGTGGAATTCCTGTTATTTGTGACGTACAGAATAAAGTACCTACTACTTACTAGGCACTCTTGTGACAGATTAATAATTTTGTAGTCAGTATGGTGACTCACCATTGGTGATCATACTGAATCCAATGTACCATACTAAGTTGTATGTACAGTAGTAAACTTGTTGGAACTAACTAGGTTCGCATTCTACAAGAAAACATAAATTCAAGCGAATTGATTTTTGAAAACTTTCTGAACAATGCTCAATTTTAAAACTTTTTAAAATAGTTTAAGAACGAACCAAGCCGGTTTTGCCCCGTCAGCAGTGAGCGCTTACCTCAAAGGTGAAGAGGAATCCGTCTGTTTGTTGTTGTTGATGCGCACACTACTGTCGCGGCGGGCCGGGTCGCAGCGGACCGGCGGAAAAATACGCCTCGAGAGCGATGTCTTGATGCACTCCGCCCCGACGCGCTCCGCCCCGGCAGTAGTGTGCGTTCCCCCATTTAAATGCCACTGAACTAAACCGTGCACTTTTTCCGACCCGATGCGATGCGCTGCGCCCCGTCAGTAGTGTGCGCTTACCTTTAAGGTAATCAAGGTAATTGTGAGAATGATATTGTTAACTGTGGAACGAGGTTTTTGTTTGTTAATCTTTGAATCAACCTGTTTCGGTTTAGGGGAAGGGTGGGTAAGACGGAATAGTGGGGTCAAATGGGATACCTTCAGATCTGGTCGTCAGGTGTTACAGTAGGCCAACAGTAGGCTGACCAGTTTGATAAGATCGTTTTGAAGAAGCAATCAGTGCACAGTTGGTATTTTTGGCTATTATTCTTTGAATCAACCTGTTTTCGCGACCGCCTCAAAATTTAATTTAATGAATTATGTTGCGCATATTCCACTAATACCACCCGGCCCATTTTAGCGACTATTTTTTTTGACAAAATCCGAAATTTTGACACAAGCCTCGTATTCGTATTCTTATTATTATGAATACCTATGGATCCTGTATGCTTTCTTTCGCCAATAAATTATTTATTGCCATCCGGGAAAATGGCGATCCAACCAACAGCTACTTGATTAATTCATTAAATATATCGTAATAACAGAAAGGTTGCGCTCATCTATTCAATTCAATTGATGGCTTGTTATATATTATTTAAGGTGGATTCTCAGACCTCGTCGACACAATCTTGTTGTGGTGTGTCAATCTCAATGGATGAATCCGACTTAATTCAAGTCGGGTATTTCTCTTGAACTGATACCAGAGAGTGAAACGGATGGGATTCCCTTTATGGTGTGTTTGAAACCGAACGCAGCTCGTTGTGAATTGTTCCTTGTTGGTAACACGGTAAAGAAACCGCAGGACCCCCTTTCCAAACTGGAAGGGCGCAATAGCCTTTAGGGCCGTGTGAGAAACGCTCGAGGAATCCCACCAGGCGGACTGTTTGTTTCTGTAATCCTCGGAAAATGGTTTTCACCGACCCATATGAACTGACGCAATGTAGTTTCATGTCAAAGAACGGTCGACACGGTTCAACCATTAACGCAAACCTCGCGTTCCTCGGTAAAGTTTGTTCCCGAGCTCCCTGGCATCATCATTCAGCTTTCTCGGAGAATAGGCCCAAAGCACAACTTGGGGAGCGAAACCGAGTAAAACAACAAGATAAGACGTCAAATATTCCCCCAGCTCATTTCGCCACCTGTTCCCCTTCATCAAGCGTCCTTTTTTCTTCTCTCTCTCTCAGGAAATCAAGGGCTCACAAATCCATGATAGGATTTTCCTAGTTGATCACCTGCAAAGTGGTTTTGAGGTATTACGCCTCAGCCTTTAAGGACCTTTAAACTGGTTTCGGTGCTAAACTGCCGGTTTTGAACTCTCCAGACAGGTGTTGAAGCCATATAAACCGGTTTAGTTTCCTCTGTAAGGGGAACCTATCAATCCGGTCATAGAACTTAAAACGCGTTTTAAAGCCCATAAAACAGGTTTTGAATTGAAAATCTTGAAATAATTGGAAAAAATTGTAACATTGAATTGAAAAAAAGGATCAAAAGAGAAAAAACAAATAATATTTAAAAATATAGTTTAAATTTTTGTTTAAATAGTAAGAAAAATTGAATTGAAAAAACCCGAGTGAAACAGAATTTTAAAAGAAAAATGGAAAAAATTATAATCTTGTAGGTGGGGCATTCCACGTCAAAGGTTGAACTCAAAAAAATAAAGTTCTTCGAAATCAACCATTTTTGGGTATGTTGTACCCCTAGGTGAGAAAAAATTTCCCAGAAATTTGGAGACCGATTCGTCGCATTTTCGTCGCTCTAAAGGCAGTCAAAGTTAGCAAAATAGGCAGGTGTGGGTTCACTTCGCCGGCTGCTACCGCCCTTATTCCGCCACCAACAAAATAACATCGCCAGTGTTTTGGAAAGAGAAAAACCTCCTCTTTTCTGTGGTGTAATCGTTTTTTCAATCAAAATTTTACTTCTCCTTTAAAATCGAGTTTGAAAACTTAAAAATAAGTTTTCTCCAATTTGGGCATTTTTAATTTTTTTTATTTTTGGCTTAATTTCAAGGTATACACCTGTAGAACATCCAGTTAAAAGGGAATCATGGGATGCAAAGTCGTTAAGTGTCAGCAAACAAAAGATATCACTAATATATGAGGAAAAACGCGTTTTTCTCCTTTTTACCGGGTTTTCCGCGGTTGCATTGCCTCGCATCCTTTCTCTACGAGAACACAGACAATAATGGACTTCATCTGCCACTCATAAGCTTTCCCAGTAGGTTTCAACATTTTTATTTGCGTGTCCACTCATTTGATTGCTCTTTGCACTTGAATGTAGGGCCTTATCTCCTTATCTACTTGTCTGAGCTTGCACCATTAATGTTGTCTTTCTTTCATCTTGTGAACTCTTCTTTCATTCCGGACGCAGATAAGGTGATTGGGTGAGAGAAAAATTGAAGTCATGGGATTCAGTCACGTAACCGCGGCCGTAAGGTGCTGATGCTGTCACACATCATCCATCCTATCGCTAAATTCATCAAGTCTTTAATACTCCAAATCAAATTTTGATTGTTTGATTTTTGTTTGCCAGTTCGCGTACTTCCGAGCTTCTATAACAGTGCACCATGTCTTCTTTTCGTTCTCGTTGTCTTAATCCATTTAATGAACCCCATCAGACACGGTGTGCGAGTTTGAGACGCGTATCGCAAAGTACCTATTTTGTAAAATAAACGTGTAAGTAGTAAATCGAATACATCTGTTTTCATGTGTTCTCACCATCTCCCCCAAATATAGTAGGTAACTAAGGGAATGTGGATCGAATAGAAAGTGTTAAACTGCCTACAAATTGGGACAATTTGAATTGTAAGAGTTGAAACAGTTTTTGAAATAGAAAACTATTGAAACCTACTGGGAAAGCTTATGAGTGGCAGATGAAGTCCATTATAGTCTGTGTTCTCGTAGAGAAAGGATGCGAGGCAATGCAACCGCGGAAAACCCGGTAAAAAGGAGAAAAACGCGTTTTTCCTCATATATTAGTGATATCTTTTGTTTGCTGACACTTAACGACTTTGCATCCCATGATTCTCTTTTAACTGGATGTTCTACAGGTGTATACCTTGAAATTAAGCCAAAAATAAAAAAAATTAAAAATGCTCAAATTGGAGAAAACTTATTTTTAAGTTTTCAAACTCGATTTTAAAGGTGAAGTAAAATTTTGATTGAAAAAACGATTACACCACAGAAAAGAGGAGGTTTTTCTCTTTCCAAAACACTGGCGATGTTATTTTTTTGGTGGCGGAATGAGGGCGGTAGCAGCCGGCGAAGTGGTTTACCTGCCTATTTTGCTAACTTTGACTGCCTGTGGAGCGACGAAAATGCGACGAATCGGTCTCCAAATTTCTGGGAAATTTTTTCTCACCTAGGGGTACAACATACCCAAAAATGGTTGATTTCGAAGAACTTTATTTTTTTGAGTTCAACCTTTGACGTGGAATGCCCCAGGTAATACATAATAATTATTATAATTAACAGGATTTCAGGCACATCACACCGGTTTGGAGTTGAAAATCTTGAAATAATCGGAAAAAATTTACTTAATGAAAAAATTAATTTGAAAAAGAAAACTAAAAAAAAAAAACTTTTAAAAAAAATTTATTTAATTTGAAAATTTAGTTTCAATAAATTTAATTTTTTTAAAAATTTGAATTTAAACAAAAAAAAAAAAGAAAAATTGAATTGAAAAAACGGATTGAAACACATTTTGAAAAGAAAGAAAAAAAAGAAAATATTATAATAATTTTGATGGATAGATAGGTATACCTAGGTATACATAGGAACACCTAGGTATACATAGGTACACTTAGGTATACCTAAGTGTAATTGACGAAATTCAAGATCCATCTAACCGGTTTTGAATTGGAAATGTTGAAATAATAGGAAACAAATTTTAATGGAAGAATTGAATTTAAAAAAATTGCCTAAATTATTTCAAAGAAATCTAAAACAAAATTAATTTTTTAAACTTTAGTTCCAATACATTTAAATTATTTTATAAATTATTTCAAATCAAAATAAATAGGACTAAGAAAATTGATTTGAAAAAAAAAACTTAAATATTGAAACACATTTTTAAAAGAAAAGAAATGACAAAGATTTTAATTCAATTCCTTTTAATTCTAATAAATTTAAATTTATTAATTTTAATGAAGATTTAAGTTGAAAAAAGAAAAAATTGAATTAAAAATTCGAATTGAAAAACTGCATTGGAAAAATTGGAGAAAAAAGGTGGTAACATTGGAAAAGTGGAAATCCTTCCATTTGGAAATGTTGAACCTTGGGAACTGCTTGGAAATCTACAGGCTGGTATTCAAGCCGTCGAACGGTTTTCAATTCCCTCTTTGCGGGAGTGTGAACCGGTAAACCGAGTATTTTTCCAAAATTTAAGAGTTAAAAAAAAAAAAAGAAGCCTTCTGTCTCAAATGGCTCGGTACTGCGAATCACCCGCTGGCCGAGTTAGGCTTTTCCAGGCTCTGTTCATAGAGCGCTGTTTTGCAGTGGCACTTGCAAATTTATTGGAGGATATTCTGATGCGACTTAACGCTGCATCCTAATGATTTTTTATTTTTTATTTTTATTTTTTATTGAACTAAACCCAATTTGGAAAAGCCACAAAATCCTTACAGGAAGCACAAATTGTCCACTTATTCGACAAGAATAATCCTCTATAGCCTCGTAAATATGTGAAGACTTCCCCAGTGGTTTTAATCCACTTAAAACAATAAAATTCCCCCCTCTTTGCGAGAAATAAAAAAATCCTATAAAGAAGTGAAAGGGCCGAACCTCCTTGAAGGACCCCCGGTCATGAAAAGGGAGGTTCCGGGTAAGCTATAGTCCCCAGGAAGGACTGGGAAGTGGGGGATATTGTATATGCGTCCCAGTAAGCCTCCTGGAGGGGGGTTATAATAATGGGACAGTTTAAGTTGATAATCCTCGCCTGATTAATTTTACGGCAAAGCTCCTCCTCGCTGAAGATTTGTAGTCGCATTAAATGTAGGTTAGGGCGGCCTTTTAAGACTACCCCCGTTTTCCTCTTGGAGTCTCTCACGTGAGCCCGTTCACGATTTAGGCGCCGAGAAGCAATTTAATTAGTCAGATTTGGAATCCTCCGAGAGGCAACGAATCATATTTCGGCGGATATTATCGTTGAGCGTGCAGGTAATTAAATAACTTTGAGGGATGAACCTGGAGAGGGCGAGGTAGTGTTCCCAGATCGAGGATTATCAACCATTTCAAACCACGCCACTTCGACAGGAGACTGGGTTAGTGGGGATTAGTCAAACTGCCATTTGCGTGCTGCATTTGCTATTCCTTCTTAAACCGTAGATTGCTAATATAAGACTGGCATGTGTTGGTATTACTGGCTGTACCCGGACCTGCCCACCAGCTGCGCTGGAGTTCCTTCTGGGAGGGTCAGCATCCACTTGCAGAGACTTGCTTGAAGGATGCAGAGCATGAACCGCAGGCAGAGGTCTAAGGGGATCTCTTCACGGCATTCTGGACAGAATACCAGTGATTCAAGCAGCGCTAGCAGCCTCTGATATTGTGACAGAGAAATTGAACTTCGACCTCCCTTTCAAAGTTTTCATTCATGAGCTGTGGAAAGAGGGTGATTTCTAGCTTTCTGCCATGAGCTTCTGACTTTACGCGGTCATCAGCTGGCTGTCAGGATTTTCCCTGCTGTATAGAAAAGGGATTTACCACAGGACAAAATCACATTTCCACTTAGCGTCAAGATGAGCCTACGCAATGCTATCAACCTTGGAAAGCACGCCAGGTTTACTTAAATACGCCCCAACTTTGAATTTCATTAGACGGGAAGCATAAATAATAAATAATAAACTTGAACCTTAAATGGCTGCCAGGTGGGAACTTAAGTATAGTTTCTCTGCTTTCCTTTGAGTTTGATACTCTTGTAGTTTGTTCCTAACGACACTCTCCCTAATCTTTCTTCTGTGACCCCACGCCAACCCTTTCATCTGAACTCTTCACCAACTTTCGCGCAAAAGGTGACCCCCCACCCCCTTGCGATGTTTTAGTATTTAAATAAATTCCCTCCCATCCCAGTCGCCTTTGGAACAGCCCCTGTGCCCTCCCAACCACTGGCGCACTCTTATACCCAAACTTTCATATTGCCTTTGAAGGGGGCCAGAAACCCCTCAAAACCCCCTTGGAAAACTCACCCCATCTCTTCCCTCTTTGGAATTATGTAAATGAGCCCATGCAAATTCGCTTCCCTAATGGTCTAAATTTTGAACATTGGAGAGTATACATTACAGTTCCTAAACACCCAAAACGCTCAATAAAGTAGGAAACTCGGGCTGCTTTTCCCTCTTATTATTTTAATAACCGTAAATAGGATCGGGTGGTTGCCCACAATTTATCTCTACCTGTTCCGTTGTTTGCATGTATATTACATAGTTGTCGTGAGCGCTCTCTCCTCCCCCTTTTGAAAGCACACGCCCCTTCTAATGAGTTGCTTTCCTCTCCTTGATTCAACATCGGCTTTTAGTTAATAAGCGATTATTACAGAAGCTGCTAATAGCCTCGTTGTCTTTGGGGAAACAAACAGGAGGTGTATGTTTTGGGTTGTTACAGACACCGCAGTACATCCTGTATGGAACACCTGGCGTGCTTTGGTGTGTTGGAGTTATGGAGAAATAGAAACGATTTTCGTGAACCATTGGTCAAGTTTTGGGCATCTCCACCAGACCGAGTTCCAGTTTTTGCTCGTTTGCTTGACAGTCATCTCCAATCAGGTCACATACTGGGGCCCACAGCGGCTACAAATGAGACGAGCACCCTGTAGTGAGACGCTCTGGAGACATAATATGTCTATATTACTCGCTCCAGCTGAGCCAGTTGGGGAAGGTTCAGGGGGAACTTCCCAATAACTGCCTGGAGCTGGGAGGCTGTGGACCACCAGCAACATCTCCAGCCCCCACGTCACTGACTGAAAGAAAATAAACTTCAGCCTCGCATTGGAATGTGCAGAAGCTGGTAAAGATCTGTCCAATGGAAGGTCTTTCCAATGGAACTAGGTATGAGCAGGCCCATGTTTGAAGCTATGCCCCAGCACCTGGAATGGGCCCATCGTACATTTTACGGGTGGCAATGGCGGAGGAGCTAGCATCCTCCACCTGAATGAGGAGAACTCCCACAAGAGTCCGCACTGCTGCCCCCAATGACCTCAGTCTTCTTAAGTCAGGGCCACACACGCAGACAGGCCTCGTGAATCAACGCCATGCTCTCCTGTAACGGCACCCCATGGTCACCTCCTGTTGGACCATAGAGTGGCCGTCCAGCCAAATGATTGGTGTCTTATTTGGGGAAGGGAGGAGTTATTAAATTAAATTCACACTGAAATTGAATTCTAATTATGAATTTATTTAAGTAATTACAAGAAATCAGAACGGGAAGGCCGAAAAATTTATTGGGCCTCAGGTGGGACTCGACCCCACAACCTTCGCATTACTAGTGCGACGCTTTACCAATTACGCCACTGAAACCAGCAGTCATGATAGAACATCGGAGATTGAAGGCTCAACCGTCCCCCCGCCCCCAACGCTTGATTCGGCCTTCTCATATTGTTGCTTATTTTCCCCTTCTGAACCCTGATCTGATATGAAGCCAGTAGACATCCTACTTTTGTCCCTCTTCCTAGGGGTCCCTCAATTCCCCAGGAAGAGTAGTTTCACTAGGTAATGACTTGAGGGAATTTTGAACTGCTTCCCTCATACAGTGTTTTATTTGGGGAAGGGAGGAGTTATTAAATTAAATTCACACTGAAATTGAATTCTAATTATGAATTTATTTAAGTAATTACAAGAAATCAGAAGGGGAAGGCCGAAAAATTTATTGGGCCTCAGGTGGGACTCGAACCCACAACCTTCGCATTACTAGTGCGACGCTCTACCAATTACGCCACTGAGACCAGCGGCTAATGCGAAGGTTGTGGGTTCGAGTCCCACCTGAGGCCCAATAAATTTTTCGGCCTTCCCCTTCTGATTTCTTGTAATTACTTAAATAAATTCATAATTAGAATTCAATTTCAGTGTGAATTTAATTTAATAACTCCTCCCTTCCCCAAATAAAACACTGCATGAGGGAAGCAGTTCAAAATTCCCTCAAGTCATTACCTAATGATTGGTGTCTGCGCGAGAAGTTCCTGGTAAGCAGACTCATGACGATTTGAAACGATAGTTGAAACCCCAGTCTTTGAGCTCATTAGGATTAGGGTCGAATGAAGCTCCAAATCAGCAAGCACACTAAGGTATGTACTTGGTCAGCAGGCCCACTCCTCAGCAGGATTTGAGATGAAATCAAAGCTGCTGGTTGTAGTTCCTGACTACTTTCGCTCATGTGGCAAAGTAAAGACATAACAATTTCAATAACGAAGAATGTTACACTCTGCAGCTAATCTATCACAACCCCTCTCCCCACTCTTATAAAATATACTCATAAAAGAGTGAAAGGGCAGATCACCATTAATTTCACTGTTCAGAGAAGTGAATATCGATTTTATAATCAAGGGCCATTGTTGGCTTGTACACAAATATTCTTTTCTCCAGCGATTTTCTACTATTGTTTGTCCCTGGGAAGACAATTGAAATCATCAATTCATGCGATGCAGCGATTCTAATGACGCACTCGACTAATGGGAAAAAGTAGCTCTACCATTGATTTGGCACACGCCTCTTCCGAAGTATTGAAGGACTGACGTGGATCTGGGCCACGGTCACCATGCGTGGTGGAAGAGTGTGTATGGAACCATGTATGATTCTGACGTAAATTGGATATGTATTTGGTTTGAGTGGTTTGGCAGGATGTAACATAATATAATATAACTAGCCGTCCTGACCCAAGGCCTCGCTTCGCTCGGCCGACCGATATGTGCATTAAATTTGATGGGTGTTTTGGACGTAGAATTTGGCCTGCCTCACAAGGTTAACAGTGGGCGCCGGCCCTTACGGGAATACTGTGTAAACGCGGCGCCCGTTGCTTCTTGGCCTGAAGCAACCCTGAAGATTCGCGCAACCTTCCCACGCTCCTGGCAGGCGTGGCCTTCACTCTAAAATTCGAGTGAGGGGTCAAACATTAATAAAATTCGACGTAGATTCCGAATTGGAAATAAAACACTGGGGTTCACATTTGAAAAAGCGGAAATGCGCGCGACTTTTTCACATTTTTATTGGTCGCGCTTCATCGTCGGATACCATAGAGCACAAAGGAAAAAAGCCGCATCTCTCTAGCTCTAACGGTTTAGGCTCCAGCCTTGCAAACAAACCAACAAACGCCGTTACTCAAATATATAATAGATGTAACATTACATATTATTTAATGTAACATTACATATTATGTTACATCCTGCCAAACCACTCAAACCATATTATGCTGTGTTTATGTTCTTGCCGCCATATCATGAATGTCTGACCCTTTGTGGTAGGCACCGTCTTGGGAAAACTGTTGCTTCCAGATCCCATTACGTTGGTAGCCTTTTGGGTCACCCAGACCCACCAACATCGTTTCTCAGGGAAGGAGCTGCGCGGCCAAATCTGTTATGTACCGACATGCTGCGTTTTGGCGCACAGGCGAATCACAATCAGCTCAAGTACATAATTGCTGTAGAGGGAGCCCCTCGGTGTGGTCAGGATCTTCACCCACGTCAAGCTCTTCCCTGCTGCATCAAGTTTGCTGGTTGCGACGGTTATAGCTTGAGTACATTGCCATTGGCTGCCGTGTAAATTATCCCCAATCAAAAACATTTTCGACCGTTTCAACGCTGCCATTTCGAAAATGAGAGAAGCGAAGCGGAGATGGAGGAAAATGGGAAAATTGAGGCAGGTCAAGGAATATGAGAAGAGAGAAGAGGAGGTCGGCTATAATTAACACCATTAACGGAGACAGGTGAGAGATGGGCAGAATGAAATAGTTCCTTCCACCCGCGCTAAGGCCGCGTCACAATACCAAGCGAAGGGTGGGCCACCACGGTCTTCATGATTGATGGGCCCCTCCCCCGAGTGAAGTACTTCCACGAGGCAGGGAGGAAGCTGATGGATGAGAAAGGACATTACGTGCGTTCAGAACCGATGCTTTCCCCAAAGCTCCGGCTTTTGCGCCCTGATACGGCCCGTCACTCGGACATGCAGTTATCAGTGAACCTGGGTACTGATCCGTATCAAGTATTGTTGCGAGGAATAACCTGCGGATTCACGAGGTCGTTCAATAAGTATGAGATTTGTTGTTAAACCTGTTATCCGAGAGTAGAGACTAGTTTCGTAATGATTAAAAACCTTGAGCGGCCGAAACCGAATTTAACCAAAATCGAATTTGAAGGTGGTGGTGGGGGGGGGGGGGGGGTTATTACGGAAAAGTACTATTATTTAATAATTAACTTAATTAATAAATTTTCATTTTTTCTGTCAGTGTAAAAATGTATCAGAGAAGCCAACGTTTTCAGAGTGCGCTTGAGTGCAAATAAAGCCTGCTCAGTTGTAGGCAAGTACATTTTCACTCGGCAATAGCTTGAGGGCCACCACTTTGTCATGATCAAGACAGCAATAACCGGAGGAAACTTTCGGAAAACCTTGAAGTTATCCATCATGAAGTAGGTAGGTATCCCATTAGTCGTGCAGCGAAAACGAAGAAGAAGGAGTGAGGAGGGGAATGAGTTCCCATGGCCCCCTCTGGGGGTTTGACAAGTGGAGCCCTTCCTGGAGTTCATTAGGAACCGCTGAGTTGGAAAAACTCAGGTAAGGAAACTGGTTTCCCGCATCGTGCCCGTAGGAAGGGAGAAAAAAAGAGGGGGAAAAGAAAGGGTGAGAGCGGTCCCACCTGAACTCTCGAAATGTCGCCATCATTCATGCCTACAGCGTCGTAAACATATCCAAACTTGCAACTTATGCTTAGGGACTCGGGCCGAAGGGGAGGCCAAACTTGGTAGTTTGAGCGGGACCATTAACTTTACACGTCGGAGCAATGCTAGATGATTTCAACTCGAGCCATTCCCAGAGCCTAAACGCAGTTTAACACGGGCGAAGGAAACTTTGAGGATATTAGCAGCATATCCAATAGGATGAGTGAGGCCGTTGCCACATTCTGACAGCAGTTGGAAACTGTTACAAGTAATCGTTAATTTTCAAGTTTGGAGCGTTCCGTAAATTTTCAGGGCAAAGATGAGAAAAAAAGGGATCAATGCCAAAACACGGACAAGCCTAAACGTCGGATGTGATTGATGATGAATCAGCCGAGGTTTACAAGTTTGGTGAGGAGTGAAAATCGCCAGCAGTTACTGGACGAACCCGCAAAGCTTGGCGGGTAATGCTCTCCTACCTACTTCAGGCTCTGCTGAGAAGTTCCATGCGTAATGTTAGCAAACCGCCAAGAACTCGCTGGAAGGGAGTTTGGAGGGTCGCTGTAGATGGTAGGTGAGAAGTGATACATCCATCTTGGCTGGTCCCTTGAGGGCAAAACTTGAGTGCATCAACAAGGGGTAATGTGACCTTGAAACAACCAATCACTGGTCCTGCCAGGGGAGGGACGTGATGACATCAAACTACCACGGGCTACAAAAGTTGTTTGAAAAAAAAAAAAAAAAAAAATTTAATATCAGTGGCTCTCCTGCCAATTAGTGATTGCATTTGTGAAGGTCAGTATTGAATGACGGAGGTTAATAATTTACAGTTATTGTCTCAATTAAAGAAGCCAACAAGGTCCTCACTATATGCCCATAGAACCTCGCCATGGCTCTGCAGAGGAAGCCAATTCACTCCAATTGGAATTGTCGGTAAAAACCGTTTCATAGTATGACGATTTTGCAGTCCCGATTAGATCCAAGTGTACGAGTTAAATTTTGTTAATGATTATTAACAAAATAAATGTAATTAATTACACTGCTCCACAATAACTATTTCGTGATTGTTTCAGGGATCCAAATAGCCATAATTTAGTGATAGTGGATCGAGAAACATGAATATGGCAATAAAATTATTTTATTAGCTCTAGCTCTCAAGATGCTAGCCTAGATGCCTAATTCATTTGATTGAGGGTGAGTTTAGTGAGTTATAGCAAAAAGCCTTCAGAAAACTCCTCCATAGCCCCGTTTTAGCCCCATAGCGCCCCACGGGTTTGGGCGATCGGGCTGAAAACCTTGCGGGCACAACTAGATGATAAACCAAGTATTATGTAAAAATTTTGGATTAAAAAAAAAAAAAATTCTACTCCCCGAAACGGCCCCCAGGCGTACGGCTCGCTGCGGCGAACCGTAATGTCCGGTTTTGGAATCAAGACCTCTTGAAACGGATAATACCTATCAAATTTTGAGGCCGATCGGAAGCGTCGACCTCCGTCGCGATTACAAAGGTGTATTATTCCAATAAAATAAACCAAAAGGGTTGTCGGGAATGGGGACGGACGGGCGGACCGACGGTAAAATACGCCTCCATGGAGGAATAGAGAGGAGAGCTCACTCTGTGTTAAACCGCGTGCCCAAAACGCCAACCCAGTGATGGAACGGCGGGTGGCATTGCGACTGCAGCGCGACCCCTACGAGATGTAGTGAACTTTGAAGGTGGTAAGTTACCAAAACTGAACCAGAAGATGGCGCCCCTGCGAATTCCGTCAGAATTCCGTCGTTTGCATTCACAGTGTACACAACTATGAAATCAATTTCGTTATTCAGATATGGTTCCTTCAATTTTTCCTTTAATTTAATTGTAGTAGTACAACAGTGGAAGATAAATCCGTTTTGTGAGGTATTTGGGGCTTTCCTTCGTAAGAAGGGCTAGTGGCTCACTCTAGTCGGGTTTGAAGGTACTAGGTGTAGTTCACTACGTTCCGTAGGGATAGCGCCACCGTCGACTACGGCACATGAAATCCTATTTAGTGAACTCTCCTCTCTATTCCTCCATGATACGCCTCGAAAGCGATTTTTCGATGCGAGGCGCCCAGCCCTGTCTGTAGTGTGCGCTTTCCTTTAGGAAAATATTTTTGAAAAAATTTAAAAAAAAATTTTTTTTGTACATTGTATAGACAATTGTGGGACCTCGAACAATGGATTATGCGTCAAAAATCACTCGAAAAACGACACCTTATTAAATGTTGGCCTCCTGGATCGTTAAAAAATCCCATTTGTAGCCCCATGAAAGCCCCATAGATCCCCAAAATAAAATCTGATAGCTCTGGGACCTAATGGCGGACAGGTGAACCAAAAATTTGTTACGTCGCTATAGAGTAGGGAGCTGCGACAATTTATATTAGTTGTCATGGCGAAATAACTCAAAGCCCCTCTTTTACTGTCATGTAGGACGAAGATTGCAATCGGCACACATGTCGATGTTGAAACTCAACCGCGTGCGGTATTTAGTAGCACGTGGAGACATAAGGGGATGACTTTACGCCTAATAAATCACCGGGTTATCGTATATTACTGCAAAAACCCTTAGTATCATTGGACTTGGGCAAAAGGGGACCGCCATGTGTTACCAGCTTTAATAAATTGTTTTAGGATCATACACGTCTAGTTGGGGAATCTCTTTCAACCCCGAGTTTTGGGAGGGCGTAAGACGGGCGTATCGAGGGGAACCGCAACCTCTTTTCCCGATGAATTATAGCCGGGAGTAAATAATTATTTGAAAGCTTGTCGAACGGGGTATCCCAACCGATATTAGGCGAGCCCTCAGGAAGGGCGCTAGAAGGATCCGGTAATTACATTTTCAAATATTTCGCCTTTCGGGGTGGGTGGTGGAGGGGGAACCTTCGGAAGACGCATTGGGGCAGATTTATAGATAGCGCTACTTCGATATAACATGGAGAAAAAAAAGTGTCGCCGCAGAAATCCCATTTATCTCGTCGAACCTCGTTACCAGAATATTTATGACCACTACATTGGGTCTTCTTCCTTCGAAGCAAGAACTTTTTTGGCAGTCAAAAATTATTTATGGAATAACTACACTGTCGTCCAAATGCGTACAGTATGCAATTTTTGTAGACTAAGGTTTTTTAACGGAATGAATTTTGATCGCTTGAAATGAAATGAACGAAAGAAATAAGGTGAATTTAGCGTGACGTTTGCAATGGTTCACGCTATGCCAGGGGTTAAGTTGCACAATGAGCGGGGATTTTCCCGCACGTTTCAGGCAATATAGCCTGCCAGAGTTGGAACCGGCGGGAGGAGCGGCCGGCCGTGCGAACCCCACGTTCGAAGACGGGATTATTTTACACTGGAAATTTTGCCAGTTACTGTTCAAATTCAGCAAAATTGTCTTAGCGCAGTGATGTCATAGGGATCAAAACCCATCGGCCAGGACCCCTTGACGACACTTCGCCTGAGGAAGCCGGAAGAGCCGCTGCGGTCCCTTCTAACACCGGGTCAGCTGGACAGGCCACCATTAACGACAATTAAAATACCGGGCCATATCGTGTTGGGGGCCACAAGGACAAATGAAATCTTATTGTGAGAAAACTTGTGCAGACCCAGATGCTTGTTGGAGGCTTACTGTACCAGCCTGGTGAGGGCTTTCTAATTGCTCTCTGGCCCAGGGTCCAATGGTCCAAGGGTGGATGGTTTGGCTTCCACCGTGCTAAGCTGTTGGTAGAAGAAACCTTGTTGAGAAACAGGGCATCACATCCACTTCACCATTGGCAACCCCTCCACGAAAGGACCACTTTCTCCGTTTTACTCGGGATGCATAGTGACGTGTACAACGACAAAATGAATCCTCATTTGCTCCAAATTAAACCAGGAGAGAATAACTGACGGCATGTCGAGTTTTCCTGAATTCTCAACTGCCGGGGGAGTCGCATCTAAAAACCCGATAGTTTCCACTTTCCGGCTCAAACCACACGGTGAGCTGAACAGAGCATTGCAGAAATAAACCGCGCAATTAGGCTCGTTATGGTAATGAGGGCGCTCCTTCAGCCAGAACAACGCGGATTCAGCACGTCGGGAACTCCGGGGAAAATGCGGGAGTTTCCCCCCTCCCCTGTCACAGTTTGGATTTCACACTGGAGGATTTAGGAAAGGGGTGAGGGAGGGGGAGTGTTTTCGCGTCGAGTTACGACCTCCCCGACGAACACTCGACACCCGCCGGGAGAAAAGTGGGAATAATGCAACGTGGCTCTCGGGAATGTCATCCCCCGACTACCTACAAGTACATCACGTTTGTTGAGTTCATTTAGCGACTTTCTCGAAGAGTCCCAGAACTGTTTGAAGCTGGAAATGCTGACTCAACTTTTGCTCTCCCAGCTCTGCAAACGTGGAAGAAGAAGGAGAAAATTCATTTTTGACAGCGGCAAGCTAACCGGCGCGCCAGAGCAGGTAGGGGTTGTTATCGGAGTGAGGCGGCTGCAGCGGTTTCAACTCTTCAAAAGATCGACACCGATCAATATATTGTAGGTATACCTACTCAGTACCAGTTTGGCGCTGCTAGGCGTCGCATTTTCAACATGAGAGCATGTGGACATCGCCACTTCCTTGGTCGACGGTGTTCGCGGGTCGGAGTGACCACTTCGTGTTTCTGCAGAAAGCCATGGCTCGGCTTAAAGAGTCTTAATTCTACCCCACTTTAATTATTCATATTTCTAGTTTTCTTGTAGTTGCTAAATTCTTCACTTTTTTCCCTAGCTTATCCCCACTCGTTGTTCTTCTGCCAGCATCATCCCTCCTCGCTGAAATGACGTAATGCGTATGAATGTAAAATTTACATTCATTAAGCATAATTTAATTATGCTTGCCCGTGCTATAAATATAATGAAAATGACCATTTTTACGGGTCTCAGGGAAACTTTGGAAACGACTCAGGAGTCAGTAAAAACAATTGCAAGAACTACAAGACTCTCTCACCGACCACAGGATTCAAAGCCATGGCTCCATCTGCAGCATCTTCACCTGTCGTACGTTAGGCCACTAGTTTGGCATCCTCACTTGTCGTACGTTAGGCCACTAGTTCGGCATCTTCACTTGTCTTACCTTCAGGCCACTAGTTTAGGGTTCTCACTTGTCTTACTGTTAGGCCACTTGTTCGGCTTCCTCACTAGTTTGGCATCCTCACTTGTCTCACCATCAGGCCACTAGTTTGGCATCGGACAGTTAGGTACTTTTCCAACATGCAAGATAGGTTTCAATCACACGGTTAATAAAGTATGTTCCATGTTTCTTGAATTTCAGCCGTAGGCTCTTAGCAAAAAGCATCCGGGGGTCCTGGAAGCCCCGAGGACCCCCGGAATGCCCCTGGCGAGCCCAAAGGGCTGAGCTTTCTTTTTCTTTTCTTTTTTTTATTACACTGATTTGTAAAAACAGGGCTTTAAAGAAATTCGTCGTACCTCAATGCCCCAGTCCTGCAGAAATGTAGCGGTGATAAATGGTTCGAATTCGAAACTTTATACAATACCCACCTCAAGGAAAGTTCGGGACTCTCCGGAGGAAGGAAAAAACTTTTATCTCTTTCCTGTGGTGGTTGGAGGGAGGATGAGGGAATCCCTTTAGAGTGGGAGCCCCAAGCCCAAATCAAAAATACAGGAGGGTCAGAGGTAAAAAGGGTGTGGATCAAGGGAGCTTATCCGAACAAGAAGGTTTACTTCTCACGGTTGTCAATGGCGGCGAAGACTTGACGACTTTTTTTTCGGGCCTTTTGTTTTTCGTCTAAGAGCCGAGTTTTATCTCTCTTTTGATTTCTCGAATGGGAGGTGAACTGTTACTTTCGTTTACGGGAGTGTGGGGGGAAGAACTGCTGTCGTTCCGAATCTGACGAATTCAGGGAAACATTTCAGCCGGTATACCTTCTATAGAAGACCACCTAATTCTTGAGTATGGGCTGAGGGCTGTGAAGTTATACGGTAGCTCCCTAGGGCAGGATGACTCCCATCCTCCACGTGGTTCTCTCCTCTGCCGCATTTCTTCGGCCTTATAATGCGCGTCTATTAGCCGTGTTGAAGAAGAGCTGCCTAACTAAACTGAAAAGACTCGCTGATTCAAAAGCCAGTAATTGTGACTCGGCGAGGGGAGATTTGTGCCAGCGTCTACCCCACCCCCTCATTTTGGTAGGTTTAAAAGAGAGGTAGCGTGATTAGATATGTTCACGTCACCCGAAAGTCTCTCCTCATTCATTCCGTAACGAAAAACGACTAAGGGCCCGCCTTTCCATCCTAAAACTCCGCTGACTTTGCTCTTTCAATGCGGTAACAAATAGACGCAGCATCCTCCCCATCTCCCCGTCAGAGTCGTTTTCCGCCGCCTTTAATTTTCAGGCCTTAACCTCAACTCTACCCACACTCCCTGATTGCTACATTTATCAGGGCCACATGTCCTCCTGCACGTCAACCCTCCCTTCTTAACTCCACCGCCGTTTTCTCCGGAGAATAAAGAGCTAAGGTTTCTCTCGCTATTTCCGCAAACCATGCTGTTGAGGGGGTGGGGGAAGGATGAATGGGAGGTTTTCAAGAAAAGATGTCTAAAAACAAAAGGGGCCTTATCAACAGTCTTTTGAGCCGACTTCGGATCAGCTCCTAATCGGAGAGTCATTTTGAAAGGTTCGTCGACTCAGCAATTCTGAACTGGTTTGAGAGCTGCACTCCCCACATGATTGAGCTCTGGTGGATGCCATCAGGTGAGGGATGTAGCGCGATTCAAAAGGCTAGAACTCATTTGCCTTTCTTTTCTGAAGAAGGTAACCAACCGTACTTGTACGATGGTGTAGACCGTGAGACCACCATGCAACGTCCTATGCTTTAACTAGTCTGGAAGATCCCAAACCACGCACGGATTGTGTTTGAAGAGAGATTCTGGCCATTCTGAAATGCGCAATGTGCGAAATTCCAAATAAAAATATAATTTAAAAAAATTTAAAAAATGCATTATATAATTTAAAAAAATTAAAAATTACCTATAAAGAAAATTAATTAAATACTAGCCTAGTTTTATCCCTCACTTCGCTCGCTCGGGGTGGGTTGTATAGGAACATAATATCGTCGGCTTACAGCAGAAACTCACCAAGTCAAAAAACTCAGTTTCGAGAAATTTGGGTTTGAAGTTTTTCTGATTTTAGAAGTTGGATAGCTTCGGCTAGGAAAAAGCTAGAGATACCAAATTTGAACCTGTGGGTTTTCATATTGTCTTATTTATACTGATACCTATCTCAATCATGTACGATGTACTAAAAGTAATAAAATTACCATTTTTCTGAAAAGGGCGCTTGACTTAATGAATTTGTCCAGATTAATGATGACTTAATGAATTTCTCTTGTATAAAAAATTGGATATGGCGCGACTTAGTTATTTTCTCTTATCCATTTTGGGTGATTAGGATGATCCATTATTAGATAGACAGGAGAAACTCATTAAGTCGACAGTCGTCTGCTCTTCTAGACAGGAGAAATTCATTAAGTCACTTATAGTGAATTTCTCCTGTATAATTTCGACAAAAAATGACTTAGTGAGATTCTCATAATGTGATTTCCATGGAAACGGATGCCCGGAGGCAAAAACCGACGACGCCAATCGATAGAGCTTGAAAAATTATTTTAGGTAGCACTTAAACCCGAATTTCGACAAAAATTGACTTAGTGACTTTCTGCTGTAAGCCGACTTTTTGTGAAAAATTATAAAAATTAAAATGAAAGATTAAAATTAAAATAAATAAAAAATAATTAAATTAAATGATGAAAAATAGTTATTGACTTGAAAAATTAAATATAGGTAGGTACCTAATTAAATGAGAATTTTTCTGATTTTTGAAAAATGGTTCTATTAAGGGTTAATTACCTATTTCTTTATTCAACTCCAACAATATCAACAACGCGAACAATTCATGCATCAGTCCTGGACATCAGGAAGTCCAGCCCCGTCCTCTAGTCCCAAGTTTCTCAACTTCCGCCGAGCTCCTCTCAGCCGAAGGGAAACAGCCCTTATGATGGCGAACTGGACTCGAACTCGAGCCCTCCCGACCACTTGGGAGTACGGTTTTCCCACTTCTCCGCCAGTTAGTATGCTGCTCTTCTGAGGAAGGCGTCGAATTCGCAGTGGAGAGCCCCGTCGCGTGAACAAACCAGAGGTGTGAATGACCCTCTGAGATCTTCGGCCGCTCGGTCATACTTTCTATGCTTTTCATTAAATCAAATTTAAAATAAAAATAGAATAAAATTAAAATTAAGTTAAACTAAATTCGATTAGATAAATTAGAAATGGAGTTAAAAAACCTGGAAGATAAAGAAGAAACCTAAAGATTCCCGAAGTCGCGTTTTTCCACCAAATAGGTACCAAAATTTGGTGGAATTTAATTGCCTTCGAAAATATGTTCCACCTTGAGACCTTTTGGGGCTTAAAAAGAGTTTTAGGTGGATCAGCTTGAATGGCTGTTTGCGCAGTGCTTTCGGACGTAGAATCCATTTATGGGAGTTTTTGCTCGGAGTTAGCACTCCTTGTGGATCGGTTGAGCTTCTATTGAGCTAGAAGTCGGATTTTCTTTTAAGTGTTTTGGCCAGAAGATTGGGTGAGGTATCATTTTCGGAGTAATATTGGACGTAGAATCGAGTCATAGTGAACGAACTGACCGACTACAGCCCTCGAGAGCTCTGTGCGGCGACAAAGAGGATACTACAAATAAGGAATCCTCATGAATGAATTTATCGTTCAAAAATACTGCCAACACGCTCTTTTTGAATACCCGTAGATCATGTCGCCGCCTTTTTGTGGACTCAGCCATTTTGTGAAAAGCCTAGCTTTATTACAAAAAGCATGATCACAAAAAGGCGGCGACAGATGTCCAATAATGAACTAAAATTTGTACTGTTCTCACGTTCAGCGCTTGTCACCCTCTCATTTTTCCTTTCACAGATTAAATCAGCATTAGCCTCCTGTATTGACGTCGGGGGTTGGTGATTCTCCCACTTGGCAAATCTTATTTTCGTTTAATCCGAGCCCCTTAATCCGTTCTCAAGGCGGCCGGGGGGAAGAAGCCTCTGAGGATGAACGTTCGGGGGGAAATTGGTGGGGGATCAACTAAGGTGTGTGTTGGGAGGGATTAAGGACGGAGGATTAAGTCGAGCCAAGAGGCAGATCGTTTGTCTATAATCAGCAACCCCTCTTGGAAGCTGTTATTTTGGTTTCAAATGAGATCCCGACTCAGGAGGGGCGGTACGAATTGTGATATAAATTGACTTTTTGTGGATTCCCAATTTACAAAGAAAACACACCTGGTTGTTTCCAATTTAGGATTTTTTTTTTTCATTTTGTCCTCAAAGGAAAAAAAAAATATTGAAAGATTTCGGCAAATATTTGGTTGACCCGAAAATACGTCACCATGTCGGATAATGAAAAACTTATCAGGATTGATAGAGCAGAAACTGGCTTTGAGGGAGCCGAAATTTGGCTAGTTGTGCTAGTTTGAGAGGGGCAGATGAAGGAAGCTTGAGGTAGCTGAAACGTTTTGAGGGAGCAGAAACCTCTTTGAAATAATCGCAAACTACTTTTAGGGCGCACAAACCTGCTTTGAAGAAGTAGAAACTAGTTTGACGGAGCAGAGTACCGGTTTAGAGTGATCTGAAACCGGCTTCTCTGTTCGAGAACCGGGTTTGAGCAATCAGACACATGTTTTGATAAGCAGATGCTGATTTTTTGCTGAGCAGATGCTGTTTTGAAGAAGCAGAAACTAAATTGAGAGAGTTGAAATCTTATTTTGAAGGAGCAGACAATAGTGTGAGGTGGGCAGAAACCTGTTTTTAAGAAGCAAATTCTAGTTTGAGGGGGCGAAACCTATTTCGGAGAAACAGAATCTGTTTCTATCGAAACAGTATTTGATACTAGTTCGAGGTAGCAGAAACCTGTTTTGAAGAAGCTGAAACAAGTTTGAGGGAGTAGAAACTTGTTTTGAAAAATCAGACTCTAATTCGAGGGACTAGAAACCGTTTTTGAAGGAGCGGCACTAGTTCAAGAGAGCAGAAACCTGTTTTGAAGCAGCAGAAACTAGTTTGCGGAAGCAGAAACCTATTTTGAAGAAACAGACACTATTTTATAGAAGAATAAATCTGTTTGAAAGATTCAGGCTCTATTTTGATGGAGCAGAAACCTGCTTTGAAAGAGCAGAATGCAGTTTGAGGAAGCAGAAACCTGTTTTGATCAAGCCGACACTAGTTTGAGAAGCTGCAATTAGTTTGAGGGAGCGGAAACATCTTTCGAAGAATCAGAAACTAGATTTAGGGAGCAGAAACCTGTTTTGAAGAAGCAGACTCTCTTTTACGGGAGCCAAAACCTGTTTGAAGAAGCAGACACTAGTTAGAGGGAGCAGAATCAGACACTAGTTTGAGAGGGCAGAAACCTGTTTTGAAGAGAGAGCAGTACCCGCTTAGAGTGATCAGAAACTGGCTTTCTGTTCGAGAAACCGGGTTTAAGGTTGCAGATTCCAGTTTAAAGGGAGCAGGCTCTTGTTTGAGGGGGCCTAAACAGGTTTTCGGGGCAGCAGAAACCGGTTTGAGAGACCGAAATCCGGCCCTCAGCGAATGGAAATATTTTTCAAAGGATCAGACATCAGTTGGAAATGATTGTTCAATTTTCAAGATAATAACCCGGCGTGATAAATGAGCTTAACGGTTTTTTAGTTACGGGAGGAAGATCAAATCAAAAATTATCAATCACTCCGAGAGACATCCTAAACTTCAGAATCACTTCATTCATCACAGGATAAGCTCACTTCAGTCTTTAATTAACGTCTCCTTCATTCTATTGGAGGGCCCTTCCACGCAGAAGGGACTTCCGAGGAGTGAGAAGTCTTCTTTGTGCCACAAAAGAATCCCCCCTGGAATCGATTCGATTATTGATGGACTGCTTTTGGAAAAGGAGTAAACTTTTAGTTTGAAACCCTCCCCTCGACGGGTCCGATATCGGAAAGTTGGCTCATTTATATCAAAATGGTTTCTTAGCCCAAGTTAGCGGGGTTTGTTCGCTCCCTCCGGAGGAAAAGGTTGCCTTTTACGGATCTTTCACCTTAATGAGTTGCTTCGCCTTTTCCTGCAACTTTTAATCGCTTTTCTTAATGACGTCACGGGATAACGCTTCCCCTCAGTCCCACCAATTACAAAACAAGGTCGGGAAGATGGAAACATTCTTGAGCGCGGGGGGGGGGGGGGGGGAGTTTTCCCGTGAAAGTGAATGTGAAGCTGGATGAGGGAAGAAGGTGGGTCGGAAGACGCCTAATTGAATAATGTCTGGGAAGTCGAGAATTTATAATCCGTGAAAACACCTTCTTGGAGAATTAAGCGGAGCAACCGCTATGAATAAGACGAGTTTAGAAGTATGCTTACGTGGATATCCATGCAGGGTGGCTCAGTGGAGACAGTGATTAAGTAGGAGAACTGATCAGCCTGACGAATGTCCAGGCCAGTAACTGTTGTAGGTCACTGACGCGCTGCACAGTATGGGATTTGGCCAATCTGGGAAAACACTGTGAGCTGCGTTATTTAAATTTCAATATATTTTCCGCATTCAGTTATCCAACTCGATATAATATACAAATATTATTTGTAAACTAAAAATATGGAACTACAAAAAAAAATTTTTTTTAACGGTTTCGAGGTCAATTTGTATTCTTTTGTGGGTCAGTTTTCTGAAGTGGATAGAAGTTGAGTTTGTAAGCTTCATCGAATTATTGTTGCGACGACCCAGTCTCTTCTAGTGGGCTTTATGACAGGAGCCCAGCGTTTAAACAGATCTTGGTCGCGTTTTAGGACATCGCCTGTCTCGTCTCCACTTAATAATTATTGCACCGCGAGTTGAAATCACGGCATGACTCGTCTCAAGGGAAAGGAGTTCTATAGAAGTAACAGCGGGTGAAATCCTGCGCTGGTCTGTAGTACCACCTGGTAGGAATTAACCACATTTTGCGTTAGATATCTCCAAATAAACTAGCAAACAGTGGCCTCGCTGGCTGATTCTTTCAAGAAAGGGACGTAGTGGACGGAACAGCTAGACTGACTGAATTCAACGGCCCGTGGAACGGAGACGAGTCAGGCTGTTACTTTTTGTGAACATGATAAGGGCAAAGATGAGACGAACATTACGAACCAATAAAATAAATACCTACGGTGACGAGAATGGTTGTCTACGACAGGAATGGATTATTTTGGTGACGAGACGGGAATCACCCGCTAGTCATTTTGTTGCTAATGTAGTCAGTGGCAGCAGGGGTTTCGTTGCTTTTTAGTGATTTAGTTGGTACTATGGTCGTGATCAAGGGACCCCTGCCGCCCACCCAAAGGGGGGGGGGGATATTTAATTAATCTGAAATAATGACGATAAATAGTTGAAATTTTATTTATGATGCTTTTACTAAGAGAAAAGTGTCAGGCACCTTCATGATCACGATTTGATGTCGAAACTACCCCACTATGAAAACCTCTTCAACTTCTTCAATATTTGACATTCGTCTTAATAAATGTCCCACTTTCGAATAACCAATTGAAAACGTGGGTTACTCATCTTCAAAATGAGTAACCCTTCCACGCCCCCTACATAATAGTATTACCAAAAGTGACGGAGTTAAGAAGTGACTTGGGAGAGATCCAATATCGGCTCAACTCTTTCGGAATTCGCTATCGAAAACAGAGAATTTTTTCACGCTTGGGGAGAGAACCGCGCAAATCGATTAGCCCGGATTTATTACAACTTCGCTCCGAAAAGTTGCGTTTGAAGGGTGAAGAGGTTTCAGGAAAAGGGGTTTCAGGATGCTAATCCACCCTCAGATGTCTTCCCCCCGCCGCGGCGAAAAATAATTTACATAATTCCAACCTTCTTCTTCCTTCCGGCTGAAATCCGCGCCGGAGGGAAAATGCCTTCAAAAAGTCGCACCTTCAAAACGGTTTTTTACTCCCTTGCCGTTCTTCTTCTTTTTTTTTTTTTTTTCCTCTCATCCTCAAAAGGTCGGTTAAGGGGCAATAAATATTTTTAAGGGTTTTGTGCGAGGATGGTAATACTTTTGAAGCAACCTGGGGGTGGTTTATGTAGCTGCACTAACTGCCATATCCACTAGACCCTAATGAAACTCCTGTAAGTGTACCGAAGAGAGCTACTTCTTATTTTTAGAAAGGGGGAGAGAAATTCCACCCTTCGGGCTGTTGAGATTCCGTTGAGCGAGTGCCACAATTGTCGATCCGATTCCATGCCAAATGTCCTGCAGCGATGGTAGTGCCACCAGAATTTGATTGGAAAGCTGCTGTAACTTGGGGGTATATAAAGCAGTCTCTTCCTGCAGGTCCTGCTTTGCGCTGTTCGGATCTTTGACCTGCTGAAGATCTCGACTTCAGAGAGGTTCTTGGGTGGCTCTTTTCAAGGTTGTCCGGTTACATTTATACATGTCCTGTATACAGGACAGCATCAGGCAGAGCAGGCCCACACACACAGACCCCACATCAGAACACACGGACCTAAGTATTACCATCCTCGCACAAAACCCTTAAAAATATTTATTGCCCCTTACCCATCAGAGACGACAACTGCAGTTGTATCGAGTAGTCCTGGCCAGGCTCATTGACCGAAGGCAGGATGATTGAACAGCCGAATCCACTGGATGGCTCCCATTCAGATTCTTCACTTGGGTGGCTCGGCTATCCTGGAGGCTGTTCCTTCCTCGGCAGTGGGAGGGAGGGACTGGAGTCAAAGCCCCAACAAGCACAGGTATCCGGAAGGGGACGCCTGGTCGAGCAAAGCCAATAGTCGCCATCACAGGCTTGAAGACTTCACTGAGTGCGGAAGTTGAGCGAGAAGGTCTTTCCGTGGTTTGCTTTTGACCCTTTCTCTGGGACGTGGTCGCTGGGCAGAGAGCCAGGAAGCGTCCAGGCTACCCTCTGTTGGCGCTCCTCCTTCTCAGGAGGAGCCTGCGTTAGCCTCAGCTGCTTCTGCTTCTTCAGCTGCTTCTGCTTCATTTTCACTATTCACATCATGTGCTCAGAAATTCGCCTTCTTCTTCTTCGACCTTCCATCCATTTTGGAGAATCCATGATAGGTATTAGATTTAATGACCTGTTACGTAGGCACCTCCCCCGAGCGGACTATCAGACCTCCAATTCTGATTTTCAACCTCCAAGAACTGTATTTACACCTTCAAGAATCGGATTTTTACCATGGGGGCTGATGGATGGGAAGGGGGAGGGGTATCAAAATTGCACTCAGATGAGATCAGGAGTGCGGGTTGAAGGGTACTCTCCAAAATCGCATGAGAGATAATTAGCATTTTTAATGTGAAATCAACACTTCTCACACCCATCGCAAACACCGGTTTGTTTATTCGGAGAATATTAAAAAAAGAAAAAAAAAAGGAAAGAATGAATTTAATGTAGATAACTGGTTTCCACCAACTTCACTCAGGAAACACCAATCAGGGCGTCAAGAACATCACAACATGAAATTTGTTATGACAACGACAGAGTTGAGCTCAACTGACTTACTTTTTTTTTCTGATAGCCACCATAATATTCGGTTCGGTGTCGATATCGCGATTTTATCAAATGCCATGAAACGGTTTTTAATTTTGGTTTTTAATTTCGTGTGGTCGTTCCCGAGCAAGGAAATCAGCTACAAAGATTTTCCTTTTTTATTAAACGGTTCGTTGCGTCCAAGTCTGAAATTGTATGTGCAAGTTTATTTCACCATTACATCGTTATAATTGTTGTTTGTTTGTTCTTTTGCAGGAGCGGGGACAGAGACGGAAGTCTCTTCATTGGCAGGGGCGACGGTCAAACTTACGTGTAAATTAGGGCCGAAGTCGTTGTGCGGGAATGTCCATTCGATGCGATGGTACAAAAACGATGAGCGAGTTTACGTCTTCAGCAGTCGAGCGAAAATCTCCAAGGCGGAAAACTCTCTCGTGTCAAGGTGAGTGGACAAAAAGGTATTGTTGAAGTGGAAATTTACTTAATTTATTGAGTGCGGAGATTGACTGAAGTGAGGGGGCCGGTGGGGGTTGATTCCTCGTGTTTCACCGTCGAAGTTTGTCGCCACTCTTCCTACGGGACTACATCTTTCAAGTATACTCTGTACACTCCAGCCCCTGCATGAGAGGTTGCTCGTCTGACGGAGCCTATGTGCCAATGAGGATGAGGAAAACGAAACGCTAGGGCCTCCTAGGTGAGGGCTTTTAGCAGGCTGCAGGGGTTTCATCCTTGTTACAGGCTCCACAAGTAGGTCCACATAGAATGCTGCAGTTTGCAGGGGCTGCTCGGTCTCTTGGTTGAGAAACGGCTGTCTGACGGCAGTTAAAATCGAAATTCTGCTGCTATTGATTCAAACTTTCTTGCAAAAGAACCCTGAGTCATAAGCCGAGAAAATTGGCTTAACCGGCACGAGGAGTCGAGTACGGACTCCAGGACAACGTCCCCCTGTGTGTTTGCTATTTCCTCCTCGGAAATCCCGCCCGAGTGGTCGGGGGAGATTTCCGGATTGTCGGAAACGGTGCAAAAATTGTTGTGATCGGACATGCCGTCGATGCACGTGAAAGAAATCAGGCTATATCAGCTGCTGGCGTGTGGTTTGAGGGGCCGCCCGAGTTGGCTGGCGATCTCGGGAGAATTAGACGAGCGTCAGCGCGCTTGTGCTCAGTAGCACGCTGCGTGTCGGCCCCTCGAACATGCGTGAGCGGGAAGGCCTGTATGAGCGGGAGGACATCGAGAAGATGTAGAGTTCCCAAAGTACACACTTTTTTTTTTAACTACCTAAACCATAGTATCTCATTGAAATCTGTCCGTTACTATAATTTTTCCGTGAAGCCCACCTCTTGGTGCTTCTTGTCCATGCAGGACACTCCCCTATACTAATTTTGAGGCTGACCAAAATTTTCGTCCCCCATCGCGGATTCAATAAGAAACCGTACAGAAAAAAATTCAAAATCAAAATATTTGGACGATGTTCGTCAGGGCGTGAGGGCTCCCAGCAGTTCCCAGTGGAAAATGAACAGTACATGATGAAACAGTCCTTCTGGGTCACTTATATCAAGCCATTGCTCACTTCAAAACTCTGTCAACACTCCAACTAGGCATTCAAAGGTTGTCAAACCGGACCAGCTACTTGGGGACCCCAAGTGATAACAGGTCTTTCATCAGCAGCTGCTACGGGTGTACACTGAAAACACTCCTTGGAATCACTTTGGAAGCCTCCAGAGTTGTCGAGTTTCCAGTCCGTTGATTTGCAAGGTTAACCTAGCGCATTCGTTTACGTGCTAGTTGCATCAAAGACTCGGAGCAAACTTCAGCTTTGATATAAAAAGTCTGTCAATGTAAACTCCGAGAACTGCGCCTCCCATAAATTAGCCAACTTCCGCTTAGCTTCGTTCACCGTAAAAAATGGCTAAATTAGCGATGCACGCGAAATGCAGTTGAAGTCAGCAAAAAGCTTCGAAAAAAGTTAAATAAAGGGCGTTTTATTTTTATTTTTTTAACGTTTGGTGTTGGTGATCCCTTGAATAATGTTGCGTCGCGCGGGAGTAAGAAATGAGAGATGCTAAGAACCAGGTCCCCGGGTTTTGTAAGTGGAACTAAGAAGAAAGAGATCCGAGATAAAACTGTATAAGAGGTAACGTTGAAGGGGAAAGATTACCAGGGGGTTTTCCTCCGACCTTTTCGCCTTCTTCAAATGAGCGTCAGGAGAGGCCGTTGGAGCGGCAGGGGGGCTGATAAATGATCGTCAGGCGGAAAGACTTGGAACGCTTCTTATCAAGACTTTGCCGAGGTTTGTTCGCCGGAGTTTGATTATTTTGGGATGAGGAGCAAAGTATTTGGGTTGTATTGGAATTTTCGGATATTGGGGCTGAAGCTTCGTCAGTGTCGTAAACAGCCTGGGTGGGGTGTGAAAATCCCGCCTCCAACTTCTCCTCCCGTGGAGCATGGAGGGGAATGCTCTCCCACTCCTACACGATCTACCAAGAAGGACGGTGCCACGGATTGGTAGGGGGATTGGGGAGGGGAGGGGATGCCATGTCATCGGTATCGGCCTAGGAGTGGGGCCGTTACTTTAAGACTAGTGGCAAACGAGGTTCCCCGGACTGTACTTACTGATTCATGTTCTGTCCTATCAATCCGGTTCGGTTACCAGCTTGTTACCCAGAGTCGCCACCAAGGAATTCCATTTTGGGTGGTACTCCCGTCCCTGGTACCATAGTCGGTGCCCACGTTACGTGACCAAACATCCTCTGCTACCAGCGAGCTGGTCTCCTGCAGTGAGAAGGGAGTAGAGCATGGTAGTCACAAACGGATATACTCTGCAAAGTCCTTGGTATGAGTTTGGTTTTCCCATCGGGCTGTCATTGCCGGTTAATAGTCACAGGGGACGATGGGTGTGCGTAGAAAATTTTTTTGCTGCTTACTTGTTTATTGGACAAGCTTTCGGCTACATGGAGCCATCTTCAGGTCTAAAAACAGACGCGTCGGAATACACATTAGAGTTTGTCGGGGATCATGACATGTGTTATGTTCCCACACACATAATACATTGTATCATGTGTGTGGGAACGAATCATAATTAACACATAATACATTGTATTATGTGTTAATTAATACCAGGATACATACCGGTTTTACTTAGGTAGGTTTCGAGGACGCTGGAGTGGACAGATGCGGATCGAAACCTACCTAAGTAAAACCGGTATGTATCCTGGTATTAATTAACACATAATACATGTTCCCCGACAAACTCTAATGTGTATTCCGACGCGTCTGTTTTTAGACCTGAAGATGGCTCCATGTAGCCGAAAGCTTGTCCAATAAACAAGTAAGCAGCAAAAAATTTTTCTACGCACGCCCATCGTCCCCTGTGACTATTAACCGGCTCTGCAAAGTCGACATGACACTTAGCTTCCGCGTATTCAAAGACTACGCCGATTTCCATCAAAATTGAATTATTAAGTCTTCAAATGTACGTATTTGATGGATTTCACTTTCCCACACGCCCTGATTCCTCCCCACGTGCAATTCCACTATACTGGAGCTCCAGCCTAAGGAGGATGACCTACGACTCGTACGCTACGAGGAGAACGAATCAGTTTTATTCTTCAAGATGTCGGAAAACTCAGTCGAAATCCGTGTCGAAATCAGTGTCGAAAATTCAGTTTGGCGACCATAGTACGTGAAAGGAGGGGGGGGGGGGGGCGCAGCGAAGGGGAAACCGCTGATCTTTGCCTGAGAGGTGGCCAAAGAAGGTGAACAAATAGATTTCACCTTTCAAATGCAAAGGACCCTTGGATCCTTTTACTCTCATCCTGTAGGATTAAAAAGAAAACAGTTCACTATCAAAAAGCTACTAGAAGGGGTCTTAGGCCAGGTGGAAAGGTCGGGAGTCGGGTGGCTTCAGCTCGCAGATTAAAATACTCGAGGGCTCAGCTCGAGGGTGGCCCCCTAGTCATATTTAGAATTCCACCCTCCTCAAGCTACTAGTACAGAGGTTATGGTTTGAAGTTGTCTGAGGCGTTAGGTGTAAGTTCCACCCATACGAGCTGGTGCCCCCCCCCCCCCCCCCCCCACGTCACAAGAACCACGAATCCATCCCACGCATGGAGAAATTGGAAAAATAGGTTAATATGGGTCCACAAATATGTCGCCAGTTAGGCCAAATTAGGTCAGACAGACTCCCTCCTTCACTTATTAAGGCATGCTCTTGATCGCTGTTACATCGTACCGTAATAAATAAATAATGCTGGATAATACTGGATGGCATTGGGCTTGACTCTTGGGTTACTGCTGGAATGAAAATATTGTCTTGGACCTGAGAGTCTCAGAAGTCGGAGTCGACCGGCCCAGCTGACAGTACCCGCAACCTTTCACTGAGCCCCTTACTTCGGCCCAGCTGCCATGCACCCCGAGCTGAAGCTCATACACTTATGGGTCATGTGTATAATGTGACTAATGCATTTGGTAGGAAATTTGATGCTCTTTGATGTTGACGATGACGAGATGTTCCGTCATTTTCGGAGTTATAAGCAAACAACTGAAGAAAAAAGCGTCAAAACTTGGCGTTTTTTCCGAATATCTTAAATGCATTATCCGAATTTATTGGATCTCTTTAGATTCAGATTTAGCTCCCCAAAAAAGACGGAATAAGACTAAAAACTCCCAGAACCTTTTTTTTTTCTTTTTTCTACGTCCAACTTCGCTTAGACTGTGCTAAAATGGCGGTTAAAGAAGACTTCTCGGAATCTAACGTTGCCAGAGGTGTCTTTGATTGATCGATTCTTCAACGGTGGTTCCTGCTGAACTCGTAGATTCCATTAGGGAATGTAAAGCGTCAGTGTCTTCGTTACTTTCAACATCAATTTCATGCACAGCGCGATTCCAAAGCGAATACATTAAACAGGCTCGTTCTTTAATGGCTCTCGGTTTCCATTTGGCGTCTTTAGACTGGAGATCGATTCCCGTTCCGAGGTCTGGCGAGTGTAATTCAATTCAATGCGAAATATATTTTCCCGGCGAAGGGGCCAATTGGAGCGGAGGCGGATTGGAGGCGAAGGTGAGAGAAGCCCAATTGGATTACAGGACTAGCGAGAAGCCTCTTAAGAGAGAAAGTCTGATAGGCTAGTCCCGTGAGGAGGATCATCATCAATAAAGCGGTGGAAGAGGGAAGGAGGAGACCTGGAAGCACAAACCAACCTTGAAAATCCTCTAACGAACCTCTAACAGAATTAGGTTGTTTGAACAAGGTTACTCTTTGCCTCGCACCTTCAAGTCGTGTTTTTGCGCCTTTTTCTCCTTCGCAGATAATATATCAAAGGCCTGAAACTGGTCGTTAACGAAATTCAATATCGAGCCTCATTTCAAGAAACAACGCTGTGAAATGAACCATGACATCTATAGTGGCGACACCGTAAACGTCAGTCTTCATCACAGACTCACTATACCAAGTGCATCTACGTACAGTCAAAATTTAATGTCGGATTTCACCCTTGTGAGGCGGTCGTTGCGGCCTAGCTGGGCGCTTTTCTCTAGTGTTTTAGAGCAGCTACTTCTCTACAATTGGTTTTCCGTACAAGTACATTAAGCATTTGTGCCTCGAGGGATGACGGCATTTCCAAAACACCTTCATCTTGTATTTAATTCCTGAATAATATGAGATGATGAGAAACTTTTTAAAACATTTTGATCACAGAAATACCTACCCTTTTTCCAACCTTATTATTCTCAATAAAATATCTACATGATGTGTTCAAACCCCCCTAAAAGGCGCTGTGAAGAAAAAACTGGTGTTTTGAATATTTTTAGCGGGGGGAGCTTCCACTTTTGGATCTTACATGCGCCACGAGGAGCAACGTTTTGGTGGTTTCGTACTATGCTCGCCGCTCGCCCAACTGGATTTTTACGACCAATTTCAGATTTTTCCGACATCTAGTAAAGTAAAGTACTTAAATTTTTTTTTTTTTTTTTTTTTTGTGTGGGTGTGTGTGTGTGTGTGAGGGTGTGTGTGTGTGAGGGTGTGTGTGTGTGTGTGTGTGTGTTGACCAACGTAACTTTCGTAATTGTAATTAACTTGTAACTTTCGCTCAAACGTTGATGTTCTTCCCCGGATTCGAACCAAGCTGATCAGCCCCCCGACTGATTTGTAATCAGACGTTTCACTAACGCCTTACCCCTAATTTTTCCGATATCTAAAAGTGCCAAAATTTGGCACTTTTAAATGTCGGAAAATTAAACTTATTTAATAATAAAGATGAGCATTCTCCTCCTCCTCCTCTTCTTGGAGCTTTAATATAGTCGATTTTATTAATTTGAAATAATAATTATTTCAAATTAATAAATTACAGAATTACATAATGCAGAATGGAGAATTTTATTTAAGTTGCTGTTACTATAGTAACATTTTTCTCTTATAAGAGAAAATTTCTCTTGATATATAATTCATTTAATGAATAGATTTTTAGTGCTAGTTAAAAAACGTGATTTTAGTCGGAGTTTCCGAAATGGGCCCCTCGAATGAGGCATGCGGACGAAATGGGCCCCGACTCGTTTTTGAGAACCGAAATGGGCCCAACAAATTTGACAAGGCGTTTGAGTGCGACCGAAATGGGTCCCGGATTCAGGTTATTGAACTGGGGGGGGGGGGGGGGGGGGGACCTTGCTGGCTTAGACCAGCCTACCCCTGACAACTCCCAACAGTTACTGGCCTCAGACCTCTTCTACTCGCTTTTTGATAATGTACAGTTTTTTCTAAAGAAGTTCGGAGCTACTGAAGCTCAGCTGCGTCACATGGAGCAACGTTTTGGTGGTTTCAGACTGTTTGTTGGAAGTTTTGATGCCTGTGATGTCGGACCAACGCTAAGTAGATGCATCTTACAATAATTGTAATTATTGTCCAGTAGTTGTCCAATTGTTGAATTATTCAGTCCAGTAGGAATGGGCTTCTTGAAAAGGTCAGAATTCAGCATTTCTGACAACACATTCGGATTCAGCACCCTTTAAAACCCATAAACCCCAATTTTTAGTTCGAAAATCCATATAGGTACGTGCTGAGCTGTTTTCGAAATGTTAGAGATTTTGAAATGAACGCCGGGCAATTTTGACGTCACACCTCGCCAGGCTGGGCGTCGAGTAGTTGGGCACTGAGCCGCCAGAGCGCTAAATAATAAATCTGAACAGAATCGGTATAAAAACACTCGGCCCGGGTCGATTTTTGAATAACCTTCTTTGATAATAACCTCGATGCTCAATTTTCGAATGACCTTCTATAATGATTAACCCGATTTTCGATTTTTGGTGTCGAATTTTCGCGCAGTAAAGTTGGCTGACTTGCATAGATGAGAGAGAGGGGGATCTCCCGGCCAATCAAAAGACGAAGAAGCAGCCCACGTCATGTACCCTCTCCAGACCTCGGAATTAAAATATCATATTTTTCCTAAGGCCCTATAATTAATTAAAACCGGGTTTCTGCAATATGGACCCGTTTTCGTAACTTTTGAAGCACGACCTTTGCAGGAAAAACATTTTAAAAAATCATTAAAGGAGCTCATTCTAAAAAAATTTCCATGGTTTTCTTGGGGCCGCACAGTGGGCTAGATCGCATAATTAGGTGGAAAAAACCCCATTTTGAAAGTTACCAGAATGCGATTCTAATAGGTGGGTTTCATAGAGGTTTTGTTTGCGAACTCTGCCCTGGAAGGGGGGGCGCCAATGTTTACACCGAGAGGCGTGAAACTATCGGAATACTCGATTTATCTCTTTTCTCACTTCATAATGTGTTTGTCTGCTGTGGTGTCCAGTTGCTCTTCAGAATTAATTTGACGATGGAGAGTTCCACCTAAGGTAGGTAGAAAACATCCTTCAAAGTCGACATTTGATTAATTTCAATTTTTTGCTGTTCCTGCTAAAAAAACTATGAAAAAGTCGATTAAATTAGCTTTGAAATAGTATTACTAAAATCGCAGGTAATTGCAGGTTTTGCGCTCCTTGAATATGTGATCTACTCGAGTTCTATTCGAGAAATATGAAAAAATAACGGGCCGTTAGCACCCCGCGATAAAACTCAATGTTGATGTTGAGTTTCTTGGAATATCTCATATTTTATGACAATTTTTGACACAAAAACGAGTATAATTCATGAAATGTTAACTTTATCAAGTGGAGGGCAGTCTAAATCGACTCAGTACTTGAAAATACATTGAAAAAGCGATTTTTAGCCAATACGATACTTATTTTGAGTTTTTTCCACCTAATTATGCGATCTAGCCCACTGTGGGCCGGGGCCCATTTCAGCCTAGGTGAGTCGCGGGACCCTTATTCGTCGCAATGATTGTAGTCACTTGATTTTAAAAATTGTTACTACCCCGGACATCCCCTCCCCCTCCCCCTCGACAACCGAAAATATTTCTTACATGCGCCACCGAGATCAAAAAAGGTCGAAAAGTTCGCTTTCCAAACCCCCCCCCCCCCCCCCCCCCCGGCTTCCAACCGGCATCAGACCTCTTCCACTCGCTTTTTGATAATGTAGTTTTTTTTTTTTTTTTTTTGTTTTTTTTTAACGTTCGGAGCTACTGGAGCTCAGATGAGCCACATGGAGCAACATTTTGGTGGTTTCAGACAGTATGGTCGAATATTTGATATTATTATCATCTATGATATCAATCCAAGTTATTTTTGGAGCCGAGGCCCATTTCAGTCTCTTCTCGGGCCCATTTCAGCCTAGGTGAGTCGTGGGGCCCATATCAGTGATTTTAGTCACCTGATTTACAAAATTTTTAACTACCCTGGTCACCGCCCCCGAAAATGTTTTTATATACGACACTGAGGTCAAGAAAGGGTAAAAAAAAATTAAATTTTGTCTGCCCCCCTCCCCCTGCATGCAGACTAAAGCCAGCCAACCCCTAACCTTTTCCGCCTAGCCTCAAATTCAACATGTCACTCTCATTCTGTATTCCCTTGGGGGGGGGACTATGCATTATCGGAAAGTGACCTGTTGGGTCTGAGGCCAGGTGGAAAAGGTCGGGGGTTGGCTGGCTTTTAGCCCGCAGGGAGTGACGCCCTATTGCAATCATAGGCCTGTCCAACCGTATACGGTCCTTGGTATACCAAGGAGCTGTGCGAGGCTTATAGGCGTTTCTTTTTCTGGTGTTTTGGCCAGCGAGTCAAGTACGATTTCAATTTTTGACTAAATTTGAACGTAATACATTCACGGGGTTCCTCAGACCGACAACTCGGCACCTCAACTAGTCCCAACAAAAACAATAAGAACCCTCGAGTAATCCAATTCGTGGCGTTTATTTCAACTGAAAATGTAAAGTTATTCGCCTGCAAGTATTTAAGGGGAAAGCGGAATACCGCAACTTCGGCGGCGGGAAGTTATTATTCTCTTCCAGTTCGAGGAGGAATATTTATCACCGAAAAACAGGGCGAAAGCTGCCTTGCTGGGAGCACAAAAGGAGTTTGAAGACTCCATATGGAAAGAATAAAGGGGAGGTTTGCGGGAACAGCGCGCGGGAAAGTTTTCCAAAGGCAAGAAGAAGAGGCATAAGGACTATATTAAAAGGTTCGGTAAGGTAAAGAGCTAACTCGGTATAACTCCCCAATGGATCCAACAAACACTTCACGGCTTTTCATTTTCAATAACACAGCTCTTTTCCACCCAGAAGGGTGGAAAAAGGCGTCTTTCTAAAGTTGAGCTAATAAAAGGGGTTCCCTCCTCCAGAAGAGAGGATGGGCGACAAAAATCTTTTAAGAATGAATGGAAGGAAGAACGTTAATATAAAGTTGGGTGAAAAAGCCGTGGGGAAAAAGAGGTTTTGGTGAGGGTTAGTCAAATGTAAACTCTAATATGGAATACTCCTCTTCGTCGCTGCCCCTTTCTACTCGTTTTCACCCCCGACAAGGAAAATACTTCGTGCCAGGTTGATCGTACATTTTTTCCTTTTTTAATGAAATGTTTAGCGTATCATACCACAAATCCACAACATATCATAACACAAATCCCTTACATATGCTCCGGGTGCATACTTTGAATACACGAAGAACGAGAAGGAATATTGAAAAGAGAATGAGAATATTGAATCAAATCGAAACGTTTTTATTGTAAAAGCCCATATCGGTACAAGATTTGAAATTCATAACAGTCTCAAGTGCCAAAATAGTTTTCTGGTACAAGAGTTTATATTATAGAAATTGTTAATTTGAAATGTAAAACTTTTAAACACTGTGCAAACATCGATGAGTGCAAAAACCACTTCAGGAAAAAATAGTAAATTCGTTCTTTATGTAAACTAGCACTCTTTCGGGGGGGGGGGGGGGGGGGGGGGCTTGCTTTGCTCGGCCGACCATTTTATCAACGAGGGGGGGGACTTCGTTTCACTCGCCCAACCGCTTTTTCGTACATTTGAATAATAGATCAAGTGATGGGGTAGGATTCAGAGGAATTGTAACCCGCCCTTTTGGGGTGTTGAAAATACCTAAAAGCCCATTTTTATAATATAAAAATATTGTAGGTACTTATAATTAGCGAGGAGAGAATAAAATTCCCGAGCGCTCAACGAACCTTTGGCGGCACCCTACCGACTTCTGGGATCGTTGGAAAATGTCTCGCCCGATCGCCTGAGTTGGGAGACCTTCTCACTCCTCACCCACCCCCAAGCCCCTATTATAGGGGCCTTATAATAAGGCCGAAGACACACACTAGACTGCCCAACGAACGCGGCACAGACCTGACAGACCCAAAAAGCGTGTGGGCCGTCTATGTTTATTTAAGAGTTGTTCAAATAATTTAATAATTTGTTCAAATAATTATTATACTTGTCGTCTAAATTTTTACGGGATTTACCATTAAAATTTTGATTTCCAGGTAGGATAGAGAGGAAACGCCGACTCAATCGGACTGTAAACAACGAAGAGAGGAAGAGTTACGCAGATTTGCGCTCATCGAAAATTGCGCTCATCGGACGTAAAATTGACTCGGGAATCCAAATTCGAGTTAGGGGTTCTTAGGGGTTGTTTAAATGTGTTCCAAGTTATATGGAGGAAGCTCATTTTTATTCTAGGGTACTTCTAGCAGTCGGAAAAATCTGGCTTAAAGCTCAGAAAGTAGATAGAGAAAAGTCTAAAACCACCAAAAGTTGCTCGTTGTGGTGTATCTAAGCTCCAATAGTGGAGAAAAACAGGATTTTAAACTTTTTTTTATACAAAAAAAAAAAGTTTTGGCTGATCTCCGGGAAGGGGGGGGGATATTTGGCCAAGGAAGGGGTAAAAAAAAAGTTCACTTTCTGAATGAATCCTTTCACTTTAATCCTGTATTGCAAATTTTGTATTTTATGAAATTGTATTTAATCCGTTATCGAAAAGATAATAGAAGGGGTCTGAGGCCAGGAGAGATAGTTCGGGGGGTTGGCTGGGGTGGCCCCCTAGTTCTACAATATTTAAGCCTTAACCCAAGGAGGAGAAGGAGGAAGGGACACTTTTATTCTTTAACACTTCTAGCGGTCGGAACCCCCCCCCCCCCCCCCCCCTTACTAAAGGATAAAACAACACGATACGTTAAAACGAGTTGTTGGTTCTGAGGCCAGGTGGAATACGGTCGGGGGTTGGGTGGCGTATCCAGCAGGGGTGGCCCCTTAGTACTTAATATGAGCGCTAGACGTGAACAGTGAAAACGGGAAATTGATAGCGATCCTTCCAGTGGTTAAATACTAAATTAAGCATGACCTCAGCCAGTCATCATACCATTTCAGGATACGTCCACCGGTCAGCCAACCGGTATTGTTAAAAAAAGGGGGGGGGGGGGAGAGATAGCGCTGAAAATTGCGGCAAATCGAAGAATTATGAAAGCGCCGTCAAACTGGTTAGTCGACGGAAAAGTTGGGAAAACACAATGGCACAGAAAAGGGAAGTTGGCAGTCAGGAAGCAGGCGGAGGGGAATCAGTTTCGGTGGCGGGGGTGAATTGGGGGGATATGGGGGCGCATTGTGCCAGAAATCTCTCCCTTCAGCCTCGACGGGCCCTCATTGTGCTCCCCTGAATCGCAAATTCTCATGTAATTCAAGAGTGATTTATAACGCGCGTCTGTAAATATTTATTGGCGGGAGTTTTTCGGGTACGAGAGGGGTGAGGGTGGATGCGGTTTGGCTTGCTCGTGCAACGTAGAACCAGAGCGTGGTACCTTCCAAAAAAAGAGAGAAAATCGCTGCCTCTTGTATTTAGATTCGGTTTGAAGGGAAACATTGGAACCTGATCACGACAGCGTTCAAAAAAAAAAAAAAAAAGGTTCTTTATCTATGTTCCCTATGTATGCTAAAAAGGCAACCTTTACTCCGGCTGATTTATACGAGTCCCCCTATGCTTTGGGTTTATTTTACTAAAGAGCTATGTCTTCAGGAACCAATCCTTTTTGTATAATTCCTCCTCCCCGAAGCATCCCTCGTAGTCTTTTGGCTTTGGTAGCGAATCGCCTAGGCTTGTGCATTATTCAAGAAGAACTGAGGGATGCAGGAAAAGGAATCCGGGCGGGATTGGGTCTAGGAGTTGAATGAGATCGTTACAACAAATCTTGTCGTGGTACCAATAGAAAACTTAGATTCTTGGATATTGAGTTTTTTTTAATGAATAATATTCTAATAACCTACTTATCATGTAAAATGGCTTGAAGAAAAATACATTTCTCCAGTCAACGTTTCTTTTACTCAAGTAGGCAGAATGGTGAACATGAGGTTGCTGTTACAGCCAACTGCCAACTACTGTAGTTGGCAACTACTGTAACAGTAGTTGACTTGGAGTTTCATAATCTTGGAGAAATGTTTGCAGGTTGCAAAAATAAACTCACTAATTACAACTTCTTGAGATGGCCAAAATTCATCATTTTTAACAACATATTATAATTCAGCACCCTTTAAAACCCCCAACCGCGGGCGAGTCGTCCAGTCATCGCTATGACTAGTGAAAAAATGAAAAATTGAAAAAACAAACATATTGTAGGTATACACCTACTTACAGTTTGGTGGCGAGGCAGGGAAGCCAAGTTGAATGAGCGCGGGAGAATTCGCTCCCTTCAGTAACTGTTGCTGGGCAACCTCCCCCCCTCCCTCCAGCCACACGAAGATGCACAGGGTGACAAGTCGTGGGTGAATCGCAGCGAGGGGGCGCATCCTCGGGTAAGCGGTTTGCGTTGGCTGGGGAGGCGGGCTGGATGCCGGCAAGACCAGAAAGCGTTTCACAAAATTCGGCGCATCTTGGCAAATCTCGGTTCCTGTCGGTATACTTCCCCACCTCCCACCATCAGCTCTGGCGTTGGCTCTTTCCCCTCTTCCTATAACCCCTAGTATTAGGTTACCTCACGTTGTATGGTTCTCTCTGTTTATTTTCCACCTGCACGGGTGTGATCAGTAACTGGTTTGGAGAGTATTTCTTCCACAACAGTCGTGCGAGTATTTCGTCCAAACCTGAACAGATTTCCGCACATTCCGGAATCCTTAAGTTAGGTGCATTGTGCTGTATTTTTGTTCGCGCAGGGAGTGTTCTCGAGTGAAAATTACAACAAATGGAGGCGCGGTATGCTCACTAACTATCTGAAAACTATAACTATAGTTATAGTATATATACTGGTAAATATTTCGACAAAATCATGGGTATCTATTGGGCTCTCATGGGACTACAAATGTGACTTTTTGAAGGATCCCAGGAGGTTAAATGAGGTGTAGTTTTTCGAGTACATAATTATGGCGCTTTTTTTTTCTTAGTTTCCACATGTGTCCAAACAATGTAAAGAAAAAAATATTAATTTTTTCAAAAATATGATCTTAATGAAACAAAATTAATTTTTGCACGATTAAACTATATCAAAGAATAGGTAATAAACCCTTGTGTAAAATTTGCAACGTTTTTCTTGTGGTGAACTTACTTGCGATGACTTGGGGAAAATGCCTCGCCTCGCACCTGCTCCCTAAACAAATTTTTAGTTCGAAAATCCGTATAATTACGTGCAGAACTGTTATAGAAATGTTGGAGATTTTGAAATGAAAGTGGAGGGCACATGACGTCACCAAGAAATTGGGCGCGGAGCCGCCAGAGCGCTGAATAATAAATCTGAACAGATTCCGAATAAAAACATTCGACCCGGGTCGATTTTTAACCATGATAACTTTGATGATAACTCGAGGCTCGATTTTTGAATGTCCTTCTCTGATGATTAGGTACCCCATCTCTGATGATTATTAAATTTTTTATTTTCGGGGTCACCTTTTTGCGTAGCAAAGTTGGCTAACTTGCATCTCTCGGCTAATGAAAAGATGACGAAGCAGCCCACGTCATGTACCCCCTCCAGACCTCGGAATCAAATATTATAATTTTCCTAAGGCCTTATAAATAATAGATACGCGTTTTCTGCACCCATTTTCGTAACGTTTGAAGCGTAAACCTTCCAGGAAAAAAATTTAAAAAAATCATTCGAAGAGCTCATTGGGTGAATCTGAAAGTGATGTCGCTCACGCGAAATTCCGTCCTCCCGAATTACCCTTATTCAACACGTAGGCGGGGGCCAACAGGACGATCCCCAGACTCACCGCTCACCCTCCATCCCCTAGCAGCCCTCCCCTGTTGACTTTTCTCTCGACCCTCTTATCAGAGCGATCTTCTTCTAAAAACATTCGCTAATCGTTAGAACCTTCCCCTTTGAAGTAACTTCCCTCGCCTAGAATTCCAGCACCTCGTCGTCCCGGAAGCTCCAACAAAAACTCCTTTTTTTCACGCCCTTTTCCCCGTTTCTTTGACAAACATCTTCATCCCCTTTCTCACCTCTTTCGCGCGCCTTAATTTTTTTTACCCCGCGTGAAAAATCTCGAGAAAGGAAACTTTCACGCAAAAAAAAAAGGGAGGAACTTGATTATCAAAAAACAAAAACGGCAAAAAAATATTTATTTGAGTTTGAACGCCTTAGGTGAGCAATCTGTGCAAGGGTGGCCTGATTGGATTTCTGGGAATAGCCCCACCGCTGCTTTCCACCTTCCCTCATTTCACCACTTTGGCCCCCTCACCTTTTTACCCCCATTTACTTTATTACGAATTCCCCTTCCTATTTTTGCTGTTTTTGTGGCGTTGTGAAATTGTATTCGAGCGTTTCCACCCTCGAGCCTTCCCACCCCATTCAATCAAACGCAGCTTGCTGTTTTTTGCTGGCTCTCAATCAGAGAAATATGAGATAATGCGAGGGCGTGGAGATCTTATTGATAAAGTTTCTTTATTTGAGAGAAAATAAAAAAAGGGGAAGTTTACGAAGGGCAGGGAAATGTAAAGTGTGGCAAAATCTTTCTCCCTTTGGGGAATTAGTCGGTAGGAGTTGGGTGAAAGTGATTTGATAAGTGGAAGTTCTAAAAACGCCGAATGGGAATAATTTGAAGGTTTGCCTTAACCTGTAAGGATCCCCGGGAGCACGGCAAAACGTGCCCATCCATCTTTGTTACCTGCAATGGCCTGCAATGAGCTTTTGGCAGGCTCACCAGAAAGATAGTTCTCATACTCAGCGCATTCGTTATGATTTTTCTCTAAAAACTGGCTTAATCGTTCCTAATAATTAGGCGCTTTCGTAATCCACCATCACCCTCCAACACCCCCTGAAAGCCTTTCCTGGTCGTAGTTGGTGAGTGAGTTGGCTCTAAAATAACTTCAACAATTTTAGCGATTTCTCAATTGTAACCGGCGGTTCTGGTCTGAGCAATTCGTTGCGAACTAAACCCTGAATACAAGGCTTTGTGACAAAGTACAATGATAATTTATTGGTGAACCAAATGGGTTTGGGTGTGTGGTCGGGTTGAGAAAGTTCTGAGAACATTGTAACGGGCGCCCTTTGAAGGCAATCGGTTAACATCGGGAAATAGATATAGAGGCCTAATTAGAAGGGCCTAACTACCCCTCCCCACCATTCCCCTCCGCAACCCTTGATGGTGGAAACTTTCTCAAACTCTGCTCCTTGTGAACGTTCCCTACACACTTGAGTGATCTTCAAACTATAATCATTAATAGGGGTCTTGAATTGGGGAGGAAAGTGGTTTCTCTTCAACTGAAAATCGATACCAACTACTTGCAGTTAATTTCCTTGTACGGACTTAATACTCTTCCCTCGAAACACTCCCACAAAGCCCCTTAAATTATTACGGGAAGTCCCCTCCGTTCGGAGCTTGTATGGCTGGTTTCCAATAGGTATGTTAAGCAGATTTACCTTTGGTGAAGAGCTTCCCTCATATTGGCAACTCACGCCACCATCTGCAGCTATCGGGCAAAGTGAAGGCCACAATTTGAAATTGGGTTTCCCTGTAAAGCTCAGGAGGAGAACAGTGTCAACAAAACGCACAGCTTTTATCGAAGGAGGTGTGACTGATGGGCACACTCTCTACCCATAGTAAATTCGCCCGCCGCTCATGCGGGCCACGGGAAGCGCCACCGTCGGCGGTGCGATTGAGAAAAGCGAATTCGCTCGTTAGCGGGAGCACTGCTAATTATGCGGACGGTCCCAATCTCTCCGCCGACTTCATCATTTAACTGATTATTTATTCTTATTATTATCACAAGAATTTCCACACAGTCAATTTCCAATCGGGACCGAGGACCGGGCCTCTCTGGCGACATTTTGTCTGGGAAGCCAGGTCAGCCTGGCCTAATTTCTACGTGCGAATCCGTTGCCCGGGCAACCACTGTTGACAAAATTTGTGATTTAATCATCTGTGGTCGCCGTGGTCATCATGGTGTCAGTGGGCCCAGCCTCCCTATTGGTGACAAATTTTGTCCAGAGAAGCCAGCCCTCTGATTCCCGTGTTAGCTACGGATCCAGGGCGAACTAATGTTGATGTTGACCCATCACTTCAATATTAGGTTCCCCTGGACTCCCTTCTGGCGACTAACGCAGTCCAGACTATCACGACACTTCCTGCCGGTCTGGAGATCGCGGGTCTCCATTTTCTGCCTCGATACCGCCTCCCTGGTTTCTCCCAATACTACAGTAAAAATATAGGTAACCATACGTACATAGTCACATGTGGCACATATTATGGTCACAAGCGGAAATACACCCCACAGGCGGCAACTTTTTCTTTCGATAGAAGGCTTCCAAATAACACCAAAAAGACACGTATTGCAAGTTCGTAAAAATTTATAGAATTTATGGATAAATCGCAATTTGATGTTTGGCCGGAACAAGCAATCATCTCCCATTGGTCGACAATTTGGCAAGTTGGCCACCATTAAACAAAAATTAAAAACTGAAAGATCGGGCTCTGAGGTTATCGAGGTTACCCACACATCCACACATAAAAACTCGATTTAATTTATATAAGTTTACTATACACAATTTAAAACGAAGCAAACACGGCCATTTTGAATCGGCCAGAACAACTTTAGATACTACTACTTTACTACATGAAAGGCTTTATGGCACAAATAATATTTATGATGTACTATCATATTATGATGTACTTTTGAAAAGTTTCTTTTCTCTTTTTGACTTCTAATAACATGAATGATTTAACCCGAAATTCTTGTGCACGTCCATTCCTAATTCGAGCGTGATTCCTGGGAAACCTACACTGGCACAGCCAGTCATGTCATATCCACCCACGCGAGAACATGGAATACAACATGTCCTTTCGGATCTCCGCACAACCTCAACGGGTAGGTACAGTTACCTTGACAGGTATTTTTCATGTTATTCGCAGGACAAATTCACTACAATGATGGGTTTCGACTTTTTTCCCCTTTTTTAATTTCGTTACGAGAAAGGAACACCAACTCGGCCTCGTCTGAAATGGAAACCACAGCAGAGAAGTCTTTGACGGGTCCATCAAAAGGCCCCAAAGTGAACTGGGTATGCGGGTTTCCGGGATGAAACGGCCTCTCCATTTCCTCTCGCCGAAAGGTATTTTAACGTGGCGGCATAAATTTGCCGGAGCTTCTTTGTAACTGCGGTGAGCTCTTACCGATTCCGGCATCGCCCGGTTACTTCGAATGCACATGGTTAATTTAAAAGAGCTTCGGGCTGGGAGATCCGAGTTGAAGAACCGCGGTGAATGCCAGAAGAACCCTACCATGTTTTTGGTCTCGCCCATTGTGCCCAAACCAGGTTTAAACCGATCCACACCATCCCTAATTTAGGGATGGGTATCGAACAGCAAGTTATTGATATTTCGTGTCGATAACACATCAAAAGAGAAATATTGATCAATATAACGGATATTGATCAATGTACCAAATTGAGCAAATACTGCCCAGAATTTTGGGTATTTTTTCAAAATTTTGAACCCTTGAGCAAAAATAATCAAATTTTGGTCACTATCCTCGTCCTCCTCTCCAGGTTGGTTGTGACTTTATTATAGTGGACTATAGGGGGCCATCCCTGCTGGCTAATGCCAGCCAACCCCCAACAGTATCCCACCTGGCTTCATTGAGCTTTTTCCTTAAAGAAATACTGGATGACCTGGAAAGGATCCAGTGAATGGACCTTTTCACAGTGTGGTGTTTGCCGACGGTGCAGAGGTCTAATCCAATGAGGTGGTTAGGGTGAGAAATGACTCCTCTGCTGAGTACTAAATTGTTTATTTGAATAAACAATTGTAGCGTGGGGACCGGTTTCGAGCAACTAAGCTCATCTACAGCCCTGACAAGAAAACCATTTGTCATTAGCACCAGAGAAAAACCATAAAATTATATTAACAAAGTAACAAAGTTATATTATACTGAAGGTATATGACAATGGTATAAATAGTGGAAATTATAATTGATGAAAACGGTCCAGAATGGTGGTAACTTGACAATAGTAGTTTTGGAATATGGACCCACTGTTAAAATTGGCTCCATGACTGATGGCCAGTGAACCATTTGAAAAACCAGTTAGGCTATACTACAGGTACTGAAATGAGAATTGTTTATTATTCTAGAAATTCACTCGTGAAATTCACCCAACCTCCTGTACTTAATAACACTTGTTCAAATTTACCTATGAATGAAAACCGCTGAAAAAACTAGCTCTTATAAAAATTTAACTTCTCAAAAATTCAACAGTAGCTTCAAATAGATTCATAAATTCAATTAATTTTTAAACCTTCATATTCAAATTTACCTTTTGTATAAATTCAAAATTCACCATGTCAACTAGGTCACCTAGGTATGTCATCTTTTTCTGTAGTTTTACTTATCAATTGTTTTTTAAATAAGAATAATTCCAACCTAATCTTTACTACATATTACCAATTAGAACCAATAACCTTGTCAAATGGGTCCATTTTTAAAATTACCTCTGACTTTCTTACCTATAATTTCTCCTTGTCACTACTCACATATCGAGTATTTGTTTTGCCTCTAGAATAATAAACAATTCTCATTTCAGTACCTGTAGTATAGCCTTACTGGTTTTTCAAATGGTTCACTGGCCATCAGTCATGGAGCCAATTTAACAGTGGGTGTATATTCCAAAACTACTATTGTCAAGTTACCATCATTCTGGACCGTTTTCATCAATTATAATTTCCACTATTTATACCATTGTCATATACCTTCAGTATAATATAACTTTGTTACTTTGTTAATATAATTTTATGGTTTTTCTCTGGTGCTAATGACAAATGGTTTTCTTGTCAGGGCTGTAGATGAGCTTAGTTGCTCGAAACCGGTCCCCACGCTACAATTGTTTATTCAAATAAACAATTTAGTACTCAGCAGAGGAGTCATTTCTCACCCTAACCACCTCAAGGGACCTTTTTCTCGGTTCCTACAGAAAAAGTTGTCCTTGCGGTAGGGAGATGAGGCTTTGGATTGTTTCCCCTCGCTAGCCCCTTTTTTCACCCCACCCTCCCTCACCGTTTGAACCGATACGGAGCCTCATGGGGGTCGCGTCCGTATTTCAGCACACTTCCTCGGACATTGGATCCGTGGAGCCGTCGATCGAGAACCAATGGTATCCGCACGACACCCCCTTCCATCGCCCCTTCGAACTCCCTTTCAATTCGCCTTGGTCCTATTTTTGAACACTTTTTGGTTCAAACAGACCACATTGAGCCACATTTTTGGTGTTTTCAGACTCCACCTCCTGCCAGCCAACCACCGACGCGTCGCGACGTCTCCCACCTGGCCTTAGACCCCTTCTACTCGCTTTTTGATAACGAATAGGTTTCATTTCTTGAAGAAATACAGAATGACGGTTGTAATGTGTGACTGATGAGGAGGCAGTCGAAGCAAAAATGAACCGGTTTGTATCAGCGACCAGTTCGAAGATTTAAAAAATGGTGTGTAGTGTACAAGAACGGGTTTGGGCATGCAAATTTTGCTAAGGGTTATAGTCCGTTGAAGGATCATTCAAAAATTAAACTACAGCAAACTACCCATAAAAACACTTGGGAAAAAAAAAAACTGGAAGCACCGTATGTTATGCGATAGGGTAGGTAAATGGGTTGGCAATATGTCGATGGCCTTTTTGAGGGAGGTAGTAAAAAAGATTGGCAACACTCTGCGGTTATATCCCAAACCCTCGTACCCAAAGCAGCCAAGTCCTTTTCGGGATTATACGTCAAAATTGGTTATAAAATATCAATTTGCTCCCTTCCAACCTTCTCAAGTCTCCCTCGGCAAAGACCCCGAGGGGGGGTTTCCTGTTCCCTCGACATAAAGAATTAAATCTAAATAGATTGTGGGGTAAGTGGATAAAGAGGGGCGGGAACTTCGGGGTAAAAGAGTTATACGGGGTAGACGTTGGGCTGGAAAAGATGATAAATTAGATTAGGTCCTAAACTCGCACGAGGGCTGCTTTTTCCCGCGAAATACCCCATACAACCCTCTTGCAAACAACTCTACCATCCCATCCGGCCATAAGGACTACGTTTCATTTATCCTGCATCTGTTCGTCAATACACGTTCCCTCCTGTAGTTTCTCTCCGGCATTGAGGATAAAGCGATCTTTTTTCTTTGCCAAGGAATAATTAACCATGTTTGAGGTTCTCTGCAAAATGTGCAGACACGTTCTCATTGTAATAAAAAGAAACAAAAAACGGATGTGAGCCACATGGATGGTTTATCAACTTTAGCATGAATTGTGTGAAAAATCGTCTAATCCAGTGCCCACCCCACAGTCACGAATGCAGCAGCATGGCGAAGGAACAACTAACTACGACTGTGGATAGAGGAGCCTCGATTCGCTCATCCATTTGCTCGGACATGCCTTACAATCCTACCCTTCTTGGTGAAAGTACCTTAAATTCGTTAGGAATGTAATTGTCTCCCGAGTCTGAGGAATGCTTTACAAATTACTTGCTCCAGAATTGTGAGTCAAGCGATGGAAAAAATTCAGTGATTTGAGTGAGGATCAAACTCAGGACTCAAGTGTGCTCGGCCAGCATGAACTAAAGAGCCTCAATGTTCCATATTTACCTATTCGTATATTGAACTCATCGTAAAACCATCCGAATCCTTGGTTTTTTGGTCAACATTAAGTATTACAATTTGGATTAGGAGGAAGACACGAGGCCAAGCGCCGTCTGGATAAGACTGTAAACAATGAAGATGCAAATATTTGCGCAAAGTTGCGCCTTGCGCAAGTTATTCTCAATGGGTGTACCAGACTTGAAATTTGGCCCAGAGCCTGAATCACGCACAAAACCCCGCGAATGTCCTTTCCTGTTCCAAGATGTGGTGATTCCAAAAGTGTATTGTCTCTCCTCCGTCTAACCCACTCTGGGCAGAAGGAATTTTTTTTGGGTTGGCTGACCATGTTGTGACCATGATGTTCATTATCATGTTGTTTACCAAGTTTCTGGTTTAGGAATACGGAGAAAAGCTCGAAAATACACGTGCCCAGTGAGGAACTGGATGACATAGTAGTTGACCGATCCATCCTTTTTCACAGTCCATTTTCTGGGGTCGACTCAAGATTGACTCAAGTCGAACCGAGATCTTGCTGTCCATCGACCACGAGTTTCTGCCAACCAGGATTCTTCCCACCTCCTGAATGTCGCTTCCCTCTCCTCTTTCTTCATTTTCTGGGTCTCTCCTTCATTTTTCTTCAGTTGTATGCGTCGGCGTTCCGCAGCCATCTACCAAATCGGTATAGGTACATATTTACTACCAGCCAGCTTTCGTTGGTGAAGGGCCACCAACATTTGACATCAGCCTGCTTAAGTTACCGACTACCCTCTCTGCTTTGTCTGCCGTCTTGCAGATGTGGCTCCAGCAATTTAGCAGGTTGATGGAGGTGAATGGCCATTATGCTCATTAAAAAAAAAAAAGTCCTCAACTTCCGTAGGATTGAGAAATGTACCGAAGACCGAAGAAAAGCCTCAAGAACTGAGAGGATTCAGTATCTCTGTCTCTAGAAATTTTAGCGAGCTCGAAGCCTGGATTTTGCTCCAACATCGACCGCAAATCAGGATACCTTTCGAAGACGGTCCTCGAGGTAGTTTTGGAGGTCACGAAATTGGTACAGTGATACCTGGAACTCACCCCTCAACTCTCCAAGGGTGTCCTTTCATCTAGCAGAGTTGAAATCGTTTCTTACGTTCTAATTGGCATATAAAATGCTCCTAGAGGGCGCTGTCGTCAAAAAACCACCAAAACCTGTATCCTCGTAATAGACTCCGTGTTGCTAGCGGGCGACCTAATCTCTTGTTTACGAAGATTCGTGCTCCTCGCGGACACCTTTGTTCGTCAACATTGATACCGTGCTGCTAGCGGACAGGGAACCCAAACCAGTTGTTTATGAAAATGAAGTGTCTACTGCTCGAGTTCAGTTGACTGCATTCCTGCAACCAATGAACCAATGGAGGTTTCCTAACATGGAATTTAATTCTCTACAAGTTTGATTAAGTGACATTTTTTGATTGGGTACGCTGTTTTTGATATAGAGGCGATGAAACGTGACCAATTGGTCATTTAAATGGTTTAATTTCAAGTTTTTCGAAAAAGTGACCATTTTTATAAAAGCTGTATCTCGGAAGCTATTGAGCCTACAGAGCTGCGGTTAGTCTCAAACGTTAGCACATTCTGTCTACTTTAAAAAAGGTAGGATTAATGTTTTTTGTAGGATGCACCCCTACGGAGATATAAGCCAAAAAACCAAAATAAGTCCGAAAATTTTGAGGTTTTTCTACTGTCACGCAGTGAGCTCAGGTTTTTCGAAGCTTCAAACTTCGGTATACACTACGGGGTGATCCCAACAACATGAAGAAAATAAAGGAACTAGCCGTTTTCTTGCGATTTTTGTGGTTTTTAGTGTACTGGCCTAAATAGCTCACAAGTAAAAGCACCTTGTCCGCTGAGAGTACGGTGCTCATACTTTTCGACTAGTGTCCCTCGAGGGACACTAAATCGTAACACCGGGATCGTAACACCCTCGTAAAATCCCAACAAATGAATGGTTTATGTAAATAGGGCAGTCGGCGAATAAAACTAAACCCTCAAAAAAAATTCTAACAAGATTTTTTGCATTAAACGAGGCTCCTTAATGAGCACCACCCTTATTCGAACTGCTGCATTTTGTAAATCGCCAAGTCTGTTTGAATAAAATACGAACAGTATTTTTTCTCGCTTCAGTACTAAATCTCTGCTCCTTTCAATTCGTCTAATAAGACGTGAATAAGGAGGAGCGTTTTTTTTTTTTTTTTTTTTGGTGCTCTCGCCGTTTTTCCCCGCGACTCTCTCCCTCTCTTTCTCTTTAGGGTTCAATTATTAAAAGAGACCTGTGGACTTGGCATCAATGAGGGGAAAGGTTCAAAAGGGATGGCTGAATTGGCATTTCACTTTCTCCTCCTCCCTCAACAATCTCGCCCTATCGAGGAATGGAAATAACAATCAAACTGTTCTGTCTGGGTGGCCTAAAAAGGAGTGGGGGGGGGGGGGGGTGCCAGATTAGGGGGACGATTCAATCCATTAATTGAATCAGGAGGTACCTAAAGGGGGAAAAAGTTTGTTTCCGAGCGAAATCGAATTAATATGGTGGAGTGGGTAAGGGAGGGGGGATTTCGAGATTGTAGCCTGTTCGTAAAAGTTGAAAAGTACGAAATTTACCGGAGTGAAGATTTATTCTTTTTAACTTGTTGAAATCGTGCTGTTCGTTTTTTTTTTTTTCGTGTAAATAACGTTTTCACGATGGGAGTGAAAATGCTGATCGCCGTCAAAAATTGTGAATTGAAAGCTGTAGGTAGGGCACGCTGCTGAACGGATGATGATGATGGTGTACCTACATGCAAATACTGTGTTTCTAATAATTATTCAATTAGGAATGGAAGCGTTTCTGGATTATTTTTTTTATCGATAGAAGGCGTCCAAATAATACTAAAAATGGGGTTAAAACACAAACTGCAAGCTCGTATGAATTTATAAAATTTATGGAAAAATTGCTATTTGAATTTTGGCGGGAACCCGAGGTCAGCTCCTATTGGTCGACACGTTGGCCACCATTACAAAACTAAAAACTAAAGAATTGGTCATTGGAATAAGTTAATTTATATCACAAATAAGTTGAGTAAATAAGCAAGATCACATTCAAAACAAAGCGAACACGGCCATTTTCTCTTTACTCCAGTGTCACTAGAGCCAAACACCAAGAAAAAATCGAAAAAGAAGAAAAAATCGACCTGCACTCTGGTGTCTTTTGATTGGAAACCGGAACACCTGTAGGTGACGTCACTCAAAGTGGTTTTTGAATCGGCCTAAATTACTTAAGATGATTGTAAACTACGTGAAAGACTTTTTGTCACAAAAATGATGTATTTTTCCCTTTTTGACTTCTAACAACACGGTACAGGATTATTTAACCCGAAATTCGGGAGCACTTCCATTCCTAATTATTGAATAATAGTCTATCAATATTTGTTAGACAAGATTTGTTATATTGTGTGGTGTGTTTGGGGGAAGGCCTCCAGCGTAACTTGGATTTCGCCCCTGGTGTCTTTGGAGGAAGATAGGTACCTGAATACCCCTACCCAGGGCATAATACGAGGAGTCGTGATCTGCTGGCCTGGTAGGCTGTATTGAGGCAGAATAGGGAGACCCGCGATCTCCAGACTGACACGAAGTATCATGTCATTGATATTGGTTCGCCCTCGGTTCACAGTTTTTACCAAAGCCAGTGGGTTGGCTTCCCCGGACAAATTGCTGCCCGCTGACCCCGTCTTACGGTCGTTGGATTTCCCGGCGTCCTTACGATTGACACACGACTTATGCTTGACACACAAGTTGAACTCAAAATGAAATTTCGTGAAAACCACCTAGTTCTTTGTTGTCATGTAGTAGAAATTCTTCTCTCCGTAAAGTTTTTGTGTCAACGACGCTGTTGAGTAGGTAGGTATGTCAAATGACTGATCACCAGACTTCGGTAAAACACCTATGTGCTTTATTTTCGCTTGGTAGGCTACATGCAGTAAGTTGCTTATTTTTATTGCGTTCGGTCTGGCGGCTGGATTTTCGACCATGGCTTTCCTGACCATCTGTAAAAATGTATGTATTATTCTCTATGGTTGTATTTGTTTTATGTATCGGTATATATTTTATGTATTTGTTTGTTTATGTATATAATATATTCTTCATGTATATACAGTAGTCGCCGGTTATATCGGCCAATTTGGTTCAACCAGATTTTGGCCGGTATAACCGGCTGGCCGATATAGACGTTCGTTTATACCGGCCAAACCACAAAAAACACGTAAATGCCGGTACAACCGACGGAAAAAGGCAAATGAAAAATTAATCAAATATGTAAATACAGTGCATCAAGTAGCACAAAAACAATTTAATGAAAAAATTTTAACAAAGAAATTATGTATGTACATATAAAAGCCTGTAATAGAGTCCAGTTTCGTCCATATTGTAGACGTCTTCTGGCTCATATTTCTCCAAAATTGTATGCCAAACGTTATTCAGCCACTCCTCTGCCCCGTTCCGATCTGCATCTTGTTTTTCCCCATGTAGCTTTTTAAAAACGATTCCGTGCCGATTTTTCCATCGAGTTACCCATCCATCGCTCAGTGCCATAGTTTCGCCGACTTTTATGGCGAGTTCATTCCCCTTCTGCATGAGAATTGCCCGATTTATGGGAGCATTCATTGCAGTGGCTTGTCGAAACCAAATCAACAAAGCTTTGTCAGTTTTTTCGCCTTTGCATTTGCGTTTTTTAATTCGAGAATCACTCTTACTTTGCGTACTGAGAGATGAGCGATGTTTTATGAGATCTTGGAGGGTGGACTTCGCGATGCCTAATTTTGCAGCAGCATCCCGTTGGTTCATGGGGGGTAACTCATCATATTTTTTCAGAAGTTGTTGCTTTTCCTCATCCGATTTGCACACACGTTTGTGAGGGGCCATATCGCACAGTAGGTATACAACTGAATCGAACTCGCGTTGTTCATCGTTCCACAATTGACCTATAAACTCGGAGAACCTTGGCCGGTATATCAGACGCCGTGGCCGATAAGACCGGCGAAAAACACACGTTGGAACGCAATTCGTTCTGTTCCTGCCGTTTTTGGACGATATAACCAGCTGGACGGTATAACAGGCGCCGATATAACCGGCGACTACTGTAATATATACATAAATAATAAATATACATATCTAATATTATTTGTATTAAATGGACGAGAAAAACATACAAAAAACTTTGGTTACCTTATGATCTAATATTATTATTTATTGAAGGTACCTTTCTTACGAATATTATTTTATGTAGCTTTCTTGGAGGATTTGAAATGTCATCTGATGCTTGGCGTTTCACAACTGTATTTCTGTTAGGTCATCCTTACTTTTGTGTTCGTGATTGTCCACAGGCATTAACACTTTCCCATTTAACGTTCTTAAATTTAACCCTATTATTATTAATAGCACTTACACTGGAATTTGCGCCTTCTTGCACATAACCACCTATCCTCCCCGCACTTCAACCTCCTTTGGAAAACAAATTTGCACCCAACGATTGAAAAAAAAAAAAAAAAAAAAAAAAAAAAAACGATGTGTGTCAATCGAAACTCGTGTGCTAATCGCAAAACTCACTTTCCACTAGCTGTGTGTCAATCCTACGTCCCCCGCATCTCCCGGCGGCCCTAGTTGAGGTATCAACAAGGGCTGACAGGGCAACCAACTCGTGCGAAAGAGAACAGTTTAGAACAGTTTGAAGGCTATACAAAACATTAAACCGGATAAAAATTCCAGTTCTCATGCACGTTTTGGGATGTTTTGTTGATCAATGACAATATATAGACAAATAATTTGTATTGTATTAATTATTAATACCTTGGCTCGCCTCGGGACCAATAATCCTGATAATCATTCATGTTGTTATCATTTTTTGAAGCATCATTGAACTCAAATTTAAAGCCCAGCCCTTGATGAAACGGCGAACAAATAACAACGAAAACTCTTCAAGTGTGAAAATTCGCGAGAAAGACGAGTAGTTCAATGTTTCTGTAAAAACTGTCCCCTTAAACATTTAACGATTTGACTCGCACTTTCCGGGAAGAGAAAAAGTTGAAGATGTTTCGAAAAAAAAAAAAAAAAACGAAGGAGAAGTATCACCATTATAAAGATCTTGCTCAGTCACAATCTATTGTAAATAAGAGAGATTGATTGAAAGGGTCCTCTTTTTACGACTTTTTTCACCTTCACTCCATCGCCCTCCTTCACTCCTTCCAGCCTTATTCTTCTTCAGAAACTTGCACTCGAGTTTTGTGTCCGCCCTGAAAAATTCATGAGTACTGAGTTGGCAGTTTCTTTTAATCGGAGGCCTTCCCTTCCCCTTTCCTTTTTTTGCTCCTTTTTCTAACTGAATGATGAAGGTGAGGAAATACGGATTTACCCCCCACCCCCTACCCTTTGACCCAACTGTGCCATTTTATCCGTCTTCTTTATTCATTAACACCTTTTCCACTTCGTTTGTTCCAGGATGGGAAAAAATTCTTTTCATTCAAAAGGTTTTCCCCTGAGGCCGTTTTGTAGTGTAGCAGCAAAATCAATAATTGTAGGAATTTATTAGGGAAGTGGATTAGAAGGGAATTATACTTTATTAAGCAAAAACTTGTTCTCTAAAGGTAATTTTCAAGTTCTTTCTTCATTAATCAGTCTCAATAATCGTAGTATGGCATAGCGCACTGAAGTCGAACTCAGTTAGCTGGAGATTCACTATTCTCAGGAGTATAATATACATATTATGGGTGATTCTCTGCCACTTGTCACATTTGTACCATCAATTTTACACGACACATTTCTTTGATTTTGAAATGAATTATTTGATGCACATCAACAGCAGCAATGACGTATAAAATGTAGGTATAACAACCAATAAAGATGAGCTCAAAATATTAATAATTTAATGTCCAGAATAGTAATAATAATTATTACTATTAATATAATTATTATAATATGTTATTATTAATATAATTATTATAATATGTTATTAATAATTATACTATTAATATAATTATTATAATATGTCGTTCAGTACCAGAGCTCGAAATAAAGTTCCTGAAAAAATAAAAGCACCCAAAATGAACGTTCAAGATGGGAACTATATTTATCAACTCCCAGTGAATTCTGCTCCCTCAAAAAGTAAGGTTTACCTTAATTAAATGTTAATTTTTAATTACGAAAAATTTTCCATTCTCGATCAAATCTGTTTTTGCTGGGAACGAAATTTTTTGTTCTTGACGGGAACCTTTCTTGCTGGGAACTAATTTTTTCGTTCTTAAGTTTTTTGTTCCCATCTCCGTTTTGTGCCTGGAATACCGTGAATGTATGATATGCAACCTATGCAACAATTTGGACATGAAATTAGTTTCGCTTCTAATGGGCCAGGTTAGAAAGTGCTATAGGACAAAGCATATCTTCATTGGAAAGGACCGAAAAATGGCTTTGTCCTAACTCAGTTTTAACAATTTCTGCCTCCATCCAAGAATAGAAAAAGTCCTATGTGCTAACTGGGCTAAAACGTCCTAAATCGCAGATATCATGGATCTGTGGTAAACATTTCAAATCGCTAGGGTGAAAAACATGGACAGCGTACATAATATAACTTAATCTGTTTTTTTTTTTGTTTTTGTTTTGTTTTTGTTTTTTTCAAAACTCAAACAATTGAGATGGGGCGTTTTAAGTTAGGTATGTTTCAGAATTATACTGCACTTTCAGAGTTGGTGCTATGTGGGGATTTTTCGCCGCCAAACTGAGAGCTACTTCATTCACCCAAATCGTTATTAATGTTATTCTTTACGCAGAAAACGCCGGAATGTCACGCGTGATATATCTTGAGAACGGAAGAGATCGGTCTGCATTGAATTAATTAACTGAAAACGTTTCCGTGTTCCGCCATAAAACACCCTCCAGCGAGGATAACCGCATCCGCTCGGAATGAATATTTGCTTCGGGATTCTGGTTGAAAATGTATGTTCGGACGCGGGGATGAATTTACGTCGGCGATAGTTGGCTCGTCGAAGTGCATAAGGCTCCTCCCAGGCGGACATAGTGGTGATTTAGAGCGTTAATTCTGTGTTGCGATTCAGCCCGCGAAACTGTTGCATATTTATGATTCAGATCTCATTACTCCGGCAATGGGCTCCCCCGATGGAATGCGCAGAGTGGAGTCGTCCGTGTCCCCTTCGTGAGATACATACTAGGTGGTAAACAAAACGGTATTGTCGTGTTCTGGACGAAGATAAAAGTGCTTCAGCTAGTTCAAATAGGCGGTAGCCCGCTTGGAAAACAAGGGAAAAAGGACGATAACCAGTTTGGAGAGTTGCGAAACTGAATATGAAGGGATTGAAACATCCGAAAAAATTCTACACATTTAATGAGAGAACCCAGAGAGGGGTGAGCCCCGTCGTCGCGGCTGATATCAAGGTTGAATCCAAGGCAAATTTTGCTAGTCGCTCCTCTCTACTCTCTTGGTTTAGAAGTGTCTTGATATCAGTGAATCGATATTTCCTTCCAGTCACCTCACGGGAACGTAATCTTTTTCTCAAGGAATCGCCTAAGGATCCCCATTTGGGTTCACGTACCAACTCATTTCATATTTCAGGTCAGAATTCAACACATCAACAGTCCAGGATCTGATCCTCCTTGCGAGTTCACGCATTTGATTCTAATTCAGTAATTGCATAGTCTAAATTATATCACACAAACGGATCCTTTTAACTTCAGCTTCTGTTCCAAACACTTCAAATATTTTCTTTGCAATACCGTAGAACGGTGTGATACTGATCAGTTTTTGAGGTTATTTGAGTATAACTTTCTCAATTTTTGATCTGTATGGTCACGACTTCAAATATATAATCCTTGACGCCTCAGCCAAGCATTGACCTCCTTGGAACCCTGAAAAAGTCCTATTAAACATTTTTTTGTTGTTGTTGGTTAATCACTGATTAGATCCACCCGACTTTTTTGGGGCGAAGCTACTCACCCCCTAAAATCAACGATAAAAAAGTTTCTGACGCTTCCTGGTGGGGGGTGTTGTAACAACAGTTGTTTTTGTTCTTTGTCTACCCCCTTGAAGACTGTGGGATTATGAGATCGTTCCACCAGAGCTACCATCTTGTTTAATATCATTCAATATTCAGTTACCTACACCTTCTTAGGTCCTAAATTCACTGTGTGGTGTTTCGGATTTATTTCGGCACTTTCCAAGAGAAAAAAATATCGGTTCCCGATATTGTAAAAATAATGTCGATGTATCGATATATCGGAGGAATAAATATGTATGGGCCAAAAATATCGATGTATCAACGGAAAATATCGATATTTTTTAACATCCATAGTTTCGCCCCGTTCTACGGTATTTTAAGTTATGGCTGGATCCTCTCCGTGAGTTCACATCCAGCCAAAAACATTATCCATAATATGGATATGGTTGTAATTGACAAAAATATTATTTTTGTCAATTTCCTTCCACGTAATTTTGTTGTTTTTTGGGCATAACATGAGACTGTACAATTTTTCTCTTTAGAAAAAAACAACTGAATTTCTGCTCACACGGTAGTGAATCACTCACGGCTAATGTTGTCCTGACGTAGGTACAACCAACTCGCGAAGCTCACGCAAGCTAGTAACGTATTGTAGTGGAACCAAAGTCTGTGTACTTAACTCTTCCCAGTGCTTGTCCTAACAGGCAGCTCAAAGGTAATTGCCAATCTGGGTACCTCAGGATCCGATCCCCCCCGCTACGAGGATAATTACGGTAGGTGGTTTGTTTCTCTTTGAGCGCTCCGGGAAGGCATATTCGCGAGGAGTTTGTGAGCACGCGACTAAATCCAAAGACATTTTCTCAATTTCTCGCCCCGACAGAACTTCATACAGTTACAATTAGTTTGCATTGTGCCTCAGGGGGTTGAAACGGTGCACGGTTTTCTTGGCTCGGTTTATACAATCCGTATGGGGCTCGAGAGAGTTTTCCCCCGTATCAACTCCGGTTCGGCTCGTGAAAATTCCACGCTGAGTTGTAATCGAAGTTTGCTTTTGAGAGTAATTGCCGACTTGGGGGTTCGAAGAAACTCATCCCTCAATCGCCGAACGCAGAGCGTATCTTAGGTAAGTAGTATGGGAATTGAACACGAACTTCGTGTCACGAAGTGATTGTAATTTGAATACCTACGTACATGACGGATTGTTGTGCGACTATTTTCGAAGAGACACTAGGAACCGAAGACTTCCTGGAAAGTGTTATTGTTATTATTAGTATTTATTATTTTTTTATTTATCGCTTAAACCCGAAGGGCTATGGTAGAGCAACAAAGGGGCTACGGGAGGGGTTTTGAAGGATTTCGGCTATGGGGTCGAATGGGGTGTCGGTTTTGAAGTATTTTTTGGACGTAGAATCCATTTTTTGGGGTACTGGACTCATAGGATTTCACCCACAGGATCTATGGGACTTTCATGGGGTACAAATGGGGGTTTTGAAGGTGGCCCGGAAGTCGAATGACGTGTAGTTTTCTGAGTAGTTTTGGACGCATAATCCATTTTTTTGGGTCCCACATCCGTCTACGAACGAAAAATTATTGTTAATTTTAATTTTATAAAATTGCATATTTTTAAATATACCTAGATTACGTTAGGCTAAACAAATTTGGTTTTTTCTTTTCAAGTATTGAAAAGATCGATACTCAAGAAAATCGATTTTTTAACATTATTAAAAAATCGATTTTCTTGAGCATCGATAATTGAAAAAAATTTGGAGCCAAATAGGTATGTGTTAATGTTATGTCTTATTATATTATAATATATCAACATTTGATATAAAATGTCGAAAGATTTGATATAAAAGTATCGAATTTGATATAAAAGTATCAAAATTTGATATATAAGTATCAAGATAAAAAAGTATCGAAGTTTATCGCATCCATTTAATGTTATGGCGTGCCTATAGTAAAAACTATGGATGCGATAAATTTCGATACTTTTCGAATTAGGTATCAGATATCCCTATGGGATTTTTCCTCCTAACCGATTCTTGAACTCTCCAAACTGGTCAATGCCCTTTAAAACCGGCTCTCAACCACGGATTCAATGAAGGCTTCCTCAAACGTGGATTCAATGAAGTTGAGACGATCCCGGAGGAAGGGCCACGTCGGCATCAATCGCTCCTCTCGAGTGCTTAGTAATCACCTATGATAAAGACGAAAACGAGGGAACAAACAATTAGGGAAAACGAAGGAGATGAGGGGATAAATGGGGGATAACAGCGCTAAGACATAACGATTGTTGAACACGAAGCGCAAAGCAAGTTTAATGGAGAAGTTTCATAAACTTGGGACGGAATTAGCAGGACTAATGATGTAAACAGTCGAGTGAAGGGTGGCATGAAGTGTTCCGGAATGAAGGAAATCCTCCGAGGGGGTGAAACCTTCCAGTTGTTATTCGTATTTTAGCTTCGTCAAGTGTTTCGAGCGGGATTATGTTTAGCTAGTCGATTAAGGGGGTAAAATCTCAGAAGCAAGAATTTCGGTAGTTTCAAACCCCCATAGTGAGATGATCGCGGTAGAAAAGATTCAACTTACTATGCACTGAATTTACTATAATAATATTACCACGAAATGCTCATGAGCGAGATCTCTCGCCCATGGAAGGAGGCAGGTGGAGTCCGGAAAACGATGATGAAACTACCAGAACCGATTCCGAACGGCTCTGAAGTTCTGCGTTCGAAGAAAATCCTGGCTTGAGACCTTAATTCGTGATAGGCTTTGCGAAAGGCGCTACGAACGGTGTTTCGGAAAAAATGGGGGTTATATGGGAGCGAAATACGGGTTGTGCGCAATTGCGCAGGGTTTTGCGCGCGTCGCGCGGGGTTTTTATTTAGCCACCATTTTATCCTGACTCAAGGGCTCGCCTCGCTCGGCTAACCCAGCACTCAACCGCAGCACCCCCATCCTACTTGGTCATTCAGAACTTGAAAAGACACTTCCACACACCAAACCTGGACTTAGTTGGTTTGAAGTGATGTACTCATAAGTTCTACAAGTTCTTACATGACGAGCGCTTTCGCTTTATAGCATCTTCAGGTCTAGGTAACAGTTGATGTTCGCCGCTCCTCGCTCTCGCACGTTTGTAGTAAAGCGGCGAACATCAACTGTTACCTAGACCTGAAGATGCTATAAAGCGAAAGCGCTCGTCATGTAAGAACTTGTAGAACTTAGGAGTACATCACTTCAAACCAACTTAGTCCATCATTGACCCTCACAGCCCCGTCGCCCATAAAAGGCAGAACATGGACTCAACCAATTTTAATGCACACCAAACCTGACTTACAAATCAAATTTCATTGAAATCGGGCTATCCGCAGCAAACCCCTCCTCCCCCCACTCAACCACACCACCCCCACCCTAACCTCCTCATTGGATTAGACCTCTGCACCGTCGGCAAAAACCGCACAGAGATTTTTCATTTTTGGAAGCAGACTCTCACACTAGGTTGTGAAGTCTCTTCTATGGCTATGACATCACCACAAATTGCACGGTTAGGTGATTCCGAAGTTTGATGACTTGCCGCCAGGCCATCCCGCCTCTTATCATTCGATTGTTTACATTCGTTGAGGGGAGTTAGCAGATTTGTTGAGGGGATTTGTAATTGAGCAAAAGTGTTGACAGACCCTTACGCATCAACTACTTCGCTCCAGTAAGAACGTTTTTGGTGAATTTCACAGAATACCTCAGATTTGAGTTGGAGAAGAAGTGACCAAATAGGGAATCCTCTAGTTGTTACTCTGACCTGTCAACATGTGTTTGAAGAACAAAACGCAGACCCTCAACTTTCTGACATTCTCATAAGTTGAGGGTTTGCGTGGAAAGGCGGGGGGGGGGGGGGGGTCTGCACCTCATTCAGGATGAGGTTGGAAATCGTTTATATGCGGAACATAAAAATGAATCCTTACCCTTTATCAAATCTATTTGGGTGTAAATGATGATATGCCCCACCCCCCCCCTCCCAAAAGGTAGATTGGAATAAACATTTTAATTTGTCGCTTTAATATTAAAATTTAATTTGAAATTTGTTGGTTATTTCTACATTATCGTTATGGTAAGCTTTACGATTTATTTCTAACATGCGAAATAGGTAATAATAATAATAATAATATTATTTCTATACAGTCTAGCAAAATCTTTTGAAGATTTAAATACGTTCAACATCTTTGGTATTTTGTACCGAGTTCTACGTTCTTAATTAGGGGCCCTCACTCGCAATTCGTCAGATTCTACCACGATTTCACCAAATTAGGCAGGCAGACCCCAACAGTCAAATTTTACTAAATTTAATTTTATGATCTATCTCTCAATCTACGAATAATTGTCTAAATGTTTTCATAGTTTTCGATCTAAGGGGTGTAATACATAGATTATGAGAAAAAACTCAGCGATAATCGCACTTTTATACCTCCGGAAAATGAGAGTCAAATATCCCTACTTTCGGAGTAGGTATCACCCACTTCATCTTTCTCAACTACCGTTGTTCATAAAATTACCCCAACTGGCAGGAATTCTTCTCAAGTCCAAAACCAATAAAAAAAAAATTATTGAATATAATAATATTATATTATTTGATAATATTATATGAATATAATATTTGATAATATAATATTATATGAATATGAAAATATTATTTTCATTTATTATTCATTAATATATTCATGAATATATTTTATTTATTTGGTATATTTTGTGTTTGTTTTCAGGTAAGGCATCCTGTTCCAGCTGGCAGTTGAAAGACAGGAGAAGTCAAATTATGGTAACACAAACACATTAGAACTCCACATGACAGGAACCGGAACTTCCTGGTGAACAATTAACTGAAACTAGCGGTTGGATCAAGTGTGCAAACAAAAACTCGGTAGAACCTCAACCTTTTCACACTCGAAGCCTCTGTTCAAGGTGTGCTCACGTGTTTGCCGATGCTAATCCTCAGCAAACATCCCACCTGCTGTATCAGTGAATTACTTGTCCTCTTTTGAGTCTCTTCCGGTTGGTCCCAAGTAGGAAAAGAAAAGATGAGAAGGTAGTGAAGGAGTGTTTCAATTTTCTACCGACAAGTTTGTACAAGCTTTGGAGCGTGCGGAACGAACCAATTCAGAGCTTCAGGACTTTTTAATTCCTCTTTGCCATTCATGTGTAGACCCGTCGATAAACTACAACCCGCCCTCAGACAGCAAACCGCCCTCGCACCATTACGAAGTAGGTCCGGGCAAAACATTTGCCTTCCCAATTAGCTTGGTCGCGGATTGGCTGTTAAAATGTAATCATGCGACTCGGCAGGACCAAACATGCCCAATCACATGCATCACTACGTGCTCTCTAATCGAATAGACTTCCCTCAGTACACGTTTTCGCCTCGTTCCACCATTTGTGCCGCTTCTCACCGGTTGAACTCTCTCGTAACTCCCCGATTGTTGTAGGTGTCATGTTGTACGAAATGTCCTCGATTGTGTGTACACAGTTGACTGTCGTGTCTGGTGAAACGTCCCTCCTAATGGTTCCTGTCTTGCGTTCTTGTTTCGATGTAGACATGAGTAGTGATGGGTAATCTGGAGAATTATTTATGATTTTTAATGCGACCCATTTGGGTTGTCGAGTTTTTGGTCAGCTCAGCTACGGATTGTTTCCAGAGCTGCGTTTGTATCAGTTCAAATCCCTTACAGATGGTACAAAAGACCGGTGGCCTTTAGGGATGAGCAAAATCTATAATAGACATTACCTGTTCAATGACGCGTAGATTTCAAAAATCGAACGCCAACCAGGCTGTTTAGGGCAGGAGGCTTTTTTCAATCTGAAATTTCGGAAAAATACTCGGTTTACCACCTAGTTGGACCCGCAAGGTTTTCAGCCAGATCGCTCGAACCCGTGGGGCTGAGGATCTAAAAGGGGTCTAAGGGAGTGGGTTTTGAAGGGCCTTGGCTATGGTGTCGAGATAGGTGTCGGCTTTCAAGCTTTTATCATTTAGTAATGATTAAAAGGACGAATCCATTTTGTTCCCGTAACGTTACGACATAAAACGCTGCAAATTTTACACAAGGGTTTATTATTCTTTAATATACATTACTTGTGCAGAAATTTAATTCTGCCAATAAAAAAATTAAAAAAATTTTTTTTTTTTGGATTTTTATCTCAAAAAATTTTTTTTGGATTTTTTTGTTCAAAAATGTGTTTTTTTCAAAAATTCCGTATTTTTTACTCGAAAAATATTTAACATCCTGGGATCCTTCAAAAATCCCATTTTTAGCCCCATGAGAGCCCTATAGATCGGCACAGTGAAATCGGATCGTTCCGGGACCCCAAAAAATGGATTCTACGTCCAAAAATACTTCGAAAACGACACCTAACTCGATCCCATAGCTAAAAGCCTTCAAAAAGCCCCTCCCGTAGCCCCATTATAGCCCCAGAGCGCCCCACGGGTTTGGGCGATCGGACTGAAAACCTTGCGGGCACAACTAGATGGTAAACCAAGTATTTTGTCAAAATTTCAGATTTTTTAAAAAATTCCTACTGCCCAAAACGGCCCGGACGGCGGACGGCGGACGGACATTGCGGATTTTGAATGTAGACCTCTTGAAACGGATAATGTCAAATTTTGAGGCCAATCGGAGTCGTCGACCCGCGTCGCGAAAACATAGGTGTATTATTCCAAGAATAATAAACCAAAAAGCGTTACGCAACATGATCGCGAAAACTATAATCACATGATTGGTCTCTAAGGAAGTTTAGCGGTTGGTTACACAGACACCAAGGTGACTCATCATTTACCGCGGAGTATTTTCATAAGACTGAGTGATGTCAACCTTATTGTCTAGAATCTGTTTCAACTCGATAAGTATAGGCCTAGATCGACAAACATTTTTAGAGGAAAAAAATGGCGTACGATTAATCATTATTAAATGATCTGACTGTAGAACCATGGGTCTACCGTCCGTTTTTTTTTTTTGTCGTAGAATCAATTTTTTGGGGTCCCAGAACCATTCAATTTCACCATGAGGATCTATGGGACTTTCATGAGCCTTCAAATGAAGCTTTGAAGTAGGTATACCAGGAGGTCGAATGACGTGTCGTTTTCCAATTAATATTTGACTTAGGGGTCTACTTCTGTACAAACACTATAATTACAGTTTAAAAAAATGTAACTTTTGACATTGGCCGGTACATAGTTAGTTTTTGGATCTCTCAAGTTAATCGTCGTCGTTAGTCGAAAATTTGCAGCGCTTTTCATTAAAAATCCAAGTGCTCATAGCATAATATTATCGTGCCGCTCTTTGCAGCATACAGCGAGATTAATGAATACTGCTTTATTCAGCAGGTAAAAAATGCACAAAGTAATGGTTATCACCAGTTCGAAAAACTGCCAGTGCGATTGCAGGGCTATTTTTGATTACTTGAGGAAGAGTCGAATCGACTCGATCGTCCTCGGCCTATCGTGACTTTCGACGATTCAAACCTTAGAATTAATTTTCCAATAGAGCCTGTTTGCAGCAATTTTCTGATCAGCAACTTGGTACATTAAACACGGGGACCTTTTAATTCATTTTAGAGCCCTCTTCTGAAACTACCAGCCGACGGAAAAAATATTAATCATTTCAAAAAGAAGCATTACTCTTCAAGGGGTGATAAAATCTTTCAAAGAATCCCCTTCGGGGTTGGTGAACTTTGAATACAACAAGGAGGGTTGCGGGTTTTCTCTAAGATTAAAATAATGATTTTCTTAACCCCCTCAGAGACCAAAAGGATTTTGATGGATAGCGAAGAAAATAAGAGTGGACCTCAAAATGTGATGCGGTGAGCCGAAATGGGTTCGAATGCACTTAAGGAAGATGACTAGCAAAAGATATGACAATCGAGGGGAGGGAAAGAGGATTAATAATGAAAGTACCAGGGAGTACACGTTCAATTAAATTTACATAATGTATTGGCGGTGAATTAATGACGGGGGATTTCGGGGAAGGATTAAAGAGATGTGCATTAGAGGACGCCGTTACATTAGGCCGCATTATCTGTAACAAGATGCATTTGGAAATAGGAAACACGCTCCATAAATGGGTTTTAATACATTTCGATGCCGTATTGGGTTTGGAGCGAATGGGGAAAGGAGATTAAACCTCGTAGGGTCAGACTAGCTGGGAGATAACATAATAACTTTATAATATAACACCCAAACAAAAGTTATAACACTACTTCTAAGGTCATATTATGACCTTAGAAGTAGGGTTATAACTTTTGTTTAGGTGAACGTTATAAAATTTAAACTGTTACACATTTAATGTGCTACAGTCGAGAAAGTTGGTCGTCAGTACGTTATTACTTGAGCCTAGAACTACGCCTATTATATCGCTATTTATCTATAACTAAAAAAATGAGTTAAAAAAAATTACTACACCGATGAAACACTTCAAAACCTATTTTATTCAATTCTAATGTTAATTTGCATATTTCAGTCGGTTTTTGGGCCGTTTCTCATAATCTTTCTACATTCCGATGCATAGGAATGCCAGAATTATTTTTAGACTGGAACATTTTTTAACCATGCTAAACTGCTCAAAAACGTCAATCTGGGAGGGAGACGCGGGAGTGTCACGTTTATATTTTTCGTAATACATAAACATACGTTAGGCCACAATTTGTCATTCTCACTTGTCTTAAAGCTAGGCCACTAGTTCGGCGTCTTCACTGGTCGTACGTTAGGCCACTATAGTTCGGCATCCTCACTTCACTCACAAGTAGCTCGAATTTGTGAGCATTTCTGTTGAAATTTATTTCGTTTGGCTCGTCTTGTTGCTGCTCGTTGTTGCTCACTTCCCCAGGAAATAAAATCCCGTGCTCGAAGCTCATTACAGCGATTCCACATTCTCCCCACGAGTCTTATCAAAGTGTAGTCTCAACAAGTACAATACCACCGTGCTTATACGTGTCAGCCCCGCCGTTGAAAGTCGTTAGAGAAGTTGGATACTTGAAGTGCATTTTCATGTGCGGGGGAGCTTCTTCACAAAACGGAAGACTTAATGTTTGTTCGATTGCGGGCTCCCGAGGAAAAAGGATAGCTTAAACCCCTCCACGTGAGAAGACTTGCCCCCCTTAAAATCCCCTCTGCGGAGCCAACCCTTCCGGCCATCTCCCGAGCACGTATCTCTGTTAGAGGGTTGTTTCGGACTTTCATCCTAATTTTGGACAACGGCCTACGTGGTTGGAGAAGATTTGAAGATGGTGGGTGAGGTTCAAAGCAAATGCGAATTGTACGTAACAGAGTTTCCTCCCCTGATACGTTGTACTTCGCAAGATAATTCTTCTTCCTGGCCAACTTTCACGTTGTAATGGCGGACACTATCACTTATAGAGTGTTTACTTGTAACCAGCAACAGTGTGGAGGGCGAGCGATGAGGCCTCTTAGATGTTCATTTCCCTCAAATGTTTGCCACTCAGCTCCTCCGTGTTTGCCAACACATTAACCCGATAGTAAACAAACGGATTATGGCTGTATGTGCTCAGGTGATTGTGATTCCACATCCCTCCATCTAGATGTCTTTACAGAGGCATCAATACTGGCTGGATAATCTTGAGTGTGGTCAAGCTCCTTGTCTGAACCTTCAAGAGAAAAAGTTGTATTTTTAACTATTGACCCGGAGGTGTGGTGTGTACTACGGATGTGGGGTGTGTACCTACATGATCATAATAATATTATCATAATGTTATTATGTTCCTAATTGATTAGTAGGTTCATTATTAAACAATGAACCTACTAAATTTTATTGTGGATGGCGGAATGCCTAAAGCTATATCTAGGATTACACCGCCAGTGTCTTTGGAAAAGGAAGGGCGAGCAGGAATATTTTATTATTTTATTTTTATTTTTATGTTTTATTAACACGGCACTACGTGCCAATTTCTAAGGATAATGAGCGATTATATAAAAATAGGAAACTGACAGCTGCAATGTGACTGGAAAAAAATAATGATAATAATAAAAAATAAAATAAAATGAACAAATTGTCTTACTGTCCTTGACGTTGACGATGCAACCGAGATTGCCATGGCCAGTGCACTGGTTCACCCGATTCTCGGTGGACACCTGTTTACGCCGAACACTAGACCGCACTGCCCGAAGATTGACAATGGATAGGCGAACCAGGTGTTTGGCTAAGAGAGCTAGTAAAAAGTTTGGGGGCGAGGGAAGCAAATGAGGAACGGTTGAGAACAAGCAGCAATATGGAATATGCAAGGCAACAATGGAAAAACAAAAATGGTAATATAATCACTAGGCTAGTCACAATTCAGCAGGGAACACATTAGGGAATACCTAGACCGATTTGAATAAACTATCTTGAGCGGAGCATCTGGTTCAAAGAGTCGTCAGGAAGAGTAAAAAGAAACGAGCCGAATCAGATGAACGGGTCAGCAATCAGCTATTTAAATCCCTGCAAACCACGAGAGAAACGTGTCCTCGACCAGATCATACTGCTTCGCAGTGGTTGACAGTTCTTCTAACGTTGACTGATGGCTTTGATATCTCAGTTGGCCAGTTTCGGGATGCAGTGGCCTGGAGAACCCCTGCAGCACTATTGCTGTCAGTCGTCGTAGTCAGTCACTGAGTATTCTCGCTCATCCACCAGATCGCGAACAGCAGCAGCATTGGAGTCTGCCAATACTTTTCCAGTAACAGTCGCCCAGGGGAAAATTCATAAGGGATGTTGATTACACAAGAGCGAGAGATATTGGTAACCCTTATTTTGTGTACAAATCCAAAGGAACGACCGGCATAGTCAAGCAACCTTTTCCCCGAGCCTTTCTGTAACCTGCCCCCCCTTCGTCACGCCTTTGCTTTCACATTATCATCTATATTGAAGGAACCTGGCAAGTCTTGGAGTAATCCAAGTGTTGAGCAAACTTCGCCTTCCCCGAAGGGCCGCAGCTTTTGTTGGAAACCCGAGCCCAACAACCCCCTTCGTCGTCCGGTGCGATTCTCAATTTTGTATCTTACCCGTGTAATCCCTTCCCGCCCTCAACCCCTTAAGTCGTCTTATACAGCCACTTGCGAGCTATTTGTTGCAGATATAAATTCGCTCCGTATTTATGGCACCCGACGAAGGGCAGATTGCTCTCATTTTGAATTCATTGGATCTGTTTTATCACCGCTTCGAAGGTAAAAGTGAAAAAGGTGTTGATCCCCTAGTTTCCGCCCGTAAAATCGATCTACCCTCTCCACTCCTTTCACCCTTGGTGCACACCCACAGTCATTTCTCGTCCTTTATGAGAAGTATGGCGTTTCCTCACGCCACGATAAAATTACTTTTATCAAAACACGACGGGGATTCTGTTTCTTATTACCCTGACAGCAAATGGTTTTTTTCAACGCGTTTTCACTCTTTTATCGAACACGAAATTACACCCATGAGAAAATGACGTGAGAGTGGAAGCAATCGGTCAAGAGCTGGTGCATTTTTCATAATCAGACTTTGGCGACCAACTTCATTAGGTTTGTGCCCATGCCGTGGGTGTGTGATTTCCGAGAAAGGGTTAGTCGTGGTGGAAGAAATAATTCAACGCCATTGACGAACCCTGAATCCTTGAAAACTGGATTTCCCCCAAGTCCATATCGATTATTATAACTTTTTTGGTTTATTATTCTTGGAATAATACACCTATGTAATCGCGACGGGGGTCAAAAATTCAGTTCGGTCTCGAAATTTGACATTCATTTCAAGAATTCTAGATTCCAAATACAAAATTTCCATCCGCCGTCCGAGCCGTAGGAATTTCTTTTAAAATCTGAAATTTTGACAAAATACTCGCTTTACCATCTAGTTGTGCCCATAAACTTTCAGCCCGATCTCCCAAACCCGTGGGTCGCTATGGGGCTAAAATGGGGCTACGGGAGGGGTTTTTGGCTATGGATTCTGTTTAGGGGTCGGTTTCGAAGTATTTTTGAACGTAGAATCCATTTTTGGGGGTCCCAGAACGATCCGATTTCACTGTCGACACATAAGGTGTCGTGTTCCGAGTAATTTTTCAAAGATATTTTCTTAATAACATAGAATTAATTTTTTCACAATTGACCTACGATGTAGGTCCTACATCAACGAATAATAAACCCTTGTGTAAAATTGGCAATGTTTTAACTATTCCGGGCATGTGGGAAATCGCCTACAAATGAGATACTATGTACGCAGACTCATAACAGGGAAAGCCGGTCTACAAACAACAGGCGGTGAGAACATGGGGCTAGCGCCTTTGGAAATCCTTCCAACACATAACAACACTCAATTAAACTTGAAAAACTTAAGACCACTAACACACTGAGGTACAAATAATACCCGCATATTAGTTTAAGTTCCCATATGCTGCAGCATGGGAAACATGTTTTGCCGGGGTGGAGGAACAGAGGGCAGCCCCCTGGCTACCGTCTGCCTCCACTTTCTAGCGACCAAGTCCCTAAAAATGGGCAGAAAACAAACCAAGGGGGGCCCACGACCTTGTGGCAGGAGTCCCCACCCTGCCCCACACATTGGGAAGATGCCTTCCGACCCCTGTGTCATGTTTGACCAGCTGGCATCCTCATACAGGCCTGCAACCACCTCCCGGGACCATCAGAGCACTGCTGCAGGATGGGCTAGAAACGCTTTGGCTTCAGCCCTCCCTCCTGCCAGGGAAGATCAGCTTGGGTGAAGCCCCTGAGCCACCGAAATATCCAATAAACTTGTCCCCTATCCTCCTGCCTCCAAACAGTGAGCGCAAGTAGCATATTCCCACGCAGTAAAGCTCAAGGAGGCCCAGGCCTGAAGCTTAACCCCCAGCATCTGGAAGAAGCGTTTGCTGCTCCTCACTGCCTCCTGTAGAACCAGGCCCCCTTGACGAGATCCGTCGGATCATTTGACTCAAATGCACTGATCTCAGCCTTCTAAAATGTTGGCCCTTCAGTAGGGGCTTTAAGTATATGAGAGTCCTCTGGAAGCGTTCCATATGTATGTGGTCCCCCACCCTGAGGGCGAAATTGTTCCCAGTTACTCCCTGCCTTTGCAGGGTTGTGACCCCCTGCAAAGGGTTTGCCTCGAAGCTTCAGTCCTCAATGATAAAGGCCGTAGTACTTCCACAGCTGTGATCTCATTGATCTCTCAGTTATACTCCGCATTAGAGAGTAAACAACACACCTCGCTCTGCCTCTTCGATTTGTCGAAGGCTTTTGATCTTGTGCCGCATGACCTGCTTCTCAAAAAACTCGACCACTATAGTTTTACTTATAAATCAGTTTTGTTCATCAAGAGCTTTCTTGAAGGGTGGTCGCAGGTGGTTTACTTCAACGGTTGTGTTTCCCAGGAAGTAGCTATACCCTGTGGTGTCAAACAAGGTAGTATCCTAGGTCCATGTTTTTTTCTTATGTTTATCAATGACTTGGCTTATCAGTTTCCAGACTCGAAGACAATATTCTTATTTGCTGATGATATAACTAGCTTGGCGAGGGGAGCTTCATGTACTGAGCTTAGGCATGATTCTTTAAACAGATCAAAGATTATCGAAAGTTGGTGCTCGGCCAATGAATTAATTTTAAACAAAAGTAAAACCCAGACTCTGGAATTGGGTCTAAACAGGCGCCTGGACCAATCGGTAAATTTCCTGGGCTTGATGGTGGATAATCGTCTCTCGTGGCTTTCACATGTTGAGGTATTGTCGCCTAAGCTATCATCCGTTATTTACATGGTTAGGAGATTGAAAGGAATAGTGTCCGACCAGGTCCTGCTTTCGGTTTATCATGCTTGCTTTGCCAGTAGAGCCTCCTATTGTATCATCGCTTGGGGCAATTCCAATCATGCTTTAACCATATTTAAACTTCAAAAGCGAGTCATCAGAATAATGGCCAATCTATCATGGGGTCAGAGTTGTAGGGGCTCTTTCACTCGTTTAGGAATTCTTACTATTCCTAGCACTTATGTATTGGTTGTGTTAAACCATGTAAAGTCCAATTCTTCGTGTCTGCCCATGGTTGCTGACTCGCACCAGCATAATACTCGCTCCCGGGGTGATGTCATCATCCCTTTCACCCGCCTCTCTAATGCCCAACAGAACGACCCAATACAGGTGGGCTCCCGTCTGTTCAACTCCCTACCCCACCATGTTCGGGATTTACCAGCTAAATCCTTCTATAAGTACGTGAAGTCCCACCTGGTAAAAGAAGAATTATATTCTCTAGAGGAATTTTTCAAGATCAAATGGCCTGTGGTGAATTAGTCTTCATTGTCTTGTCATGTATTTTCTTGTCATTGTCTTGTGCACGGCCATTCATTGTTTTGTACATCTGCAGTCGAGTTGATGCTATTTTCTCTGTCATTCCCATTATTACAGTCAATATAATCTGCCCTATAACCAGTCAGCTTATTCTGTATGTTCTAACTTTTGACTTTTGCTCTGTCATTATTTGGCTTTGGCAAATAAAAAAATTCTTGATTCTTGATTCTTGATTAGGGTGAGATCAGCCACAGTTGTGTCTGCAAGGTTTTCAGCCTGATCGCCTCTAACATGGGGCTCTTTGGGACTAAAAATGGGTCTCATGGAAGAGGCCTGAAGTATTTTAGGTGGGAAGTCGAGTGGGGGGTATCGTTTTCAAATTATTCTTGAGCGTAGAATCCGTTACGGGAGTTCCCTAGGGTGCAATAAATATCCTGGTATTTCAGCATCACCAAAGATGTCATCCAGTAGGTTTGTGTTTGTCAGCCCTAACCAGAATAATATTCTGGTTAGGGACAGGGAAGGCCTCAATATTATTGAGGGATTGAAAGGTGCCTGTTTCAGGTCGATGAGTTCCCGCTCGAAGTCGAATATTGTTCCTGACAGGTTGCTGACTTCTTCAACTCAGAGGCCCAGAGAGTCTTCCGGAGTCGCAGTTCATTTTCCTCGTCTAATATCCCGAAATGAGTTTTCCACTCTGGGGATTGATGAGTTTTCAATTACATCTGGGCGGAGACAAAATTTTCAAGGGGTTGATGAGGGGATGATGGCGAAAGTGGGAGGAGAAAACTGATGACAAACCGCTTATAAGATTTAACTCTTATTGGGGGCGAACATGGTGGAAGGGTGGTTTCAGCTTTGGGACAGGGAAGGCCTACGGGGCAAAGTTAGGCCATTTCTGCGATGCAAGGCTTGTAGGCTTTCTATAGAGTCCATTCAATTTCCGTCAAGTTTCCCGCTTTCTAAATCATCCAGCACTCTCTCCGCTCGGTAACGGGATGACTTTGGTCTGAACTCGCAACAGATGATTTCAAACATTAATATAAAATTTGGGTACTTGGCCCTGATCAGGATCTAATGACCTGCAATCTTCTCTGGCAGGTAATCATTGGCTTTGGTGTTGGGAAATGTGAACGATATACCAAGCTCCTGGAACCAATGGCATCTCTTGTCTTCTTCAAGTCTTCTGAAGGCTCTGGTGGGGGTGGATCACCCCCCGTCCGGATCGGACGCTACCAGTGGCCCTCAAAGTGTCTTTTGCCTTAAAATCCACTGGGATTGTACAACCAGAAAGCAACTCCGGACCAAACTTCCAACCTGGAGAACTGTCCAACTTTTGAGACGAGCCGTCAAATCCCTGAGTGGGATTGTTGAAAGCGTCCATTTCCAACAACCCTGTAGGTTTACGTTGATGAACACGAAGCGAACGTTACGGCCTACGCGGAGTCGACTTGCAATTTCGTTCTTCAGGCCTCCCCAGTCGATTAAGCTTCGAAATGAACCGCTTGAAGGGGCGCGAAATCAAGTGAATTATGAACCTCGCTCCGGTAATCTGGGACCTCTTCTGGTTGGAGGAGGCTCTAATTGCGAAGCCCCTTCGTCCGTCCAATGGGGCTCCGCCGACAACCCTCTGACAAAATTGCCAATTATGGGACGCCATATTTGCATGCACATCTACACCCTTGTTCGCAGGATACACCCTCGGTCATCAATCGCAATATCCGTGGGTTTCCGGCTAATCCGAGCCCATGATTAGGCCCGAAGGTCCCTGGACAAAATCTCATTTGCATCTTTGCGAACAATCCTACCGTTGCAAACATCATTTCAAGTCTCAAAAATATCTCTTGATCAAAATAACGACTTGAGGGGTGTGCTGCATCTGGACCAATACTGAGTCGAGAGCGATATAATTGGTAAAACGATAGAAATAATTCATTATCAGACATTGAAGATGTGGTTGATAATCTCTGATTTGACCTCGAAAGCGACTCTGAGAGCGACGAAGTTGATGTCGGTGAATCCGCTTGCTGGAGGATGGTCGCGAAATGCTATGATTGCAAATGCCATAAAATACTAATCAATATCGATAGATAAATTCTTTATTTCCAAAAACTACCATAATAATAATTTGATTATTATTATTATTATTATTATTATTATTATTTTAATTTAAATGAAGAAAATAAACAATACGGTTAGAATACAGCTTATATTATAATATTATATTACTTATAATATAAAAGAAAAGGATAATTCTAGCGATTTGAATTCGACGGCTACAACGAAAACAAGATCGTCAGATTCGCGTCACTTAGGCACTCACTGAGACGCTCAGTATTGGAATACCGACACTCTAAAGTGCAAGGTCGTCGAAACCCAATTTGACCAACAGAACAAACCTCGAAATTTGACGAAATCAGGTCTCTTTTCCCATTTCAGTGCGCTCTGGCGGATTATTTTTTGCTTATCTAGAAAGTTCCTGGTACGGGTTGAATACAGCTAGCTATTTTCCTTCGCGATTTTCTCTTCACTGAAGACCTATTTCCTTTTCGTGACCGACCCGTGCCTTTTATTTCGGGCCGGCTGGAAAGATTTTGGTCGTAGGTAGGTACTAATTTATTTTTCCGACATAGGATAAAATGGTAAAGTGAGTTTTACGTCAAGATTTTGGACCTCTTGGGCCCTGTCATGTCGGGGCGCTAATTTATTGATGATTCACTTTTACCCAGCTTCAATTTTTATTCCCAAAATTTCCATGGTCTTCAACGGGATTCGAACCCATGGTCTCAACAGAATGCAGCGCGGAGTGGCTAACGCCCAGAACCACTCGGCTACTCCGGCCGGGTTTTCCGACATAGGATCAGACCCCATTGTGAAGAGTCTGTTCTCTTAGTATCGGTGCCAGCAAATCCCAGAAAAGGTGAAAGGTATCCACACTCCTGGTCCACACCGAGTGTCCCTAGTTCCCAGAGGAAATGTTATCGCATACATGGATAAAATGTATCCATGTATGCGATAACATGTAATGTACTAATGCCAAAAACTGTGAATCGCGAAAATCAAATTGGTGCTTTCCCCAAACCCGTCCGCACTGCTGTACAATGAAGGTACTGCGGTTCAATGTGCGGCATCTAGCAACGTCAAGGTGATACGACAGTCTCAAGCGCCCAGAGCAAAGATGACATTGTATACATTGTATACATCTCTTTCCTGAAATGAACTCCACAAATGAATGATTCACGTTTGAATGACTCGAGCTCCGGTTCCATCTCGCTAGTAACCTCATCACGTCCTAATGTGCTCGGCCCAGGGTCATATCGTTGTTCCCGGGTCCGACCCAATATCGAAAGAGTAGCCATTGTGCCTGTTAATACCAACTATAGTTCACCTTGGCATTACCACGCAAATGTCAGTCATGTTCGATTGAGATCGATGCTCTTAGTAGTTCAATCTTGATTAGTGACGATCCTTGTGATGAAGCGTGACTTTGTTATTTTCTTCCGCTCCTTCAAGGCACCCCTTTGGCGACACCCCCTCCCACCCATTTCCTATCTCTCTGCTCGCAACATCATTTACTTTTCAACTCATTACATTTCCTCCAACGGCACATTACACTAATGGCATCTTCTTTGGGGCAACAAGAGCGGCGGGGGAGTCTCAGTGACTTTCCAGTTGGTTAAGGGGGTATCTTTAGGGACTGATAAGGCGGTTGCAAACTACAAGTTTTTTTTTTACCCTTAAGCCAGTAGCTTCTGATCTGACTGCCCTCCCTCCCTTCTGACCTACCACTAGAAAACCCTGTGTATCTACCACTGAAAACCCTGGTGGTTTGCCGCCCTCCTGTGTCAGGGAAATCTTGTTAGCTTCTCTCGCAAAGAGCTCCGTAAAATCCTT